>CM070778.1:3702064-4418564 GCA_036346955.1 Dipus sagitta | reverse complement strand
CATGGTGGTCCTCCTACCTCTGCCTCCCGAGTGCTGGGATTAAAGGCATGTGCCACTACACCCAGCGTTTTTTCTTTTTATGAGGCAAGCCAAACAGACTGCCTTTTATTTATTTTTATTTATTTTTTGGAATTCACTATGTATTCTCAGTGTGGCCTTAAACTCACAGTGATCCTCTTACCTCTGCCTTCCGAGTGCTGGGATTAAAGGCATACACCTTTTTTTTTTTTAATGCAAGAGTGAGAGAGAAATCCAGGTGTGGTGGTGCATACCTTTAATCCCAGCACTCAGGAGGGAGAGGTAGGAGTGTTGCCATGAGTTTGAGGCCACCCTGAGATTACATAGTGAATTCCAGGTCAACCTGGGCTAGAGCAAGACCCTACCTCCAAAACCAAAAGAGAGAGTGAGAGAGAGAGAGGGAGAGAGAGAATTGGCATGCTAGGGCCTCCAGTAATCAAAGTCCAGATATGTGCACCCCCTTGTGCACATGTGCAACCTTGCATGCTTGCGTCACTGTGTGTCTAGCTTATGTGCGAACTGGAGAGTCGAACATGAGTCCTTAGGCTTCACAGGCAAGCACCTTAACTGTTAAGCCATCTCTCCAGCCTGGGATTTCCTGCTTTTATCTTTTTTATTTATTTGAGAGAGAGAGAAGGCAGAGAGAGAGACAGAACGAGAGAATGGGTGTACCAGGGCCTTCAGCCACTGCAAAACTCCAGATGCATGTGCCACCTTGTACATCTGGCTTACATGGGTGCTGGGGAATCAAACCTGGGTCCTTTTGCTTTGCAGGCAAACACCTTAACTGCTAAGTCATATCTCCAGCCCTGCTTTTATCTTTTTAAACATATAGACTGAAGCCAGGTGTGGTGGCACATGCCTTTAATCCTGGCAGTTGGGAGGCAGAGGTAGGAGGATCACCATGAGTTTGAGGCCACCCTGAGACTACATAGTGAATTCCAGGTCAGCCTGGGCTAGAGTGAAATCCTATTTTGCAAAAAACCAAAAAAAAAAAAAAAAAAAAAAAAAACCATAGACTATTCTCTGAGAAAGATTTCCAGATGTGCTTTAGTAATGGAAGGTTCACTTAGAGTTGACTGAAGACATTTCTAAGGAGACAGAGATCAGAAGTCTAAATACCTATGCTTTCATCTATACCAATGCTTTTGTAAGTGTCTATAGTTGCAGAGATTTCTTACAACACTGCATTTTGGGCTGGAGAGATTGCTTAATGGTTAAGGCACTTGTCTGTGAAGCCTAAGGACCCAAGGTTTGATTCCTTAGCACCTACATAAGCCAGATGCACAAGGTGGCACATGTGTCTGGAATTCATTTGCAGTGGCTAGAACCCCTGATCTTTCTCTCTCTCTCTCTCTCCCTGCCTTTCTATTTGTCTGTATCTCTCAAATAAATAAAGATATAAATTTTTTTTTAAAAAAAACCTCTGTATTT
Source organism: Dipus sagitta (assembly GCA_036346955.1). Lineage (NCBI taxonomy): Eukaryota > Metazoa > Chordata > Mammalia > Rodentia > Dipodidae > Dipus > Dipus sagitta. Next base: position 4,417,112 of record CM070778.1, on the reverse strand, counting down.
AGAGTTAATCATAGAAAGAGTCATCTATCTATAGCTGGGTATAAAAGTAACTGTTGGATTCAGGACATAAAACTACAAACATTAATACTTTCTCAGTCTCAGCAAAACTCAGATTGTGTGAACTTCTTATACCCAGGCTGCCCATGGTTCTTCTAAGTAGAGAACAGGACTACAGGAATTGGATCAGGAAACATCTAAGAAAACAGCCTTAGCTAGGTGTGGTGGCACACTCCTTTAATCCCAGCACTCAGGAGGCAGAGGTAGGAGGATCACTGTAAATTCAAGGCCATCCTGAGACTATATAGTGAATTCCAGGTCTGCCTGAGCTAGAGTGAGCCCCTACCTAAAAGAAAAGAAAAGAAAAGAAAATCCAGGTGTGGTGGCACATGCCTTTAATCCCAGCACTTGGGAGGCAGAGGTAGGAGGATCACCATGAGTTCAAGGCCACCCTGAGACTACATAGCGAATTCCAGGCCTGAGCTAGAGTGAAACCCTACCTCAGAAAACAAAAAAAAAAAAAAAAAAAAAAAAAAGGAAAGAAAGAAAGAAAACACAGCCTTCTGTCTTCATATTATTACATAGGTATCCTTATGAGATAAAGAGAAGTGACACAGACCTATGGCTAAGATCACATTTAAGGACACCAAATTATAATGAGTGCCCACTTCACCGATTTGATTTTCTCTCAGTCCATCTATGCTCTTTATAGCCTTCATTGGCAGTTTAAATTCTGCCACTGGATTTTGACTTACTTTTATATTTTGTGTTTTCTCATCTATCTCCCCTTTATCTTGAAATACTGTCTTTATATAGCTCCTAATATATATCTTTTTTTTTTTTTTTTTTTTTGGTTGTTCGAGGTAAGGTTTCACTATAGTCCAGGCTGACCTGGAATTCACTGTGTAGTCTCAGGGTGGCCTCGAACTCATGGTGATCCTCCTACCTCTTCCTCCCAAGGGCTGCGATTAAAGGTGTGCACCACCATGCCCAGCAACTAGTAGATATCTTTTATTCGACCTACCTCCTGCTTCTGCCTCTTGGGTGTTGGAATCATAGGTATGCACCACCATGCCAAGCTCAGTTGGATCTTTTTAAAAAACATATATTGTTATTTATTTCTTTGCAAGCAGAGAGAGAGAGAGATAGATAAAAGGGGTGTGCCAGGGCCTCCTGCCACTGCAGACAAACTCCAGATACATGTGCTACTCTGTATATCTGGCATGGGTACTCAGGAATCGAAGCCAGGCCTTTAGGCTTTGTAAGCAAGCACCTAAATTGCTGAGCCATCTCTCCAGCCCTCAGTTGGATCTTAAAATGGAAAGACTAGCAGAATGAATGAGGTTACTTACCACATACATGATACTACTAGTTCTATATACATCAGTTAAATGGACAGTTGAACTAGAACTTGTTTCTTAAATCTTATTTATTTGCACTGGGTGCAGGGGGGTGTCAGGGTCTCTTGCTGCTGAAAATGAACACCAGGTGCTTGTGCTACTTTTTGCATCTGGCTTACATGGATGGCTTGGGAATTGAATCTTGGGCCATCAGGCTTTGCAAGCAAGCACCTTTAACCACTGAGCTGTCTCCCCAACCCCTGAAGTAGAATTCTTTCTTTCATGGTAAAATAATAGATATTGTATCAATTTTTTGGGAGGGGATGATGTATGTGTGTTTGTTCATGTGTGTGTAAGTGTGAGTGGATTCATACCATGGCATGTGTGATGATCAGAGGACAACTTTGGGAGTCAGTCCTTGTCTTCCACCTGGATTGAGGTAGGGTCTGCTGTTGCTCACTTATTCACCACTGCATTTCCCAGGCTAGCTAGCTCGGTAACTTCTGAGGCATTCTTCTGTTTCCACCTCCTTATTTATTTATTCATTCATTTATTTTAGAGAGAGAGAGAGAGAGAGAATTGGCACGCCAGGGCCTCAGCTACTGCATAGAACTCCAGACACTTGCACCACCTAGTGGGCATGTGTGACCTTGCACTTGCCTCACTTCAGTGCATCTGCTTATGTGGGATCTGGAGAGTCAAACATGGGTTCTTAGGCTTTGCAGGCAAGTGCCTTAACTGCTAAGCCATCTGTCCAGTCCCCCACCTCTTTCTTACCCTAGCATGCTGGGATTGCAGATGCTGGCACTACAGTGTCCAGCTTTACCTGGAATTGGAGGATCCGAACTCAGGTCCTCATACTTGCCAGCAAGTGCTTTATCCACTGAACCATCTCCCCGGCTTAGATCTTACATCTTCAGACTGTACTCTTCCTGACTGAAAGTCTGTCCACCCCTCCCTTGCTTCTGGAGCAAGCTTCTGAAGGCCAGGTTTTTTACGGTGGGATGCTCCCCGCCTCATGCCTCACCACAGCTTCTGGTTGAAACCTGAGGAAACTGGAGTCGAGAGTGGTTAGCGAGTTTGGGTGATGCTTGAGCGTAAGGCTGTGTGAACTGTGTGGCAACAAGGCTGTCAAGCACATATATGAAAATGCAGAGAACGCAGGAGAGAGTTGGGGGACTGAGGAAGATGCAAAGATATATAGGACTCAAATGTTAGCAGCAACGAGTGACAGCCAAAGCAGAGCTCATGAGAACTTCCCGGTTCGAGGCCTTCTTAAGGTCTTACTGCACTTCCCTCGAGCCTCTCCCATGTGCTGGCAACGATCTTCCTTTAATGTGGAGTGGGAGACTGAGTATTAAGTGCATCTCAACTAAGCCCTTCTTCCCCAGTCATGATCACCTCACTGTGAGAAAGAGGATGAAGAAGATGGGTCAACATATAGCCAGCTCATTCCATAGTAATATCAGCTTACCAGGGTGGCCTCAGACTAGGACAGAGACCACATCCTCTTTCTACCCTTGTGGAAATTATTTTCTGACCCACTGAAAGGGTGGCCCTGTCATTTCTAGGTCTTGCCAAACTTTTTTTTTTTTCCCTCCTCTTTTGAGTCAGGGTCTCTGTGTAGCTCACCCTGGCTTTAAACTCACTATGTAGCCTACGCTGGCCTTGAACTCAATACTCCTGTTTCTGCCTCTAGAGTGCTGGGATGACAGGTGTGCACCACCACACCTGGCTTTGCTAAAGTGAGGTCAAGGTGAAGGTGGCACGTGAGCAGATCAGGAAGCTTCGCCTCTGGACCATCCCTGACAGTGGAGCGAAAGGCGAGAGAGGCTAGCACAGCTCCTCTGCGCGGTCAGCGCTGTGAACCGTCGTCTCACATGCAGGGTCACAGCCGAGGCCAGCCTCCTTTTTTAAAAATTTTTATTTATTTGTTTGAGAGCAACAGAAAGAGAGAGAAAGAGGGCAGAGAGAGAGAGAGAAAATGGGCGCGCCAAGGGCCTCCAGCCACTGCAAACGAACTCCAGACGCGTGCGTCCCCTTGTGCATCTGGCTAACGTGGGTCCTGGGGAATCGAGCCTCGAACCGGGGTCCTTAGGCTTCACAGGCAAGCGCTTGACCGCTAAGCCATCTCTCCAGCCCACCAGCCTCCTTTTGATTAATACCTGCCAGAGAAACCCAAAGCTTTGGGTCAGTGAAGCAACCTGGTTATCCGTTTTGGGTGGGTGCTGTGACTTTGGTGTGACAAGATTGCCGTGGGTGTGTGTGCACGCGTGCGTCGTGGGTGTGTGCCCGTGCAGTGCCCAGTGCACTTGTCTGCCATGCTCAGAGGGGAGCGTCTGGTGCTCCCCTCCAGTACTCTTCCACCCACCAGATGTTAATTAAACTGGAGTCTCTTTTTTGACAATTTATTTAAAAAAGAATATGATTAACACGTGATTTGCTCATACTGTAAAATTCATAATAATAAAACAATTTAAAAAAATTATTGGCAATTATCTCCATACATATACACAGGGTAAGTACCCTGATCATAATCTCCTCCCTCCACCCTCCTTTGTCCCCTCTCCAAATCCTTCCACTGAAGCCTTCCTTTCCAATTAGTTCAAATGTATGCCACAAGGGGGAGTCTCTTACTGATTCTGGAGCATGCTACAGGCTACCCCCCACTTCCCACTGGTGATTCCCCAGTCTCTGCTCCCCACAGGACTCGGGTAAAGACTTGCCTGGCCATGCCCATCTGTTTATGTGGGACAAATAGGTGGCTCATTTGTGGGGACAAGTAGAGGTTAAATATAATTCAGGTGCTCAAATATTTTATTTTTATATTTGTTTATTTGACAGAGAAACAGAGAGAGAGAATGGGCATGTCAGGGCCTCCAGCCACTGCAAATGAACTCCAGACCTCTGTGTCCCCTTGTGCATCTGGTTAACATGGATCCTGGGGAATAGAACTTAGGTCCTTTGGCTTTGCAGACAAATGTCTTAAATGCTAAGCCATCACTCCAGCCCATTTTTTTTTTTAATTTTATTTTTGGTTTTCTAAGGTAGGGTCTTGCTCTAACCCAGGCTGACTTGGAATTCATTATGTGGTTAGTCTCAGTGTGGCCTTGAACTCACTGCGATCCTCCTACATCTGCCTCCTGTGTGCTGGGATTAAAGGCATGCTCCACCATGCCTGGCTTCTTATTTTTATTTTTTTAATATTTATTTATCAGTTTCTCAAGGTAGGGTCTCACTGTAGCCCAGGCTGACCTGGAATTCACTATGTAGTCTCAGGGTGGCCTTGAACACATGGCAATCCTCCTACCTCTGCCTTCTGAGTGCTGAGTGCTGGGATTAATAGGTGTGTGCCACCATGCCTGGCTTCATTCTTCCTTTTTCCTTTTTTAAATATTTTATTTTTCTTTATTTATTTGCAAGAGAGAGAGAGAGAAATAGGCAGGGAGAGAAAGAGAGAGAGAGAAACAGAGAATGGGCATGTCAGGGCCTCCAGCCACTGCAAATGAACTCCATATGCGTGCACCCCCTTGTGCATCTGGCTTAGGTGGATCCTGGGGATTTGAACCTGGGTCCCTTGGCTTTGCAGGCAAGCACCTTAACTACTAAGCAATTTCTCCGGCCCCCAGTCTTTCTTTTCTTTAACTAAAGAGTAATTTATTCACTCATTTAGTCCCAATTTCCAGTCATGCTTGTCAAAAGCTTACATCAACAAACAGTTCTACACTAAAGTATTTTTATTTATTTTTTTTATTTTACAGCAAGCAAGCGAGAGAGAGAGAGAGAGAATTGCCGTGTGAGGGTCTCAGCCACTGCAATCGAACTCCAGATGTTAGTGCCACCTAGTGGGCATGTACAACCTTGCGCTTGCCTCACCTTTGTGCGTCTGGCTTACATGGGATCTGGAGAGTTGAACATGGGTCCTTAGGCTTTGCAGGCAAGCGCCTTAACCACTAAGCCATCTCTTCAGCCCCACTAAAGTTTTTTGTTTGCTTGTTTGTTTTTGTTTGTTTGTTTGTTTTGAGGTAGGGTCTCACTCTAGCTCAGGCAGACCAGGAATTCACTCTGTAGTCTCAGCGTGGCCTCAAACTCACAGCGATCCTCCTACCTCTGCCTCTTGAGTACTGAGGATTAAAGGTGTGCTCCACCATGCCCAGCCCACTAAAATGCTTTTTTTTTTTTTTTTTTTGGTTTTTCGAGGTAGAGTCTCATTCTAGCCCAGGCTGACCTGGAATTCACTATGGAGTCTCAGGGTGGCCTCGAACTCATGGCAATCCTCCTACCTCTGCCTCCCGAGTGCTGGGATTAAAGGCGTGCACCACCACGCCGGCTCCCACTAAAACTTTTAAAGATATTTTTAATTTATTTGCAAGGAGAGAGAGAGAGAGAGGATGTGCCAGGACCTCCAGCTACTGCAAATGAGCTCCAGATGCATGTGCCACATTCTGCATCTGGCTTCATGTGGGTACTGGGGAATCAAATAAGGGTCATTAGGCTTTGCAGGCAAGTGCCTTAACCACTGAGCCTTTTCTTCAGTCCCTAAAATGTTTATTTTTTCTTCTTTTTTAGGGCGGGGGGAGATTTTTTCAAGGCAGAGTCTCACTCTAGCCCAGGCTGATCTGGCACTCACTATGTGGTTCAGGCTAGCCTTGAACCCACAGTGATCCTCCTACCTCTGCCTCCCAAGTGCTGGGATAAAGGCATATGCCACCACTCTATAAAAGTTATAAAAGAAGAAAAGAGATCTAGAGCCTGGGTTTGGTGGCTCATGCCTATATCCCAGCACTCTGGAGGCTGAGATAGGAGGACTATCATGAATATGAAGTCAGCTTAAACTATAGAGCACGACCCTGCCTCAGAAGAAAAAGAATGAGAAGAAGAAAGGGAGCGAGGGAAGGATGATCAGAACAGTAACAACACATACTCAACAGTGGACACTGCAAGCCTTAAATTTGGCCATCCAGGCCAAATAAGCCAACGAATACAATAGTGGCATGTCTGTCATGGTGGAAACCAACTGCCCTCTAATTTGAGTGGAGGTCTGCTCCATGGGAGGGAATACATCCCTGATACTGAAAACCTACAACAGGGGTAGTCATGAGCCCTAGGGGATGTAACGTCTGCTGCTGTCTGGCTAAATGTATATACTATGCTCACCAAACTGGACAGTAAGGACTTCTCTTACTGTTCATACCCATATATTAATGCTACTCTCCCTTTTGGTAGAGAATCTTCTCTTTTCAGATGGCAGTGACCTTGAGATGATTCAGAAGGCACCATGGTGCTGAGAAGAAGTGATAGAGGAGTGCTCAGCACTGAATTATCTCTGTCACATCCTCCAAGGCTCAGGGTCCATTGTGGAAGAGGTGGTGGAAAGAATGTAAGAGCCAAAGGAAGGGTAGGACTCCTTACAACAACACAAAATGGTTTGGATATCCATGACCACACAGTGTCTGACAGTACCTACACAAGACCATCATAAGAGGAGGAAAAGATCATGGCATCAAAAATAAAAGAGAGACTGATTGAGGTGGGGAGGGGATATGATGGAGAGTGGAGTTTCAAAGGGGAAAGTGAGGGGGAGGGAGGGACTTACCAAGGGTTATTGTCTACAGTTATTTAAGTTGTCAATAAAAGTAAATAAATTAAATTTAAAAAAGAAAGAAAAAAAAGGGCGGGAAGGATGGCTTAGCGGCTAAGGCGTTTGCCTGCAAAGCCAAAGAACCCAGGTTCTATTCCCCAGGACCCACGTTAGCCAAATGCATGGGGGGGGCATGCATCTGGAGTGTGTTTGCAGTGGCTGGAAGCCCTGGCGCACCCATTCTTTCTCTCTCTCCCTCTTTCTCTGTCAAATAAATAAATAAATAAAAAGCAAAAAAAAAAAAAATAGCAACAACAAAACAATTGAGGGGAAGGGAACTGCAGACTTAGGTGTCAAAAACATGGTTGACATTTTAGAAGCACAAAGCCATTGGGGAGATGATACAGACTGGTCAGCCACCATAGGATATGCACGAGTCACATTGGTTTGTGAAGTGAAGTCAGCCCACGTACCTGTGTGCATTGTTTTAGCTAAGCAGCTAGACTCCTGCAGTGAGAATGATCAGTAAATATTCTAGTTGGGTAACATTAAGATTGCTCAGAGGACAAACTTACAGCTTAAGTTCAAAATTATTAGCCGTGCATACATGTATGCTGTCCAGTCATCTGTGCCACCTGAATGCCCGCGGGACTCGGTCCCCTGGAAATGATGACATCCATTTCTGCCTGAACTTCAGTGCTAAATCCTCAGCATAAAGTAGATGGGCCAGGGTGGAAGTGGCTGCCCTCCACATCCTGTCCTCTGACAGCAGGGGAACATGAACAATCTTCCTCTCCTCCCTCCTTCCTGGTCACCATTCCTTTGGGGAGAGGGAAAGGGAGGCTCAATCGTTGTCATTGTTTTTTTTTTTGTTTGTTTGTTTGTTTTGGTTTTTTGAGATAGGGTCTCACTCTAGCCCAGGCCGACCTGGAATTCACTATGTAGTCTCAGGGTGGCTTTGAACTCATGGTGATCCTCCTACCTCTGTCTCCTGAGTGTCGGAATTAAAGGCGTGCGCCACCACACCCGGCTTTCATTGTTTTTAATATTTTATTTTATTTTTTTTATTGAAGAGAGAGAGAGAAGAGGAGAGGAAGAGGCAGAGAGAGAGAGAGAGAGAGAGAGAGAGATTGGGCAGCTAAGACCTCCAGCCACTGCAAATGAATACACTACCTCGTGCATCTGGCTTATGTGGGTACTGGGGAAGTCAAACCTGGGTACTTGGGCTTTGCAGGCAAGCACCTTAACCACTAAGCCATCTCTCCAGCCCTCTTCTTCTTCTTGTTGTTATTATTGTTTTGTTTTTGTTGCTTTTTTTTTTTTCAAGGTAGGGTCTCACTCTAGCCCAGGCCGACCTGGAATTTACTCTGTGCTCTCAGGGTGGCCCTGAACTCATGGAACTCACGGAACTCATGGTGATCCTCCTACTTCTGCCTCCTTAGGGCTGGGATACAGATGTGCACTATCACACCCGGCTTGCTGTTCTATCGAGACAAGGTGTCGCATGTATCCCACACTGGCCTCAGGCTTGCTATCCTCCGAACTTGGCCTCCTGAGTGCTGGGATCCGAAGACTTCACTACCACACAGGCTCAGTTACCACTTTACACCCTGGTGGGCACGGCAGCTTAGACATCCCCCTTTGCCTTTGCTGAGACACTGCAGTGAAGCCACAGTTTTAGTCTAAGGCTCAAGGTCCCCTAAGCCAATCTACCTTGTTCTGTTCATCTTCCAGTATCCTTTTTTTTTTTTTTTTTTTTGAGGTAGGGTTTTCGCTGTAGCCCAGGCTGACCTGGAATTCACTATGTAGTCTCCGGATGACTTCGAACTCCTGGTGATCCTCCTACCTCTGCCTCCCAAGTGCTGTCATTAAAGGCGTGCGCCACCATGGCGGGCTCTCAGTCTCCTAATATTTGCTTCATATGTGCAACCCTGAGGTTTAGCTTGTTTTTATTTATTTATTTATTTATATTTTTTTCTTAATTAGTTTATTTATTTGCAAACAGAGAGAGAGAGAGAAGAGAGACAGACAGAGAGAGAATGAACACACCAGGGTCTCTAGCCACTGCAAATGAACTCCAGACACATGTGCCCCTTGTGTGTTTGGCTTGCATGGGTCCTGGGGAATTGGAACTGTGTCCTTTGGCTTCACAGGCAAATGCCTTAAACGCTAAGCCATCTCTTCAGCCTGCTAGCTGTTTTTATTAAGAGAAGTAGGAAAATATGTCTGCTTCATCCCCAACAATATACTCTTTCTTTGTTTTGAGACAGTGTCTTTCCATGTTGCCCAGGCTCAAATGATCCTCCTGTCTCAGTCTCTCGAGTAGGTGGGTACAGGCTTATACCTCTGTACGTGGGCAATGTACTTTTTTATCTTTACTTTTTAAAGTTATTTATTTATTTGCAAGTGAGATGAGAGAGAGAGAGAAAATAAATATGGGTGCACCAAGGCCTCTTGCCACTGCAAACTAACTTTAGATGCATACACCACTTTGAGCATCTGGCTTACATTGATATTGAGGAATTGAGTCCAGGTCATCAGGCTTAGCAAGCGAGCACCTTTAGCCACTGAGCCATCTCTCCTGCTGGTAACACACTTTTAATTACTATAGTATTAGATTCTGTTTTGACACTTGATGAAAACTTTTCCTTTTCTAATTTTCTCTTTTTTTAAATTATCTTGATTATACTGATGATCTTGTCCTCTGAGTGAACTTTTAGATTTCACACTTCAAATTCCCTTTAAAGAAATACCATTGAGCTGGGCGTGGTGGCGCATGCCTTTAATCCCAGCATTTGGGAGGCAGAGGTAGGAAGATCGTCTTGAGTTCGAGGCCACCCTGAGACTACATAGTGAATTTCAGGTCAGCCTGAGCTAGAGCAAGACCCTATCTTGAAAAACCAAAAAAATATATATGTATATATATTGGCGGGGGTCTGGAGAGATGGCATAGCAGTTAAAGGTCTTGCTTGCAAAACCTGATGGCCTGGGTTCAATTCCCCATTACCCACATAAGCCAGAAGCAGAAAGTGGTGCATACACCTGGATTTCATTTGCAGTGGCAGAAGGTCCTGGTGCACCACTCCCCTTTTATTTCTTACTCTCTCCTTGTAGATGGGTGTGTGTATGCATATATGTGTGTGTATAGGCACATGTGCACCACGGCATGTGTGTGGAGATCAGAGGAGTTGTCTGTGCTCCACCTTCTTTAAGACAGGGTCTTATTTATTTATTTATTTTGGTTTTTCGAGGTAGGGTCTCACTCTAGTCTAGGCTGATCTGGAATTCACTGTGTAGTCTCAGGGTGGCCTCGAACTCACAGTGATCCTCCTACCTCTACCTCCTGAGTGCTAGGATTAAAGGCGTGCGCCACCACACCCGGCTTTTTTCTTTTCTTTTCTTTCTTTCTTTTTTTCTTTAGAGACAAGGTCTGGCTATATAGTTCTAAGATAGGGTCTTTGGCCACTGCAGGTGAGTTTGGCCCTCAAGCAGCTTTATGTGATTGTTGGTGAATTGAACTGAGCTTTGCAAGCAAGAGCTTTTAATCACTGGGCTGTCGCCCTAGCCCCATCTTCTCATTTCTTTTTAGGTTTATTGAGCATAGTCACAGGTGTGTGTGTGTGTGTGTGTGTGTGTGTGTGTGGTGGTTTGAATGCAAATCACCTCATAGTCTCAGGGATATATATATATATATTTTTGTTTTGTTTTGTTTTGTTTTGCAAGATAGGGTTTCACTCTAGCTCAGGCTGACAGGGAATTCAGTATGTCGTCTCAGGGGGGCCTCAAACTCACGGCCACCCTCCTACCTCTGTCTCCCGAGTGCTGGGATTAAAGGCGTGTACTACCACACCTGGCTTTACTTTTGTTTTTTAGTCACAGGACATTTAATATTTCTATTTATTTATTTGCAAGCAGAAAGAGTATTGCAGTCAGGGTAGCATTGCTGGCAATCATCCGATCAAGAGCAGCTTGTGGGGAAAAAAAGGGGCTTATTTTGGCTTACAGGTTAGGGGGGAAGCTCCTTCATGACAGGGGAAAGCGATGGCATGAGCAGAGGGTGGACATCACCTCCTGGCCAACATAAGGTGGACAATAGCAACAGGAGAGTGTGCCAAACATTGGTAAGGGGGCACTGGCTATAACACCCATAAGCCTGCCCCCAATGATACACTACCTCCAGGGGGCGCTAGTCCCCCAAATCTCCATCAGCTGGGAATCCAGCATTCAAAACACCTAACTTTACCGGGGACACCTGAATCAAACCATCAGAGAAAGACAGACAGACAGAATGGGCACCCCTGGGCCTCCAGTTGCTGCAAACAAACTCCAGACACCTGCTCCACACTGTGCATCTGGCTGTACATGGGTACTGGGGAATCAAACCTGGGCCATTAGGTTTTGCAGGCAGCCACCCTAACCACTGACCCATCCCTCCAGCCCTTGTCACAGGATTTTTAAGAATTATGAATGTGTGAATGGGATATTAACTAGCACTTTATTTTCTTTTAAATGTATTTTATTTTTATTTATTTGGCAGAGAGAGAGAGAGAGCGAGAGAGAGAGAGGGAGGGAGAGAATGGGTGTGCCGGGACCTCCAGCTGCTACAAATGAATTCCAGACTCATGTGCCACCTTGTGCATCTGGTTTACGTGGGTCCTGGAGAATCAAACCTGAGTTTTTTGGCTTTGCAGACAAGCGCCTTAACCACTAAGCCATCCCTCCAGCCTTTTTTTTTTTTTTTCTTAAGGTCTCACTCTAGTCCAGCTGACCTGGAATTCACTATGTAGTCTCAGGCTGGCCCCCAACTCATGGTGATCCTCCTACCTCTGCCTCCCAAGTGCTGGGATTAAAGGCGTGCGCCACTACACCCGGCTGGTATTTATCTTTTGTCTGGCCACTTTACTCAGTTCTTCATTCATTCTTTCAGTTGCTTTTTTTTTTTTTTTTTTTTTCCTGTACTAAGCATCCCTTTGCCCCGAATTTCTCCTAGTAACAGCTACAGGAGTGTTTATCTCACGTGACCTGAGATCACCCAGTTAAAGCTTTTCTAGGAGTTCTCACAGCTACAGCTGACAGGGACGAGGCTTGTTCTTCTCTGGTCATGAAGTTGTCAGCTGAAGCTCTGGGTGCTGGATGCCAGCGGTAGCCAGTGTTCTCTGCTGGCATAGAGAAGCCATTCTAATTTGGGTGGTGAAGAGGCTGAAACACAGTGTGTGAAGCCAAACCAAGATGAGCAAGTGAGAGTGACAAAGAGAGAGGGAAGAAGGAAGGGGGAGAAAGAGAAGAGAGAGCGAGAAACTAGAATTTTGAATTTTGGTCCCTGTTTCCAATGCACCCGTTTTTCCCATCCATGAGCCCATAAGCCCCCACCTTCTTTTTTTTTTTTTTTCCCCCCCCAAGGTAGAGTTTCACTCTAGTCCAGGCTGACCTGAAATTCACTATGTAGTCTCAGGGTGGCCTCAAGCTCATGGTGATCCTACCTCTGCCTCCCGAGTGCTGGTTAGCCTGGGCTAGAGTGAGACCCTACCTCATAAACCCACCCACCCACCCACCCCCAAAAAAAAAGAGAGAGAGAGAAGAAAAGAAGGGCTGGAGAAATGGCTTAGCAGTTAAGGCATTTGCCTACGAATCCAAAGGACCCAGGTTCAATTCCCCAGGACTCACGTAAGCCAGATGCACAAGGGGCACATGCATCTGGAGTTCGTTTGCGGTGGCTATAGGCCCTGGCGTGCCCATCTCTCTCTGTCTTTCTCTCTTCTATCTCTCTCTCTCCCTCTCTCTGCTTGCAAATAAATAAATAAATAAAAGGAAAGGAAAGGAAAGGAAAGGAAAGGAAAGGAAAGGAAAGGAAAGGAAAGGAAAGGAAAGGAAAGGAAAGGAAAAGAGCAAGTCCCTGCAGCTGGAAAAGCACTTGCCATGCCAGCGTGAGAGCCCGAGTTCTAATCCGAGCACCCACATAAACACTGGACACAGTGGTACAGGCCGTACTCCCAGTGCTCGAGAAACAGGGACAGGAGAGTCTCTGGTGCCCCCTGGCTGGCCAGCCCAGCCGAAAGCGCAGGCTCTGGATCCAGTGACAGACTCTGCCTCGACAATCAAATAAGCTGGAGCGTGATTGAGGAAACATCTGATGTCGATCTCTGGCGGGCCTCTACACACACGTGCATTGTGCACGTGTACCCATGCTCACATATGTGTACACCCCATGCATACAAACATGCACATGCACATAGCATACACACATACACATGCCAAAATAAATAAATAAATAAAAAGGCAAGAAAGAGCAAGTCTTCATCTTAGCATTCCCAGAAAAAGTCCTATGACTCACCCTGATCGGGCTGCCACAGACCATGAGCAATCATGTTGACTGCAGAGATGGAAATAAACTCATTGGCACGCCCCTAGATTTGGGAGTATAAAACGACCCTAGATTAAATATCCAGGCTGAAAAGCTAGTGTGGTGGCACACGCCTTTAGTCCTTGCACTCTGGAGGCTGCGGTAGCAAGGATTGCCATGAGTTCAAGACCAGCTTGTAAACCAAGCATGGTGATGCACGCCTTTAATCCCAGCACTCGGGAAGCAGAGGTAGGAAGATTGCCAAGAGTTCAAGGCCACCCTGAGACTACATAGTGAATTCCAGGTCAGCCTGGCCTAGAGTGAAACCTTACCTCGAAAAACAAAACAACAACAAACTATACATATTTTGGGGGGCTGGAGAGATGGCTTGGTGGCTAAGGCATTTGTCTGCAAAGCCTGAGGACCCTGGTTCAATTCTTCAGGACCCACATAAGCCAGATGCACAAGGTGGAGCTGCATGCGTCTGGAGTTCATTTGCAGTGGCTAGAGGTCCCGGCACACCCATTCTCTCTCTCTGCCTCTCTCTCAAAATGAATTTAAAAATAATAATTTTTATCTCAGGAGGCAGAGGTAGGAGGATTACTGTGAATTCAAGGCCACCCACCCTGAGACTACATAGTGAATTCCAGGCCAGGTCAGCCTGGGCTGGAGTGATACCTTATCTCAAAAAAAAAAAAAAAAAAAAAAAAAGATAAAGCCGGGCATGGTTTGGTAAACACCTTTTTTTTCTTTCTTTTTTTTTTTTTTTTTTTTTTTTTGGTTTTTCTAGGTAGGGTCTCACTCTGGTCCAGGCTGACCTGGACTTCACTATGTAGTCTCAGGGTGGCCTTGAACTCATGGCAAACCACCTACCTCTGCCTCCCGAGTGCTGGGATTAAAGGCATGCGCCACCACACCCGGTTTTGGTGAACACCTTTAATCCCAGCACTCAGAAGGCTGAGTAGGAGGATCACCATGAGTTTGAGGACACCCTGAGACTACATAGTATACATAGTAAATTCCAGGTCAGCCTGGACTAGAGTGAAGCCCTACCTAAAAAAGTAATAATAATAATAATAATAATAATAATTTTTAGGCTGGGCATGGTGGCACCCACTTTTAATCCCAGCACTTGGGAGGCAGGAGTAGGAGGGTCACTGTGAGTTTGAGGCCACCCTGAGACTACATAGTGAATTCCAGGTCAACCTGAGTTAGAGTGAGACCCTACCTTGAAACACCAATAATAATAATAATAATAATAACAAAAAATAACAATAATGTTTTATCTATTTATTTCTTTTCAAGCAGAGAGAGAGAATGGACATGCCAGGGTCTCTAGCCACTGCAAATGAACTCCAGACACATGTGCCACCGTGCATCTGGCTTTCTGAGTGTACTGGGGAATTGAACTCTGGTCCTTAGGCTTTGCAGGCAAGTGCCTTAACCACTGAGCAATCTCTCCAACCCCCATATAAAAAAGTTGTTGTTGCTATTATTATTATTATTATTATTATGGCAAGCCCAACAGACTGGCCTTTTTTTCTTAATTTTATTTATTTATTTATTTGAGAGAGCAAGGAAGGGAAAGAGGCGAACAGAGAGAGAGAGAGAGAATGGGCAGGCCAGGGCCTCCAGCCACTGCAAAAGAACTCCAGATGAATGTGCCACCTTGTGCATCTAGTTTACGTGGTTCCCGGGGAGTCAAACTGAGGTCCCTTGTATTTGCAGACAAATGCCTTAACTGCTAAGCCATCTTTCCAGCCCAGACTGGCCTTTTTTATATGAGAGAGCAAAAGAGAGAGAATTGGCTGGGTGTGGTGGCACACACCTTTAATCCCAGCACACAGGAGGCAGAGGAGGGAGGAGCGCCATGAGTTTGAGGCCACCCTAAGACTACATAGTGAATTCCAGGTCAGCCTGAGCTAGAGTGAGACTCTACCTCAGAAAAAGAGAGAGAGAGAGGGGGGAAGGGATATGATGGAGAATGGAATTTCAAAGGGGAAAGTGGAGGGAGGGAGGGTATTACCATGGGATATTTTTTATAATCATGGAAAATGTTAATAAAAATTGAAAAAAAAAAGAAAAAGAAAAAGAAAAAGAGAGAGAGAGAGAATTGACACACCAGGGCCTCAGCCCCTACAATCAAACTCCAGACGTGTGCACCATTTTGTGCGTATGTGCGACCTTGCGTGTTTGTGTCACCTTGTGCATCTGGCTCATGTGGGATCTGGAGAGTAGAACATGGGTCCTTAGGCTTCTCAGGCAAGCACCTTAACTGATAAGCCATCTCTCCAGCCCACTGTTGTTGAATGTGGATTATAGACTTTGAACTCAGTCTTGGAGGGTGGGTCAGGATGAGCCAGTGGGGAGAAGGGACGTTGCAGGTGGAGCACAAGCCAAGTCCTGTAGTCAGAAGATAGGCTGGGCACAGAAACATGAGCAGACACTCATTGCGATTGAATTGTCACTGGGCGTGGTGGCACACGCCTTTAATCCCAGCACTCAGGTGGCAGAGGTAGGAGGATCACCATGAGTTTGAGGCCACCCTGAGACTACATAGTGAATTCCAGGTCAGCCTGGGCTACAGGGAAACCCTAGGTAAAAAAAAAAAAAAAAAAATTGAATTGTCAGTGGAGTAGATGTGGAAGGTGGAGTAGAGATAATTAGGCGGTGGACAGGAAGGCATTCCTTTCTCACAGTAGTGGACTGTAAGTCCGGCCCCTTGCTCTCCGTTGTGCATGCGCGCTGGGTGTGTGTGCATGTTCATGTGCACATGCAGGCCAGAGGATTTATCTGGGTCTTGCTCCTCGGGCACCGCCCACCTTTTTTTTTTTTTTTAATATTTTATTTTCACTTATTTATTTTGAGAGAAGGAAAGAGGCAGAGAGAGAGAGAGAGAATGGGCATGCCTGGGCTTCCAGCCACTGCAAATGAACTCCAGATGTGTGCACCCCCTTGTGCATCTGGCTGACGTGGGTCCTGGGGAATCGAACTGAGGTTCTTTGGCTTTGCAGGCAAGGGTCTTAACCACTAAGCCATCTTTCCAGTCCATCGCCCACCTTTAAAAAAAAATGTTTTCATTTATTTATTTGAGAGAGAGAGACAGAGAGAAAGAAGCAGACAGAGAGAGAGTATGGGTGCACCAGGGCCTCCTGCCATTGCAAATGGACTCCAGACACATGCACTACTTTGTGCATCTGGCTTTACTAGGGAATTGAACCTGGGCCATCAGGCTTTGCAAGCAAACAAGTTTAACCCCTGAGCCATCTCTCCAGCCCCTGTCCACCTTTTTTTGAGATGGATCTCTCACTGGCCTAGAACACACCAAGGAAACTAGACTGGCTGCTCTGCAAGCAAGAGATCTGCCTGTCTCCGCCTCCCTAGGATTACAGGTGTGTGCTGTCCTACCTCCGCCTCCCTAGCATTGGGATTTCAGGGGTGTGCCACCATGCCCAGCTTCTTTTGTGGGCTCTGGGGATCAAAGGCAGGTCCTCATGCTTGCAAGGCAAACACTTGACCGACTGAGGATCGCCCCATCTCTACACACTCTCTTGCCATTTTTCTTTCCATCACCTTATGGTGCCCTTGCTAGATGATGCTGATATGCCCTTGGACTTCCCAGCTTCCAGAACCTTGAATTAAATAAATTTATTTATTTTTTATTATTATTATTATTTTTGGTGTTTCGAGGTAGGGTCTCACTCTAGCCCAGGCTGACTTGGAATTCACTATGTCATCTCAAGGTGGCCTTGAACTCATGACCATCCTCCTACTTCTGCCTCCCAAGTGCTGGGATTAAAGGTGTGCGCCACCATGCCCAGAGAGACTACATAGTGAATTCTAGGTCAGCCTGGGCTAGAGTGAGACTCTACCTTTGGAAAAAAAACTTTTAAGTTACCCAGTTTCAGGCATTGTTATAGCAACAGAAAATAGACCAAGACCTAACTACTCAGTTCTAGGAAACCAAACAACATAGAAGGTTATGAAGTGAAACTATTTCCAAGTCTTATCCCATGATGTCTACTCCTTACATGGTGGGGTGTACCTTTAAGAGTTAAGAGCAGAGGGCTGGAGACATTGCTTAGTGGTTAAGGCGCTTGCCTGCGAAGCCTAAGACTGAATGTTCGAATCTCCAGGTCCCACTAGCCAGATGCACAGTGATGCAAGCACGCAATGTTGCACATGCGCACAAGGGGGCACACATGTCTGGATTTCGTTCACAGTGTCTAAAGGCTCTGGCATGCCCATTTTCTCTCTCTCTCTCTCTAAAACAAAAAATAAAAATAAAAGAGTTGGGCTGGAGAGATGGCTTAGTGGTTAAGCGCTTGCCTGCAAAGCCTAAGGACCCCTGTTCAAGGCTCGATTCCCCAGGACCCACGTAAGCCAGATGCACAAGGGAGCGCACGCATCTGGAGCTCGTTTGCAGTGGCTGGGGGCCCTGGCTCGCCCATCCTGTCTCTATCTGCCTCTCTCTCTGTGTCTGTCGCTCTCAAATAAATAAACAAAAAATTAAAAATAAGGGCCGGGCGTGGTGGCGCACGCTTTTAATCCCAGCACTCGGGAGGCAGAGGTAGGAGGATCGCCATGAGTTCGAGGCCACCCTGAGACTACAGAGTGAATTCCAGGTCAGCCTGGGCCAGAGTGAGACCCTACCTCAAAAAAAAACAAAATAAATAAATAAATAAATAAAATAAAAATAAAAATAAAAGAGTTACCTTCTAAGGCTCAGGGTCTAATGCGGAAGAGGTGGCGGAAAGAATGTAAGAGCCAAAGGAAGGGTAGGACTCCTTACAACGTGCTCCCTCCAGACACAAAATGGCCTGGCTATCCATGACCTCACAGTGCCTGACACTACCTACACAAGACCATCATAAGAGGAGGAAAAGATCATGACATCAAAATGAAAGAGAGACTGATTGAGATGGGGAGGGGATATGATGGAGAATGGAGTTTCAAAGGGGAAAGTGGGGGGAGGGAGGGTATTACCATGGGATGTTTTTTATAATCATGGAAGTTGGTAATAAAAATTTGAAAATAAAAATAAAAAATAAAATAAAAGAGTTAAGGTTTGAGGAGGCTGAGGAGACGCCTCAGTGGTTAAGGGTGCTTGCTCACAAAGCCTGCCAGCCCAGGCTCGATTCCCAAGCCATACACATCAGCCAGGTGCAGAATGTGGCTGAAGCACGTGCTGTTCAAGCTCCCGGTCTTCACTTTGAGCAGCAAAAGCAAGTGAATAAATGAGTAGGGTTAAGGTTTAATCTCTTACAAGTTTGTCCACACGAATGCAAAAATACACCTCACAATCAATATTCTTGTTGCATGGGTGTGGTGTGTATGCATGCGCTTCATTTTTTTGTTATTTATTTGAATATGTGTGTGCATACATAGTGTGGGTGTGCCAGGGTCTCCCATTCCTACGTCAGTGTTTTGTTTTGTTTTTTTTAATTTAATTTTTTGTTTGTTTTTCAAGGTAGGCTTTCACTCAAGCCCAGGCTGACCTGGAATTCACTCTGTAGTCTCAGGGTAGCCTCGAACTCACGACGATCTTCCTACCTCTGCCTCCCTAGTGCTGGGATTAAAGGCATGCGCCACCACGCCTGGCAATTTTAATTTTTTTTTTTATTGACAACTTCCATAATTGTAAACAATATCCCATGGTAATTCCCTCCCTTCTTCCTCATAGGTCAGTTTTTTTAAAAATATATTTTATTTCTTTATTTATTTGAGAGAGAGAGAGAGGAAGAGGCGGAGGGAAAGAGAGAATGGCACACCAGGGCTTCCAGCCACTGCAAATGAACTCCAGATGCATGCGCCCCCTGTGCATCTGGCTTACGTGGGTCGTGGGGAATTGAACCTGGGTCCTTAGGCTTCGCAGGCAAATGCCTTAACCGCTAAGCCATTTCTCCAGCCCAGGTTAGTTTTTTTGTACTTGGTGTTACATGGGTGCTGGGGAAGGAAACTCAAACTGACAGGCTTTGCAAGCAAGTGCCTTTAACTGCCCATCCACTGTATGCGACTGTATTGTGTCCTTGCAGGGCCCCAGATGCTGGCCTGTGGTGTGGGTCACTGGCCAGGGGAGGCCCGAGTGGAACTTGGGGCGAACCGCTGTGGCGTGCTTTCACGGGGTCTTGTTTTGAGAATCTCGGGCCTTTGTTCCGGAGGGACTGGGGTTCCAGGCGCCACGCCCTACAGTACCAGGCCACCTCTGGCCTTCATGCTTGTTCAGGAAGCGCACTTAACCACTGAGCCACCTCTCCAGGCTACGGCAGCCTTATGTTTTTGTGAGTCTCTCACTGATCCTGGAGATCACTAATTCCGCAAGACTAACTGGCTAGTAAGGCCGAGGGAGTCTCCTGTCTATGCCTCCCCAGTGCTGCACACTGCCACATCCATCTTTAAAAAAAAATTTTTTTTTTTTTTGAGGTAGGATTTCAATGTAGCCCAGGCTGAACTGGAACTCGCTATGTCATCTCAGGGTGGCCTCAAACTCACCGTGATCCTCCTACGGAGAATGGGCCTCTAGCTGCTGTAAACAAACTCCAGATGTGTGCACCACCTTGTGCATCTGGGGAATTGAACCTAAGACCTTCCTTTGGCTTTATAGGCAAGCACCTAACCACTAAGCCATCTCTCTAGGACCCTCATCTACCTACCTACCTTCCTTCCTTCCTTCTATCCCTCCCTCCCTCCCTCCTTTCTTTCTTTCATCTTATTTATTATTTATTTGAGGAAGAGGGAGAGAATGGGCACGCCAGGGCCTTTAGCTGCTGCAAACAAACTCTAGACACATGTGCCACTTTGTGCATCTGGTTTACGTGGGTCCTGGGGATATCTAACCTGGGTCCTTTGGCTTTGCAGGTAAGTACCTTAACTGCTAAGCCATCTCTCCAGCCCTTTCTTTTTTTTTTTAATTTTTATTTATTTATTTGAGAACGACAGATAGAGAAAGAGGCAGATAGAGAGAGAGAATGGGCATTCCAGGACCACCAGCCACTGCAAACGAACTCCAGACGCGTGCGTCCCCTTGTGCATCTGGCGAACGTGGGTCCTGGGGAATCGAGCCTCGAACCGGGGTCCTTAGGCTTCACAGGCAAGCGCTTAACCACTAAGCCATCTCTCCAGCCCTTTCTTTTTTTGACATGAGTGCTGCAATTGGCGCTCAGGTTCTCACATTTGCATGGCAAGAATTTTACTCATGAATCATTGCCTCAGTCCTCAGAAGTAATCATTTAAATTAGATCCCCCGTCCCCCCACCCCCAGGTAGGGTCTCACTCTAGCCCAAGCTGACCTGAGACTCGCTCTGTAATCTCAGGCTGGCCTCGAACTCATGGCAATCCCCCACCTCTGCCTCCCGAGTGCTGGGATTAAAGGTGTGCGCCACCACGCCTGCCTTAACCATTTTGCTTTTTAGCTTTCCTGACAGCAGTTTGGCGGTGCAGGAGAAACATTTCAGTCCCTGCCTCATTTATCAAGACTAAACATCAGCTCTTAACTCCCTGCAATGAAAGGTGATAAGTTTCAACTCGCTTTCACTGTTTCCCCTCCTTCTTCCATCCCTGTCAGTCACACAGTGACTTGCTTTTTCTCTTATTTACTTTTAGGGCTTTAAGTAATATATTTGAACAACTGTTTCCTGACTTCTCTTTGGATTGTTGCCGGCTCAAAATGATTTTGTTTTCTTCTCATTACTTGATTGATGCTTTTGGCTAGGTAGAATTTCCTTTCAATATCAGCTAGGATTAAGTTTAGCTGTACATCTGACTGACAGCAGTGACTTCAACAAGCTGGTTTCCTTTTCACATAAAAGACTGAAGGAGGTGAGGCTCCTGGTATACTTGGGTTCGCTCTGTCCATCCTCATGGTCCATGGTGATGGCCTCAGATTGGCTTTTTAGGCACTAGAATGAAGGCTATGCAAAGAAGGAAGGAACAGATGGAATTTAATCACAGGGCAAATGTAGGTGCAAGTGAACTTTCCTCTGCGTGGCTGTGCCCCAGCTGCAAATTTAAGGTTCTATTTCTAAGGAAGAACCAGAGATTGGGTGTTTCTAGATTTCCAGGAACCCCACTCCTTCCTCCTCTTGTTCAGGAGATCTGTATTCTTTCTTTCTCTTAAATTCTAAAAGACCTCCATCTGGGCTGGGGAGATGGCTAAATGGTTAAAGGTGCTGGCTTGAGCTGGGCATGGTGGCACACGCCTTTGATCCCAGCACTCGGGAGGCAGAGGTAGGAGGATCACCGTGAGTTCAAGGCCACCCTGAGACTACGTAGTGATTTTTTTGTTTGTTTGTTTGTTTGTTTTGGTTTTTCAAGGTAGAGTCTCATTCTAGCTCAGGCTGACCTGGAATTCACTCTGTAGTCTCAGGGTGGCCTCGAACTCATGGCGATCCTCCTACCTCTGCCTCCCAAGTGCTGGGATCAAAGGCGTGTGCCACCATGCCCAGAGAGACTATGTAGTGAATTCTAGGTCAGCCTGAGCTAGAGTGAGACTCTACCTTGGGGGGGCGCGGGGGAAGGTGCTTGCTTGTGCAAAGCCTGCCAGCTCAGTTTCAATTCCCCAATACCCATGTAAAGCAAGATGCACAAAGTGGCACATGTATCTGGAGTTCATTTGCAGTGGCAAGAGGCCCTGGTGTGACTATTTCTCTCTCTTTCTCTCTGCAAATAAATGAATAAAAACTATTTTTTAAAAACAGTCCCCCTCATGAGACTACAGAGTGAATTCCAGGTCAGCCTGGACTAGAGTGAGACTCTAACTCAAAAAGCCAAAAAAAAAAAATAAAAATAAAAATAAATAAATAAAAATAAAAACAAAACCAGTCCCCCACAAAAAAACAACTTAGCCAGGAATGGTGGTACACACATTTTTATTGTTATTTTTTTATTAACAACTTCCATGATTGTAAACAATATTCCATGGTAATGCCCTCCCTCCCCCCACTTTCCGCTTTGAAACTCCATTTTCCATCATATCCCCTCCTCCTCTCAATCAGTCTCTCTTTTATTTTGATGTCATGATCTTTTCCTCCTATTATGATGGTCTTGTGTAGGTAGTGTCAGACACTGTGCAGTCATGGATATCCAGGCCATTTTGTGTCTGGAGGAGCACATTATAAGGAGTCCTACCCTTTCTTTGGCTCTTACATTTAAATGAATAAAACTATTTTTAAAAACAGTCCCCCTCATGAGACTACAAAGTGAGTTCCAGGACAGCCTGGGCTAGAGCGAAACCCTACTTTGAAAAAACAAAAAAAAGTTTAATGAAAGCATTAATAAACTGAGTGGGCCATCTCAGGAGCCTCGTGCCTGGTCCCCCCCCCCCCCAGCAGTGCGGGGAGATCCGGTGGCAGGCTCCCAGGGGAGTGATTGCATTCCTTGCTTGTACTTAGAGCGCTAGTCAGAGCTCAACATCCCTGCAGTCGGACTCTTGCGCTCTGACCCCAGCTGCCGGGGCAAATCTCCCACCCCTCCCCAGGTCGTCTCAGCTCATGTCTCTGAACCCACCCTTGTCTTCAGACTATGGGACTTGATGTGTGTGTGTGCACGCGCGTCTCACCTGCAGCTCGTCCTGACCCCACCCTCCAAGGCTGAGCTCAAAGGCATCTCCTGCAAAGCCTTCCTTCCTCCCTCAGCCTCCTCTTGTGCAGTTATCACCTCCTCTAAGACGACCGACGTGCTGAATCACAGCCCTGTTGACTCATCGTCCCTCCTCTGCTGACAGGGTCCCGTAAGGCACAGCTCTGCCCCTCACTCGTGCTCGCTCCACACACCCACGACACCCCGTCAGCATGCACGTGATGAGTGGGTGCTCTTGGGAAGAGGCTGCATTTCTTCCTCAGGGTGCCTCGTTCCTCCCCTCCCCCCACCCGCCCAGGGTTCCAGATTTCAGAAGGGAGGTGAGACTTGTGACCACCCACTAGGACCCTCTCTAGGTCCGGAGGGTGTGAGGTGAGAAGGCAGCGTGGCCCTCACCTGACCACTAGTGTCCACCCTGGCTTCCTGTTCTTTAGTGAGAGGTGCTTTAGCATGCTCTGGCAGCCCGGAGAGCCCCCCCATTTTCCACCAGAAGCAATTGAAAGCAGCCATCCAAAAGAGGGCTAGAGAGATGGCTTAGTGGTTCAGGCATTTGCCTGCAAAGCCTAAGGACCCAGGTTCCATTCCCCAGTACCCATGTAAACCAGATGTACATGATGGCACATGCATCTAGAGTTTGTTTGCAGTGGCTAGAGGCCCTGGTGCTCCCATTCTCTCTCTCTCATAAATATAGAAAAATAAAATAGTGGGCTAGAGAGATGGCTTAGCAGTTAAGGTGCTTGCCTGTGAAAGCTAGACTCTCCAGGTCCTACATAAGCTAGATGCACAGTGATGCAAGCATGCAATGTTGCACATGCCCATAAGGGGGCGCACTGTCTGGAGTTCGAATGCAGTGGCTGGAGGTCCTGGCACGTCAATTCTCTCACTCTCTTGTCATAAAAAAAAGTCCAGTCTGGGGCTGGAGATATGGCTTAGCGGTTAAGCGCTTGCCTGTGAAGCCTAAGGACTCCGGTTTGAGGCTCGATTCCCCAGGACCCACGTTAGCCAGATGCACAAGGGGGGTGCATGTGTCTGGAGTTCATTTCAGTGGGTGGAGGCCCTGGCGCGCCCTTTCTCTCTCTCTCTCTCTCTCTCTCTCCCTCTCCTTCTTTCTCTCTCTGTCACTCTCAAATAAATAAAAGTAAATAAAAATAAATTTTTTTTAATCTCCTGACCCTCTACTCATGTGACAAGACAGAGCCATCCCAGGAAGGTACAGGGTGAACTTTGAAAGTCAGAGAAGAGGCTTGGGGAGACCCCTGTTGCATACACAAATGTCCCTGGGCTGTGACTGTGTCACTGTACAAGATTTCCCTAATAGCAAAACATCTGGAATCCAGACGAGTTGTGTGGCCTTAGGCAAGTCACTTAACTTCTCTGATCCATTTAGCTGTAAGATATAAATGACTTATTTATAAAAAACATACACTAACTTCTATGTGACGGGTTGTTTACACAACCATGGCATTTTGTATGTTGAAATTCCGTCTGGAGATCCTGTGGTAAAAGGACTTCTTCCCATGCTTATAAGTGGCCTGAGGACGGTGTACAAATGTTTACAGAACAACTTGGGGGATGGGAAAAATATAGTGGAATTCCTCACGTATCCACACGAGGGCACCCCAATTTTTCAAAAGAGCCCAATTCACCATCATGTAGCCCCATGGGACTGGGCTACCTTCTCTTACGTCACTCTTCTTGGATGTCTTCACCAAAGCAGGATCAATGGCAGTCACAAACGTATGATGATGGCTGAAAGTCTGCTCCGTCAATAAATAACTGTTACGGAAGGGCTGGGGATGCTGCTGAGGGGTCAAGTGCTATCTTAGCATGCATGGGGCCCTGACCTACATCCCCAGCACTGCATAAACCAGTTGTGGCCCACAACTGTAATCCCAGCACTTTGGAAGAGAAGGTAGGTGGGTCAGAAGTTCAAGATCATCCTCCGCTACATAGCAAGTTAGAGGCCAGCCTGGGGATACACGAAAGCCTGTTTTAAAATGAAGGAAGAGCTGGGACATGGCTCAGCAGTTAAAGGCACTTGCTTAAAAGGAAGGAAGATGCCAGGCATGGTGGCACACATCTTTAGTCCCAGCACTCAGGAGCCTGAGGTAGGAGGAGGATCGCTGTGAGTTCCAGGTCAGCCTGGGCTAGAGTGAGACCTTACTCAGAAAAGACCAAATAAAAGGGGGGGGGGGGACAGAAGAAGAAAGAGAGAAAGGGAGGGAGGGAAAAAGAAAGATAAGTTTCATATAGAGGCTGGAGAGATGGCACAATACTTAAAGCTGCTTACTTGAAAAACCTGAAACCTGATAGCCTGGGTTCAAGTCCCCAGTACCCATGTAAAGCCAGATGCCAGATGTATAAAGTTCATTTGCAGTGGAAGGCAAGAGGCCTTGGTGTGTCCATATTCTCTCTCTCTCTCCCCTTGAAAATAAATAAATAAATAGCAACATGTCCTATAGAAACATCTCCAAACTCATATTGTGTGCCCTCTCCTATGGCACAGAGAGTCAGAAATCCAAAACTTTCACACCATTCCAAAATCTGCTACCCTGAGGGTTTCCAGGATACTGGGGACAGGGGGCATGAGGTCCTTCCACATCTGAATTTGCTAGTTCTTCAACCCCTGTTCCCACTCCTGAAATACAGGACACTCCACTGGCCTTATCCATTGGATCTTCTAAATCTTAAGCCACCAGATCCCTCTCTGGCCTTCTGTTTTCCCAGCTGCATGACCATGTCCACAGTCTCTCTGGGCCATCTGGATCTAGCTCTTGACCTCCTCTTGGCCATCTACAGAAAGCTGTCAGTGGAGTTGAAGAGATGGAAGCCTTGCTGAGAAACGTGAGGCTTGGATCAGAACTCCCTATGTACTCTCAGAAATTGCTTTTACCAGTCACAGTAGTTTGATGTCAACTCTTCATCAGGAATTCCTCTTGTATGTGACTTGTGAATATCTCTTTTGACCATTTCAACCCTGAGACATGCTTTCATTTGGTTTGATTGTTTCAGGAATTAAAAGGTCTGGACACCCATTCTTAGGCCAGCAGCTTTCCTATAAGTCCCACCTTTCAGCCACTGGATGATTAGTCAAAGCAATGGCGTGGAGTGGGGCACAGGAGACAAAGGCTTCTGCCTTCTTTTCTGTTGCTAGAACAAGCCCAGCTCAGAGACAAGAAGCATCCACACCTGACCCCAAACTCCCAACTGTGCCGTTCCCTTCCCATATGACCTGGAAGGTCCCAGGACCAAAAACCTATTTGACAGGAGAAATGGAGAGTCAGGGCCTCCGGAAAGATAGCGTGGTCATTTAAATATGTGTCCCCCAGTAGACCCAGGTGTTTTAGTAAAGCTTGCCTCTAGCTGTCCGGCTGGAGGAGGTGCCGCTAGAGTGGGGTCATGGGGTTCAGCCCCGAGGTGTTACTGGGGGTGGATCTGAGTTTCAGGCCAGAAGCATGCAGAGTGGTTTGGCCTCTGCCTGGGCCCCTGCTGCTTTGCTGCCTGTTTGTGCTTGCGTGTGGCGCTGGCAGGTGATGGCTTCTCTCTGCTTGGATCTGTGAAAAATTGGGGGAGGTGGGCAGCCAACTGCCATTATGGAGCTTCCCCCTGGATCTGCAAGCTGCAATAAATGTCATTCCTCCCATAAATGGTGTCTGTTCGGAAGTCCACCCCAGCAGTGTGGAGCTGACTACAGCAGACAGTGACCGTGTTGGCCATCATTGGCACTGTTACTGGAATTGTCCCCTGCTGCAAAGCCTCAAGTCACTGGCAGAGATTCCAGGGCAGAGACAAAGTGGAGGCAGGATGTGTCAGCAGGGATGATGCAAAGCCGCCCAGGGACCCCAGAGTGCCTCCCCGCTGTCCATGGTGCTGGTGGCTGCAAGGACCTTGCTGCGAAGGACACTGAAAGGGCGCTGGCTACGACGTATGCATGGCCCAGTGATCAAGAGCCTAAGGAGCCGGGCGTGGTGGCGCACGCCTTTAATCCCAGCACTCGGGAGGCAGAGGTAGGAGGATCGCCGTGAGTTCGAAGCCACCCTGAGACTCCATAGTGAATTCCAGGTCAGCCTGGGCTAGAGTGAGACCCTACCTCGAAAAACAAAAACAAAAACAAAAACAAACAAACAAAAAAAGAGCCTAAGGGAGGGGCTGGGGAGATGGATCGGTGGTTGAGGGTACTTGCCTGCAAAGGCTGCTGGCCCAAGTTCAATTTCAAGGCCACCCACTTAGGTGGGGTACAAAAAGGTACCGACAAGTGTCTGGTATTCATTTGCAGTGTGACATGAGATCCTGCCATATTCATGCACACACACACTCACACGTGCAAAATGAATGAACAAATATAACTTTAAGCCGGGCATGGTGGTGCATGCCTTTAATGCCAGCATTTGGGAGATTACATAGGACTGGAGAGATGGCTCAGCAGTTAAGGTGCTAGCCTGAAAAGCCTAACAACCTGGGTTTGATTCCCTCGTACCCACATAAAGTCAGATGCACAAAGTGGGCCATGCATCTGGAGTGTGCTTGCAGTGGCTGGAGGCCCTGGTGTGCCCATTCTCTCCCTCCCTCCTTCTCTCTCCCTTTGCAAATAAATAAATAAAAGATTTTAAAAAGAGCCTAGAGGACCGTGTGAAATTTCTCCAAGAGGCCTCTCATTTTGACATCATCTCATCTAGCCCACTGCACAAGTTTTGGCATTTCCACTAGGATGAGGCATCCTGAGTGTTTCACATTGGACTGAGCTCGGTAAGGAGGTGATTCAGTTGTACCTTAGAGCAAAGATAAAAGTTCCAGCCAGGTGTGGTGGCACACGCCTTCAATCCCAGCACTTGGGAGGAAAGGTAGGAGGATTGCAGTGAGTTCGAGGCTACTCAGACTACATAGTGAATTCCAGGTCAGCCTGAGCTAGAGTGAAACCCTACCTCAGGGAAAAAAAAGGTCCAGGGCTGGAGGTACATGTGTCTGAGTTTGTTTGCAATGGCTGGAGGACCTGAAGCACCCAGTCTCATTCTCATTCTCTCTCTCTCTTTCTCTGCCTCTTTCTTACTCTCTCTCAAATAAATGAATAAGTAAATAAAATACTTTTTAAAGTTCCAACAAACTTCAAAGATCAGGAGTCATATTCATCTCACCTTATGACCAAAATGCAATTATGTTAAAATTTAATAATGAGCCAGGTGTGGTGGTGCCCCTTTAATCCCAGCACTTGGGAGGCAGAGGTAGGAGGATTGCTATGAGTTCGAGGCCACCCTGAGACTACATAGTGAATTCCAGGTCAGCCTGAGCCAGTGAGACCCTACCTCAAAAAAACAAACAAAAAAATTAATAATGGAGACAAGTATCACTCACCATGTATTTGAAAACGAAAACACCTCTAAATAATCCATAAGTCAAAGAAAAAAGCCTAGTAAAAATTCAAATATTTCCAGGCGTGGTGGCACACGCCTTCAATCCCAGCACTTGGGAGGCAGAGGTAGGAGGATCGCTGTGAGTTTGAGGCCACCCTGAGACTACATAGTGAATTCCAGGTTAGCCTGGGCTTGAGTGAGACCCTACCTCGAAAAACCAAAAAATAAAAATAAAAATAAAAAAAATCAAAAATACTTAAAATTGAACCAAATGATAAAATGGTATGAAAATTCTTTCTTGGGACTGGGGAGATGGATTAGTGGTTAAGGCACTTGCCTGCAAAGCCAAAGGACTTAGGTTCAGGTCCCTAGGACCCATGTAAGCCAGATGCACAATGTAACACGTCTGGAATTCATTTGCAACAGCTAGAAGCCCTGGTGCGCCCATTCTCTCTCTCTCTTTCTCAAATGCATAAATAAATCTTTCTTTTTGGCATGTGCATGATGTGTGTGTGTGTGTGTGTGTGTGTGTGTGTGTGTATTGAGTATGTGAGTGAGAGGGTGTAGGTATGCATGCATGAGGAGAGATCAGAGGACAACTTTTGGATGTTGGTCCTCACTTCCCACCTCATTTGAGGCAAGCTCTCTTATTGTCCATCACTTGTTCCCCAGGTTAGCCTCCCCTCCTGCCCCATGCATGCTAAGATTACAGAAATCCACCACAGTTTCTAGCTTTTACAAGGTGCCTGGGGATCCAAACCCTTGCAAGACAAGCGCTTTATTCACTTTATTCCCAAATTCTTCCTTCTGGTAACATAGTAACAAAGAAAGTCCATGATCAGCTTGATAAATGGAGAAAAATAATTTTTAAAAAATATTTATTTGGCAGCTGGAGAGATGGCTTACCTTAGCCACAGGCACTTGCCTGTGAAGCCTAAGGACCCAGGTTTGATTCTCCAGTACACATGTAGGCCAGATGCACAAGGTGGCGCATGCATCTGGAGTTTGTTTGCAGCGACTGGAGGCCCTGATGTGCCCATTCTCTCTCTCTGTCTCTCTCTCTCTCTTCCTCTTTCTCTCTCAAATAAATAAGTAAAATATTTACATTTATTTATTTATTTATATAGACACACAGAGAAAGAGGCAGATACAGAGAAAAAAGAGAGAGTGAGCATGGGCATTCCAGGGCCTCCTGCCACTGTAAATGAACTCCAGATGCATACACCATTTTGTGCATCTGGCTTTATGTGGATACTGAGGAACTGAACCTGGGCCATCAGGCTTTGCAAGAAACTATCTTTAACCACTGAGCCATCTTTCCAGCCTCCAGAAAATAATGTTGTTTCAAGGTAAGGTCTCTCTCTCACCCAGGCAGACCTGGAATTCTCAATGTACTCTCAGGGTGGCCTTGAACTCACAGTGATCCTCCTACCTCTGCCTCTTGAGTGCTGAGATTAAAGGCGTGTGCCACCACGCCCAGTCAGAAAATAATTTTTAGTCCAATGTTAGTTTGTGATTTAAGAAACAAACATCTAGGGTGGGCTGGGGGCATGGCTCAGTGGTAGAACCCTTGCCTAGCATGGCAGAGGCCCTGGGTTCAATCCCCAGCACATTCACCAAAAATAAAAAGAGAGAAAAAGAAACAAATATTTTGGTAGAACATTTGTCTAACATGCACAAAGTCCTAACAAGATCCCTAACATCCCAAAAGAAAAAAAAGACAATTGTACCTGAAATGATATCTTGGTGGATTAGTTATAGAAGAGAATTGTCTTACTTTGAGAAAATATGTCTGTAAAAATTCTAGCTGGGTGTGGTGGCACACGCCTTTAATTCCAGCACTTGGGAGACAGAGATAGGAGGATCACTATGAGTTTGAGGCCACCCTGAGATTACATAGCAAATTCTAGGTCAGCCTGAGCTACAGTGAAACCCTACCTCAAAAAAACAAAAACAAGGGCTGGAGAAATGGCTTAAGACTAAGGCTCTTGCCTGCAAAGCCTAAGGACTCATGTTTGACTCTCTAGGTCCCATGTAAGGCAGATGCAGAAGGTGACACAAGCACAAAGTCGCACATGGGCACAAGGTGGTGTACGTGTCTGGAGTTCAATTGCAGTGGCTGGAAGCCCTGGTGCACCAATTCTCTCTCTTCCATAAAAGAAGGTCAGTCTGTTGGGCTTGTCTCAAAAATTTTTTTTTTATTTTTAGGGCTGAAGAGATGGCTTAGCAGTTAAGAGGCTTGCCTTTGAAGCCTAAGGACTCAGGTTTGATTCCCCAGATCTCAAATCAACCAGATGTACAAGGTGGCACATGCATCTGGAGTTCATTTGCAGTGAATAGAGGCTCTGGTGCACCAATCTTCTCTCTCTCTCTCTCTAATAAATAAGTAAACATAAATTAAAAAAAAAACTCTAAGGGACTTCTGGTTAAGATGGTGGTATAGGAACCACACCAAAGCAGCCTAGGGGAGAAAAAGCCAAAAAACAAAGCAAAACAAAACAGCAAAATACACTCTTCTACTAAAAAGTGAGTTGTATAAGAAATTACCAACTGTAGCACAGAAGTAGGAGAGATCCAGAGCATCCAGAGCCCACACAGGCAGGCAGAAGCAGGGGCGGCACCAGGCCCACGGGGCCACAGCTGCCAGGCTTGGCTTGACCCACAGGAAAAGCCAGGTGAGGGGATTCTCCACTCACACCGGAGCTCCTCGCAACCTCAAGAAACCTGAAGGGAGGACTGCAGCGACCAACAGAGGACCAGATCACGAGGTAGAGGATCACGTGGACCAGCGGGAGAACTAGACCCACCATCCACAGCCTCCCCTCCCCCACTGTCAGCGCAAGCACCAGCAAGCACCAGAGACCTGGGGAAGGGAACTCACAGCACCCAGCACTGGTGACCAGAGCAGCGATCCAGCAACCCAGCCAGCCTACTTGAACCCCCAGCATACCAAAGAGGGACCCAGGCAGGAGAGCAGCATAACTGGGACCAAAATCATCCCAAAAGGTAACTGGGATTACATCAGGTCAGTACCCACCAAATAAGCCTGGTGTATAGGCTTGAATTGGAAGTGCTAATTGCACCTTCCATATCAGGACAAATTATATGTTAAATCTGATAGATGGTCGGATTTGCCAGTGTTAAATAAGCTATATTTGGGGCTTGTTATTTGTTGCTTCCTGGTTTATAGTGGCTTTGTTTCCTCTTCTGTTGTACATTAGAGAAGGGTCTCACTTGGTCACAAGCTGACTTGGAATCCTCAACAGACCAGAAATCTTAACCTCCTAGTTGACAGGATTAAGGGTGTGCGGCAATACACACCCTAAGGGATTGAGACTTTGTTAGAGGATCTGGTTGTCATAATACCTACTCTTGCATAAATACTCTGTGCTGTTTCTCATTGAATGCGTACATTGTTTAGTTAAATTTCAGAATCTGCCTGTATTTTGTTCCACTCAGCCTACTTGAATACTCTCACAGCAGGCAAACCCAACATCTAGGGTCACTTTCGTAGAACTCTGAGAGTCTTAAGAGCCACACCTACCACATTAAGCTCCTACCCTGAAGACATACAACATCAGATTGATTGATACATCTAATAATACTGCAGTTCACTAGAAAATCCAAGCATTAGATTAATCCAAGATGCAAAAATATGTACATTATAACACAAGAAACTCCAAAAATCAAGACCATATAAATCCACCAAAAAGTATTAATGCATCAGAAATGACCTCCATTGAGAATGAGTTAGAGGAAATGTCTGAGAAAGATTTCAAAAGAATGATTATAAATATGCTCAAAGAAGTCAAAGAGGAAATCAAAGGAATCAAAGACACAGGAAACCAATGTAAGGAAATAAAGAGGTCAATACAAGACATAGATAAGGAAATAGAAATAATAAAGAAAAACCAGTCAGAATTACTAGCAATGAAGAACACAGTCAATAAAATTTTGAAAACTCTATAGAAAATCTCACCAGTAGAATGGATGAAGGAGAGGACAGAATATCTAAACTAAAAGACCAGGTAGCAGATCTAATACAGTCCAACAAAGAGAAAGACAAATGAATAGGAAAGTATGAATGAGAATTTCAAGATATTCGGGACACTATGAAAAGATCGAACATAAGAATTCAGGGTATAGCCAGGCGTGGTGGCGCACGCCTTTAATCCTAGCACTCGGGAGGCAGAGGTAGGAGGATCGCCGTGAGTTCGAGGCTGCCCTGAGACTCCATAGTGAATTCCAGGTTAGCCTGGGCTAGAGTGAGACCCTACCTTGAAAAACCAAAAAAAAAAAAAAAAATTCAGGGTATAGTGGAAGGAGAAGAATTTCACTCCAAAGGCGTAGTAGGTGTTTTCAACAAAATCATAGAAGAAAACTTTCACCAAATTGGGAAGGAGATGCCAATGCAGATACAGGAATCCTTTAGAACACCAAACAGACAAAACCTAGAAAGAACCTCTTCTCACCATATTCTAATTAAACTATCAAATGTACAAACCAAAGAAAATATATTGAGAGCAGTTAGACAGAAAAATCAAGGTACATACAAACACAAGCCCATCAGGATCACAGCAGATTACTCAACACAAATGTTAAAAGCCAAAAGGGCTTGGAATGATGTATTCCAAGTTCTGAAAAATAACAATTGTCAACCAAGGTTACTTTATCCTGCAAAGCTATCCATTCAAACAGATGGAGAAATAAAGACATTCCACAAGAAAAGCAGGCTAAAGGAATATTTGAAGACAAAACCAGCTCTACAGAAAATACTTGAAAGAATCCTCCATGCTGAAGAGAAAGAAAAGCACGCATATAAGGAACCTGGAAAAAACAAACCATACTCAAATACTAGTTAATACAAGAGAGCAATGGTAAAACTGGAAGAACTACAAAAAAAAAAAAGACAAAAATACACACCTTTCAATAATATCTCCTTTTTGTTTGTTTTTTGTTTTTTGTTTTTCGAGATAGGGTTTCAGTCTAGTCCAGGCTGACCTGGAATTCACTATATAGTCTCAGGGTGGCCTCAAACTCACAGTGATCCTCCTACCTCTGCCTCCCGAGTGCTGGGATTAAAGGCATACACCACCATGCCCAGCTCAATAATATCTCTTAATATCAGTGGCCTCAATGCCCCAACCAAAAGTTATAGGTTTGCAGACTGGGTTAAACAGCAGGATCCTTCAATTTGTTGCCTCTGAGAAACTCACCTTTCTACAAAGGATGGACACTATCTTAGGGTGAAAGGTTGAAAAACAGTGTTTCAAGCAAACGGGCCTAGAAAACAAGCAGGGGTCGCTATCCTAATATCTGCCAAGGTAGACTTCAGTCCAACATTAGTTAGGAAAGATAAGGAAGGTCACTTTACATTGATTAAAGGCACACTTCAACAGGAGGACATTACAATCCTAAGCATATATGCACCTAACATGGGGGCTCCCAACTTCATCAAACAAATGCTATTAGAACTAAGGTCACATATAATATCAAACACAGTTGTAGTGGGTGACTTCAACATCCCACTCACATCAATTGACAGGTCATTCAGACAAAAAATATACAGAGAGGCATCTGGACTAAATGAGGTCACAGAACAAATGGACCTAACAGATATATACAGGACATTTCATCCAAATGCTGCAGAATACACATTCTTTTCAGCAGCACATGGAACATTCTCTAAAATAGACCATATATTAGGACACAAAGCAAATCTTAACAAATATAGGAAAATTGAAATAATTCCTTTCATTCTATGACCACAACAGAATCAAACTACAAATCAATAGCAAGAAAAGCTATAGAGCATACACAAAATCATGGAAACTAAACAATCCACTACTAAATGATGAATGGGTCAATGAAGAAATCAAAAAGGAAATAAAAAAATTCACAGTCAAATAATGAGAACACAACATACCAAAACCTTTGGGTCACATTGAAGGCAGTCCTAAGAGGGAAATTTATAGCTTTACATGCCTATATTAAGAAATTAGAAAGGTCGCAAGTAAATGTCCTAATGCTTCACCTTAAAGCCTTGGAAAAAGAACAAGCCAAACCAAAAATCAGTAGATGGGAAGAAATAATAAAGATTAGAGCAGAAATTAATGAAATAGAAACCCCAAAAAAAGAATCAATGAAACAAAGAGTTGGTTCTTTGAAAGGATAAACAAGATTCATAAACCCTTAGCACATCTGACCAAAAGAAAGAGAGAAGAGACACAAATTAATAAAATTAGAGATGAAAAAGGTAGCATCACAACAGAGTCCAGAGAAGTTCAAAAAATCATAGGGACATGCTATAAAAACATATACTCCACTAAGTATGAAAATCTGAAAGAAATGGATGATTTCCTTGATTTATATGACCTACCTAAATTAAATCAAGATGAGATTGATCAGTTAAATAGAACTATAACAAGTATGGAGACCAAGCAGTTATCAAAAATCTCCCAACTAAAAAAAGTCCAGGCAAAGATGGATTCACTGGTGAATTTTACCAGACCTCCAAGGAAGAACTAACACCATTGCTTCTTAAACTTTTCCATAAAATAGAAAAAGAAGGAATCCTACCAAACTCCTTCTATGAAGCCAGCATCACTCTGATACCAAAACCAGGCAAAGATAGAACAAAAAGAAAATTACAGACCAATCTCCCTCATGAACATAGATGCAAAAATTCTCAACAAAATATTGGCAAACAGAAGACAAGTATATATCAGAAAGGTCATTCACCCTGACCAAGTAGGCTTCATCCCAGAGATGCAGAGATGGTTCAACATACGCAAATCGATAAATGTAATACATTATATAAATGGACTGAAGGACAAAAATCATATGATCATCTCATTAGATACAAAGAAAGCATCTGACAAAATCCAACATCCCTTCATGATAAAAGTCCTACAGAGACTGGGAATAGAAGGAACATATCTCAACATAATAAGGGCTTTTTATGATATGCCTACAGCCAATATATTACTAAATGGGGAAAAACTGGAAGCTTTTCCACTAAAATCAGGAACAAGACAAAGGTGCCCACTGTCTCCACTTTTATATAATATAGTACTGGAAGTCTTAGCCATAGCAATAAGGTAAGAGACACACATAAAAGAGATACAAATTGGAAAGGAAGAGATCAAGTTATCATTATTTGCAGATGACATGATACATAAAGGACCCTAAAGACTCTACTAGCAAACTGTTAGAACTGATAAACACCTATAGCCATGTAGCAGGATACAAAATAAACACACAGAAATCAGTAGCCTTCCTATATGCCAACAACAAACACACAGAGGATGAAATCAGAGAATCACTCCCACTCACAACAGCATCAAAAAAATAATAAAGTACAGCTGGAGATGGTGACGCACGCCTTTAATCTTAACACTTGGGAGGCAGAGGTAGGAGGATCTGTGAGTTCAAGGCCACCCTGAGGCTACATAATGAATTCTAGGTCAGCCTGGGCTAGAGTGAGATCCTACCTCGAAAAACCAAAATAAATAAATAAATAAATAAATAAATAAATAAATAATAAAGTACCTTGGAATAAACCTAACCAAGGAAGCGAAGGATCTCTACAATGCAAACTTTAAAACACTCAAGTGAGAAATTGCAGAAGACACTAGGAAATGGAAAAACATCCCTTGTTCTTGGATCAGAAGAATCAATATTGTGAAAATGGCAACCTTACTAAAAGCAATCTACACATTGAATGCCATCCCCATCAAAATCCCAATGGCATTCTTCACGGAAATAGAGAAAACAATCCCAAAATTTCTGAGTTGGGCCTGTAAGGTAACTAAAAGCAGGATGAGCAGCTGACATCCACCCAGACCTCAGTTTTGCAGGTGTGTCCTTTACCTTGGGTCACCCTCTTGGCTCTGAGTAAGCAGGTTAATCACTCAAGGGGCATCATCCAGAAACAGATGCCCCCCCCCACTTGTCTCATCCCCTTTCAAGGCTGACAGTACAAAGGTGAGAGTAACCGAGGAGCTGAGAGACGGCTCAGTGGATAAGGTGTTTGTTGTGCAAGGTTCAGCACCTCAGCTGGAAACTGGAACGTGTGACGGGCCTCTGTCATCCCAGAATCCCTACAGAGAGACGGGAGTCCGAGGTGGGAGGAGTTCTTGGATACTCGCTGGCCAGCTAGCCTGGTGAACAAGAGACCCTGCCCCAAATGAAGCGGAAGACTAGGACTGACACCCAAAAGTTGTCCTCAGGTTGGAGAGATGGCTTAGCGGTTAAGGCGCTTGCCTGGGAAGCCTAAGGACCCAGGTTCGATCCCCCAGAACCCACGTAAGCCAGATGTACATGGTGGTGCATGCATCTGTAGTTCGTTTGCAGTGGCTAGAGGCCCTGGTGCACCCATTCTCTCTCTCTGTCATAAATAAATAAAAATAAAATATATTTTTTAAGCCAGGCATGGTGGCTCACACCTTTAATCCTAGCACTCAAGAGGCAGAGGTAGGAGGATCACCTTGAGCTCCAGGCTACCCTGAAACTACATAGTAAATTCCAGGTCAGCCTGGGCTAAAGCAAAATCCTACCTTGAAAAGCCAAATACACACACACACACACACACATATTGTCCTCTAAAATGGGCATAGTGGCACATGCTTTTAATCCCAGCACTCAGGAGGCAGAGGATTGCCATGAGCTCAAGGCCACCCTGAAATTACATAGTGAATTCCAGGTCACCCTGGGCTAGAGTGAGATCCTATCTCGAAAAAAAAAAAAAAAAAAGCCAGGGTGGTGGCACATTATTATAACCTCAATACTAGGGAAGCAGATTGCTGGGGCTCCCTGACCAGCAAGTCTAGCCTACTTGACAAGCTCCAGACTAGTGAGAGACTGTCTCAAAAAAAGATGGGGGCCGGGAATGGTGGCACACACCTTTAATCCCAGCACTCGGGAGGCAGAGGTACGAGGATCACCAAGAGTTCGAGGCCACCCTGAGAATAGTGAATTCCAGGTCAGCCTGGGCTAGATGGAGACCCCACCTTGAAAAAACAAAAGAAGAAGAAGAAGAAGAAGAAGAAGAAGAAGAAGAAGAAGAAGAAGGAGGAGGAGAAGAAGAAGAAGAGGAGGAGGAGGGACACAGTGGCTAATTCCAGCACTCAGGAGGCAGAGGTAGGAGAATTTAAAATATTTAGGGAGAAGCCGGGCATGGTGGCACACACCTTTAATCCCAGCACTTGGAAGGCAGAGGTAGGAGGATCACCATGAGCTCGAGGCCACCCTGAGACTACATAGTGAATTCCAGGTCAGCCTGGGCTGGAGTGAGACCTCACCTCAAAAAAAAAAAAAAAAAAAAAAAAAAAAAAAAAAAAAAAAAAATTAGGAGAGAAAAAGAAGAAAATGAACCTGAGAGACATTACAATGGGTTAGAGTCCAGTCAGTGCTGGATTTCAGGGTCATAGGTACCCGGAATGCTATCTGTGAGGGGCCAGGTGAAAATACTTATACAGTATACACCTGTGGAGAGACACAGAAGAAGGTCAAATAAAGCCCCAAGCAAAAGGCCCTGAGCCAGGGCTCCTCTTGTTAGGATCTAAGGACAGCACTCTTCTTAGGCCCCACCCTATCTATCTATCTTCTTCTTCTTCTTCAATATTATTTATTTATTTATTTGAGAGATAGAGGCAGAGAGAGAGAGAGAGCGCATGCCAGGGCCCCCAGCCACTGCAAACGAACTCCAGACGCATGCGCCCCCTTGTGCATCTGGCTTACGTGGGTCGTGGAAAGTCAAACCCGGATCCTTTGGCTTTGCAGGCAAACGCCTTAACCACTAAGCCATCTCTCCAGCCCCTTATCTACCTTTCTGTTTGGAAGCTCCAAGTTATAGGATTAAATTGAGCAGTGCCCATTCCAGTGTGTGATGGGTTCTGGGACTCAAGAGAGGTGTTCGTGGTTACTAAGGGAAGAGGTCTCTCACGCAGGCTCCACGCGGTGGAGGTCTTGACTCAGCTGTTCTGGGGCCCTGTTACATGGCAGTAAGGGGAGCTGACCACCCTCCATTGGGGTCTGGGTGGTATTGAGGACATCCACACTTCCCAGGAAAGGGGGTTTTCTGACTCATGAGTGCTCTCTGAGTCATGAAGAAGGCAGTAGTGGAGTGACTAGACACTCGCAGGAATCTGTCTGCTGCTGTCGTTTATCTCCGCTGATCTGCACCCCAGTGACAGCCACATGCTTGGGATACTCTGGGGCTCAAGATGTGGCAGAACTGGTCCTTTCTTAAGTCTCAGACGCCCTCTTGAGGATGATTGGAGAATTGCACCACCTGGTCTAAGACATTAGCATCCTCCGAGCTCTCTCTGCC
Source organism: Dipus sagitta (assembly GCA_036346955.1). Taxonomy (NCBI): domain Eukaryota; kingdom Metazoa; phylum Chordata; class Mammalia; order Rodentia; family Dipodidae; genus Dipus; species Dipus sagitta. The sequence continues at coordinate 4,378,597 of CM070778.1, read as the reverse complement.
TAGAGTGCCCTGACCCTTCCAGTCTCTTCGCCCACCCTAGGCCTTCATATAGCCACAACCACTTACCGATCCTTCTCTGGACAGACCCTTCATTTAAAAAAAGGCACATTTTATTTTATTTATTATCTTTTTGTTTTGTTTTGTTTTTCGAAGTAGGGTCTCACTCTAGCCCAGGCTGACCTGGAATTTACTAGGTAGTCTCAGGGTGGCCTCAAACTCACGGCGATCCTCCTACCTCTGCCTCCCAAGTGCTGGGACTAAAGGCGTACGCCACCACACCCAGCTGAAAAAATATTATATTTTTATTTATTGATGAGAGAAAAAAAAAGAGAATGGGCATGCCAGGGCCTGTAGCCACTGGAAACGAACTCCAGATGCACATGCTACTCTGTGCATCTGGCTTTATGTGAGTACTAGGGAATCGGACCTGGGTCATTAGGCTTTGCAGGCAAATGACTTAACTGATGAGCCAACCCTTTTTTTTTTTTTTTTTTTTTTTTTTTTTTTTGGTTTTTCAAGGTAGGGTCTCTCTAGCCTAGGCTGACCTGGAATTCACTATGGAGTCTCAGGGTGGCCTTGAACTCATGGCGATCCTCCTACCTCTGCCTCCCGAGTGCTGGGATTAAAGGCGTGCGCCACCACGCCCGGCTTCCAACCCTTCTTTTTGAAAGGCCTCTTGCAGTAGGAGTCAACCATGTTCTCCCTGTCCAGGGTTCTGAAACCACAGGGCATGATGCTAAAGACTCCCACCCCATTCCTGTGTGCTGAAGGAGACCAAAACTCCCCACGGGCCCTTGACACTGTCCGTGGAGCCCAGTCTGGAGCCAGCACTCCCAACTCCCATCAAGCTGGCCTCGGCCCCCTCTTATGAACAACCCACCAAAACCTGGGCTGGTATGAGATGTGTGCCTGTCATTCCAGTACCTGGGAGGCTGAAGCAGGACACGGGGTTCAAGGCCTGAACTACACAGAAAGACCTTGTCTCAAAAAAAAAAAAATTTTTTTTTGAGGTAGAGTCTTGCTCTAGCTGAGGTTGACCTGGAATTCACTATTCAGGGTGACCCCAAACTCACATGATCCTCCTACCTCTGACTTCTGAGTGCTGGGATTAAAGGTGTGTGCCACCATGCCTAAAACTCCTAAACTACTTTATATTTATCTATTTATTTGAGAAAGAGGAAGAGAGAAAGAGAATGGGCACATCAGGGCCTTTAGCCTTTGCAAACGAACTCCAGACACATGTGCCACCTTGTGCATCTGGCTTATGTGGGTCCTGAGGAATTGAACCTGGGTCTTTTGGCTTTGCAGGCAAATGCCTTAACCGCTAAGCCATCTCTCCAGCCAATGAATTTTATATATTTATTTGAGAGAGAGAAAGAATGAGCACACCAGGGCTTCTACCACTGCAAACTCCAGAAGCTTGCACCGCCTTGTGCATCTAGCTTTACGTGGGGACTGGGGAACTGAACTTGGGTCTTTTGTTGTTGTTGCTGTTGTTATTTTGTTTTGATTTCCAAGGCAGGGTCTTGCTCTAGCCCAGGCTAACCTGGAATTCACTATGGAGTCTCAGAGTGGCCTTGAACTCACAGCGATCCTCCTGCCTCTGCCTCCTGAGTGCTGGGATTAAAGGCGTGTGCCACCATGCCCGGCAGGTCCTTTATATATTTTTCTGCCTGTGTGTAGGTGCACCGGGGTCTCTTGCTACTAAAATAGAACACCAAATGCTTGCACTTTTTGCATCTGGCTTTACATGGGTGCTAAGGAATAAACCCAAGGCTGGCAGGCTCTACAATTGTCTTTACCCACCGAGCCATCTCTCTAGCCCCTCAAACATTTTTTTTTTAAGTTCTTTGAGGTAGGGTCTTGCTCTAGCCCAAGTTGACCTGGAATTAGTCTTAGGCTGGCCTCAAACTCACAGCGATCCTCCTACCTCAGCCTCCCAAGTGCTGGGATTAAAGACCAGGCTGACCTGGAATTCACTATGTAGTCTCAAGGTGGCCTTGAACTCTCTGCAATCTTACTTCTGCCTCCTGAGTGCTGGGATTAAAGGCGTGTGCCACCACATCCAGCTCTATCTTTTTTTTTTTTTTTTGAAGAAAAAACAGGCTGGAGAGATGGCTCAGCTAAGAGTGCTCGCCACTTAAGCATAAGGGTCTATTGACTGAAGATTGCCAAAGCTGGAATCCACATAAATAGCTGGGCATGGCCGTGCATGACTGTAATCCCAGTGTACAGAAGGCAGACAGGAGAATCACTGGGGCTCGCTGTCAAACAGCAGCCTCAGGACGAGGGGAAAATACTGTCTCAAGGAAAGAAATACATGGATGAGCAATAAGAGAACACCTGACGTTCCCCTCTTTAAGCATGCACATGGGGCCTGGGCATCTGCACACACATGGACACATAGCACACATCTCTCTCCCTCTTACACACACACACACACACACACACACACACACACGCAAAAACAAAACAAGTCCTTCAGGGCTGGAGGGATGGCTCATCAGTTAAGGCACTTGCCTGCAAAGCCAAATGACCCAGGTTCTGGCGAGGGTGGTGGTGCACGCCTTCAATCCCAGCACTCGGGAGGCAGAGGTAGGAGGATCACCATGAGTTCAAGGCCACCCTGAGACTACATAGTGAATTCCAGGTCAGCCTGGGCTAGAGCAAAACCCTACCTAGAAAAAACATTTAAAAAAAGGACCCAGGTTCTATTCCCCAGAACCCACGTAAGCCAGATACACAAGGTGTCAATGCATCTGGAGTTTGTTTGCAGTAGCTGAAGGGCCTGGCACACCCATTCTGTTTCTCAAAAGAGAAAGAGAGAAATAAGTCCTTTAAAGAAATGGTCATCAATTATGGAAGTTGTTAAAATTAAAAATAAAAAAGAACTTAGGGCTGGGCTGGAGAGATGGCTTAGCAGTTAAGGCACTTGCCTGCAAAGTCAAAGGACCTCAGTTCGATTCCCCAGGACCCACATGAGCCAGATGCATAAGGTGGCGCATGGGTCTGGAGGTCGTATGCAAGGCTGGAAGCCATTCTCTCTCCCCCTGTGTCTTTCTTTCAAATAAATAAATAAATAAAAAGAGAAATGGTCATCATCTGCTGGAACCGACAAGTGACCAATCTTACCTTTCCACCTCACCCCATATGCAGCTATTGACCACACCTGGGCCAGACTGTAGAGGCCATGACTGCAAGGGCACAAACCTCAGAGGACTGTTTCCACGTCCACTGGGACATTAGCATTGGGATTTGGCTTAGACTACATGGAGGGTGAACACACACTGTGCTAGCACTGTGCACTGCTCAGAGGGGGAGGTGTTGGAGAAGGAGCGCACACTCTCTAAAAAAAAAAAAAGTCCTGATGTATTTAGGTTTTGGCTGGCTTGAGGTTATTTCTGGCACATGATGTTAGAAGGAGCATGTTCATTTTATCACTCTCCATAAATAAACTAGAAATATGAGGCAGAGGGCCCTGAGTTCCAACCTGGGCTACATAGCAAGACCTAGTCTAGGAAATAGTAAGAAACAAAACCAAAAAAATCAACAACAACAACAACAAAAAAAATAAATGGAAGTTGGGCATGGAGGTACAGGCCTTTAATCCCAGCACTCAGGAGGCCGAGGAAGGAGATCACTGTGAGTTCGAGGCCAACCTGAGACTACACAGTGAATTCCAGGTCAGCCTGAGCTAGAGTGAGACCCTACCTTGAAAAACTAAAAACAAAACAAAAATAAACCAAAAAAAATGTGGGCTGGAGAGATGGCTTAGCTGTTAAGCGCTTGCCTGTGAAGCCTAAGGACCCCGATTCGAGGCTCAATTCCCCAGGTCACACATAACCCAGATGCACAAGGGGCGCATGCATCTGGAGTTCGTTTGCAGTGGCTGGAGGCCCTGATGCACCCATTCTCTATCTATCTGCCTCCCTCTCTCTCTCTCTCTCTGTCACTCTCAAATAAACAAATAAAAATAAAAAAATTTATAAAAAAAGGAGCTGGCATGATGGCTTATGCCTGTAATCTCAGCACTTGTGAGGCTAAGGCAGGAGGACTGCTGAGTTCCAGGCCAGCCTGGACTACAGAGTGAAACCCTGTCTAAAGTAAATAAAATTAAAATAGGGCTGGAGAGATGGCTTAGCAGTTAAGGCACTTACCTATGCAATCTAAGCACCCAGGTTTGATTCCCCAGAACCCATCTAAGCCAAATGCATAGTGGTGCATACATCTGGAGTTTGTTTGCAGTGGCTAGAGGACCTGGTGTGCCCATTCTCTCAAATTAAATAAGTAAATATAAATTAAAAAATTTTTTTTTTGTTTTTTGTTTTTTGAGGTAGGTTTTCACTCTATTTCAGGCTGTCCTGGAATTCACTATGTAGTCTCAGGGTGGCCTCGAACTCATGGCGATCCTCCTACCTTTGCCTCCCAAGTGCTGGGATTAAAGGCGTGTGCCACCACGCCTGGTAAATTAATTTTTTTAATTAAAATATTATACATGGGGGCCGGAGAGATAACTTAGAGTTAAGTTTCTTGCCTGCAAAGCCTAAGGACCCAGGTTTGATTCTCCAGTACCCACATAAGAACAAGGTAGCACATGTGTCTGGAGTTCATTTGCAATGGCAGGAGGCTCTGGTATACCCATTCTCTCTCTCTCAAATAAGTAAATGTTAGAAGAAAATCTAGAAATGAGGAGCCCACTTCTCCTTGGGGATAAAGATGGTAGAGGGGAGGAAAGGGCCATGATTAGGAATACCATAGTTCTAGGTCCCCTGCCCTTGCTACCCCAGGTATTTCCCCTTGGAACACCCTTCACAAGGGAGCAGAGAAGGACCTGTTGTAGAGGGCAGGGGTTGGAGAGGCAGTGAAGGGAAACAAGGAGCTGAGGCACTTCACTAAAGAAGCCTGCTGAGAGGTGGAGGTGTCAAAAGATAAGGAACCCAGATCAAGACCACATAGCTTTGGAAACAAAAGTTCAATTTAGCCGGTTGGGCGTGGTGACACTCAGGAGGCTGAGGTAGGAGGATTGCTATGAGTTTGAGGCCAGCATGGGAAGATAGAGTGTGTTCCAGGTCAGCCTGGGCTAGAGTGAGACCCTACATCAAAAAAAAAAAAAAAATTACTTACTTGCACGCACATGTGTATGGGCACACCAGGGTCTCTTGAAGCTGTAAATACTAGACACCACATGACCTACTTTGCATCCAGCTTTAAGTATGTGCTGGGGAATCAAATCATGGCTGGCAGGCTTTACAAGCCTTTAACCTCTGATCCATTTCTCAGCCCGAGACCGCATAGCTCTGGAATGACAGCTGCGATTGGCCTCAACCCAGTGCTGGGGACCCTGTAGCCTACTGTTCTACCATTCTTTTTTTTTTTTTTTTGGTTCTTTTTTATTTATTTATTTGAGAGTGACAGACAGAGAGAGAAAGAGGAAGATAGAGAGAGAGAGAGAGAGAGAGAGAATGGGCGCGCCAGGGCCTCCAGCCACTGCAAACAAACTCCAGATGCATGCGCCCCCTTGTGCATCTGGCTTACGTGGGTCCTGGGGAATCGAGCCTTGAACCAGGGTCCTTAGGCTTCACAGGCAAGTGCTTAACCGCTAAGCCATCTCTCCAGCCCCTACCATTCTCTCTTGCTGAACACTCTCTGACCTTGAGAGAGGGGACACAGGTTGCCTGAGGACACTCTAATTGCATGATATCTGCATTCCATGCCAGATAGAGAGGCCATGCAGCTTTCTACTTGGCTCAAGATGTATATTTTTGCCTCGAGGCATTGGGAAGCAATGGAGGCATGTTAAGCAGGAAAGATGCCACATTTTCTCTCTTGAAATAATCACCCTGAAGCAGGTATGGTGGCTTGGGTACCCTCAGTACTTGGGAACTGAGGTGAAAGAATTGTTGCATTTTCAATATTAGCCTGGGCTACATAGTGGGTTCTAAGCTAGCCTGACCTATAATTTGAGACCCTGCCTCAAAAAAAAAAAAAAAAAAAAAAGGAGGGGCGAGGCTAGAAAGATGGCTCTGTGTTTAAAAGTGCTTGTTTGCAAAGTCTGATGGCCCAGGTGTCTGATGTCCCAGTACCCACATAAAGCCAGATATGCAAAGTGGTGTATGCATCTTGAGTTCGTTTGCAGTGGCAAGAGGCCTTGGTGAGTGCTTATTCTCTCTCTCTCCTTGCAAATAAATATTTTTAAAATTTATTTTTAAGTAGTGTGTGTGAGAGAGAGAGACAGACAGACATACAGACACACAGAGAGACATAGAGAGATTATGGGCATGCCAGCGCCTCTAGCCCCTGCAAAGGAACTCTAGATGCATGTGCCACTTTGTACATCTGGCTTTATGTGGGTACGTGAGAATCAAACTCAAGTTGTTAGGTTTTGCAGACAAGCGTCTTAACTTTAACCCACTGAGCCATTTCTCCAGCTCATAAATAATTTATTTATTTTTTGTTTATTTTTATTTATTTATTTGAGAGCGACAGACAGAGAAAGAGGCAGAGAGAGAGAGAGAGAAAATGGGTGTGCCATGGCCTCCAGCCACTGCAAACGAATTCCAGATGCATGTGCCAACTTGTGCATCTGGCTTAGGTGGGTCCTGAGGAATCAAGCCTTAAACCAGGGTCCGTAGGCTTCACAGGCAAGCGCTTAACCATTAAGCCATCTCTCCAGCCCCTATTTATTATTATTATTATTATTTTCTTTTTTGGTTTTTCAAAGTAGGGTCTCACTCTAGCTCAGGCTGACCTGGAATTCACTCTGTAGTCTCAGGGTAGCCTTGAACTCATAGCGATTCTCCTACCTCTGCCTCCCAAGTGCTGGGATTAAAGGCATGGGCCACCATGGCCGGCACATAAATGATTTTTTAATGAAAATACAAAGAAAAACAGAAAAATTGAAGCTAGGCCTGATAGCACACACCCACAATCCCAGCATTGAAGAGCGAGAGGCAGGAAGATGATAAATTGGGGGCTAACCTGGGGTACCTAACAAAACCCTGTGTCAGAAATACCCAAATCAAACAAAAGAATAAATAGGGGTCTACAGAGACGGCTCAGACGTTAAGTGTTTGCAAAACCTAACGACAATTAACCAATACCCATGTAAAGCCAGATGCACAGTGGTGCATGTGTCTGGAGTTCATCTTCAGTGGCAGGAAGCCCTTGGTACATGCCTATTCTCTCATTCTTTCTCTCTGCTTACAAATGAATAATCAATAAAAACATTAAAAAAAAAAACAGGGATGGAAAGATGGTTTAGCAGTTAAGGCACATGCCTGCGAAGCCTAAGGTCCCCAGTTTGATTCTCCAGGTCCCACGTAAGCCAGATGCACATGGTGGCGCATGCGTCTGGAGTTTGTTGGCAGAGGCTAGAGGCCCTGGCATATCATTCTCACTCTCTCCTTCTGTCTGTCTCTAATAAATAAATAAAATAAAATCTTTTTTAAAATTAAAAATAAAAAAAACAGCCAGGTGTGGTGGTACATGCCTTTAATCCCAGCACTTGGGAGGCAAAGGTAAAATAACAGCTGCGAGTTTGAGGACACCCAGAGACTCCATAGTGAATTCATCTTCCTGCCTGGGCTAGAGTGAGAACCCACCTTGAAAAACAAAAACAAGAAAACACACACACACACACACACACACACACACACCCCAAATAGGGCCTGGGGTAGGTGTCAAGAAGTGACTAAAGGTACTTGCTGGCAAAGTCTGTTCCCTGCCTGGGTTCAATTATGTAACAGGATACAAAGTGGCGCCCGCATCTGTGATCCTAATGACAAAGGGAGGCTGAGCCAGGAGAATCCAAAACTTGAGGGCCAGCTAGTCCGATGTTCCTTTGCAATCTGGCGGTTCATTTGCAGTGGCAAGAGACCCTTCGAGACACCACTCAAACTTCTCCTCTGACCTCCACACATGTACCGTGGCATGCGCATCCCCTCCCACACACAAACTAATTAAGTCAAGCCGGGCGAGGTGGCGCACGCCTTTGATCCCAGCCCTCAGGGAGGCAGAGGTAGGAGGATCGCTGCTGTGAGTTCGAGGTCACTCTGAGACTCCATAGTGAATTCAGGTCAGCTTGGGCTAGAGCGAGACCCTACCTCAACAAACCAAAAACAACCTAATTAATAATAATAAATTAATTAAAACCCAGAAGTTCTCTCACAGCTCAGGCCCAAGGTCTGCAAGCACAGGGGGACATGATCCAACCCATGGCAGTGGCTAGGTTTCTTCCCCAAAGCTTGAGAATATATAGCTTTCAATGAGGGGGGCGGGGTCACAGGCCAAAGTCTGGGACAGTCTTTATTGGAGCTTGGAATGTCATAGCAATTCACCTGACTCAGAGGCAAACTGAAAAAAAAAAAAAAAAAAGAGCAGCAACAGTGGAGGACACCCAGTGCGGGGGATGTCCGAGCTACATTAAGGAATCCTGCTTGCCTGCAAGTAGGACACAACTGCACACACAGGCGCGCTCGCACGCGCTCTCTCTCTCTCTCTCCTACACAAACTTAACACTCACACTGGCTCCCTCTCTCCTGGGTGGGTCTGAGCCAGGCTGAGACTGCTACCTGCCTCTTGGAGAGGCTAGTCCACACTGGGACATCTGCCAAGCTGAGACCAGAAGGACCTCTGGAGGACCAGGGACAGGGGAGTTGGAAGCTGCAGGCGCTGTGAGGTTTGGGAGAAAGGGATAGTAAGGATAGGGGCCTAGGGCCAGCCAAAGGGAGCCCTGCTGGGCTGGGGGAGGGGGGGGATGCTGGAGACAGGCCAGGTGGGGGAAAAGGCATCTATTCTCCTTCACTCACTTGAATCTCACAGTGGGGCCAGCGCCCTGGGCACAGAAAAGCCTGGGGGAGAGTCAAGTGGTCCTCTGTGTCCCAGGAAGGCACTGAAATGGGGAATACATCTAGGGAGACTACTAGCGTCTCACCCAAACACTCCCAGGGGAGGAGGAGGATGGCGAGAGAAGGGGTCTGACATGCCAGTCACTGGGGCAACAAGACTGGGGAAGCACGGGTTCTGCTTCCACCCCAGCTTCGGGGTGGGGGGTGGGGTATGCTGAGATGCTGCAAAGCCCCTCTGGCCAGCAGAAGGGAGAGAGGGCCAGGAGCCAGGGCTGCCACTTTGGTCTCAAGGGCAATGAGAGAGAGCCCGACCTCACCCACGTGTCCGTGATAGGGGTGGGGGCAGGAGTGAGGAGCCAGAGTCTTCTGCCCCCAGTGTGTGTGTGGGGGGGGGGGGAGGCCTGGGCTACCAGAGCACAGCCCCATCCAGGTTCCCGTAGCCAGGCTCGGCACGCAGCCTCCAGTACGTGTGGTTGGTCACCCACCACTCCTTGCCACTGCTGTCGGTCTGCCGCCTGCAGGAAGAGCATTGGTGGGTGTGGAAGGCGCACAGCAGGATGCGGGCTTAATGCAGGAGGGGCTTCAGCGAGGGCTGGGCTGAAATACCTGAAGAAACGGGCCTGGTGCACGATGTTGTTCTCCTCCATCACTCTCCGTCTGTCTCGCTGGAGCTGTTCAATCCTCCTCTTCTGGGCCTCGGCGGCCTGGATGTTCCCCTCCTCCAGGTACCTGACGATCCAGCCAGAGTCAGTGCAGCGGCTACCCCTGAGGGCGACTGCAAAGCTGGAGTGGCCGCACTGGCCCTCTCTCAAGGCGGCAAAGGCACTCACCTCTGGTCGGGCCGCAGCCTCGTGTCGGTGGAAGGCAGCGTCCGTTTCAGCTCCGCCGTCAGCTCATTCAGCTCCAAGGCGAACTGAGTGAAACCGAAGTTTCGCTCATGGTCTGGGGGCATCGAGTCTGGGTGGGGGGGGAGGCAAGGGGCTGGGGCAAGTGGACTGTGCCACAGCCCCCTTCACCCTGCCCGGCCTTCCCTGACCACCTCACTTACTGGGTTTCCAAATGCACTGCCCGCCCGGCGGGGGACCTCGGTACAGTCCCTCGTGCCACTTCCCGAAGAGGCGGTGGAGGACCCGGCCGCTCCGGCTGAGCACGGCGCCCTGAACCTCGTGGATGTTGGAGCTCCAGTACTTGGCCTGCAGCGGGGAAGGCTGGGCCTGAGGGAGGGTCTCTTCACCTTCCCCAGGGTGTTTCCAGATGCAAGGCTTCTCTGGGTGGACTGGAGGTTGGGGGCGGGGGGGTGGTCAGGGTGGCACGCCCACCTTGCAGAAGGTGATCTTGCAGTGGCAGGAGCTGTCCTGGGTGTTTCGGATGAGCACCTCTCCATAGTGTTCTATCCAGCGCTGGCCACTCAGGATGTTGTGAATGCAGGACGTCACCTTGTTCCACTCAAAGTGGTCCCCAAACCTAAGACAGACAGGGCGTAGGAGGGCAGCAGCTGGCCATGAGTGGGAGAGCTGCTGTTTGCTGGAACAAGTCACATGGGACTGCGGAAAGAGTCCCCTGGGTCCTGATACCAGCTCTGTGGTGAGGGAGAACTTGTGTTCATAAAATGTAGCTATGGAAGCCGGGTGTGGTGGTGCACGCCTTTAATCCCAGCACTCAGGAGGCAGAGGTAGGAGGATCGCTGTGAGTTCGAAGCCACCCTGAGACTACATAGTGAATTCGAGGTCAATCTGGGCTAGAGAGTGAGACCCTACCTAGAAAAACAAAAAAAAAAAAAACAGAAAAAATTAAATTAAAATAAAATGGAGCTATGGGCTGGAGAATTGGCTCAGCTGGTAAGAGTGCTTGTGTTGCAAGGAGGGCCTGAGACTAACTCTGGTCCCCAGCACCCACATAAAAATCTGGGCAGGACCATGCACATGGAGGCTAGAACATTAGTGGTACTGGCTGGTCAGCTAATCTGACCAAAAAAAAAAAAAAAATGATGGGCATGGTGGCACACGCCTTTAATCCCAGCACTCAGGAGGCAGAGGTAGGTGGACTGCTGTGAGTTTGAGGCCAGCCTGAGACAACATAGTGAATTCCAGGTCAGCCAGGGCTAGAGAGCAAGACCCTACCTAGAAAAACCACAAAAAAAAAAAAAAGAAAGAAAGAAAGAAAGAGAGAAAGAAAGAGTGGTAGCTGTGGGTCTAATGACAGACTGTCTCGGGAAAACAGTGAGGAATATAGAGAGGGACACCCAGTGCTCTCTACCCTCTGCAGGCAGGGTGTGTGCAACTGCGTGCACACACACACACACACACACACACACATACACACAGATGCATTCACTATACACATACATACCACACATGTATTGCACATACACACGTATGCCAAAACAATATCTGGATTCCATTACAAAGTTCCCAAGTGCCTATGTCATGGCATATAAATACAGAAGGTAGCAGGGCGTGGTGGCGCACACCTTTAATCCCAGCACTCAGGAGGCAGAGGTAGAAGGTTCTCTGTGAGTTTGAGGCTAATCTGGGACTACAGAGTGAGTTCCAGGTCAGCCTGAGCTAGAGTGAGAACCTACCTCAAAAATAAAACAACAGTGGGGCATGGTGGTGCATGCCTTTAATCCCAGCATTTGGGAGGCAGAGGTAGGATAGCCATAAATTCAAGGCCACAATGAGACTACATAGTGAATTCCAGGTCAGCCTGAGCTAGAGTGAGACCCTACCTCAAAAAAACCAATAAATAAATAAATAAATAAATAATAAAACAGGGGTTGTTCTTTTTTCTTGTTGCAGTTCGCCCACCTGTAAAATGAGGGTTTTTTCCAAATGTGGTTTGTGACCCATTAGTCCTGACACCAACTTAGGTGTCTGCGTGTATGTGTGTGTGTGTGTGTATGCACGCGTGTGCATGTGCGCACCCTCGCACGGGGTAGTAGCTGGAAGTCTTCAGTGCACGTCTTACTGTGAGTCATGGTCAAAACATTGTGATGGACACTGAGTCAGGCGACCTTGGTGCGCCCTCCGCGTTACCAGTTCTCAGGCTTCTCACCTTTCCTGATTGCAGCTGCTGCAAATGCAGGTGCCCAACGTGTACATGCTGCCATCACTCCCAGCAGCTTCACGCCAGACCTTTCTTCCTGTCTGAGCGGCCGGCAGCCTGGAGGGAAGGCCGGCAGGAGGCCTGGCCCTGGGAGATGTTAACAGAACTCACCTGGGCAGGCTGACATTGACTGTCCCTACAGGAACGATCTCCAAGGATTTGCCCCAGAACTTGTTCTTCCACTTCATGTCTGGAGTTGGGTTGGGAGAGGGAGAGAGAGCGGCAGAAGGTGCCAGAGTGTTCCAGCTGTCCTGGCTCCCCTGACCCCCATGTCCACCCAGCCCCACATCCCTCACCTTGCCAGAAGACGAAGTTCTCGGACTCCGCGTGACATGCTGAGATCGGGGGGTGATGGGAGACCTTGAAGAATAAAGGGGTTCTCCTGAGGCTATCCATGAGGAGCTTGGGGTCCCGCTCCTGACACTGGGCCCCTAAAATCTCTGACCCCCCCCCCAGTTCCTTGAGGATCAGAAGTCCAGTTAATTGCAAGTCTCTTTGTCATCTTTGGCCACCATCCAAATCCACAGTCTCTCTTGTCCCCATGGGGTCCTGGGTTCTCTCTGTTGGCTCACGGGCTCCTTGCTTGCTCCCCTGGTCAAGCCTGTCTAGGGAGACCTTGGGAAGCCCTGCTCAGGTCTAGACATTCCCACCCCCAAGCAACATGCCACAGCGGGGCCTCAGTCCTATGCCTTGTGTGAAACACAGACAGCCCTCCCCCGAGGTCCCTCTTCCCTCACCATCTCCTCTCCTGAAAGCTGGTCACACCCTGCTGGCTCCACCTCACACTCTCGGAAACACTAGGCATTGTATTGTTCTCACTTGGAAATGACGCTACATCAATTCAGAAGTCCCCTTTCCACTCTCCTCGCCTCTCTCTCCGTTTCCTGTGGCTCCCTGTGGCTCTGGCCAAGACTTCCTCCCAACTGCTCTGCTTTCTCATGGTCTGTCAACACCAACCGGGCTTCCCTTCCTTCCACCCGGCGTTTTTACCCTCTCATTTAACAACCTCAGCAACCTGCTCCCACCGCTCCCCCAAAACGCCAGCACAACACCCCTGGCTCTGACCTCGCCAACTGGAATCTTCCAATTCCACGTGGCTCTACGTCAGGACTCTTCAGCACCCCAACAATCCTATGAGGGTCTGGACCCAAGCTAGCTCCATCATACCCTTTCGCTCCCACAGTCAGAGGTAGAACAGGGAATTGGGTGGGGGGGGACCCTCCTGGGGCTGGAGCGATGGCTCAGCAGTTAAGGCACTTGCCTGCAAAGCTAATAACTGGGTTGAATTTCTCGGTACCCACATCAAACCAGATGCAAGAAGTGGCACATGCATCTGGAGATTGCAGCGGCTAGAGGCCCTGGCATGCACATTTTGTCTGTCTCTGTCTCTCTTCTATCTCTCTCTGCTTGCAAATAAATAAAAATATTTTTTCAGAAAAACTCTTTGGGGCCCGGGCGTGGTGGTACACGCCTTTAATCCCAGCACTCGGGAGGCAGAGGTAGGAGGATCGCTGTGAGTTCAAGGCCACTCTGAGAGTACAGCCTGATCTAGAGCGAGACCCTACCTGGAAAAAAAAAAAAAAAAAAAAAAGCAACAACAACAACAACAACAAAAAAACTCCTTGGGAAGCCGGGCGTGGTGGCGCACGCCTTTAATCCCAGCACTTGGGAGGCAGAGGTAAGAGGATCACCGTGAGTTCAAGGCCACCCTGAGACTACATAGTGAATTCCAGGTCAGCCTGGACTAGAGTGAGACCTTATCTCGAAAAACTAAAAAAAAAATTAAATTAAATTAAAAAAAAAAACTCCTTGGGGCTGGAGAGATGGCTCAGCAGTTAAGGCATTTGTCTGTAAAGCCTAAGGACCCAGGCTCAATTCCCCAATACCCATGTAAGCCAGATGCACAAGGTGACACATGCATCTGGAGTTTGTTTATAATGGCTGGAGGCATTGGTATGCCTATTCTCTCTCCCTCCCAGCCCCCTCAAGTAAATAAATACTCCTTCCACTCTAACCTCACTTCTACCACCTATTCCATTAATTCCTTCCTTCCTTCCAGATGACTCCTCTGCCCCCTGCAACAACCCACTTTTTTTTCTGCAGCCTCCCCATCCCTCTCACTCCCCTCCCTCTTCTGTATGTATGTTTTTCTTATGCTGTGAACAGAAATATTTCCTGTTTCTCCCATCCTAACCAGTAAACTTTCCCTTTCTCCCCCCCACACACAAATGTTCATAGCACTTTTATTCATAATATCAAAAACAAGAAGACAATCCAAATGTCAATCAAGTAGGAAAATAAACTAATTATAGTCCATTCATACAAAAGAGTAACATTCAGTGGGACTGGAGAGATGGCTCAGTAGTTAAGGTGCTTGCCTGCAAAGCTTAATGACCTGAGTTCAATTCCCCAGGACCCACATAAAGCCAGATACAGAAGGTGGTGCATGTGTCTGGAACTGATTTGCGGTGGCTAGGGGCCCTGGTGAGCCCATTCTCTCTCTCTTTCTCTCGGTTTCTCTGTCTCTCCCTGCTTATAAATAAACAAAAAATATTTTAAAAAAATAGTAATATTCACTAACCAAAAAAAATATATTTTTAAGCCAGGCGTGGTGGTGCACACCTTTAATCCCAGCACTCGGGAGGCAGAGGTAGGAGGATCGCCATGAGTTCAAGGCCACCCTGAGAATACAGAGTGAATCCAGGTCAGCCTGGGCTAGAGTGATACCCTATCTCAAAAACAAAACAAAACAAAACAAATACTAATAAAATTTTTAAAAAAGAGTAATATTCACTAACCAAAATGAATGAATTACTGTCACACCTAACACTAGGGATAAAGCCTTATCGAATAGTATGCTCTCAGACTGGAGAGATGGCTCAGCAGTTAAGGTGCTTGCCCGCAAAGCCTAATGACCCAAGTTCAATTCTCCAGTACCCTATAAAGCCAGATGCACAAAGTGGTGCATGTATCTGGAGTTCATTTGCAGTGGCAGGAGGCCCTGGTATGTCCATTCTCCTCTCTCGCACCTTTGATCCCAGCACTCGGGAGGCAGAGGTACGAGGATTGAAATTGAGACCACCCTGAGACTACATAGCGAATTCCAGGTCAGCCTGGCCGAGAGCAAGACCCTACCTCAGAAACCAAAAAAACAAAAACAACAACAAAAAGAGTATGCTCTCAACCACTGCATTTGAAATCCACCCTTTCCAGACCTGCACGTTTCTGCCTCATCTGTGCCAAACACTCCTGGGAGGGATGTGGCAGAAGAGTCCTTTCCACTCTCCACCAGTTGGGATAGGAGGCTTCCTTCCTTGTACTGTGTAAAGTGTTCACAATTAAGATCTAAACAAATAGGCAAATTGCCTCTCAGCCCTTTATCCTCCCTCTAGAAGCCATCCTTTCCTCTTGCCCTAGTGGTAACTTTTTTTTTTTTTTTGGAAAGTGTATTACTTTCTAATTCGTTTTTTTTTTTTTTTTTTTAAAGGAGGGGGGCTGGAGAGATGGCTTAGTGTTTAAGGCACTTACCTGAGAAGCCAAAGGACCCAGGCTCAACTCTCCAGAAGCCATGTAAGCTAGATGCACAAGGGGGTGCACGCATCTGGAGTTTATTTGCAGCAGATGGAGGCCCTGGCACACCCATTCTCTCTCTCTCTCTCTCCCCCTGCCTATTTCTCTCTCTCAAAGAAAAATAAAATATTTTTAAAAATTAAAAACAAACAACAACAACAAAAAAACATTCATTCTAGGTCTGAGGGCTCAGTGGTTAAAGGTACTTGGTTGCAAAGCTTATTAATGGGAGTTCTGTCCTCCCCAGCACCTATTTAAAACCAGATACAAAACGGTGCCAACACCTGCAATCCCAACGTGCCTAAAGGCTGAGCCAGGAGAATCGAAAGTTCACAGACCTGCTAGCCTGGTATTCATCTGCAGCAGCAAGAGACTGTCTTAAGCAGAAAGAGCACAGATACTTCAAGGCTGTCTTCAGACCTCTGCACACATGTGCACACACACGCACATGCACAAATAAATAATTAAAAAAATACCTTCACTCTACACTCTCTCTCATCCTGTCTCTACCCTGTCCTGTCTCTGAAATTTCCTTCCCTCAGGAAACCACTGACACCTCCCCTCCTGCCGACACACTTCACAGGGAGTCCTGACTTCTCCCACCTGTAAGCTGGGGAGTCACCAATCCACCAGCTCTAGCCAGTTCCAGGTCCACTGACTCCAGAGCCAACTAGACATCTCCCCAAGGGAGTTCCTTCATTCTACCATGGGCAACATGTTTTGCTAACAGTTAACTCTCTCCCACACCCTGTGTCTTGCTGACTGGCACCTCACACCCACTGATTCCCCAAACCAGAAAGATGGGACCACTCCAACCTTCCTTCCCCCTACACCGACCACCTCCCCATTCCGCACGCTGTCAGGGTCCTTCTAGACCTGCTGCAATCTGTGCCCACAGAACGGGCAGCTCCCTGGAGCACAGGCCTCTGCCCCACCATGGCCTCCTGTGTCTGACACAGGACTACTTCCCTACTCCTCCCCATCCTCCTGACCCTAGAGTCCTGTCAAGGGCAGCACATACACAGTTCCTGAATTCACCATGCCACAGCCCATGTATAGGTTGTCGTTAGCTCTTAGGGAGATGACTTTAATGGCCTGCTAAGAGCCTCCACACCAGTCTGCCTGAGTGCAACTCTGAGCATACTGCTCACTGCTTCCAGTCCTCCACACCTCCCACTGCTCTTAGGATTTAAAAACAAACAAAATCCCAGAATGTTCCTCTCCTTCACCTACAGGGTTCCTCAGGGTCTGGCACTATCTGCCTTCCAGCCTCAACTCTAACCTTCCTGAACATCTTCCACCTTATCCTTCACACTGCTGGGAACACAACAGTTTCCACAAGTCAACCTTCCTGGTCTCACTGAGACCTAGCTCAGTGCCACCCCTTTACAGCACCTAGGGTGCCGCTTCCATGACCACCCTGGGGAGCTGTTTCACTCTGCCTCCCACATGGAGCTCAGAGCTCTTTGGAGCAGGGCCCTCCCCGACTGGCTTGTGCCAAGGTATCTGGCACGGGGCCACCTGTTCCACTTTCTCCTCCATGCCCTGGCCTCACTGGCCCAGCTTCTGGTTCCTGAAGGCCAGGTCCTCCCCTGCCCGGTGCTGGAGGCTGCCCTCCTGCTCCCTCCTCTTGGACCCACACCTGCTCACTGATGAAGCGGAAGCCCCGGTCAGGCCGCTCACACTCATAGGTCTCCCCCAGGACGGGGTTGAAGGGCTTGCAGCCTGCTCGGTGATACGTGGAGGAGTAGGCGGAGACAGCAAAAGCTGCGACGTACACCTGCAACAGGGTGAGGAGAGTGTCACACAGGGACAGAGGCCGGGAGGAGGCCCAGGGAAGGGGACACCAGCCCATCAGAAAAAGCAAAGCCTGGGGGAGGGGAGGGAAATATCATGGTTTATTGTCTGTAAGTATAGACGTTGTCAATATACATACATACATACATATATATATATATATATTTTTTTTTTAAAAAGCAAAGTCTAGGGCTGGAGAGATAGCTTAGTGCTTAAAGCACATGCCTATGAAGCCTAAGGACCCAGGTTCAATTCTCCAGGTCCCATGTAAGCCAGATGCACATGGTGGTGCTTGCATCTGGAGTTCATTTGCAGTGGCTGGAGGCCCTGGTGCACCCATTTTCTCTCTCTTTCTCTCCCTCTCTCTAAAAAATAAATAAATCTTTAAATTTTAAAAAAAAAAAAAAGCAAAGTCTGAAGCCGGGTGTGATGGCACACGCCTTTAATCCCAGCACTTGGGAGGCAGAGGTAGGAGGATCACCGTGAGTTCGAGGCCACCCTGAGACTACATAGTGAATTCCAGTTCAGCCTAGGCTAGAGTGAGACCCTACCTCAGAAAACAAAAAACAAACAACAAACAAAAAAGCAAAGTCTGGGGTCTTAAGCAGCAGAGACCCATCCATCAAGCCAGGATGTGGGGAGACAGGGACCCAGGAAGGAAGAGGCAGCCCTGAGAGGGTACCATGCGCTCGCAGGGGTCGGCCATGCGGCTGGCCTGGTCCAGGAGGCTGCTGTACTCCAGCTCCTCGCAGAGCCGCTGTAGCGTGTTGAGAGGCTCGTTGAGCTGCACAGGCATCGACACCTTGGACAGGTCTTTGCCGATGTTGTTGCGCAGAATGTTCCACAGGCTCACATCCATCCCGGGACCGCTGGCGGCTGGCAGGCAGCGGCGGCGAGGAGGCCCTGAAGGTCTCCCTGGAACACAGCCCCCTGGGGCCACCCCAGTCATGTCACTTGTCCCTCTAGTGTCCCATCATGATGGGTCCCCTGGGCTAGACTGCGCGGAGCTGCCTCCCAAGGAACTCATGTGGATATGCACATTCCCAGGACCCAGGCCCTGGCCACTGTAAGCAGGAGGCTGCAGGCTCTAACTGCTGATGAACTTCTGGGGATTTAGGTAGGCAACAGGGCTAAGAACCAGTCAGACAAGGCAGTTCCGCTGCCAGACATTAGTGCCCCAGAAACCCTGAGTCCCATCCTTGCCTCTGTCCTGTCCCCTTAGAAACAGAACAGATGTTGGGAACATTCAGTGGCCCCCCCCCTTTTTTGGAGACAGGGTCTTATGTAGGAGCCCAGACTGGCCTAGAAGTCATTATATAGAAAGGAGTCCTCTTTAACTCCCAATCCTTTCGCTTCTGCCTCCTGGGTGCTGGGATTCCAGGCCTGTGCCACCACACCTGCTTTTATGTGGTGCTGGGGATGGAACTCGGGGCTTCATGCCTGACAGACAAATATTCAATCAACAGAGCTACATCCGCAGCCCTCAGCCCCTTTTATAGAAAAGAAGAAAAAGGCTCCAGGTAGAAAAATAACAGCTCTAAAGCTACTCTGCTAAAAAGTAGCCAAGGGGCTGGCGAGACGGCTTAGCAGTTAAGGTGCTTGCCTGCGAAGCCTAAGGACCCATGTTTGACACTCCAGATCCCACGTAAGCCAGACACACAAGGTGAGCAAGCATGCAAGGCCTCACATGCGCAGAAGGTGGCGCACATGTCTGGAGGTCGACTGTAGTGGCTGGAGGTCCTGGTGTGCCGATTTTCTCTTTCTCTCATAAAAAAAAAAATTACAAAAAGAAAAAGTAGCCAAGGATAACCTTTTGCTTTTCTTCCAGGCCCCACATAAACTCCCCAGTCTATGGGAACGAAGGTTGGGCCCAGGCCTGAGTCTGGTCCACCCCTA
Source organism: Dipus sagitta (assembly GCA_036346955.1). Lineage (NCBI taxonomy): Eukaryota > Metazoa > Chordata > Mammalia > Rodentia > Dipodidae > Dipus > Dipus sagitta. The sequence continues at coordinate 4,359,383 of CM070778.1, read as the reverse complement.
GTGCTATTCCTGTGTTCCTGGAACATTTCCCAGTTCATGGCTCCAGGGTTAATTCTGAGGTCAGTACCCAAAGCAGTCCCTTGTGACTGCTTCCACGTGTCACGTAGGCCACGGGTCACGTAGTTTCTTCACCCACCCCAAGCTCTCCCTGGCTCTGCCACCTGCATGCCCAGCTGGCACCTTTCTGGTAACGCTCAGCTCCCCTGAGATCCAGCACCTCCTCAGACAGGCTGGTGGTGATTTCGCTGGCGCATGACTCCTCCTCCTCAGAGCCCTGGGCAGAGACAGATGAGAAGTGGCATACTCAGCATCCCTAGGCACCAAGACAATGCCCAGGGGCTGGCAAGAATCGGCCAGCCTAGCCCTTCAGTGGGAAGGGTTAGAAGGGGGAGTGGGCTGTATCTCCTAAGATCCTGTCTGGGCAAGCCTGGCCCTCAACTGGTAGGAGAGAGCTTGGGGACTTAGCAGAACACAGAGGGAAGGGAAGGTGTCAGGCTGCTGGGAGCCAAGGCTTAGAGAGATGGGGATCATGGGAACTCTAAAGCTGAGATGAGGTCATGGGAAGATGAGGAGGGTCAAGCCTCGGGCAGCAGTTTTAGAGAACCTAGTGGAGTCAGACGTTCAAGCTGGGAGAACAGGCCCCAAGATGAGGCTTCTGAACAGAGCCGTGCAGAGCAAACAGAGCTGGACGTGTTCCCAGGGACAGCTGCTGGGGACGCGAGGAAGGACTGGACTCATTATGACTTTTTTTTTTTTTTTTTGGTTTTTCGAAGTAGAGTCTCACTCTAGCACAGACTGACCTGGAATTCGCTCTGTAGTCTCAGGGTGGCCTTGAGCTCACAGCGATCCTCTTACCTCTGCCTCCCGAGTGGAGTGCTGGGATTAAAGGCGTGGCGCCCACTAGGATTTTCTCGAGGTCCCTTCCCTCCCGCTGCCAGCTTCCTTACCCCCTCACCTCGTTCTCTGAAGAGCTGGCAGAAAGGAGAACCTCACAGGCATCGAAGAACTCCGTGTGGGAATCGGCAAGGGACAGCACGCTGCTCTGGGACAGCTGCGGGGTCAGCTCTCGGCCTTTCATGTACAAAGCTTCTTGCTGTGGGAGCCAGATGGGCATGAGGCCCCAAGGCCCACACTGGAGGGGCACTTCCTAGGGAGGGAAGCCCTACCCCCTACGAGCACATTCATTGTGCCTGATCCCTGCCAAGTACAGAGGAGAGAGGATGAGGCTCAGGGGAGAGCCAAGAGTGGGAGGAGGTGATGGGGGTCACTGTCAGTGCTCAAAGTTCCTGGACACAGACTGAGCCTGGCTGCCACCAAGTGCTCTTCCTATACTAACCGTTCCGTCTGTTCACTCACAGCATGGAGAGGTGGCACTGCCTCCCCATTTTCAAGATTAGAACACTGAGGTCAGGACACAACACTGGCATGCAGTGGCACCAGATTCAGACCCACTGGGTCTAATTAGGTCTGGTCACATTTGGGAGGGCCTACAAATGGAATTTTTGTGGTTCTAGTTCTATCACCTACAACTTTTTTTTTTCCTAAAGTTTTTTTTATTTTTTATTTTTTATTAGAGACAGAGAGTGGGAGAGAGAGAGAGAATAGGCATGCCAGGGCTTCTAGCCAGTGCAAACAAACTCCAGATACATGTGCCACCATGTGCATCTGGCTTACATGGGGCCTGGAACCTGACCTTAGGCTTCACAGGCATGTGCCTTAACGGCTAAGACATCTCTCCAGCCCCTAGTTAAGACTTTTAATATTATTTATGTATTTGCAAGCAGAGAGAGAGAGAGAGAGAGAGAGAATGGGAACACCAGGGCCTCTAGCCACTGCAAACAAACTCCAGACACATGCACCATTTTGTGAATTTGGCTTTACATGGGTGCTGGAGAATTGAACCCAGGTTGTTAGGCTTTGCAGGCAAGCACCTTAACTGCTGAGCCATCTCTCCAGCCCAGGTGAGACTTTTAACTCAGAGCTTGAACATAAAAATAAAAGACAGACTAGGGGCTGGAGAGATGGCTTAGTGGTTAAGGCACATGTCTGTGAAGCCTAAGGATCCCGGTTCAATTCTCCAGGTACCACGTAAGACAGATGCACATGGTGGCGCATGCGTCTGGAGTTCGTTTGCAGTGGCTGGAGGCCCTGGTGTGCCCATTCTCACTCTCGCTCTCACTCCCTTTCTCTGTCTCTAATAAAGAAATAAATAAATAATTTTTTTGTTGTTTTTACTCCAGACGTGCACCCCCTCATGCATCTGGCTAACATGGGTCCTGGAGAATCAAGCCTCGAACCAGGGGTCCTTAGGCATCACAGGCAAGTGCTTAACCACTAAGCCATCTCTCCAGCCCATAAATAATTTTTTTTTAATCTTAAAAAAAAAAGACTAATGGAGAGAGGGAGGGGATATAATGGAGAGTGGACTAGTGAAGGGGAAAGTTGGGGAGGGGCTTATCATGGTTTATTGTCTGTAATTATGGAAGTTGTTAATAAAAAAAGTTTAAAAAAAAAAAGACAAGCAAGAGCTCTCAGAGGTGGTAAAGCGCTTGCCAAGCATTGGTAAGGCCCTAGGTCCAAGTCCAGTGCTGCAAACAAAACAAAACAAGACATAAAAGCTCGCCGCAGCTGCTAAGGATCAAGCCAGAGCTGCATGACATTATGTGAGAGGGAAAAAAAAGCTAGAGCTCTTCTTACCCTCCAAGGGGTCACTACCTCAGTTTGTAGACTAAAACCCAATCCCGTACCCCACTCCGGTCCCTTTAGCCTTCTGAGGAAGAAGGCGCTGAGGAAGAAGCCCCATGGGCCGCCCTGGCTCCTCACCTCCTCAGGGTTGAGAGAACTGAAGGAGTCTGCAGTGGTGTCTGAGGAGACGGAGAGCGAATGGAGGCGCCTCTGTCCACCTAGGGCCTCGGAGACCTGGGGCAGAGGGTGAAGCGACTGCATGCAGAGGTGCCACCTTCACCTCCTCAGGAACAACCCCTCAGCCGTGGTGCGGACCTTCTGAGGGACCTGCAGTCCTCAGCCTCAAGCCTTCCCCCTCACCAGCCACCTTGGCCCGGAAGCTCACCCCCATCCTTGACAGCTCGGAGCCCTGGTGCAGGTCTCTCAGTCGATCCCGTTCGGTGGTGAGGGCGGCCAGGACGCTGCTGAGGGAGTTGTGCACTGCCGGGAGCAGGCCAGCCTGTCAGAAGCCCTCACCCTCTCCCAGCCTCTTGGGCCTGCTCCTCACCAACCACCACCTGGCATTCACTCACCCTTCTGGGCCAGGGCCCAGAAACTGCGCTGCAGGTGGGCATAGTCTGGGGGTGGCAATCCTCGCGGCCCCGAGGAGTCCCGAGACTCCAGGTAGCGGGACAGGTTGGGAACAGAGCCATGGAGACGACCCGACCTGTCAGTGACAGGGAAAGGTGAGGAACAGTCTCCTCTGGGCGCCCCGCCCTTGCAACTTGGAGCCGCCCGTGCCCCACCTCACCCGTCCAATGGTGTCGTCCTTGGCAAAACCCTGTGTGCACCACATGCGACTGGTCCGTTTCCCCTTCTTTGGTCTCTCAGTTGTCACAGATGCCTGGCAAATCGAGGCAGGGCAATTTCACTCACAGGGTGGGACAGCCCACGTAGGAGGGGAGGGTGCACATGAACTCAGGCACAGCAGGTGTGGCATGCTGGCTAAGGCATGGGCAGGGAGGCAGCCTGGAGGTCTCTGGACATGAGGAGAGGCAGCTAGCCAGATGTGTGGCTCTGCAGGAGACCCCGGTGATGCAGAGAGGCAAGGGATCCCGGCCCAGGAGGCGAAGAAGATGAGGAGTCCTGAGCAGCCCCTGCCTCCTCCTCTGGCCCTTACCTGATGCGTGGGGATCACGGGGGCTGAGGGAATTCGGTGCAGGGATTCCAGGCTCTGGAGGAGTCTGTGTAGTTCCTGGAGCTTCCCCTGACACTCAGAGAGTGCTGGGAGAGAAAGAGGATGCTGCATGCCCAGTACTGTACTGCCAGGGCCCCGGTCTGTCCCTCAGCTTCCTTCCTTCCCATTCCAAAGCCAGCACAGGCAGTCAAGGAGAGACTGACACTGCTCCCCGTCCCTGTTCAAGAGCCCAGAGAACTTCTAGTCCCCTGGTGTGACCTCCGCTGGTTTCCTGGGAGACCCAAAGTCCATCCCCACGCCCTATCTCCAGATGTCCCCTCATTTCTCCTGTGGGCTCCCAGGCCGTCTGGCCCCTCCTTCTCAGTGTGCACTACACCCTCTCGATCACCATCTTGGGCTCTATTGTAGCAGAAACCCAATTCCAGGGCACACCCCTTCCTTGGCACTACTCCTCAGTACTCTTCCTGTACTGACACTGAGCATCTTCTTTGGCAGGAGTCCCTGTGCCCATTATGTGCCTGCCCATTATGTGCCGAGGGCATGCCCCCCAACCATCTTGTGTAAGTTGGGGTTCCTCAGGGAAAGGTCTGCCAAGTAACCTCGATCACCTTGGAAGCAAAAGCTATCTACCCCAGTAGAGAGGGGCTCCCTAGAACAGGAATAGAGGTAACACTTTAACCCTCCAGCTGATGCCATGCAGACCTGACAGCATGGCCCTACCTAGAGGTCTTGGACCACGAACCCTCACCATGAGAGCATCGGTCTAGCCCGTCACTGTCCCTTAGCCAGGATGACACCTTCTCCCGAGGTCCAACGCCCGGTAAAGCCGAGGTGCTGCCTGCAGTTAGAAGCTGGGTGCCAGAAACCTGTGGGTGAGCCAAGGGTCAGGAAGGACGGTACCCAATTCCCTGGACTCAGTTCCCACAGACTCTATCACTGAATTGCCACATCACCCACCCTTACTCCAGGGCCGATCTTACCTTCCGATGAGCAGTGTTGGGGATGTCCAGGCGCTGGGCCAGGCGGTGGGCACGCAGCTGGGACACCCAGCTTTGGAAAAGGTCCTGGGATTTGATCTGCAGAAGTGATGGGGAAGCAGAGAGATGTGAAGTGATGGGCTGCTTTCTAGGAACAAGAAAGTTGAGCTCTGGGGCTGAAGAGATGGCTTAGCGGTTAAGGTGTATGCCTGTGAAGACTAAGAACCCAGGTTCGATTCTCCAGGTCCCACGTAAGCCAGATGCACATGGTGGCACATGCAGGTGGCCCTGGCATGCCCATTCTCTCTCTCTCTCTCTCTCTCTCTCTCTCTCTCTCTCTCTGCTCTTTCTCTCTTGTCTGTCTCTCTCAAATAAATAAATAAAACAAAAAAAATTAAAAGAAAGAAAGTTGGGCTCTGGTCCCCAAACAGGGTCTTTTCCTATGGCACCCAGTTTTTGCAAAGTCCCCTTGCAGGCAAGTAGAGCACAACATCCCAAACACAGATCCCCCGAGCCATGTCTGTTCATGTAACAAGCAACAAACAAGGCAGCTCGGCCCCTGGCTACTTTACCCAATGGCCACTTTCTTCTTGTCAGACTCGGAAAAGACCCTGAGCCTCACAGACCCCTCAGCCCCAGTGCCTGTTCCTCAACTCTTCTGCCAGGATAGTGGCCATAACACTCAACGATCCCAGAGATGTCACCTTGAGGTGGTAGATGTTGTCTTCTGTGTCTAGGTCAATGCGTTGGGCCTTTTTGTTGATGGACATGACCGACAGCCGGACATCAATGGAGCCATGAAGCTTCCCTTTGGTGATCTGTGGAAGAGGGTTAGTGAGGGACAGAGGACGAGTTTTAGGCTCCCAGGGCCATAGAGCAACCATCTCCCTGAGGCTGCTCTAGACTCAAGGGCCAGGACCCTCAGTCATCTCATGAGGGAACTTGTCAATCACCTCCTGTGTACAAAACACTGCTTTATATCGACTTCGCCCTGAGCTCTAGGCAGTGCGAGAAAAGAGATTCCCACACCAAGGAAGCTGCATGGTGGATGAAGGAAACTGGGACTCCTGCCTTGTTTCTTGTTCCTAGCACGAGAGGAGGTCAAGGACAAGAACAAGGTGATAGAGTCCCATTGCTTAAGCTGGACATGGTGGCCCATGCCTTTAATTCCAGTACTCAAGAGACTGAGATAGGAGGATCACCATGAGTTTCAGGCTAGTTCTGAGTAATTTCCAGCTCAGCTTGGGCTAGAGTAAGGCCTAGCCTCAAAAAACAAACCAAGGGCTGGGTGTGGTGGCACACACCTTTAATCCCAGCATTTAGGAGGCAGAGGTAGGAGGATCACCATGAGTTCGAGGCCACCCTGAGACTACATAGTGATTTCCAGGTTAACCTGGGCTAGAGTGAGACCCTACCTTGAAAACCAGAAAAAAAAAAGCTATATATATATTTTATATATGTGTGTGTAATAAAAATTTTTTAAACTGCTGGGTGTGGTGGCACACGCCTTTAATCCCATAATCCCAACACTCAGGAGACAGAGGTAGGAGGATCACCATGAGTTCTTCAGCCTGGGACTACAGAGTGGCTTCCAGGTCAGCCTGGGCTAGACTGAGACCTTACCTGGGGCGGGGTGGAACCTCTCCCATTTCTTGGGCTTAGTTTGCATCGGGCATCATCTAGAGCCTGGTGCGTGTGCATTATCCCTCGCACCACAATTCTACAGGGGGGTGAGCATGCTCTCCATCTTAGCAGAGAGGAGGCTGAAACACAGGGAAGTACAGGTGCCCCAGAGGCACAGTTCCAGGACCCACTGAGGATACCAAAATGCACAAATGCTCAAGTCTCTAATATAAAAAAGGCATAGTATTTGTACTCAACCTACACATAACCTCTGTGCCCTTTAAACCATCTCTTGATGCTTCTCGTAGCTAATAGAATGTGGATGCCACGGGAACAGTGGTTTAGGGAAGCATGACAAGAAAACCTGCACGTGGTCAGTACAGATGTAAAGTATGCCCCACCCTCAACCAATATGTTGATCTAGTTTATTGAGCCTGTGCATATGAAACTCAAGATATAGAAGACTGAGCTGGAGAGTTGGCTTAGTGGTTAAGGAGCTTGCCTGTGAAGCCTAAGGACCCATACTCAACTCTCCAGATCCCACATAAGTCAGACACACAAAGGTGAGGCGAGTGCAAGGTCGCCCATGCCCACTAGGTGGCCCAAGCGTCTGGAGTTCAAATGTATTAGCTGGAGGCCCTGGCATGTCAATTCTTTCTTTTGGTCTCTCTTTCTCTCTCAGTCTCTCTATTAAAAATTAAAAATTTAAAGCCCAGTGTGGTGGCACATGCCTTTAATCCCAACATTTGGGAGGCAGAGGTAGGAGGATTGCCGTGAGTTCAAGGCTGCCCTGAGCCTACAGTAGTGAATTCCAGGTCAGCCTGGGCTACAGCCAGGTCTTACCTCAAAACACACACACACACACACACAAATAATAATAATAATAAAAAGATATAGAGGGCTGCTAAGCATGGTGGCTCACACCTTTAATCCTAGCACTCAGGAGGCAGAGGTAGGTAGGAGGATGGCTTTGAGTTCAAGGCCAGCCTGAGCCTACATAGTGAATTCTAGGTCAGCCTAGGCCAGAGTGAGACCCTACCTCAAAAAATCAAACACCGGGCTGGAGAGATGGCTTAGCGGTTAAGGCGTTTGCCTGCAAAGCCAAAGGACCTCGGTTCTATTCCCCAGGACCCACATAAGCCAGATGCACAAGGTGGTGCATGCATCTGGAGTTCATTTGCAGTGGCTGTAGGCCCTGGAGCATCCATGCTCCCTCTCTCTGTCTCTCTCTGCCTCAGATAAATAAAAATAAAATGTTAAAAAAAAATCAAAAACCAAACAAAATAAAAAAGATACAGAAAGCTGATTGTAAGTTGCTTGAGGGCACAGACTCAGAGAAAGGTAGGATTCAGTTCCTGCTGCATCTAATCACAGACTCCCGGCCTTCCCACACCCCGAAGCCAAGGCCCTCACTTACATCTTGCCGGGTTGTGGCGTAGTGGAGGATCCCGTCTTCCAGCACAAAGTACCTCTGTGTTGTTGCCCAGAGGGACAAGATCAGGTGGTGGCCAGGACAGGGAGAGAGCAAACACACACATATATTTCTTTTCCCTCTCCACACACAACCGTCTGGGTTGCCCAATAGCCTCGCCCACGTGGCTCCTCCCCTGCCCTGCCCCGCTACCTTGTGCCATCCCTTCAGAGGCCACTTCCTCTTCTTGAGCAGGTGGCCTTCCTGCCTCTCAGGTGTGATGCCCTCGGCTCCCAGCTTTCCCCGAGGTTCCTCCATCACCTCCCACAGCTCAGAGGCCTGCAGTCCAGGGTGGGGGGAGCACAGGTAGACCTAAGCCCACCATCTCCACCACTGCCCTCCCGCCCAAGGTAGGCCCCACCCATCACTGCTTCCCCCAGACCTGTTGAGTGCTGCTGGGCTTGGAAGACTGAGTGCTCTCAGCCAAGGATGGGGTGTCCCTCTCTTGAAAGTCCATGAGGAAGATCAACCCCCGCTGAGGAGGGCAGAACAGGGTGGAAGGAGAAGACTGTCACCTTGTCTTGAGGAGGCCCTTGAAGCAAGGTAAGAGACCCATTTACACAACTCTACAATTAGAGGTGTTTCCCACCAAGATACACATGCTCCACTACCCGCTGTCCCCGCCGCTCCCCCTGATCCTATCCTGTGGCATCCCAGGTCTAGCCAGCATCTGGCCCCCTGTCCCTTGCCACTCCTGGGAGAGGTGAACTAACATTCTATAGCGAGAGGCCCAGAGGACAGGCTGGTGCCAGCAGTAAACCAGAAGGGCATGCGGGCTCCAGCTAGGGCACACACGTTGGGGCTCCAGGAAGCATTTGGTGTTTTCTTGAGAGGATCCTCTGAAGGGGAGTTTAAGATGAAATAGGGGAGTGAAGGAAAAAGAGGAGGCTCCAAGATGAAACAGAGGGAGTCAGAGACTGGGCAGGCAAGAGCTCTTCAGTCCAGCAGCCTCTTCCTCCATGACCCTGCACCCCGCCGCCACGGTTTGGTGACTCCTCTGTCACGGCCAACCTCCAGAGCACCCGGCAAACTCGCACCAACTGGCCCTCATATCTATAGCTCTTGGTCTCCCGTTTTCTGCATAGGGACATCGGGGCCCGAGGCAGCCTTATTTTGTAACGCTTCCTCCCACCAAGCAAGCCCCTGGGGTTCCCACTGGCACCTTGAACCTGAACTCTCCGTCTCCGCAAAGCCTCACCAGCGTCTTTCCACCACGCCAGTCCTCGTGGCTCCCGAGAAGCACCACCCACCCAGAAAGAGTAGGGCACTGGCTGGTTGAGACACCGTGGGCGGGAGAAGAGTAGCCAAGAACATGCCAAGGTCCGCCCAGGTCCCGCAGCAGTGCCCACAGGCGCCCTTGGCACGGGCCCTGGCCATCCTGGCTCCGCTGGGAGATCAATAATGCATGAGGCTCGGTGTGTGAGCGCGAAGGGGGAGGGGACAGGAGGGGAGAGGTGGCCTGAGGCTGGAGAAGCAGCTCAGCTCTATGCAGCTAGCAAGCACGGGAGGAGAAGAGGCCCGGAGGGTACAGGGACGTGGCAGGGTGAGTGAGAGTGTCCGGGAGGTCATAGCGGAGGGGCCCCGGGCTGCAAGAGACATGACCCAAGGGGAAACTCCTGGACTCAGCCATTGAAAGTTCCCAAACTCTTCCAGCGTTTGGGTATTTCTAAACCCTGGTCCTGCCCCCGTGGACCCTGGCACTTCCCCGCTGGCAGGCAGCAGGGGTGGGAGGTGTCTGCCAGTAGGAAGGAGGGGTGGAGGTGAGACTGGCAGGTGCCACACTCGCCACCTCCATTCTCAGCCCTGTCCCCCTGAGGAGCAGACCCACCAGCTCCAGGAGGGAGAAGCCCTCCCAGGCAGTGTCAGCTGGTCCAGCGAGAGCCCCTTACCCCAGGGTCCATGGACGCCAGTGCTCCTTGGCCCGCACGCTGCTCTGCCCCTGAGTCACCGTCTCCGAGTCACCGGCTACCTCCTCGCGGAGCTGAGCAGCGGCAGCAGCTGCAGCGGGAACCAGGAAGGAAGGAGACGTTGGAGCCTCCCCTCCAGCCGGATCTCCCCACCTGCCCCTCCCCCGTCACCTCCTCCCGCCAAGCTCCAGGCGGCCGCTCAGCTCTGCCCCCCTGCTCCCCGGAGGACTAAGGGCTGAGCCGAACCAAGTGACTTGGGAACGGGGGACACACTCCCTACTGGGCACAGTTCTAGGTGGATCGGAGGACTGGGGAACTGCTGGATTCAGGCCAGCGGTTTTAAGGATTTATTCAGACTACCATGCCCTTGACCCTGGTGGAACACCCAAGGCTATTTCCTTATTAACAATGCCTCTCATTTTACATCTGAAATATACAGCAAATTTTGGAGGGAGCGAAAGTATCCAGTCGACGGATGCACACACACACACACACACACACACACACACGCACGCACGCACACGCACACATGCACACACAACGTTTCAGGAGCAGTCAGCTGGCACTCGAGGGAGCGCTGGGGTGAGAGGAAGGCCCTTCCAGGCCCAGCCTTGTGGAAGTGATTCTGGGCTCTGACAAAACTCCAGAGCACCAGCAATCTGGGCTGACAGGTATGAAATAGTAGCCAGCTGGTTGTTAAAAAGGAAAGCCAATTGAGGGACCCTTCCTAGCACACTGGGGATAACCTTTGGAACACTGGGGTTCAGTTGCTAAAGTAAGAAATGGTCTTCAGAAAGACCTAAAATTCATTCAGATGGATGTGGCACAGACTGGTGGGTTTAAGGACAATGAAGTTTTTTTCTGGAAAGAAATGGGTTTTTTAAACTGGGCATGGTGGCACACACCTTTAATGCCAGCATTCAAGAGGCAGAGGTAGGAGGATCCCTATGAGTTCGATGCCACCCAGAAACTACATAGGAAATACCATGTCAGCTTGGGCTACAGTGAGACCCTACCACAATAATAATAATAAATTAAATAAATAAAAATGAAATGGGTTTTAGCTGGGTGTGGTGGCGCACGCCTTTAATCCCAGCACTCAGGAGGCAGAGGTAGAAGGATTGCCGTGAGTTCGAGGCCACCCTGAGACTCCATAGTGAATTCCAGGTCAGCCTGGGCTAGAGTGAGACCCTACCTTGAAAAACCAAAAAAAAAAAAAAAAAAAAAAAAAAAAAAATGAAATGGGTTTTAAACATTTTTTTTAATTTTTGAGAGAGGGGCAGGTAGACAGAATGGGCACTCCAGGGCCTCGAGTCACTGCAAACGAACTGCAGATGCGTGGGCCACCTTGCACATCTGGCTTATGTGGGTACTGGGGAAGCAGACCTGGGTTCTTATGCTTTGCTGGCAAGCACTTTAACCACTAAGCCATCTCTCTAACCCAAGAAATGGGTTTTTTAATGGTGACGCCTCAAGGACCAGCAGGTGAAGGCGAGGTTCTTGTATGGTCCAGAAGTGACGCAGGCCATCTGTGAGCTCCGCCTTGTCCCCACAGAGGATTGCCTGCTATGCTAGTTCCATTCAGACCTCAGCACACTTTTTTTCTCTATAGGATGGGTGCTGGACTGTAGCCTCCCCAGGGGGAGGATGGTGTGGTTACCCCACAAGGTTTTAGAGGCAGGTAGAGCCACTAAGCAGCACTGACCAAACCAGCTCTGGCATCTGGGAGTCTCAAGGGCCTTTTAATTCACTTCCCAGTGATTAAGCATCCTGGGGCATCTGCACAGAGTTGGGCACTGTGGGGAGTTGGTCCTGGCCCAGGCCACAGGACAGTTGCTGCAGATCTTCACTGCCAGACAGTTCCTGTCGAGGACTGAGGACACTGTGGCTCTGCTCCAAGACCAGGAAGGAATGCTGAGGAGCCACTCTCCATTCACCATGGAACTGCCCAGGGTGGCTCCAATCAAGGACAATGGCAGCTCACAAGCTAAGCATTTTAGCTCTTTCATTAAGGAAAGTGCTTTTGTTTTCCAAGACGTGGGACAGGCCTGCTACTACAGGCCACAGGGCCCCTACTTTAAAAGATCCTAGTTCTCCCAGTCCTTTTGTGCAGAACCACCTCAGATCTGTTGGCCACTGGGCACAGCGGTGGGCCGCCTTCTCATGGATCAGCATGAGAGATGGTGTTTGTGGGGAAAGACACATGGGGAAGTTGGACAGGTGAGATGACTGAGACAACTCTTGAGAGTAATTGTGCAAACAAGAGTCTGAAGAACGCATTTTTTATTTTACCAGAAAGTATTCTCATCCCTTTCACAATACAGCACACCCCATGGGTGGAACTCAAACATCTGAGTCCACCAGGCACCCAATGAGCAAGCTCTCATGTGGAAATTCAGGGTTTCAAAACAGAAAATCTGATTCAAGTCCCTATTCTGCCACTTACGAATAAAGGAGCCAACGTACATATGTGTTTAGCATGGAGCCTGGCACACGGCAGCTTTCGAGAGGTGCCCTTCAATTTAATTCCTCAATGGTATTTTGGGGCAGGTTGTATCACACAGCACAAGTGCGGCCAAGGAGGGTAGGGCAGGATAATCCTCAGCCTTTGCCTTGTACCTGGAAAACTGAAGGAGACTTTGCTCTTATCAGGCCACAAGTTAGAAAAACTAAGGACAAGTGATTAGTGAAACTAGGGACAGTGAACAGCCTTCCTTCTTTTTATTTTTATTTATTTACACATATGCTCATGTTGATGTGTGTGTATGGGCATGCCAGGGTCTCTTGCTGCTGCAAACAAACACCAAACTCTGGCTTTGCATGAGTGACTGGGGAGCTGAACCCAGACAAGCAGGCTTTGTAAACAAATGCCTTTAACCTCCAAGCCATCTCCCCATCCCCACCCTCATTCTGAAATGGGATTTTTCCACATTTTCAAGTGGTCCTGTACCCGAGGAGGTCATCCTGACTGAAAGCCCAGTCACATGTGCCAATCCCTTACCCCAAGTTCTTCCACAGCTCTGCAGGAGGACAGCACAGGCACTAGGGCCAGAGTGTACTCAGGGGCAGTGCTACATAAAACAGGCTGGCTAGGAGTCCCGAGCAGCATCAGGAGGATCTGGCTTCCCGCTGGCCGACGAGACAGAGTCCCCCTCTTGTTGCTGTGTGATGTACTGATCCAACAGGGCAGTCAGCTGGGTAGGCTGGTGCTGAAGCAGGGAGTGAGTGTACGTCATGAGGCGTGTGAGCCCTCCTACCAGCTCCCCCTGCAGCAGGGTCAGGCTGGGCAGCTTAGCGTAGTTGATGAATCCCTGTCTGCTGAGGATGGTGTCATCGATGCAGCCACCTAAAAGAACACAGGGTCAGCTGGGCTCCCTGCCAATTCCCTCCTTGGGAAGCAGCACCCCAACCATAAGAGTCTGCTCTCCTCCTTCTCTCCTTCCAGCCTGCCCTAGGACCAAGGTTCCACTTGTGTCCCTACTTCCGCTGTTGAGGCTTGATCCTATCTCCTTCCCCATGGAACTTGCACAACACGTTCACCTGGTCCCAACCCCCCTGAAATGCTTCTTAAACTTCCTTGAAGACAGGACCATGGAGAAGAGGGAAGAAGCAGGGAGCTACTGTTTGAAATGCACAGCTGTTCCCTTGACAAGAAAAAAGGTTATAGATATCTAATATCACTGAACTGTGCATTTGAAAACGGGTAAGATAGGGCTGGAGAGATGGCTTAGCAGTTAACGCGCTTGCCTACAAAGGCTAAGGACCCATGTTCAATTCTCCAGGTCCCACGTAAACCAGACACACAAAGAGATGCAAGCATGCAAGATTGTACATGCATACAAGGTGGCACACGCATCTGGAGTTCAATTGCAGTGGCTGGAGGCCCTGGTGTGCCAATTCTTTCTCTCATTAAAAAAAAAGGGCCAGACGTGGCAGAGCACACCTTTAATCCCAGCACTCAGGGGGTAGAGGTAGGAGGATTACCGTGAGTTCAAGGCCACCCTGAGACTACCTGGACTAGAGTGAAACCCTACCTCAAAAACAACAACAAAAAAAGGGGGGCGCTAGAGAGATGCCTTAGTGGTTAAGGCACTTGCCTACAAAGCCTAAGGATCCAGGTTCGATTCTCCGGGTCTCATGTAAGCCAGATGCATCTGGAGTTCATCTGCACTGGCTAGAAGCCCTGGAATGTCCATCCTCTATCTCTCTCTCTTTCTCTTTCCCTCCTTCTCTCTGTCTCTAATAAACAAATAAAATGGGTAAGATGGTGTACTTCATGCTATGTGTGGAAGCAGAAGCACTGAGGACTGTATGGGAGGTTATTACAAACAGATTCCTATGAAATCTGAATTTCCTGGAGACACAGGCAGTGTCCTCTATAGATAAGTCCCCCAGTGGTCAGTGGCCCAAATGGAATACCTGATTTTTTGTTGCTGCTGTTGTTTTTAATACTTTTACCTGTGTGGATTTCAGCATCCATTACCTGATGGCTAGACTCTAGATGTTTGATGTCTCCTCTCTCACCCAGAGCCCCCAGCTTCCCTAATATTTCCTCCAGTGCAGAAGTGACTGGGGGCAGCGAGACAACATAGTTAGCACCCAATAAACATGCCATTGGCTCAGGCCCATCAACGAGAGGTTCTGTGGTGCCCAACCCAGGCTCACTCACCTAGCAATGGCATGAAAGGCACACTCTTTAGGATCCGCACCATCTCCTTGGCCTTGGGCTCTTCACTGACCAGCAGCAGGTTGTGCCCCACAAAAAGGGGCAGCAGATTTTGGTACTTGGATTCCTTCAGAAAGGGCCTCAGAACCTGGGGCACAGGAAAAGAAGAGCTGATGGGGTCAAAAAAGAAAAAGAGCCACTCACCTTAGTCACAGGCTGCTTCAGGCTGACAGTACAACCCCAAAGTCCCCTCCAATTCTACCCACAGTTTAGGTATCAGACTAGAGGAACAGTTAGAAGTACCCTATGGAACTGAGCATGGTGGCGCATGCCTTTAATCCCAGCACTCGGGAAGCAGAGGTAAGAGGATCACCATGAGTTCGAGGCTACCCATAGTGAATTTCAGGTCTAGCCTAGGCTAGAATGAGACCCTACCTCGAGAAACCAAAAAAAAAAAAAGGAGTACCCTATGGAAGATGTGGAGACTACATCCATCTGGTAGGCATGGGGGCAGATAGACCAGAACCAGGGCACCCCTACCTCGTTGGGGAAGACCTTCATCGAGATCTTATGTTTCTGCAGCTGGTGCCGGATAAGAAGTTTGTCCTCTGCGCTCATGGCCACATTTTGGCAGACAGCGATCATTCGGTTGTCTCGGAACACTGCTTTTATCTCCTGACGAAGGAGCCGGATGAGAGCTGACTCCTGCAGGTAAGAAGGGATGGTCAAGGAAATGTGAAGGTTTCTTCTCTGGCATCTGCTGTTTCCTCCTGGGTAGTCACTAGGGCTCCCAGCAATACCAAATGTGCAACACACTGGGAAATGGGTGGGGCAGTTGGACCCCTGACTCTCAGACATGTCTAACACCTCCCATTGTAACCTTTCCATTTTCATTAGAGAACTCCAATCTTTAGAGCAGTATTTTTATACCTGGGAACACTCATTCCTTCCCCAACAGGTCAGCAGTGGCTTAGTCAACATACTTAATAAAACTTACTTCAATTGCTAGGCCTGGTGGCTTAAGCCTGTAATCCTAGCTACTCAGAAGGCTGAAGTAGGATTGCAAATTCAGGGATTGCCTGAGCTACCGAGTGAGCTCAAGGCCAGGCCTTGTAATTTAGTATGACTGTCTCAAAACAAAAGATTAAAAGAGATCTGGGGCTATAGTGCAATGGTCAAGCACTTGCCTAGCATGTGTAATGCTCTAGGTTCAATCCCAAATCCTAAAAAGAAACAGAGGACGAAAGAAAGGGTGGGAAAGAGGAAATAAAAGAGGAAATAAGGGGATGATTCTTTTGTAGTGCTAGTTTAAAACCGAGACATTTCCACAAAATAAGGTTTCACTTTCCTAAGACAATGTTTCTCAAAGAAGAGGCCTAGACCCAAGAATGAATATAAATATATAGGTAGGGTCTCACTCTAGACCAGACTGACTTGGAATTTACTATGTAGTCTCAGGGTAGCCTCAAACTCATAGCGATCCTGCTTCTACCTCCCAAGAGCTGAAATTAAAGGTGTGTGCCACCATGCCCAGCCCAACAATGTATTTACAGACCTCCATAAACATTGTTTCAAGAGATCTTTTTCTCCCAAGATTCTAAAAGTTATTTAAACAGTGGAATACCTAGAACTCATGGTGCTCTATGCAGAATGCCATGAAATTTCACTACACATAAGTTAAAATAGCAGAAGATATATTACTGTATTAAATGAAGGTTCTAGGTCTGCCATGTCTACAGCAGTAACCAGCACATACTGCTTCATTCAAATATATACACACACATATATACATACAACAAATATATATATATATAATAGTTGTTGAGATATATATATAGTTGTTGAGATCTTTCTATTTAAAGTACTAAAATCAAACACAATTAAAAATTCAGAGCTGGGGCCGGGCGTGGTGGTGCACTTGGGAGGCAGAGGTAGGAGGATTGCCATGAGTTTAAGGCCACCCTGAGACTCCACAGTGAATTCCAGGTCAGCCTGGGCCAGAGTGAGACCCTACCTCGAAAAAAGAAAAAAAAGAAAAAAAAATTCAGAGCTGGATGTGGTAGTGCACATTTGTGATCCCAGCACTTGAGGCAGCGGCAGGAAGGCTGTGAGTTCAAGACCTGCCTGAACTACTGAGACGTTGTCTTACCAAAACAAGAACTGGGCACTTAGCTCGGTGGTAGAAGCTGGTATGTGCAAGGCCCTCAGTCATAAGAGCTTCACTTCAGGTGCTCAGTACTCACATATGGTTAGTGACTAGCATAATGGATGGTGTAGATAAAGAACAGGTCCTCAGTCCCAGAGAGTTCTACTGCATGTGCCCATCTGGGCTGGGAAGATGTGCCATTGGTTAAAGGTGCTCGCATGTGCCCGTCTCTATTCTTCTATAGTGATGAAGTAACATGCACAAATGACATAAGAAAAAATTATGGTGCCAGGCATAGTGGCACATGCCTTTAATCCCAGCATTTGGGAGGCAGAGGTAGGAGGATCACCATGAGTTCAAGGCCACCCTGAGACTACATAGTGAATCCCAGGTCAGCCTGGGCTAGAGTGAGACCCTACCATGAAAAACCAAAAAAAAAAAAAAAAAAAAGAAGAAGAAGAAGAAAAAATTATGGGAGAAAAACAACTGAAAAAAAATTCCATTCTGGGCTGGAGAGATGGCTTAGCAGTTAAGGTACTTGCCTATGAACCCAGGTTCAATTTCCCAGTACCCATGTAAGCCAGATGCACAAAGGGATGCATGCCATCTGGAGTTCATTTGTAGTGGCTGGATGCCCTTGTGTACCCATTCTCTCTATCTGCCTCTCTCTCTCTCCCACACACTTTATCTCTCAAAATGGATAAAATAATTTTTAAAAAGCCAACCAGAATAAAACCCCTTTAGAAAAAAATTCCATTGAGTTGGGCGTGGTGGTGCACGCCTTTAATCCCAGCACTGGGGGGGGGGGGCAGAGGTAGGAGAATCGCAGTGAGTTCAAGGCCACCCTGAGACTACATAGTGAGTTCCAGGTCAGCCTGGGCCAGAGTGAGACCCTACCTCAAAAAAAAAAAAAAGAATCCATTCAACTGGTCCAAATTGAAAGGGAAATGCTTTAATTTTAGCTGAGCTGGAGTTAGCAGAGCATACCTGCAGTCCCACTACTGGGGAGGTGGAGGCAGGAGAGTCTCTTGCACTTAGGACTTTGAGATCAAACTGGACAACATGGTAAAACTAAACAACCACAATATTAGCTGGAAGTTGGGCAGGACAGTGCACAGATCACAGCTCCTGAGACAGGAGGATGTCGAGTTAAGAGGCTAATCTAGGTTACAGAATAAAACCCTGTCTAAAAAAAATACAAAAACAGGGCTAGAGATATGGCTTAGTGGTTAAGCGCTTGCCTGTGAAGCCTAAGGACCCCAGTTTGAAGCTCTATTCCCCAGGACCCACGTTAGCCAGATGCACAAGGAGGCACATGAGTCTGGAGTTTGTCCTGCAGTGGCTGGAGGCCCTGGCACGCCTATTCTCTCACTCTCCCTCTATCTGCCTCTTTCTCTCTGTTGCTCTCAAATAAATAAATAAAAATAAACAAAAAAATACAAAAACAATAGAACACATTTATAATCCCAGCTACTCAGGAGGCTGAGGCTGGACAATTTCCAGTTTAAGGTAACCACGGCTACAGAGCAAATTCAAGACCAACCCACGTAACTTAGCAAGACCACATGTCTAAGTTAAAAGAGATGGGGGTTGGGGAGGGAGGGTGGAACAAACGCAGACACTAGGTTGTCTTCCCATTCATCCTTGAGGAAGACCAATGACTCTTCCTTCATCCTTTTGGGAGGGTTTGATATCCGCACTAAGTCCCTCAGGTGACAGGTGCTGTTGCTTTCTGTCTGGCAGGAGACGACAACCTAGTCCTTAAGCAGCAATAGACAACTAGACCACTGGAATTTATTAACTGCTAAAAGAACTACTCTATAGTTACAATATTCTACTGTTCTTCCCGCTTTTACATTTTTACTCTTTGGTTTTTCAAGGTAGGGTCTCACTCTAGCTCAGGCTGACCTGGAATTCACTATGTAGTCTCAGGGTGTCCTCAAACTCACAGCAATCCTCCTACCTCTGCCTCCCCAGTGCTGGGATTAAAGGTGTGCACCACCATGCCAGGCTCTTTTATTTTTTATATGTGTGCGTATGATGTGCATGTATGTATGGGTGCACACGTGCCATAGAACACATGTGTAGGTCAGAGGATAAGCTTGGGGTCTCAGTCCTTGCCTTCCACCTTGGTTCAGTCAGGCTGTCTCTTGTCACTGTGATTGCCAGAATAGCTGGCTCACAAGCTTTGTGACTGTCCTGACTCCAGCTTCCATAGCTGAAGGCACACTGAGATTACAGTGTGACACTGCACCTGGCTTTTATGCGGATCTGAGGATCCAAATTGCAGTCATCAGGCTTGCGCAGTTAAACACGTTTAACCACTGAGCCATCTACCCATGCCCAGCCCTGTTTTTTGGGAGTGGGGGAGACAATGTCTCACTACAACACTGAGAAGCCTACACTCATCCCTTTTTCTTTCTTCCCTTCAACAGGGTCTTACTCTAGCCCAGGCTGCTGACTTGGAATTCAATCTAGTACAAGCTGGCCTTGAACCCATAGAAATCCTACTGCCTCAGCCTCCGAAGTGCTGAGATTACAGGTATGGACCACCACAGAGATTTTTGTTTGTTTGAGTTGGGGTCTCATGTAGCCCAAACTCCCTAGGTAGCTGAAATGACCAGGAACTTCTGATCCTCCTGCCTCCACCTCCTACACACTAGGATTACAGTTTTGCACCACCACCACACCTGGCTTTTTTCTTTTTTGCATGTCTTTAATCCCAGCACTCGGGAGACAGAGGTAGGAGGATCGCCATGAGTTCGAGGCCACCCTAAAAGTACAGTGAATTCCAGGTCAGCCTGGGCTAGAGTGAAACCCTACATTGAAAAACCCAAAAGAGCCAATACAGAACCAAGTACAAATTTCATTATTAAATTTCTAGACCACAGGGTCAAAGTGGGAAAGTACAATAATGATGTGATTATGACTCGGAGTCCTACTTCACCAATCACCAATTAACGTGCACCTAGTCTCATCCTTACCTCCTTGGGGGGCTTGGGTGGAGGTGGTAGGCATCTGGGGTTTATGGCAGGCTTGGGGGGGATATACTCAGTTATAGCCATCAGCTTCTGCCGCTGAAAGTGCATGACACGGCGGTGGCGGGTCACAGCTTTGGAACCATGGCGTACAGTCTGGAGGGTGGGCAGCCAACCTGATAGGGAATGGCAACATGGTGAGAGGCACCCTCTTGGAACCCCTAGCTTGCCCCAGATAAAAAGCACACCCTCTGGACAGACAGACGTGGTGTACACAGCTGGACCCAGTACAAGACTGGGACAAGGACCTGCCTGGCAGAAACCTTGAATTCCCAAGCCTGCTCATTTCCATGGGTAAACTTGGCTCAGAGGCTTGGATCCCTTGAAGCTCCCATTAATCCACTCTTAAAAAATTTTATTTTAAAATTTATTTATACTCATAAGCAGAGAGAGAAAGATAGAGAGAATGGGTATGCCAGGGCCTCTTGCCACTGCAAGCAAACTTGAGCCACATGTGCCACTTTGTGCATCTGGCTCTATGTGGGCACTGGGAAATTGAACCTGGGCTGTCAGGCTTTGCAAGCAAGTACCTCTGACTGCTGATCCATCTTTCCAGCCTTATGTGCAGAAATGGAATTAAAAAATTAAAGTTAAGGGCTGGAGAGATGGCTTAGCAGTTGAGGCACTTGGCTGCAAATCCAAAGGACCCAGGTTTGGTTCCCCAAGACCCACATAAATCAGATGTACAAGGTGATGCAAGCGTTTGGAGTTGGTTTGCAGTGGCTGAAGGCCCTGGCACTCCCATTCTCCCTCTCCCCCTATCTCTCTTAAATAAATAAAATTATGGGGAGGGGGTATGATGGAGAGTGGAGTTTCAAAGGGGAAAGTGGGGGGGGTATTACCATGGGGTATTTTTTTATAATCATGGAAGTTGTTAATAAAAATTTGGAAGAAAAATAAATAAATAAAATAAAAATTTAAAAGTTAAAGTTAGAGGCGCTGGTTTGCAAACCTTGCTGGACCTGGTCAGTTCCCCAGTGCCCACGTAAAGCCAGATGCACAAAGCAGCGCCTGTGTCTAAAGTGAGTGTGCAGTGGTAAATGGCCCTGGCACGCCCATCCTCTTCCTGTGTACCTCTCTCTATATATCCTCCCAAAGAAATAAAAAAATATTTTTTAAAAAAATTAATACATAAAAATATAAAGCAAATGGAGAGCCAAGCATGCTTGGAATTCAGCCCTCAGAAGGCTGAGGCAGGAGGACCAATGTGAGTTTGTTAGACTGGGTTAGTGAGTCCCTGTCTCAAATAACTTTTAAAAATTAATTCATTAACCGGGCGTGGTGGCGCACGCCTTTAATCCCGGCACTCAGGAGGCAGAGGTAGGAGGATCGCTGTGAGTTCGAGGCTACCCTGGGACTACATAGTGAATTCCAGGTCAGCCTGGACTAGAGGGAGACTCTACCTCGAAAAAAACAAAACACAAAAACAAAAACAAAATTTAATTCATTAATAAAGCAAATGGAGAGTGTGTGCAAACCTTTTTCTTAAATGGCCAGATAAATGCGTTAAGTTGGGAGTTCATACAGTCTGTCACACTCAACTTTGCCACAAGCAGCCCTAAAAAGCCAGGTGTGGTGACACACACCTTCAGTCCCAGCACTCAGGAGGCTGAGGTAGAAGGAAGCCATGAGTTTGAGGCCAGCCTGGAGCTAGGGTTAGTTCATGGTCAGTCTGGGCTAAAGTGAGACCCTGCCTTAAAAACAGCAGCTTGAGCCGGGCGTGGTGGCGCATGCCTTTAATCCCAGCACTCGGGAGGCAGAGGTAGGAGGATTGCCGTCAGTTCGAGGCCACCCTGAGCCTACATAGTGAATTCCAGGTCAGCCTGAGCTACAGTGAGACCCTACCTTAAAAAAAAAAAAAAAAAAGAAAAAAGAAAACACCAGCTCTATCATATATATGCCAACCCACTGTCTAAGCCAAAGGCTCTTGAAGTACACCCATCTCCATCAAGTCGACAACATCAGCATCATCTGGGAGCTTGTTAGAAATACAAATTCGCCGGGTGTGGTGGAGCACGCCTTTAATCCCAGCACACGGGAGGCAGAGGTAGGAGGATCACCGTGAGTTCGAGGCCATCCTGAGACTCCACAGTGAATTCCAGGTCAGCCTGAGCTAGAGTGAGACCCTACCTTGAAAAACCAAAACATAAAAATAAAAAATAGAAATACAAATTGTCATGCCGGCGCTAAACATACTGAATCAGAAACGCCGGTGAGGGTCCAGCAAGCCCTCCTGGCGATGTTGATGCACGCCTTCAACCCCTGCTCCTACACCTGCAACCCCAGCACTTGGCAGATGCGAGGAAGGAGAACCAGGAGTTCAAGGCCAGCTTCTGCTACAAATAAGAGTTCAACGTCCCCCTGAGCTACATGAGACTCTGTCTCAATAAACAAACCTAAAATCTCTCTTCCCTCTTCTCTTCTTGATAACAGACAAAGCTTGGGAGCATCCTTAAGAAACCAAGGAGACACTCCAAAGCTCTGAACCAACGTACTGTCTTCACACCCAACGCAGAGCCAGGACTGGAGCTTCTCACTTCCAGCCTTTCCCAAGGCTCAGAAAGGACTTCAGGAAAAGGGACAGCTAAAAGATGGCTTGAACAGCTCAAGAACTTAAGAGGTTTACTGAGACAAGAGGGTTTTATGGTCTGTGACCACAAGCAAAACCTAACTGCTAAGAGCAGCCTGGAGGGGCTGGGAAAACGGCTCTTTGATTAAAGTCATCTGCTTGCGGCGTCTACTAGCCTGCGTCCCATTCCCCAGTACCCAAGTAAAGCCAGTAAACACACGTTGGCGCATGTGTCTGGAGTTTGCTTGGAGCAATTAGAGGCCTTGGTGTGTGCACACTCTCTCTTTCTATCTCGAATAAACAAATATTTTCTTAAAAGAGCAGCTTTGGGATGAGATGGAACTAGATTTTAATCCCCATTTTTCTGCTTACTAGCTATAATCTTGCTGTCACTCAGGTAGTCCGAACTTGGGCGACTTCATCTGTAATGAGGGGATGACATCTTCCTCACAAATTGTTTTTGCTTAAGACTGTGATGGGACTAAGGGGGGTGTCATTGAACAAGATCCAAGCTCCGGGTTCCATTGAGGGCATATTTACAAAGGGTGGCGGGAGGTTTGAGGAGACAACGTTTAGGCTGAGACTTTCAGAAAGACTATGCGAAAATCCCAGCAAGGACACTCTGAGCAGAGCCTGGCGTGGTGGCGCACGCCTTTCATCCCAGCACTCGGGAGGCAGAGGTAGAAGGATCGCCGAGAGTTCGAGGCCACCCTGAGACTACATAGTGCATTCCAGGTCAGCCCTACCTACCTCGGAAAAATAAAAAAAAAGTGAGCAGAGTGTAGAATCCCAAAGCAGGGTGATTGGGGCATACAGGGAATAAATACTGCTGGTGACACAGTCGCGGTGAACCGGCCGGTGTCACGGCTCACCGGAAGTACTAAGACATTACAGGAAGGACCAGAAGGAAAGAATGGGGAGACGAGGACTGGACAGGGTGGCCAGTGAGGTCCCGGGCCGCTCCTTACCCGCCTGGGGCAGGAGACCCCCTCGCAGCTTCGCAGCCACGGCCGCAGCCATCGCCACCGGAAGAACGGACAGGGGACCAGCGAGCTAAGGATTGTGGGACCGCGGAGGACTGCGGCTGCGGGGAGGGGGAAGGGGGCGGGAACAACGGAGGAGGCGTCATGCGCATGCGCAGATCCGGGCCTGCAGACCCCGCCCCCTGGCGTTAGGTCTCCTAGCAACGACTCGACTCTTCTGGTCGCTCGCGGTTTACAGAACTCCAGTTTACGGCCAGTAAAGCCACCCGACACCTCTCAGGCCCGAGACCCTCCGCCCTGATCTACTTCTGTCTTCGACCCCTCCCCTGACAAGTCGCCCTTTCTCTTATCTGTGTTCAGCCATCCCCAGGGGCTCCTCTCGTCCATCAGCTGTCTATTAGAGGTCATGCCTGGAGGTAAGCAGGGAGGTGGGCTGGTGAGTACGGTCGAACAACTGGACAACATCAGGGTCAAGCTTCCAAGAATGAACGACCACAAAGGGACTCATCTTTTCACAGCCGAGGATGCCCAAGGTCCAGAGGAAGTGGGTGTTTGCATTACTGAAGCCCTTATTACCAAGAGGAACCTGACCTTCCCGGAGGATGAGGATCTGTCAGAAAAGATGTGAGTGGATGGGGGAGGAAAGAGATGCTAGAAGATTGAAACACAGATGTCCAGTTCCCTGAGCTGGACTGACGTGTAACCAGCTCACCTTTCTTTAGCTCCTCCGCACTCCAATCAGTGGAAGTGTCCAATTGATTTTCCCTCCTTAAAGGTGCTTCTCTTTCCATCCTCTGCTGCCTTAATAAGGCTGTCGCCACCTTGGAACAAACTCATAATTTATTTCCCTGTTCCCACGTGATCCTTGTATATCTGATCACTCCCTGGGAGAAATTTTATCAGCTCCCTATTACCTTCAGAATAAAATTCAAATGCTTTAGCAGGAGTTCATCTCTGCTATCTCCCATCCAAGTACTAATCAGGCCCGACCCTGCCTAGCTTCCAAGAATGGATGAGATTAGGGGCATTCAGGATGGTGTGGGCATAGACCACCTCTGCTATTTCATCAACCTTATTTTCAGCCACCCTCCACAAGTATGCAGTTTCTCACACCAGAGATGAAGGGAGTAGCCTTAGCATCACCCAATGCTTATTACAAATGAAAAATCTTGGGCTGGAAAGATGGCTTAGCGGTTAAGGCGTTTGCCTGCAAAGCCAAAGGATCCCGGTTCAATTCTCCAGGACCCACATAAGCCAGATGCACAAGGGGGCGCATGCATCTGGAATTCGTTTGCAGTAGCTGGAGGCCCTGGCATGCCCATTCTCTCTCTCTCTCTCTCTATGCTTCTTTCTCCCTCTCAAATAAATAAATAAAAATATATTTTTAAAAAATGAGGAATCTTGAGCATGCCTTTAATCCCAGCACTCAGGAGGCAGAGGTAGGAGGATCGCTGTGAGTTCAAGGCCAGCCTGAGACTACACAGTGAAATTCAAGGTCAGCCTGAGCTAGAGTGAGACCTTACCTCAAAAAACCAGGGAAGAAAAGAAGAAGGAGAAGAAAGAAGAAAGAAAAAGAATCTTGGTCTGGGAGATGGCTCAACAGTTAAAGGCACTTGCTTGCCAAGCCTGCCAGCTGGGGCTCAGTTCCCCAGTGTCAACATAAAGCAAGTGATGCAAATGGCTGGAGTTCATTTGCAGCAGCAAATGGCATGGCGCTTGCTCTCTGTCTCTGTCTAATAAATAAAAATAGCTTTTTAGGGGCTGGAGACATGGCTTAGCGGTTAAGGCACTTGTCTGCAAAGCCAAAGGTCCCAGGTTCGATTCCCGAAGACCCACGTAAGCCAGATGCATGCATCTGGAGTTCGTTTGCAGTGGCTGGAGGCCCTGGCATGCCCATTCTCTCTCCCTCTCTTTCTCTCTCTCAAATAAATAAATAAAATTTAAAATAATAATAGTAATTTTTAGAAGCTAGGAGTGGTGGCGCATGCCTTTATTCCCAGCACTTGGGAGGCAGAAGTAGGAGGATTGCCACGAGTTCGAGGCCACTCTGAGACTACATAGTGAATTCCAAGTCAGCCTGAGCTAGAGTAAGACCTTACCTCGAAAAAAAAAAAAAATTAGGTCTGGAGAGATGGCTTAGCAATTAAGGCTCTTACCTGCAAAGCCAAAAGACCCAGGTTCAATTCCCCAGGACCCACATAAGCCAGATGCATAAGGTGGTGCATGCATCTGGAGTTTGTTTGCAGTGGCTGGAAGCCCTGGCACACCCATTCTCTCTCTCTCTCACTGTGCCTCTTGCCCTCTCTCAAATAAATAAATAAAAATAAAATGTTAAAAGATATATATGCATATTGCCGGGCATGGTGGCATATGCCTGTAATCCCAGCACTTGGGAAGCTGACGTAGGAGGATTGCCATGAGTTCGAGGCCACCCTGAGACTACATAGTGAATTCCAGGTCAACCTGGGCTAGAGTGAGTCCTTACCTTGAAAAAAAATATAGATATGTACACATATTTTTAGTTTTTCAATGGTTTTTCAAGGTAGGATCTCACTCTAGCCCAGGCTGACCTGGAATTCACTACATAGTCTCAGGGTGGCCTGGAACTCACTGCAATCCCGCTACCTCTGCCTCCCAAGTGCTGGGATTAAAGGCGTGTGCCACCACGCCCAGCTTTAAATATGTACATAAAAGAACTGAAGAATCTTGTGCCTACCCCAGCATTAGAATCTGCATTTCATAGTGCCCAAGCGATTCCTAGATGCATTCAAGTTCAAGAAGGGCTGGATCAGTATGTGCACATAATATTTGTTCTGCTTGAAATGCCTTCTCCTATCCCTCTCCCACCTTTGTAGCTAAATTCTTACCCACTGGTCAACTCCTGCAGGAAGTTGCTCTTAACCCCCTATTCTGGATTTGGTACACAGCCTATGTACCTCCTTCATTCCTTGTTTCTGGGTCCACTTGTCAGATGTATGGCCTGATTCCCTAGTAATGATAGAAAAGGAATCTGTCATTGGTCTGTATTAGGCACTCAGTAAATATTGTGTAAATGACGAATGTGTGGATGGAACAAATGACTTTCTTTGCATGGGTCACTCAAAAGGAAGGTAATGCCAAGTGTGATGGTGCACACCCTTATCCTAGCACTCAGGAGGCTGATGTAGGAAGATCACTATGAGTTCAAGGCCAGCCTGGGCTAGAGAGTGAGTTCCAGGTCATCCTGAGCTAGAGACCCTGCTTCAAAAAAAAGTGGGGATTCCAGATCAGCCTTGGATAGAGTGAGACACTACCTCAAAAAAAGCGGGGTATGGGCTGGAGAGAGATGGCTTACCGGTTAAGTGCTTGCCTGTGAAGCCTAAGGACCCCAGTTTGAGGCTCCATTCCCCAGGACCCACGTAAGCCAGATGCACAAGGTGGCGCATGCATCTGGAGTTTGTTTGCAGTGGCTTGAGGCCCTGGCATGCCCATTCTCTCTCTCTATCTGCCTATTTGTCTGTCTGTCTGTCACTCTAAAATAAATAAATAAAAATAAAACAAAAAAGGGGGGTAAGGGTGAGGAAGGTTCTTCTAGAAGATTAGATATAAGAGCACTGGTCTCATTCTTACCCCTACCTCTACCATTCAAGTTGGCCAAGGAAGGGTTTTCTTGTCTCCAAATATCCAGGAACCATGAGTGGCCATCTTCTTTTTAGTCCTTCTGAGGCCACTGACAGAGGACTAGGTGTTCAAGGTAAGCTGGTTTCATGACCTGAACACCACTTCCCATGACAAGAAGCTATTGACATCTAATCAAAACCACTCGGCTATCTACTCTTCCTTGAACCATGCCTCCCCCCCCCCCCACCTCTTGCTCCCATATCCCACTAAAGAACACAGATGTGGACTCCAGCACACAACCCTGCCCACTCTTCCTTAGGTTCCATACCATTGCTGAACTGGAGACTGTCCGTCTGGACCGGGAAGGGATTACCACTATCAAGAACTTAGAGGGTCTCCAGAATGTTCACAGCCTCTATCTGCAAGCGGTAAAGTCTTGTCCCTTTTCCCTCCTTTCCTCTCCCTGCTATAGACCGAGCCTGTCTAATCTGAAATCAGTCAAATGGGTCAACTTGTGCATTTTCTGGTGTTTAGGCAGACAGACCTTTGCTTAAACCATTGCCAGATGAATTACAAAACTGATCCCCTCCCTCAAAGACATCCTGAACATGCTCTGGAATTACCATTCTTTTTTTTTTTTCTGTGTATATATTTTTTATTTATTTTTTACAGAGAGAGAAAGAGGCAGAGAGAGAGAGAGAGAGAGAATGGGTGCACCAGGGCTTCCAGCCACTGCAAACGAACTCCAGACACATGCACCACCTTGTACATGTAGCTTATGTGGGTTCTGGGGAATTGAACCTGGGTCCTTAGACTTCACAGGCAAGTGCCTTAACTGCTAAGCCATCCCTCCAACCTGGAGTCGCGATTCTCTTTGTTTATTTATTTATATTTACTGGCTTTTCGAGGTAGGGTTTCACTCTAGCCCAGGCTGACCTGGAATTCACTATGTAATCTCAGGGTGCCCTTGAACATACAGTGATCCTCCTACCTCTGCCTCCTGAGTGCTGGGATTAAAGGCGTGCGCCACCACGCCCAGCTATTGGAGTCACCATTCTTGAGTCAAATACTTCTCTTGGTTCAGGAGTTCTTCCTAGTGTCTTCCCTAAACCTTGCATGTCATACAGTCCAAGCCTGATCCAGCCAGGCGTGGTAGCTCATGCCTGCAATCCCAGCACTCAGGAGGTTCAGGCAGGAGAATCACAGGCCAACCTGGACTACATAGTTGCTGTTTGTTTTTGTTTGTTTGTTTTGGCTTGGTTTGGTTTTTCGAGGTAGGGTCTCACTCTAGCCCAGACTGACCTGGAATTCACTATGTAGTCTCAGGGTGGCCTTGAACTCATGGCGATCCTCCTACCTCTGTCTCCTGAGCACTAGGATTAAAGGCATGTGCCAAGCCGGGCGTGGTGGCGCACGCCTTTAATCCCAGCACTCGGGAGGCAGAAGTAGGAGGATCGCCGTGAGTTCGAGGCCACCCTGAGACTCCATAGTGAGTTCCAGGTCAGCCTGGACTAGAGTGAGACCCTACCTCGAAAAACCAAAAAAAAAAAAAAAAGGCATGTGCCACCACGCCCAGCCAGACGCTGTCTTAAACATAAATAAAAGCACCCATTTCCTGTTTTGAAAGACAGTAAGAGGAAAATAAGGGAGATTCTTCTATAGCTTATATTCTTCAGACCCTGTGTTCTGTGGCTGTGTTCTGGTGGTGCTGGTGGTTGGGTGATCTTCAGCTTTTTCTAAATGGAATATGCCTAGCACTCCCTTTGCTAATCAAACTCCTGTATGCCCACGGTTCCCTCTGGGTCTGAGGCCCCCATTTCCCTGTTGGCTCCTTGGTTTCCTTTCCCGATTCTCTGGTCCCTCCTTGGTTGCTTCTTGAGCAAGCCCTAAACTTACATTAACCATTGACTTGGAGGGAACAGCTCATCTTCCCCAAAGTAGTGAGGATGAGTCATTTGGCCAGGTGTGGTGACCACTCCCAAAGGGCCACCCCAGCTACAAGAGTAGACATGATCTTAGGATCTCCTTTGAGGACTCCCCATCCAACTGACCTTAGCTTGCTTTTCCCACCTTGGTTTCTTTCTGCAGAATAAAATCCAGCGAATTGAGAACCTGCCATGCATCCCTTCCTTGCGGTAAGTGTGGGCAAGGCTCAGGCAGAGGAGTGAGGAGCATGTGTCAGGAGGGCGGGGGAGGGGCCAGCGACACCTCTAGAGCTGGCTTGTGGCTCCCCGAGTGTGGTTGTTTGTCAGCTGGGAATACAGCAAGCCTAGCTCTGCTCTCCTCACTCCACAAAGCTGTGTCATCCAGCCACCTAGGAAGGGGGCACAGGTACAACCCCCCCCCCCCCCGTGCTCTCCCAGCCTCCCCCAACTGTTCTGGAGCTCAGCCCTCTCTGCCCCTCTTTTTCCCCTACAGCTTTTTATCTCTGGCAGGAAACCAAATCAGGCAGGTGGAAAACCTCCGCAACCTCCAGCACCTCCAGTTTCTGGACCTTTCTGAGAACCTGATAGAAACACTGAATCTGGGTAGGAACCCTCTTGCCCTGGTTCGTGAGACACGTCCCCTGTGGAGCCCGCCCTCCTCTCCACTCCCTGGGCTTGTGACGTGTGCGTGCGCATGTACAGGGCCCAGGCTGGCTTGAGAACCTTGCTGTTTCTCTCTGCCGTGCAGACCAGCTCCCTGAGAGTCTTCTCATCCTTAACTTGCTGGGAAACCCTTGCACCAACCAGGATGGCTACAGGTGAGGAGAGACTGAGGATGGGAACAAAGAGGTGCCTTAACTCCTGCCTGGACTCACCCAGCCCCTCAGCTGGCAAAGCTGGTGCTGTCCAATGTCCCCTGCTCCTCCCCACCCTCCTTCACATAGGCCAAGTCTGTCGCTTTCCTGTTCCATTCCTGACACCTCACAGAAGGCACCCTGGGGCTGTCCCCAGGCCCATCTCCTAGCCCAGAAGCCATACCCATCCAGGTGTGGGTGCTGTGATACATTGTTCCAGATTCCACTCCGGGGGTGCCCTTGCGGGGAGCCTGTGTCCCTTCTGCTCCACAGGAAGATGGTGATAGGAGCCCTGCCCCTGCTCCTGGACCTGGACAAGCAGCCTGTTTTGGAGCGCTGGGTTTCCGATGAGGAGGAAGAAGCCTCAGATGACAAGGAGGTGTTCCCAGAGCTGAGTGGCCCATTCTGCTCAGAGCGAGGTGACCACCGCTTTCCAAGGCTTGTGACCTTTCCAGGCCTTGCCTTGCCCTGGAGGGCTGGGGGAAGCTAAGAGAGCGATGATGCCAACATTATACCGAGCACCTGGATCTGCAGAGGGCCCCTTCCCCCAGCGCTGTAGTCTCCTCCACTCCCAGGGCCCCCACATTTTCAGAGTGCCAGTCAGAGGGGAGGTATGTGATCTCCCAATGGCTGCATGGCCCCTAGTCCCTGCAAAGAGTAGGGGTTACCTGATCAATGATCCGCCTAGGCATGGAGTCGGGGCAGGATCTGAACAGGGTCCTGTGTATGCAGGGGGCTCATTCCTCCCCAGTCCCAGCCCCAAGCCCCTCCACAGTAGAATGGCAGGACACCATCCAGAGACTGCCTTCTAGGGCCCAGCACCCTCCTGCTGAGCCCAGGGCTCCAGCCACATCTACCCCTATGGCTCCTCAGGCTTCTTCAAGGAACTGGAGCAGGAACTGCAGGGCCACCAGGAGCGCAGACAGCAGGCAGCCCTGGCAGAGCACCTTGAGAGGATGGAGACGAAGCCCGCCCTCACCAGCCTGCTACCTGAGACGCCCATGGCTGGAGACAGCAGCTCTTCTGTTACTCCACAGCCAAGGAAAGAGTCGGTTCCAAAGGCCACCTCCTCACCCCAGGTCTCCTCTCCCACCAAAAAACCATGCGCTCTTGTTCCCAGGGGACAGAAAAGCGCTGTGCAGGCAAGGAAGGGGTTCCCAGCAGCCACGGCATCCAAGGTCTCTCCAGTGGCAGCCCCCAGCACAACCAAAACTTCAACCAAAAGAAGTAAGAACTGAAGCACTGGCCTCTCTGTGCGAGTCCTCTTCCTCACAGGCCCCTCACCTGTGACTGGAGCCCCTCCCCCAATAAAGTGTCTCAGGGCCAGGAGTGTTTGTGGTGTCACTTGGGAGCATCTCAGGAAAATGAACCAGTAAAGTCACCCAGAAGCAGAAAACACAGACTTGACAAGCAACCTGGCCTTTCAGGAATGGCTGAAAGTGTTGGCATCTTTCCAAGATCCT
This sequence comes from Dipus sagitta, assembly GCA_036346955.1. NCBI lineage: Eukaryota > Metazoa > Chordata > Mammalia > Rodentia > Dipodidae > Dipus > Dipus sagitta. The sequence continues at coordinate 4,328,299 of CM070778.1, read as the reverse complement.
AGCTGGTTTCCTGGGTGGGGGGGCGTGTCTCAGGAAGGCAAGAAATGATGGCACTTCACAGAGAATGCTGTGTCATGGTGAAATGTCTTACTGCCACTCCAAGGGAATGGCCTTCCCAGGTCCAAGTCAAAATCCCTTGGTCCTAATTATCCCCAAACAGTAGCCAGTCACAGGGAGACGTGACCTTTGGTCTTCATGCACACACACACACAGACGCACACACACTATTAGGGATGCTCCCTTCCTGTGTTTCTCACCCCTTCACAACCTTCACGTATAATCCCACCATTAAGATTTTTGAGCATGGAACCCACAGGCCTAGCAGCCAACTTGCTTAGGACTATTCTTTACTAACTCCCAACCCCAACGGACCTGGGATTTGGTTCACTGAGCAAGGAAAGAAAACACTTTATTAAAGCAAAGGTCACTCAGAACCCAGCTGAGGGGTACAAAGGGATCACTCTGACCCCACCCTCCACCAGCTCAGGGCATCTGGCCCCAGGGCTGCTGCACTCAGTGGACCAGGAGGTGCTACAAGCTTAGTGCTTAGGTGTAGGCCTGACACTCCTTCTCCACAAAGGCCTGGAAGAGGCTGCCCAGATCCTGGGGAAGTGGGGTCTGTTCACAGGCCAGCAATCCTCGTACAGCCTCCAAGCCTTCCTGCTCCAGGTCCCGCTGCTTCTGCCAGAGCTGCTGTCCCCGTGCCTGTCAGGAAAGGCCAAGCCAGGGAATACAGTCCTCCTGCCACAGGCAGGAGAAAGCCAAGACCACCAACACTGTCCCATGCAGCTAGCTCCACAGAGCAGGGCCCCTCACCCCAACTCTGTCATCTCCTCAACTCCCAGGCCCTGAGCTCATGTTTCCAGAGTGCCCAGAAGGTGGAAGGTATATCACTCCCCCCTTCCCATGCATGGCCCCTAGTCCCTGGGCCATTACCTGCTCACTCTCCATCATCCCCAGGGCCACCTGGTGTCCACGATAGAGTGCATGTCGACGATCCACCTGAGTCTGGAATCGAGGCAGGATCCGAACAGGGTCCTGGGCTCCAAAAGTAGGAGACAGTACCTGTGGGGCCTGAGCCACGCCCACACCAAAGATGAAAGGTTTGAACACCGACCTAATGGGACACAGAGCAAAGGGTTGAAGTAGGGGATGCCCTATCGTGTCCCCTGCCCAGGACAACCTCTCCAGCTTCCCCATCCTTGTCCGCCTCACCTGGACGGGTCTGGTGTGGCAGTGAGGAAGTGGACACAGGGTCGCGTGGGGTCCCGGGGCAGGACAGACACCATGCTGGCCGTGGTGCGGAAGCCTCCAGAGTCCATGCAGATGCCACTGTCCTTGTTCCTGAGAATGTCCATCATCGCCTCTGCGGTGATGCTCCCTGACACGGAGAAGGTGCTGAGGCCCCTGGCAGAGGGCGTGAGCGAGGGCTGCGGGCCTGGCTGTGACGTGGCCGCCCTGTCCCACCCCCACCCCCCACCCACGCACCTTGCTGCTGCTGCAGCAGCTCACGGCCAGCCCGGAACCGGGCCTTGGCAGCCTCCATGCGCACAGGCTGCTGGGTCAGGGAGAAAATCTGTGCAAAGTCAAAGGTGCCCTGTCCAGCCCACCAGCCCTGAGCCTGGGCGTGACTTCGGAGCTGGGGGTGTTCGGCGGAGATGTCTGTGCCAATGCTCAGTTGGTTGGAGATGTTTCGGGTACCCCCTGTGGAGGAGGGGGAGTCATGCACTTATGGGGCACTTATTCTATGATAAGTACATCCTACCCTCATGAGACCTACAGGGACAGGGAAGATGGATAGAACGGTCACAGAGATAAATCACGTGATGGCCAAGAGATGTGCAGGTGAGGGGGAGCCCAGACACCCAGGGAAGTCTAGGTAGGCTTGCCAGAGGAGGTGGCAGGCTGAAGCAGGGGAAAGAGCAGGAAGCTCATTTCCTGTCTCCCAGGAAGTCCCAAGAAGTGTGACCTGAAGGAGACCCTCTCCCTATTCCAGTAGCTCTCCCACCTCTCACGGCTGGCAAAGGGGAGAGAAGTGTCCTCTACTGGACCTCACCCTGGATCCTCTGAGCAGCCCACAGCTTGCCAGCTGTCTCCAGCACCCAGGCCTCCGTCCGGTCAGCCAGTAGGAAGGTGTTGTGGTAGCAGAATGGCGTGGGGTCCTCACGGCAGCTGCCCCCCTGCCCATAGCGCTCCAGCAAGCCTGTGATCACACGCATGGCCTCCTGGGCGGTACTGCTCCGTTCCAAAGCCAACCTGACAGAGAGGTCAGGAGACAGCAGTGACCCAGACAGGTGTGATGAAAAGTCCAAGTCACGTAGCGACTCAACCATTAGCACTGGTTGTATCAAATAATAATGCCGGGCCGGGCGTGGTGGCTCACGCCTTTACTCCCAGCACTTGGGAGGCAGAGGTAGGATCTCTGTGAGTTCAAGGCCACCCTGAGACTACAGAGTGCCTTCTCCCCACATCCTGTTCCTTCTTTATCAATTCTATAAGTCAGGATTCAAGGTGAGATGTCAGTTGAAAAACAAAAATGCTGAAAAAATATTTAAACCACTGCCACCCTACTTCTAGGACAAAAGAAGCTCCTTATCAGACTATGGAGATAGGGCAGGGCGAGATAGGGGCAGGGCAGCCTCCCTGGTAAGGGCACAAGGGCAAGGTCAACAGAAAGAGCTCTTTAGACCAGCTTAGAAGAGGGGAGGATGTAGGGCATAAAGGGCAGCTCTGCACCTGAGTAGGTCCATGCCCAGCAAGGCTTCCCCTTCCCCAACAGGCTCCTTGGTCCACACAGCTTCGTTGCCAATGCAGACACCATGTTCGTTGGCACCCATCTCAGCCCCCCACAGCCAAGAAGGGCGGCTCAGAATCACAGCGTGTGTCTCTGATACCTGCTCCACCTCGATGTAGGTGCACTGAAGGTAAAGGAGGAGAGGAAAGAAAAAAAAAGTCCACTCAAAAAAGGTCAAAACTGGGGGACTGGGGAAATGGCTTAGCGGTTATGGCATTTGCCTGCGAAGCCTAAGGACCCAGGTTCGATTCCCCAGGACCCACATAAGCCAGATGCACAAGGGGGCATACGCAAGTCTGGAGTTCATTTGCAGTGGCTGGAAGCCCTGGTGCACCCATTCTCTCTCTCTCTCCCCCTCCCTCCCTCCTTCTCTCTGTCTGTTGCTCTTAAATAAATAAATAAAAATAAACAAAAATTTTTTTTAAAAAAGAAAGTGTTAAAAAACCCAGCCGGGTGTGGTGGGGCATGCCTTTAATCCCAGCACTAGGGAAGCAGAGGTAAGAGGATCACTATGAGTTTGAGGCCACCCTGAGACTACATAGTGAACTGCAGGTCAGCCTGGGCTAGAGTGAGACCCTACCTTGAAAAAAACAGGGTCAGAACTGGAGAGAAAAAAAAAGAGAGAGAGAGAGAAGCCAGGCATGTAACACATACCTTTAATCTCAGCATTTGAGAGGCAGAGGTAGGAGGATTGCTGTGAGTTGGAGGACAGCCTGGGGGGCTAGAGTGAGACCCTACTTCGAAAAAACCAAACAACCAAACAAAGGGGGTCAGAACTTACACTGTGCTGACATTTTTCCAGTCACCCTACAAATGGCCTTAAGAAAGGTCTTATGCCCAGTTTGTAGATGAGTAAATTGAGGTCAACAGAGTTTAACAGGGTAATGGACTTGAATTTCATATTCTTTTCAGTACACCTGGCAGGGTCCTCAGTGCAGGAGGCAGAGAAAGAAGGCAAGAAGAGGACTAGGAAGAAGGCCTAGGTATGCCACACCTCCCAGCCCCTTCTAAGTCCTGACCCACCTGGAGCCGGCTCCCAGGGGTGTGAGTGCCTGCTGGTACGAACACCACTTCCTGCACCTCATCCCGAGGTCGGTCCGAATTCTTTGCAAATATCACCGCCGGGATGGCTGAAGCCGGGGGCACCGAGACAAAGCAGTCACAGGAACAAGGGGCATCAGGACTACTCGATGCCATCTGCAGAGAGACGGGTTTGACCATGTCCCTCCCATGCCACCCAATGCTGGCCACCCCTCGGGCATACGGCGCTCTCTCCGCAACAGCACGTGCAGGGAAGCCGGCGCCACGGCTCCTGGGCGCGCAGCACCGCCTGCATACTGCGCGCAAACGGCGGACTTGGGCCGGAGTGGACAGACAGACCATGCAGGCTCCGAGTGCATGTAGCGGTACTTTCTCCCGCAAGTCTCCAAGAATCCCACGCTCCTGCGCATGCCCACAGACCCACCCCTCTCCCACCTCTTTTTGGATCCCCCTCTCACCCTCTCGGCCTCTAAGACCCTCAGCTTGGTCCCGCGCACCACCTCCTGGGCTTCAGGTCCAAGTCTGTCCTATTGGACGAAGCTTCCCAGGTGACCTGGAAGGCCTTTGGCCCCTGGGGGCGGGGCCGGAACAGAACGCGTGCGGTTCCACCGTTGCCCGCCAGGGTGCGCGCTGGCACCACTTCTTAAAACAGACAAATTTGCTGGATCGCTAGATTAGGATTACTACTATCGGGAGGCAAAGTTCAGAATGGAAAAATAGTCTGAGTGAAAAGAAAGGTTTTGGACTGAAAAGATGGTTCAGCGAAGAAGAGCTCACGGAAGAAAACAAAAACAAAACACAAAAACAGCAAGCTCTGTGATCACCAAGAAACCAGCTCAAAAGTAAGAATGGCCGGGCGTGGTGGCGCACGCCTTTAATCCCAGCACTCGGGAGGCGGAGGTAGGAGGATCGCCGTGAGTTCGAGGCCATCCTAAGACGACATAAGTAAAATGCAGTCGAGGGCCAGCAAGCAGGAGGCTTTTGGACTGTAGGGGCAGAGGAATGCCTAAATCAAAGAAACTTGTTTCTTCAAGCTCAATAGTGAAGTTGAAAAAAAGTTGCAAAAGAAGCAAAAGACTGGTGAAGCTTCCCGAGCGCTGGCCTCCCCCACGCAAAGCCGCAGCAGGAGAGATGACAACATGTTTCAGATTGGGAGAATGAAGTGCATCAGCGTTCAGGAATTTACAGGAATGTTCTAAATAGATATTACAGAATATTGGATGAATCAGGATGGTGAAATGAAACCAGGAAGAAAAGGTATTGCTTTAAGTCCAGAGCAGTGGAACCAGCCGAAGGCATAAATTTTATTTATTTATTTTTTCCTCGAAGTAGGGTCTCACTCTGGCTCAGGCTGACCTGGAATTCACTATGTAGTCTCAGGATGGCCTCTAACTCACAGTGATCCTTCTACCTCTGCCTCCTGAGTGCTGGGATTAAAGGCATGCGCCACAATGCCTGGTTTGAAGGCACAATTTTTTTAAAATTTTTTGTTCATTTTTATTTATTTATTTTAGAACGACAGACAGAGAGAAAGAGGCAGATATATATAGAGAAAATGGGCGCGCCAGGGCCTCCAGCCACTGCAAACGAACTCCAGACGCGTGTGTCCCCTTGTGCAACTGGCTAACGTGGGTCCTGGGGAGTCCAGCCTTGAACAGGGGTCCTTAGTCGTCACAGGCAATTGCTTAACCGCTAAGCCATCTCTCCAGGCTACACAAGTTTTTTTCATTGATGATGTAGTGAAAAAACTTTAAAACCTGAGCCATGTAAAACCTGTACTATTCTAGTTGTATTAATCTGTGTTTTAACTTTGGCTTTTGTTTTCTAAATGTTGTTTTACATGCTGTTGTCTATTTGAATTGCAGAGCCAAAAAAAAAAAATTTTTTTTTTAGCCAGGTGTGGTGGCACATGCCTTTAATCTCAGCACTCAGGAGACAGAGGTAAGAGGATCACCATGAGTTCAAGACCACCCTGAGACTACATAGTTAATTCCAGGTCAGCCTGGGCCAGAGTGAGACCCTACCTTGGAAAACAGAAAACAAACAAAATTTAAATATTTTTATTTATTTTCAAACAGAGAGAGAGAGAGAGAAGAGAGTCAAATAGAAGTAATGGGTGTGACAGGGCCTCCAGCCACTGCAAACAAACTCCAGACACACCACCTTGTGCATCTGGCTTTACGTGGGTACTGGGGAATCAAACCTGGGTTCTTAGGCTTTGCAGGCAAGTGCCTTAACTGCCTAACCATCTCTTCATCTTGAATACTTTTTTTGTTTGTTTGTTTGTTTTTGTTTTTCGAGGTAGGGTCTCACTGTAGCTCAGGCTGACCTGGAATTCACTCTGTAGTCTCAGGTGTAGCCTTGAACTCACAGCGATCCTCCTACCTCTGCCTCACAAATGCTGGGATTAAAGGCATGTGCCACCATGCCCAGCTTGAATACTTTTTTTTTAATGTGCATTATTAAAAATATTTTGGAGCTGGAGAGATGGCTTAATGATTAAGGCACTTGCCTAAAAAGCCAAAGGACTCAGGTTTGATTACCCAGAACCCACATAAGCCAGATGCACAAGGTGGCGCATATGTCTGGAGTTTATTGGCCGTGGCTGGAAGCTCTGGATGTGTCTATTCTCCCCCCGCCCCGCCTCTTTCTCTCTCTCTCAAATAAAAAAATAAAAATAAAATATATTTTTTAAATTCCGTGCTGGAGAGATGGCTTAGCAGTTAAGATGCTAACCTGCGAAGCCTAAGGACCCACATTTGACTCTCCGGGCCCCACATTAGCCAGATGCACAAGGTGACACAAGCACACAAAGTTGCACATGCGCACAAGGTGGCACCTGCATCTGGAGCTCAATTTCAGTGGCTGGAGGCCTTGATGTGCCAATATTCTCTCTGTCTCTCAAAAAAAAATTTTTTTTTTTTTTAAGTTTCAAGTGAGGGACGGAGAGATGCCTGCGAAAGCGTAAGGACCCATGTTCTACTCTCCAGATCCCATGTTAGCCAGACACAAAGGTAAGGCAAGTGCAAGGTCACACATACTGCGTCAATTCTCTCCTCTTTCTGTCTCTAAAACATAATAAATTTTAAAAATAAAAATAAAAAAGTTCTGAGTGAAGCTAATTGTCAACTTTATTAAGACGATTGCTTTGTTGTCCCACCTAGTGTAAAATAAATATCAGATCATTACAATCTTTTTTTTTTTTTTTTGGTTTTTCGAGGTAGGGTCTCACTCTAGCCCAGGCTGACCTGGAATTCACTATGGAGTCTCAGGGTGGCCTCGAACTCACGGCGATCCTCCTACCTCTGCCTCCCGAGTGCTGGGATTAAAGGCATGCGCCACCACGCCCGGCAATCATTACAATCTTAAAAAAATAAAATAAAATGATTTTAAAAAGAAAGAGCAGGGTGTGGTGGTGCATGCCTTTAATCCCAGCACTATGGAGACTAGGAGGATTGCCGAGTTGGAGGTCAGCCTGGGGCTACAGAGTGAGTTCCAGATCAGCCTGGGCTAGAATGAGACCACACCTGGGGAAGGGAAAGAAGGAGAAAGAGAAGGGAAGAAAAATGAGAGAAAGAGAGAAAACAGCATGTGGGGGATTAAGAAAAAAAAAATCTTCACTTATTTGAGTGCTGGTTTTAATTCTAAAGATGCCACCCCAGTAAGATACATTGAATGGTCACAAGTCAGGAGGCACAGGGATAATTTAATATATCTTCTTAAAAAGGCACAAGGAGCCAGGCATGGTGGCACATGCCTTTAATCCCAGCACTTGGGAGGCAGAGGCAAGAGGATTGCTGTGAGTTCAAGGCCATTCTGATTACAGAGTGAATTCCAGGTCAGCCCGGACTAGAGCAAGACCTTACCTTGAGAAACAAAAAACAAAAAGACAAAAAAAGGGGGGTTGCTGGATAGATGGCTTAGTGGTTGAGCACTTGCCTGGGAAGCCTAAGGATCCCAGTTTGAGGCTCGATTCCCCAGGACCCACGTAAGCCAGATGCACAAGGTGGCGCATGCATCTGGAGTTCGTTTGCAGTGGCTGGAAGCCCTGATGCGCCCATTTTCTCTCTCTCTCTCTCTCTCTCTCTCTCTCTCTCTCTCTCTCTGTCTGTCACTCTCAAATAAATAAATAAAAATAACAATTTTTTTTTAAAAGGCACAAGGGGGCTGGAGAGATGACTGCCTTACTGCTTAGGGCACTTTCCTGTAAAGCCAAAGGACCCAGGTTCATTTCCCCAGGACCCACATAAGCCAGATGCACAAGATGGCACATACATCAGGAGGTCTACAGTGGCTGGAGGCCCTGGCGTGCCCATTCTCTCCCTCCCCCCTTGCATGCGCACAAATAAATGAAAATAAAATATATAGGGGGGAGGGAGGGTATTACCATGAGATATTTTTTATAATCATGGAAGATGTTAATAAAAAAATTGAGAGAAAAAAATAAAAGAAAATATATAAAAAACATTTTTTTTTAGAAAAGGCACAAGGAGGCTGGGCGTTGTGGCTCACACCTTTAATCCCAGTACTCAGGAGGCAGAGGTAGGAGGATCACCGTGAGTTCGAGGCCACCCTGAGACTACATAGTGAATTCCAGGTCAACCTGGAATTACCTTGAAAAAAATTAATTTTTTAAAATTACCTTGAAAAGAAAAAAAGAGAGAAAGAAAAGACACAAGGAAGCCAGGCTTGGTGGCTCATTCCTTTAATCCCAGCTCTTGGGGGGCTGAGGTAGGACTGCCAGCCTAGGCTACAGTACTAGAGTGCTTCATAAACCAAGCACAAGGACACACAGCACAATAATCCGTCCAGCCCCAGAAGTCCAAGTCCTATTCTACCCCATAATACACAAGTTCATAGGAAATCTAGAAAGCTCTATTCCAAGTATTCGATGCCTTTACATATATAGTGAAACTAAAACGGCTAAAGGAGCAGTCTTGGTCGAAGGAGACATACAGCAGTGGATTCTGATGTCAAATGTTCTGGTTTCCAGTTTATCTTCTTCTATAAACAACACTTAAGCAGAGGCATCTCACATGCTTTAGCTCCCTGGAGCCCTCCAGGAATTGGGGTGAAGGTGCAGATTATCTATATGTAGGGATTTCATTGAGGTTGTAAATGACTTTGAGTAGTATGTACACTCCAGTACTATTCTTCCAATTCATAACCACAGAATATTGGGTTCTGTGTGTATGTGTGTGAGTGTATTCTTCAATTTTTTTAAATCTTTTTTTTGTTGTTTATTCATTTATTTTTTAAATATATTTTTTAATATTTTTATTTTTATTTATTTATTTGAGAGAGGGAAAGAGGCAGAGTGAGAGAGAGAGAGAAAGAGAGAGAGAGAGAATGGGCACACCAGGGCTGCCAGCCACTGCAAACAAACTCCAGATGCATGCGCCACCTTGTGCATCTGGCTAATGTGGGTTCTGGGGAATCGAACCTGTCCTTTAGCTTTGTAGGCAAGGGCCTTAACTGCCAAGCCATCTCTGCAGCCTTTTAAAGTTTTTTTAAATATTTATTTTATTTTATTTATTTATGAAAGATAGAGGAAGGGGCAGATAGAGAGAACGAGAGAATGGGCACACCAGGACCTCTAACCACTGCAAATGAACTCCAGATGGATGCACCACCTTGTGCATCTAGCTTACGTGGGTCCTGGGGAATCAAACCGGGGTCCTTAGGCTTCATAGGCAAATGCCTTAACCGCTAAGCCATTTCCCCAGCCCTATTTTATTTATTTATTTATTTGAGAGCGACAGACAGAAAAAGAGACAGACAGAGAGAGAGAGAGAGAGAGAGAGAGAGAGAATGGGTGCACCAGGGCCTCCAGCTACTGCAAACAAACTCCAGATGCATGTTCCACATTGTGTATCTGGCTTACATGGGTACTGGAGAATCAAGCCTCGAACTGGGGTCCTTAGGCTTTACAGGCAAGCACTGAACCACTAAGCCAACTCTCCAGCCCCTATTCTTCAAAATTTTTATCAAATTTTAGTGTATAGATCTTTCCTTCTTTCATTACAAAGTACTTCTGCAAATTGTTGTAGCTATTTTTTTTCCAAAAATATTTTATTTATTTATTTAAGAGAGAGGGAGAAAGGCAGATAGAGAGAATGGGCACACCAGGGCCTCCAGCCACTTCAAACGAAATCCAGAAGCATGCACCACCTTGTGCATCTGGCTTACATGGGTATTGGACCTGGGTCCTTCGGCTTTGCAGGCAAGTGCCTTAACTGCTAAGCTGTCTCTCCAACCCTATTTTATGGTTTTTTCATTTTTTGGGGGGGGGCGTTCAAAGTAGAGTCTCACTCTAGCCCAGGCTGACCTGGAATTCACTCTGTGTTCTCAGGGTGGCCTCAAACTCACAGCCATCCTCCTACCTCTGCCTCCTGAGTGCTGAGATTAAAGGCCACCGCGCCAGGCTTTTTCTTGTTTTTCTTTTTGAGGTAGGGTCTTGCTCTAGCTCAAGCTGACCTGGAATTCACTCTGTAGTTTCAGGGTGGCCTTGAACTCATGACAGTCCTCCTACCTCTACCTCCCAAGTGCTGAGATTAAAGGCGTGTGCCATCACGTCAGGTTTTTGGTAACTATTTTGTTTTTTGGGGTTTTTTGCTTGTTTTTTTTTTGTGTGTGTGTGTGTTAGGGTCTCACTTTGGTTCAGGCTGACCTGGAATTCACTATGTAGTCTCAGGGTGGCCTCGAACTCTTGGTGATCTTCCTACCTCTGCCTCCGGAGTGCTGGGATTAAAGGCATGCGCCACCACACCCGGCTTTGGTAACTATTTTAAAGGATATTGTTTTCTAGTTTGCCCTTTTGGGTATTTTATTGTTACTATACATAAATACTACTAAGTTTTGTGTGTCAACTTTGTATCTGTGACCTTTTTTTTTTTTTTTTTTCTAGAGGTACAGTCTAGCTCTAGTTTAGGCTGACCTGGAATTCACTATGTAGTCTCAGGGTGGCCTCGAACTCACAGTGATCCTCCTACCTCAGCCTCCTAAATGCTGGGATTAAAAGTGTGTGCCACGCTGGGCGTGGTGGTGCACGCCCTTAATCCCAGCACTGAAGAGGAAGAGGTAGGTGGATTGCCATGAGTTCGAGGCCACCCTGAGACTATATAGCGAATTCTAGGTCAGCCTGGGCTAGAGCGAGACCCTACCTCCAAAAAAAAAAAAACGTGTGTGCCACCACGTCTGCCCTGTACCTGTGACTTGTTTGTTTGGTGGAGTTGGATTCCTAAGATTCCCTTCAAGTCTACTGTACTCTCATGCTGAGCGGACCGGGATTAGTGGGGAGGTGAAGTCAGCTTCGGAGGCATAGTGGAGGAGGGGTCGTGAAGTTGCCATCGGATGCCATCCATCCCACCGCAAGCAAACTGCTAGGCACCTTGCAGGAAAGCCGGTTCCTCTTTTGCACTTCCCAAGATGTCCGCGTGGGGGCAGGAGCGGGCAGGAGGAGGACCCCGCGCGAGTGCAGATGCCAGTGTGCAGCCCCGGGCTGCGTTCCCAGGCTGTCTTCTCCTGTCACGTTTCCATTCCTGACTTCATTCACCCACCCTAAAGCTATTCTACTCCACTTTCCAGGACAGGAATCGACTCATAGAGGTCGTCCAGAGGATCAACCCAGATGAGCTGATTTCCCCAACTCCCTCCCGGCCTCTCCAGGATAAGTCCTACCAGGAGCCACATCCCAGGGGTCAGAGGTAGCCTTGGGCTCTGTCGGGGAGAGGGGGGTCAGGCCAGCCAGGCGACATTGCAAAGGAGCAAACAAGTGTCAGAGCCCCGCCAAAAGGCCCCTACGAAGAATGCAGGTCAGCGGGAGGAGCGGCCAGGGGAGGAGGGGCAGCCCTTGCTGAGCCCAGACAAGCCCAGCCCGCCCCACAGCTCCCCTCCTGTCCCTGGGGGCAACGATGGAGAACAGGAGGGGACTTACCAGGTTTCCGGGGTCTAACGCCCCCTGGAACCAGGAAGACAAAAGAGGCTACCCCTAGGAGGCAAACAAGTCCTCCGGGTCTGCTAAATCCAGTAAGGGTTGAAGCAAGTGCCTTCCCTGCCCCCAGATAAGCCTGGTTTCCACCATAACCCTTAAATCATTGTGATGTTCCCATCCCAAGGTTCCCTTAAACTCTGAGGTCCCAGAATCTCACAGACATGAAAGAATTCGGGCCAACCCGAGGGCCAGCTTTGGCTGGAGAAATTGGTGAGGGGTTGAGGAGAGGATAATAAGTTGGAGTGGAGAAGAGACAGAGTAGGCTGGAAAGGGGAACGGACGCATCCAATTTTCAGCTCCCTGCGGAGCTAAGAATGGGCCCTCCACTCACTTTCCAAACGTCGGGGCTCTAGAGTCAGGAGGTTACTAACTTGATGTAAATTAGGTGCCAACTGTATGCCAGTTAGAGAAGCCTTGTGTGGATGGGCATTTCTACTTCTCTCTGAGGGCAGTGCACAGTGGGGCCCGTGAGAGTGTGTCTGTGCACACCAAGGTTGCGTAACCGTGGCCAGGTCTCCAGCTTCAAGTTGTAGTGACAACCTTTCCCTCATACTTTCCAGCTGGGCTGGCGCCCATCAGATATCTTGGCTGCCTTTCATCGCCTCGTCCCTGATAGGGATCATCCTGGGTGAAGAAATCGCTGTCAGTCACCCCCACCTAACTCACAGCCAGAGGGACAGGCTGACATGCATGCTCCCGTGGGGGTGGGGGTGGGGTGAAGAGACCAGCTTAGAACTCTAAGATGTGGAGGAAGGAGACATCTAGAAACATCTCATCCTCACCAAGGAGTGACGGCCCAGCTATCAACCCAGGAGCAACCCCTTCCCTCTAGCTTCTCTTTGGGACGGGATCAGACCCCCAACCACATGGTGAGGCTGTGGGGGGGGGGGCGGGGGGAGATACGTAGGATCAAAGGGAAGTATCCATGCCAGACCTGGTCCTCACAGTGACGGACACTGAGTCAAAATAAAAAGGAAACTGAGCTGGAAGATAAATGAAGCAATAATGCGGTTGATGACTTTATTGTTGCATTATAAAACACAGGCTGTTTCTGCCTCCTCCTCTTCCTCTTCCTCCCCTCCAAGTGGGTTCACAGCAGTTAAAGAAAAATAATAATTCCTACATTTTCCTCTAGGGGGAGGCTGTCTAGAAAGATAGGCAGCCTAGAAACCTAGATCTATAAAGGGGAGGAGGGCAGGAGAAAACCTATCCAAAACCCCACGCACAGACCTTAGGGTTCCGGGACACTATAAGGGGGAACATCTGTGTCCCCCAACCACCAACACCCATGTGGGAGTTCCCCTAAGAATGGTCGCTGGAGGAGTAGCACAGGGAGGGGGTGGCTGGTTTCGATGGGTGGAGGAGAAAGCACCCCACACCCATGGTTCCCTCCTTTCTCCCCCTCTGTGCCAGGCCAGGCAACCTTCAGGCATGGCCAACTATGCTCTGGTCCTCAGCTCCCTTGAAGGAAGGGGGCCTCTGGCTGGGTTAGCAGGAGATGGTTGGAGGAGGGGGTGGACAGGGAGAATAAAGAAAGAACCTTACTTCTTAAACTACCCAGGCTCCTGAGTCCCATAGGGACAGTCCCCCTGTCTGTTTTAGGGAGAGGAGCCCTTTCTACAATTATTTCCTACCCAGATCCCAGCCCCTGCTTCCCATACAGTTCCCAGTCCTTGGACTGGGCTCCAGCATTTCCAATGGCGGACGACATGCTGTGGGTCTAGGTCCCAGACCTTGGACGGGTTGAACAAGATGGGGTCTCAGGAGACCCCCAGGCTCAGTAGAGAAACACATACGCATCCACAGATACACACAACACACACGTACACATTCATGCCCTAATTATTAAATAAAATACCCTTTGCTTATAACTTAAAAATCAATACACAGCTAATCCCTGCAGAGGGTTCTGGGTGGAGAGAGGGGAGCAAAGAGGAAGAAGGCCTCTTCTTTAAGCCTGGAAGTGGCCCCCAGCCCCAGGGTCCTGTGGCCCGCCAGACCCTTCCCTGTATCTGCTTCTGCCCAGCTCAGCTTCTGCTGGTCATCTACCCTCCTCCCCATGTCCATGATTCAAATCCAAACTTATCTCTAGTTCCTAAAGGAAAAGGGGACATGGGGACAGCATCCCAGAGCCCCTTCCAGTGGAGAACAACGCCTTCATATAGAAGAGGAGTTCCGTCTGGAGATGACAGGGGGAGGTCACTATGGCAATGGCAAGGGACGTGGATCGGTCAAGCTAGAAAGAATGGGACAGTAAAGTCCAGGCAGGAGCAAGTCCTCCACGGTAGTCTTCCTGCTGGGACAACCCCAAGCAGGCAACCCCCTCTTCCTTCCAACCCCAAGAAGCCCTGGGAAAGGGGGGAGGGGCGGGGAACTATGTTAATTCTAGAGCTGGTGCTACTGGCCACCTTAAAAAAAAACTACCTAAAATAATGGACGGGGAGTGTGGACTCCTGAGCTTGATTTTTTTTTTTTTTTTTAAAGACTAAGAGTTAAGAACTGAATCAGAGTTGAAGGGTGAAGGGGGGAAGCAGGGATAGTTCTTTCATTCCTTGCTTATTCCCCTCCTCCGTCTTTGTCCTCCGCTCCTCACAGCTCTGGGTGGGGAACTATCCCTGCATCCTTCCTGGCTCCATCGCACGGGGTCTGAAAGGGTTAGTAAGAATCCCAAGGGAAGTATTACTGTAGTAATAGCCCTCCAAGCTAGATAGATACCCCTCAAGGGGATCCCCCAGACTCCCTTGCACCCCTATCTCTCCTCTCCCTCCAGTAACCCTAGAGGCAGAAGCACTAGAAGGGGGATGAAAGCGACCAGGGCTGCGGGGCTGCTCTGACGCACTTTTATGTCCGGGTTCCCAGGCGCTAAGGACGTGTCCAGACAGCTACAGCGCAGCATCCCGAGCCTGTCCAGCTCCCCCTCAGTTCCCGGGAAGCACCATCTCCTCCAGCCGGTCCCTTCCGCCCCTAGACGCGGTAGAGGTGTCCCATCCCAAACGAAGGCAGCTCAGGACCCAGGTGAAATAGTGAGGGGGAAGAATCAAGCGTCAGGCTACCATCCGAACATTCACACGCCCCAGAGACTTAAACAACAGCAACAACAACAACAAAACACCCTAGCGTTCCTGTCCCCTTCACCGTATATCCTCCCCATCAATAAATAACCACCTTTTAAACTCAGCCTGTTCCCCCCCCTCCATCCCCCAAGGACGTCGGATCTAGGGATCTCTGGCGATGCCCCCAGGAGGCCAGGCAGGGAGGCGACAGCCAAGGGGGCTCAGTTGGAGGACGCCGCGCTGCCCTCGGCCTCGCGTTTGCCCTTGCCCCCGGGCGGCTCCACCGCGCCGCCAGCCTTGGCATCGCCCGAGGAGGCCACCCCAGCAGCCTCCTCCTTGGCGCCCTCGTGGGTTTTCATGTGCTTGGCCAGGTGGTCGCTGCGCATGAAGACCCGGCTGCAGACGGCACAGGGGAACTTCTTGGTGCCCGTGTGCGTCTGGAGGTGGCGCTGCAGCTCGTCGGAGCGCGTGAAGCGCTTGCCGCAGAAAAGCCAGTTGCACACGAAGGGACGGTCGCCGCTGTGCCAGCGCAGGTGCGCCTTCAGGTGCGACGTCTTGGCGTAGGCTTTCCCGCAGCCTGGGATGTGGCAGTTGTGCAAATGCTTCTTCTTGCTCCCGTCCGGCCCGCACGGAGACCCCAGTCGCTCCGCCTCCAGACAGTTGGGACAGCGACACACCGTCTGGCCCGAGCTGCGAGGCACCGATCGCCGGGAGCCTTTGGGTCGCGTCGCCGCATCCAAGCTGGAATCCAACCCTTGGGACTCTGGCGCAGCCGCTTCCAAAGCCTTGGCCCCGTCGGGTGGCCCCAGGAGGTGCTGCCCTCCGGCGGCTGGGAGGAGGTGGTGCGGGTGCGGGTGCGGGTGCGGGTGGGGCGGTGGAGCGCAGAGCTGGTGGTCTCCCACGTAGCCCCCCAAGCCAGCCTGAAGCGCCCCCGGGTGGCCAGGTGAGGTCATCGCGCCCTGAGTGTGGGGGAGGTCCATCCAGCTGGTACCCGGATGAAGGTCCCACCAGGAGCCATCCTCCGTGCCTGGGTGAGTCGGCCGGAACCACGATTCGTAATGGTGTGACATATCAGGCTGCAGGAGCTTGGAAAAGGGTCCCGGGGCCAAAGGACTGTCACTTTCCAGATCCTCGCAGGTTACCCGAGAGGATGTCCCCGGCAGCTCATAGCCCTGAGAGAAGTCTACCTCCGGGCCCAGCGGGAGGCTCTGCAGCTCTCCAGGCTGCAGCGGGGAGGGGTAGTCCCCAGCCTCCGGGCTCGTGTGGCCCTGGTATGTTTGGAGAGGCTGCAGGTCTAGGCGCGGCGGCGAGGTGTGAGGCGCGTCCGTGTGCTGGCTGCCCAGGGAGCCACAGACAGCGGTTAGCATTGCCGGGATCTGGGGTGGGGTGGGGGCAGGGACGGTCAGGGGCACCTCGGATGAGACCTAAAAGAGACAACGAAGAGAAATGAAGAAGGGAACCAGTTGACTTTCTCTCCTAGCCCAGGTCCTCTCTTAGCCAAGGGCTCCCACTGGTCTACCCAGGTAAAAAGGAAGGGTGGGCCTCTGGGTGGGGACTACAGATCACTTAGAACCTGGAAGTGCTTGATCAGGGCTTGGTGAGAGCTTGGTCAGGGCACAGGACGGTCCTCTCTCTAGCTAATCCTCCCTTAGGAACCAGTTCATCACTGGAGTTCTTCAGCTTGGCCCCGGATGGCAGATCACAATGCCAGGACCCTCCCCACCTGGTTGCCTGGGCATTTCTCACTAAGACCTTTAGCCAGCCCAAATAGATCATCTAGATTCATCTAAACTTCCCTAGGGTACAGATGGGAAAGAAGAGTGGAGGGGGGTCTACCTCTGGAAGCTTGAGGTGACTTACCCTCCAGACAGCCCACAGTAGATCTGAACATTTTTAAAAATATTTTACTTATTTATTTGAGAGAGAGAAAAAACACAGGCGCACCAGGGCCTCTAGTCACTACAAATGAACTCCAGATGCATATGCTACCTTGTGCCTCTGGCTTACATGGGTACTAGGGAATCGAACCTGGGTCCTTTGGCTTCACCAGCAAGCACCTTAACTGCTAAGCCAACTCTTCAGCTGGGTCTGAACTTTTTAAGAGCCCATTACAGGCCTTCTCCAGAAATGAAGAAGGTTTCATCTCTACACACTTCCCTGGCTCCCTGCCTGGCCTCATCGACTCTGACCCACCAGACCAACTTCCACACACAGCCCCTCAGTACGAAGCCAGGAAGGTTAGGACTCCCCCAGAGAAGAGATTGTCAGTACACTCAGGAAGGTATAATTGCCACCCCATTAAAGGAGGCAGAATTAGAGTTCAGGAAAAGAAGGCCAGCAAGGGAAACCTTAATCCCAAATTTAAGGGCAAGAACTGCCCAGAGATCATCTCAAAAGCACGGAAAAATTTTAGAAGTCCCCCCCTACCCGCTAGAAGATTCTATTGTGCAGCCAAGTGTTAAGAACTACTGTTCTAAGGTAACTCTCTTATTTAAAAAAAAAAAAAAAAGGATTTGGAGCAGTGACTTGAATGAAGTGAACATTTGATTTATTCGTGCAACAAACACTGTGGACAAGGACTCTTTCCCAAGCCATTCGAAACCTAAGGCCCAGCAGAAACCTCAAGATACCCGAGGATAGAGATGCAGGCCTGCAATCCCAGCCCTGAAGAAACGGTGGCAGAATGAATTCTAGTCCAGCCTGGACATCCATAGCAAGATTGACAGGAGGAAGGAAAGATGGAAGATGGAGATCAAGGAGAAGGAAGAGGAGGAAAAGCCGTTTAATCCCCGCACTCCAGAGGCTGAGGCAGGAAGACTCAGCCTAGGGCTCCACACTGAGACCGTGTCTCAAAAAGAAAAGAAGCCTAAAGACTCCCCCCTCACACGGCTCTTTCTTCACTACACATCTGCGACCTCTCCCTACGACATGGGACCCTTGCTCGCGTGTGGGGCAGGTGTGGAGGAAACCACTGGTTCTGTTCTGTCCCGCAAGCAGGGTACGGCTGACCCTACCACCTTCCGCCTCAGGGACCAGGGAGGGAGGTGGCATCGATAGTCTGGGAGAGGCAGGGAAAAGGAGGGCCAGGGCGCCTACTCAGGCTCTGCGGCCTCACCACAAGAAAGGAACAGGGTGAAGCAGCAGGAATGGAGCCGCAGGGCGGGGCGGGGCAGCCCAGAAGGGGCCGGGCAGGAGCAGTGAGGCCTGGGACCCTAATAGCTTTTGGCGCCTGGGAACTGCCCCAGGGACTGGGGGGGGTGGGGATGGGGAGGCTAGGACGATCCAGGCTCCAGAGGGGCCTATCTCAACAGAAAACCCAAGCCCAGGCACAGGGGGCAATAGCTTGCTACCAAGATTTCAGGCAAAAAAAAAAAAAAAAAAAAAAAAAAAAAAAAGTAGAGTGAGCACCACGGCTCCCCAATTCAGGAAAGAGGGCAGAGAGATACCGGACGTCCCATTCAGCCGGCTACCTCTCCCTGTTCCCAGCGCCCAGGCGGTGGAGATTTTCGGTTCGCAATATTCCAATCCTCCTGTTGTCCCAGTCGCTCCAGTTTCCCCAGTTCCCAAGCTCCTCTGTTCCTCCAGTCTCTCCCGTCCTCCCGGTTTCCCCCCCCCCCCCCCTCTCTCTCGGGGCTCTCAGCCACTCGGATCCTTTAGGACCACCCGTCACCCGAGGTCAGGAGTGACTGCAGTGCGTCGCGGGCAGCGCGTTTTCCCTCCCCTCCCCGGGGTCTCGGCATCGCTCAGCCCCCTGGCCACCCGGACCCACCGGACTCCTACCTGGAGGCTGCGCTCGAGCTCCGAGCACGTCTGGCTGGCGCGCTACCGCCCCGCGCTCATGGACCCCGCGCGCCGGCCGGCTCCGAGCCACGAGGGGACCGGGACGAGCTGGGGGGTGGGGTAGGGATGGGAGGAGGAGAAGAAGAGCCGAGACCGGAGCCGGCGACGGGTGGTGGCGGAGGCGGCGGGGAGGGCGGAGAGGCCGGCGCGAGGGCGGGCGGGAGCGAGCGAACGAGCGAGGCCAGCCCGGCCCGTGACTCACCGCGCGCGCTCTGCCTGCATCCTCTCCGCCGCGCTCCTTTTTCCCCCGGACTCGCGGCCCCGCCCACCTCACCTGCGGCCGCCTTTAACCCTTGCGGGCTCGGCGGGACCCGAGGTCCGGCCCCGCGCGCGAGGAGGGGCCGGGCGGGCGAGGAGGAGGAGGAGGAGGAAGAAGAAGAGGGATGGCTCGTCGGGCCGCGTTCCTCCCGCGCTCGCTCCTCCCCGGCCCTCTCCACTCCCTGGACCAGGCGCTCGGCTTCCTAAGTTCTGAGACCCTCGGGATCCAGTGGAAAGCTGGCTGGGTCAGGCTCAGGACCCTTGGGGGAGTCGGGATGGGATGGTGGGTGGATGCTATTGAACCCGTGCTTAGGGGCCGCCCATGACTTCGTGCGCCCTGGACGGTGCTGGAACTGAGCGGGGGAAGGAGAGAGGCGGGTTGGAGCTCCGAGTATGGGTCCGGTGCACTCCCAAACCTTGGCCGTAAGAAATGGACCTTGGATGCCCGTCTGCTCCGCATCATCACCGTCCGCAGAACGTTTCCCTCTCGCTTTTTCCTCCGTCTTCCCCCCCCCCCCCCGACCGCTCGCCTTTCTGGGTAGACCACTTTCCCACCAACTTCTTCCTCATTTTTACTGGCCTAGGCCCTTTTTTCCCCACTCGTCTCCCAGGCCCCCTCAACGTTCCTCCTCCTCCTCCTCTTCGACTGCAGCTCCGAGTCCACTGCTTTGCCCCGTCTACCCTCCTTGCCCTCGGAAGGGGATCTGATGCCCAATCGCCCTACGCACCCGGCATCCGAGGGTTGGACGTGAACCTGGCAGGGCAACCCCCCCCCCCGCCCGCCCCCAAGGAACATTTCGGCAAAGGATTGCGCGAGCCCCTGCCACCCGATTCGCACCCAAATACCTAAGTCTGGGGAAAGATCTTAGATTCTTTTGATGAGAACGCTTGCACACGCACACAATGCCACACGAAGGTAACATTTCAGGGCATTTGCGACGCTCATCTAAAAACCTGTCAAGATCGGGATTGGTGGGGATTCTGAGGTTCCCCCCCTCTCCCAGGGCTCTAGGTGGGTTGGGGAATCCTCCCCCACCACCCCCACTCCCCGCGCCGCTGGCTTATGCTGGGAAGTAGCTCCGGGCGCCCTTCCCGTTGCCTCGCAAGCCTGCGCATTGACTTCCTGCGGTCACTCCTTTTTACAAGGGATTTCTGAAGAATTTTCGTATTTCTTTCATTGCCGTGAATGGCTTCCCCTATGCGCTTTCCCATCAGTTTTTTTTTTTTTTTTAATTTTTGAGGGACAGGGTCTCACGCTAGCTCAGGCTGACCTGGAACAAATCATTCTGTACCCCAGACTGGCATCCAACTCTCTGCGATCTTCCTACCCCAGCCTTCGAATGCTGGGATTATAGGCGGGAGCCACCATGCCTAGGTCTCCTCCCATCATTTCTCTCTCTCTCTCTCTCTCTTTCCTTCTCTCTCTCTTTCTCCACACCCCCCCCCCCCAGTCAATTTCCTAGAGTTCAGGGAGTAAAGCTGATTTAATCTCGTCTCTACAGAACCCCCTTCTTTGTTTTTTCCCTCCCAAGGTGGGGTGACCTGGAACTCACTTATTTTCTCAGGCTAGCCTGGAATTCATGGAAATCCTCCTACCTTTTCGCCCCTCAATTGCTGGGATTAAAGGCATGCACCACCACCCCCCTGTGCTCTTTTTCTTTTTTTCCTCAATTTTTCAGTTTTTGAGGTAAGCTCCCACTCTGTAGTCCAGGGTGGCCTCCGATTTGCAGTGCTCCTCGTGCTTCACCCTCCCAAATTCTGGACTTACAGGTATGAGCCGCCTTGCCAGGTTTACCGTCCCCATTTCACCCAGATTGGTTTGCCCGCCGGGCATTCCCATTTTGGGGACACACTGGAAAGTAACTATGAAGCAGTTTAACCAAGTCCGCAAGCCATTTGAAAACCAACCTATGTGGCTTCCCCAAACATGCATACGCCCCTGTCTTCAATGTCTCGTTCACCCCGAGCCTCTCTCACTTTTCTACCGCTCAATCTGGCCAACCTGGGTAAGAATTGGGAGGGTTTCTGAGGAGTTTAAAGGAATTGTAACTAAAATCACAAAGTCTATGGAGCCCCTGCTGAGCACAGGGTAAACAGAACATATCCTTGTCCTTGTTAAATACATCTGTTCCCAGAAATGTGTGTGGGTTAAGGTATACTGACAAAAGTCTGTGGACTAGGAGGTCGTGGACCTCCGTTCTAGTCCTGGCACCGCACTTGTTAAAATGTAGGTGAAACACCTGAGCCTGCGTTTAGAGGTCGGAGGCGTTGTCCCGGATGGAGAATTCCGATCCGTCAGGATCGTTCTTTTCCCTGCACTTGGGATGCTGTCTTGCAGACTCCCGAGAAACTCTCTGTACCCTTGTGTCCATGGCCAAATTTTATAAAAACATGGGGTTTTTGTTTTTGCTTTGTTTTCTCAAGGTAGGGTCTCACTGTAGCCCAGGCTGACCTGGGGCTCATTCTTAGTTCCAGACTAGCTAACTTAACCTCACAGCGATCCTCCTACCTCTGCCTCCCACCACCCTTCAACATGTTCATGTCCCCCCCCCCACACACACACACACCCGAGGTAGCATCTCACTCTAGCTCAGGCTGACCTAGAATTCACTATGTAGTCTCAGGGTGGCCTCAAACTCTCGGCGATCTTCCTACCTCAGCCTCCCAAGTGCTGGGATTAAAGGCTACAACACAGGTTTTTATCTTTGCCCTCAACTTCCAAATCCTGGCTAGTGGGATTTGCATCCCAGTTCACAGCCACTTCTGGAAAAGAGTTAGAGAGATTCCTGACCTGCCTGGGTGTCTCTGCTCCTGACTGGACCCCTTTTCTCCCCACCTCCTGATCTGCTGCTCTTACTGGTGGGGCGCTAAAGCTGGTGTTGAGGGCGAGTTTCCACATCCATTTATAGGTGCCAACCTTATCTTCCCCATGTTACACATCTTTTCTTGGAAAGCAACAGGGGAAAGGATGGCAGAAAACCCCACCCTAGTCCTCCTTCAAAGCTCTACTCCTATCCACAGCTATCTGAAGTGGCCTACAGCAAAAACCCTGCATCACCTGTGGGCTCATCGGTGTGAAATTCAGCAGTTACAGCAAATGAAGTTGCCTCTGGAAACTGATAGCCATTTTGACTCTCTTGCCCTTCCCATCACTTTCTCCCAGAGTCCCCAAGCCTTCATTCCTGTACTAGATGTTTTCCTTCCAAACGCTCCAGTGGCCAAGGTCATTCTAGCCTATATTCTTATCTTGACTCAAAACTGAATTGCCCACCACACAAACCGAGATCCGCCCAGGACTTGGCCCATTTCTGTTCCTTTCTCTCAAATAAATGGATTTCCCTAGATGTGTGCCCCCCATGCCCGTCACCCCCTGCGGATCCTCACTTATAATAGTGACCCATTCTGTGCCCGAAGCAGCCACCTTGCTCTGCGTGTTAGCCATAAGCAGTATTAATTTCCTGAGCACCTACAGCGAATGTTCCCAGTGCTTTCCGGCAATATCTCTAGTTCTCATGAGCATGTAACACAGTAATTACTATCAGTCATTCGCATTGTACAGACGAGGAAGCCAGGGAGGGGTCAAAGAAGCTAATGACCTGCCCAAGATTACAGAGTTCTTAAGAGACAAGAGGAGGACACTGAGTCCAGATCGGTCAGGCTCCAGAGCTCACATTGTTCTGGGCATTCTGTCTGTCTGGCGCTGGGAATCTGGCTGTCATAAATCCTGAAGGTAGGTGGAAGGAACAGCATTCTTAAAAGATACCTAGATTCAAGCCATCCACGATTCTGTGTCTGATTTATCTTGGATGGATGGGACAAGTCACACTCTACACCAATGTTCCCTTCCAGACCTCAAATTGACAC
Organism: Dipus sagitta; assembly: GCA_036346955.1. Taxonomy (NCBI): domain Eukaryota; kingdom Metazoa; phylum Chordata; class Mammalia; order Rodentia; family Dipodidae; genus Dipus; species Dipus sagitta. The sequence continues at coordinate 4,305,456 of CM070778.1, read as the reverse complement.
TGAAGATTGTACCATGAGGGGCTGGGGATGTAAGTCAGTTGGAAGTGTTTGCCTAGCATGCACAAAGCCCTGTGCAAGCACTGCATGATATCATGGTATGGGGCAGGGGAGACAGCTCTGGGTTAAAGGCACTTGCTTGCAAAGCCTGATGCCCCGGGTTTGATTCCCCAGTACCCATATTAATCGAGACACACAAAGTGACATATGCATCTGGACTTCATTTATAATGGCAAGAAACCCACCTGGCATGTCCATTCTCTCTCTCTTCGTCCCCACCTCCCTCTTTTTTTTTTTTTTTTTAGTTTTTCCAGGCAGGGTCTCACTCTAGCCCAGGCTGACCTGGAATTCACGACCTCAAACTCATGGCGATCCTCCTGCCTCTGCCTCTCAAGTGTTGGGATTAAAGGCGTGAGCCACCACGCACCTCTTTCTCCCTCTCTCTCTCTTCTTGCAAGTAAATAAATAAAATATTTTAAAAATCATGGTATGGTGGTACATACCTATAATCCCAGCACTAGGGAGGTGGAGGCAGAAAGGAAAGAGGTTCAAGGTCATCTCTGGCTAAGTAGGGAGTTCTCAAGCTGATATATGAGACCTTATCCCAATCAATAGCAACAAAACTGCTCTAACAATGAAAAATTTTCTAGTCCAGGCCCTCATTTTCCTGACAGGATTATTGAGTCCCAGAATAGGGAGACAAGTAGCTCCAAGTCGCACAAGTTAGAAACAGAGCAGGAAACAGAACCTCATTTCCTAATATCTGCTCACTCTTCCCCTCTACTCCTCCCTCATGCATCCAGGCTACGCGTCTAAAACTGCAAGCTGACATGGAAATTCAACAGTATGTTCCTCCTTCCTCTACCTCGTTCATCCTGGTTCCATCCAGGTTACGTCCAGAGCTGGAGTTACTTTTTTTTTTTTTTTTTTTTTTGGTTTTTCAAGGTAGGGTCTCACGCTAGCTCAGGCTGACCTGGAATTCACTATGTATTCTCAGGGTGGCCTCGAATTCACAGCGATCCTCCTACCTCTGCCTCCTGAGTGCTGGGATTAAAGGTGTACATCACCACGCTATAAGTCCAAGTATCACTAGCATCTACCATCCCTTTTTAGTCTAGAAGGTAAGCGCCTCTGAGGACAGCGCATGTGCACGATGAAATGTGTGCGTGCGTGTACACGTGGCTACACACCATGTCTCTGTGCACCTGTGGTGCATCCTCCTCCGTATGGACCAGGGGTCGCTGCAGGAGTTGTGTCCTTGGAGACTTGCCTGGGTGTGACTTCTGTGTCTCCTCATAGCCGTCCATTCTTTCTCTCAGAATAAAGTCCCCAGTCCCGAAGAATCCCTGCCAGGAATTTCTCACACAAGGTCTCAGCCCAGCCCAGTCCAAGACACCTGGCAGGGATGCTCTTTGGTTCTCGGTGCAGAACCTAGATCTCCCTCCTATTTCCCCTTCCCAACCGAGATCACATCAAACCTTCCAGACCCTTCTCTCTGACCCCTGCGTTACAGTGGAGACCTATTTCCTCCCTAGAGGCTCCACGTGCTGAACAGGGAAGCCGCCTCTCTTACCAGTCCATGGAGTCCAGTGCTGGCAGCGGCAGTGAGGGGCAAGTGGGTTGACGGGAGAGCCAGGCTTTATAAGAAGGCGACAGCAGAGCCAAAAGGGGAGGTGGGAGACCCAGGCAGGATGTTGCCAAGTCCTCAAGGCCTCAGAAGCTTTTAGGATAATCCAGGAAACCGTGGCCTGGCTTTCCAGGGGGAGTGTGCAGGGGGTGAGATCTGACTCCCCTGGGTCTGCCAGGAAGGAGGATTTTAGCTGGAAGAGGCCGCCGCCGCCGGGGTGGGGGGTGGGGCGAGGAGCAGGACTTCCTTGCCCAGGGTTGGGTGGGCAGTGGGAGAGGGACCAAGTGGTTCTCGTGGATGGAAGAAATCTTGTGGGTGGAGGATTGGTAGGGGCTGGAGCTCTCCGAATTATAACGCCCCTCCCCCCACTCGGTCCTTTTGAGGTTTTTTTCCTCCATAGACTTGATGGGGAAGAAAGAAGTTCCATGGTTGAGACACTCATCCCTAAGCCAGACTTTCCCTATAGTTTGAAGGAGAGTTCCAGTTACCCCAACAGTTCTCTCCTGCCTCTGGGAGACTCCCGCCCTCCTCTTCTCCATCCCCTTTGTTCATGGCCCAATTTGGAAGCCCCAGGAAGAGCCAGGGCAATTCACCTTTTGGGCCTGGGACCTCGCTCATTGTCAAATGAGAACAGATGGCTGGTTTGTTGTTGTTGCTGTTGTTTTGTTCTTGGCTTTTCGAGGTAGGGGCTCATTCTAGCCCAGGCTGACCCGACCTGGAATTCACTAGTTTCAGGCTGGCCTTGAACTCACAGCTATTAAAACCGTGTGCCACCACTCCCAGCTGACTGTGGTTTTTTGTTTGTTTGTTTGTTTGTTTGGCTAAGCAGAGAGGCAGCTTGAGATGGACAAGACCAGAGGTAGAGACTGGCCGAGGACATTTTACTGACGGCCACCTGCCCATCCCCTGAGCTACAGGAGAGCAGAGGCTGCAAAGGTGACCTGGAAAGGGGAGCGAGGGCCTGGGGGTGAGTTCAGGCAGAACCTTCCCATCCCCAACTGTTTACAGGCACCTAATTTTAGGGTGACTTATTGGCTACCAGGAGCATGCTCTGGAGCAGAGACGGACAAAAGTCCTGGAAGGAGAAGGGGAGATGAAATAGAGTAAGGCTGGTTTCCCGAAGCTCTCTGAAGCTGGCCCTTCTGACCCCCAGAGGAGAGTGCCTGGAGACTTTTCACAGGACATGTCTTTTCCTCAGCCTTAGGCCAGTGCCCTTGATGCTGGCAGCAGGTGCTGCACTGCAACCCCTTCATGCACAGAGAGGACTCAGTCACCCCAAGGCTTGCACGCTGCCTCCCTCCCACAGGGCAAGCCAGGAAACCCTCACCCAAACTTCTGCTGCTCTCCCCTCTCTGCCCCCCAGCAATCTTCAGACAGGGGATTCCCAGTCTGTTCATTAGTTTTTTTTCAGTAATTATCACATAAAGGCCCTAACAGGTTCTTCCTCTCCCCATTTCAGAGATGAGAACACTGAGGCGAAGTGGCAGAGAACCACCCATCAAGCAGGAGAAAATACAGTGGTGGAGGGCTTAGGAGGAAGAGATATGCCCCCTTTCTTCAGTCCTCTGTGAAATTAGAAGGACATGACCAGCACAGACAGAAGAAGTGCGTCAGGACTGAGGCTGGCTCCAAGGAGGGGCTTCCCTGTCCCTCCCCACCTTCCAGCCCAGAAAATCCCAGTGAGGTGGGGGGGGGGGAAGGAGCTCAGGGGACCACACAGGTGGAGTAAATAATGTTAATACGGGAGCATTATCACCAGGGCATTTCCTCATGGATAAATGTCTGAAATACCAAAGGATGCCTCCAAATTACAGTTAATTACAGAGTTGATTTGCATAAATTATAAGGTGAGCATACAAATTCTTTCAATCGGTTCCATATGCTTAGGTAGCAGGTCCAGTCCAGAAGATGGGAGAATCTGGGGCTGGGGGGTGAGGGGTGGAGAGTTTAAGAGAGGAAAAGGATATAGCCCTAGGTCTGGACCCACAGGGCCTGTACACTTCTGGAGTACCAGGAAAGGGGGTGTAGGAAAGCCAGGGGTGGGCTCAGTTGGAACCTAAGCTGTAAGTGGGGGACAGGACTCTGGAGTCCTGGCTCTGGTCTTAGAAGAAGAGGGAAGGGGGGGCGGCTGAAGACCAGCAGGGTTAAGGGCCCCTGATCAGCTTCGCCTGGAGTGCCCCCACCTCCCCCTCCTAGCTCCAGCTGGCTTCCAAAGCCAGCCCTCCATCTCAAGTTTGATGTAGCCGCTGCCTGCACCTTCCAGGTGGCTCCTGGCGGCTCAGACACCCAGACTCTTGTCTCCAGTGCCTAGGCCCATTTCCTTGCTTACCTCCCAGTCCCCCTCCCCCCCACCCCTAACTGTTAAGACTCTACTTCCTTCTCCAGCTCTCTAATTTCTCTCTCTCTCTCTCTCCTCCCTCCCATTGGCTCCCATCCTCAGTCCCAGAAATCTGACTCATTTTCCCTCCATCTTTCTCCCAAGCCTTCTTCCTCCACCAAACCTCAGCTTCCCCTGCACCCAGATATCCACCTCGTTTCCCATTCTCCAACAACTTCCTGCTGCTCAGGCTTCTTCCCTTTCAACCCCCCTCACCCTGGGCCCCAACCTTCCCTAGTGCCTGTGGGTCTCTGAGGCTCTCCACATGCCTGCCCCAAAGGAGAAGCTGGGGACAGGTCAGGGCTGAGGCCCCTCAGGTGTGTGTAGGTGAGAGCCTTTGTCCTCTCACCTAGAGTCAAATGGGTGAGCTGGGATGAACTAAAACAGGGCCTGCTGTTTGTACTTCGTCCTTACTGGTGCATTCAATGCACGCAGGAATGAATGAATGGATGAATGACCCCCTTAATCCCGGGAGGCAGAGATAGGTGGATCCGCTGTGAGTTTGAGGCCACTCTGAAACTACATAGTGAATTCCAGGTCAACCTGGGCTTAGAGCAAGAACCTACCTTGAAAAACTAATTGGGCTGGAGAGATGGTTTAGTGGTTAAGGCGCTTGCCTGCAAAGCCAAAGGACCTTGGTTTGATTCCCCAGGACCCACATAAGCCAGATGCACAAGGTGGCGCATGCATCTGGAGTTCCTTTGCAGTGGTTGGAGGCCCTGGGGGGGTCCATTCTCCCGCCGGCCCCCCATATCTTTCTATCTCTCAAATAAATAAATATAAATAAAATATTTTTTAAAAAAGAATAACTAACTAACTAACTAAATAAGTAAATAAATAAATAAGTAAAAATGGGCACTGGCCTGTGACAATTCTAGGGAAGGACCAACTTGCTGCCAGGAGTTACTTAGTTCCTTCCCTGTATTCTCATCTCCTATGAGCTTCCTTCTTCCTTCCTTTCCTCCATCTTGTCTTTCTTTGCCCTACTGGAGATTGAACGCTGAGACCCTGGACCTGACCGAGCATGCTCTACAAGTGCTCTGCCACTGAGCCACTTCCCCAGTCCATCCTATGGGTTTTCTACCACATCTGTGCCCATCACCTAAGCTGGCTTGCAAACCAATAACAGACTCGTCGTCCTAGAATGCCACTCCCTCCTGCCCTTTCCATCTCTGACCCAGCCCGGAGCTCTCTGGTGCTAACTGTAGCACCTCAGACCCTCCTGACTCAGCCCCCGACACCTTTGCAGTCTTGGCTCCTTTGGTCCCCGGTAAACCCGCCACTCTGCCCAGTGACATCCACTGATGTACTTTGGACACATCTGGACTTCCTTCTGTGGCCCAGCCTGTTTCCAGCCCTGCCACCCATCTCTGCAGGAGGAAAGCAGACCATCTTTCAAGCTCCAGGCCCTGAGTAGACTTCTCTAGGAATCTGCCCTTATCAGCACATCACTGGCTGCTCCTGGAATTTCCCTAGCTTGATTGCTTCATTTACCACGAACCTGCTGTCTTATCTTCTCTGCTGGTCACAGCTCCTTGGAGGCAAGAACTATCTCTTCTTCATACCACACAGTCTTCATCCCAGGGTCTTTCTATATAAGAAGGAAGGGATTAAACCATGGCTGAGAGAAATAGAGAAAAGCATCCCTGCAATCTCAGCTCCTAGGTGTTAGGGTGACAGTGGAAGGAAAGGCCTGGAGCAGCTGAGAAGATACAACAGGGACCCTGGAACCCAAAGATGTATCACAAGAGTGGGCACAGTTTTTCTGGTGTCTCCCTAGGCTAGCCAACATTATGTGATGGGGGTGGAAGGACCCAGCAGGGTGTCTGGGATATGTAGAGTTGGATTGAGGATGGAGGGAACAGTGAGGCTTCTACCTTGTCACCCTTGAGAGTTGAATGGATGGAAGTTGGGAGCAAGGTCTGCCTGGGTGGCAGCCATGGAACAAGGCAGAGGCTGAAGAAGCAGAACTAATTCTTTTGTCTTTTTTGTCCCCCTGGGGACGTTAAAATCCTTCATAGGGTGGGAAGATCCTCATCATGTCATGCCTCAGCTCAAAAACAGTCAATATCTCTCCATTACCTACAAGAGAAAAATCCATACTCTTTGACCTGGAATTTAAGTCCTATTCCCCATTCTCCCTCAGGCTACCTTTCAGCCATATCTCTGTCCATTCTCCACCATCGTGCCACAGGGACATGAGCTCTGTCCTTACTGTCTACCTGTTTCCACACTCCACATTGTTCCTTGTGTGAAATACTCTCCTCCATTTCTTTGTCTACTGAGTCTTAATGGAGCCTTTGAAACACAACTCAATATACTCCCTCTTCTTTTTTCTTTTGTAAAAATTTTATTTTATTTATTTATTAGAATCAGAGAGAAGGAGAGAGAGAGAGAAAGAGAGAGAGAGAGAGAGAGAGAGAGAGAGAATAGATGCACCAGGGCCTCCAGCCACTGCAAATGAACTCCAGATGCATGCGCCCCCTTATGCATCTGGCTTATGTGGGTCCTGGAGAATCAAACCAGGATCCTTTGGCTTTGCAGACAAATGCTTTAACTGCTAAGCCATCTCTCCAGCCCCTTCTTTTTATTTTAATTTTTAATTTTATTTATTTGCAAGCCGAGATAGAGAGGAGACAGACAAAGAGAAAGGGCACAGCAGGGCCTCTAACCGCTACAAACAAACTCCAGATATATGTGCCACTTTGTGCATCTGGCTTTATGTGGGTACTGGGGAATCAAACCTGGGTCCTTATGTTTCACAAGCAAGCACCTTAACCACTAAGCAATTTCTCTAGTCCCTCTTCTTATTTATTTATTTTTTGCACAGGAGAGGTGGGAGTTCCAGGGCCTCTTGCCACTGCAAAGGAATGTCCGATGCTTGCGTGACTTTTTGCATTTGGGTTTACATGGATGGCTTGGGAATTGAACTTGGGCTGGCAGGCTTTGTAAGCAAGCACCTTTCACAGCTGATCCATCTCCCTAGCTTCCTGCCCTTTTATTCTGTGGGGCCTTCTCCTACTCTCCAAGTTACCCTTCTCTGTGTCCCCCAGTCCCAAATCAGAGCTGCCTGGTGGCTTATCTGATTCATTGTATCCAATAGCGAGCTTGCTGAGGGATTGGAATTGTTTTTCTGTTCATCTTTGAATCTGCCCACATCTCAGTGACTGATACTGGGTGTGCAGTAGCTATAAGTTGCATTGGGTTGAGTGGCGCCCTTTGCAAAGCAGAAGCGACCACAAGCTTAGAGCTTGCTGGGTTCTTGATAAGTCCCTTTGTCACAGCCACCCAGAGGGTTGACCCTGACCCTTCTTTCACTTTAACACTGTGCCCACTGCCCTGCAGTCATCCCACGCTAGGCTTGCGCTCAACAGGACCAGTGTCTTGGGCATTGCCACCAACCTGCAGCCAGGGTCCACCCAAAGACCCTTGAGCTGGATCCCATGCGAGATGAATTAGAGAGGAGCCGAGGATCAGGACCTAGCAGGCAGGATGGGCTGGGGAGGGGAGGGCGGGCAGTGCCCTGCAAAGGGGGTCGGTCTCATTGTTGTGGTCTGTCTGGGAGATTCCTCCCCTTTTTAATTTGCTTCCTGATTGAGGGGTTGGCTCTGCCTGCCCAGCTCCCCCGTCATTATCTGCTGCCGGTGGCTCAGGTGCTGGCGAGCCTGGCGTGGCCCCTGGGTTATTACCTGGATCTCTGGGGGTGGCACAGGCTGCCCCTCTGGCCGGGGTGGGGGCCTGTCTGGAATTTGCCCCAGTCCTACCACCCACGGGGCAAACATCTTGATGTCTGCCATCATGGACACAATTCACACAGTGGGGGGGTGGGGGTGCTTTGATGGGTACCTGGGGGCTGCAAAGTCTAGAAGGGGCATCATCTATCAAGGACCTACAGAGCTGATTCAAAAACCCGAGACACATCAGACTTGGGTGATAAAGTACCTCCAAGTCCAGGCCATTCCTCAAAGGCTAATAAGGTGTTACTAAAATTAGACCTCAGGAAGAAGTTCCTAGCCATGTTGGGGGTGAAGAAGCAGGGAGCAAAAGAAGCTTGCTGGTTTCTATCATGAAACTTCCTTCCCTCGCCGTGTTCTGAAAGCCAAGGACTGGCGTGGACCTACGGACCCGGGATAGCGTGAACGGAGCATCTGTGCCCCCGTAGGAATTCCCTGTGTGGCAGTGTCAAGGGATTTGGGGCTCTTGCCTTGGAGTACCAGACTTTAGAGCTCTGCCTTGCACTGTTGGGCTCAGCTGAAGAACCTGTGGGAGTGAACACCCTTGCCCATCTCGGAATCCTCAGAGCTTTACAGCTCTGCTCATCCCCACTGGGCCCATGGGCTTCAAGGACAGGTGATAATATCAAGACAAACAGGAAGTACCGAATTAGAGACACGAAGTTTGTTGTTTTAGAAGGTGTCCCGCGCCAAGCAGCGGTGCCAGGTTGGCAGTCTTGGAGCCTGGCGCCTACCTGCTGAGCCACATCCACCTGCCTTTCATATCTTCTCCTCACCAGACCCCAGCAAGAGAGCTGCTGCCAGGGAAGTGGGTGTGAGGAGAGGGGGTGCGCAGCTGAGAAGGAGTTGAGCAAGTGATTCCTTTCCTCCATTAGCCAGGCTTGTAGTGTCACCTCTGATTCAGACGGGCACTTAGTCACTCTTGCCACAAAGGTTTTTAAATGCCTCCTCTGTCCCAGGAATGCGCTAGGCACAGCCCTTACCCTGTGGCCAGCACCTGCTCACTAGAGGTGAGCTTGGTGGCGGAGGGTCCTTGACAGCACTTGCTTGTGGGGCTCCGACCATGCTGTGAGCACACGCTCAGTGGATGAGATAGAAAGATGGGCAGAAGGAAGGAAAGAAGGAAGGGAGGGAGGGAAGCAGGGAGAGGGGAGAGAAAGGAATGGGGAGGAAAGGGAAGGGTAGATTTCTTCGAAGAGGCAGAGAAGGGTCCCCCTGATTATCCATGCCATTGATTTTTTTTTTCCTTTGAATCAGGGTCTCTCTATATAACCCAGGTTTTGCTAGAACTTGAAATCCTTCTGTCTCAGCCTCCTGAGTGCTGGGATTATGTAAAAATAAAACCGTCACCACACCTGGCGGCCATTGGACTGTATGGTACTAGGGATTGAACCCAGGGCCTCGTGCTGGCTAAGTGAGTGTTTTGCCACTGATCTATGTGCCAAGCCCTTGACTTCTTAATGCCTAGAAGATCCAGGAGTGGATCCTCCTTGACCTGTCCTCTACAAATGAGTGAGTGTGTGTGTGTGTGTGTGTGTGTGTGTGTGTGTGTGATTAGAGGTGGAATCCAGGACCTCACGCATGCTAGGCAAATGCTCAAGCACTGAGTTACATCTCCAGTCCTCTAAACGCATCCTTGAGTCTTGACACCAATCCATGGTCATAGCCAAGGTTCTTGCCAGATGCCCTCAGGAACTTCGGCTTCCAGGCTGTAGTCACAGAGGATGAGGAAGGAGGACCAGCCAGGCAGCATAAGAGTCCACATGGGAAAGCCCACAAGGCCACAGCAGGCCCCTCTGGGGGCATCAAGGTGTAGGGGTTTCCCCCAAAGGCACAAAGCTGGCTGCTCTCCTTGGCTCTGGCATGATACCCTCCCTCTCCCTCAATGATGGTGCCAGGTAGTGCTTGGGTATGGTAGAGGCTGAACCAAGAGTCACCCCACCTTGTTCCCGTGGCTCTATCCCCTCATCCACGCCCGAGAAGGGAGATCCTGGGGCACTTGGCATCTGATAGCCTGGCATCGATTCATGCCAACAGCTTGGAAGCTGCAGTAATTAGAAGGGGAGAGGGAGGGGGGGCAGCGAAGGAGAAGGAAGGCAAGCGCCAGAGAGAAACCTTCTCTTGCCTGCTGCCGCAGGGCAGACTACTTCAAACGAATTCGTTTCACTCTTGTGAAACTGAAGACAATTTCCTTTTCTGTCATAAAACAAATTATTGCTCGTCAGGAGCACTGGGCTCGGTTCTCTCCCTCTCGGCAGCCGTGCCTGCTTCTGTGTGGGGCTGCAATGGGCAGGAGGACAGGGAGAAGTTAGGGAAGCAGGTGACGGGGAGAAGGGGCCTTGAGGGTCCCAGAGCAGGAGTGGGAAGAAGGCGGGGCTTTTACTCGATGGTAGCTGCACTGTGTCCCGGTCACCTGGCAAAGAAAGGGTCTGAGAAGGCACTGCTGGCCCTGACCACCAGCACTGAAAACAGAGTCGGGGAGGTCATGTCATCCATTCTCCTGTCTCAAGCACCTGCTCATGTTCATGGTGTAGAGAGACAGGGACAAGAACCAGAGTCTCGGAGACATGGAAAGACATGTCACTCAACAGAGCAGTTAATGGCAGGATTACAGCCCAGTGACTTCTCATCCAGGTCAAGGCTGGAGGACTCCTGGGGACTCCTGCTTACATGCTGAGGACTCTGAGCTGCTTCTTGCGTCAGAGCATCAGCTCCGACTGCTAGGCAGGCAGGGGTCTGAAAGAGCATCTCATAAGAGCAGGGCCTCTCCACCACCGGCCATCCAGCCCGTGCTGGCCTCCAGTGTGCCTTTGCAAAGGGTATTGTCAACCCTGCTGGCCTGGGCTCGGCTTCATTCTCCCAGGGAACCTCCCTTCAGACCCAGCAGAAGAGAGAGCGAGAGTCTCCTCTTCCTGCCCCACCCCATCCCAGGAAACTTCCCTAGCTCCTTTTCTTCTTCTCTATGCTGTTCCCTGGGCCAGGGGCACAGTTTTCTCCTTCCCATTTCAATTCTTGCCTGTTCTTTGACATTGCCAGTCCTGGGCATTGCCCGGGGCCTCTGCTTACCTCTCTCAGCCCTGGTCCTGGTCCTATGGGCTTTTCTGGGCACTGGGAGAAGTAAACAGGTTCCTATCCTCAGGGGAGCTCCTGCTCAGGATAGGTAGGGAAGATGCAGGCCCATCGTTAAGGAACACCTGGCTTACCTAAGCAAGACCCAACCTCAATATCAACCAGGAGAGACCTGACAGGCTCTGACTGAAGAGAACACACTTATAGTCCTCCTTCCCAAAATTTCTCAGGGAACCAAGATGGGGGAGAAGGTATGGAAAGATATGAGGAGGTATATAGAGCTGAAAACCCAACAACAGAATTTTCTGGATGCAAGAAAGAAGGCTGGGAGCCGGGCGTGGTGGAGCATGCCTTTAATCCCAGCACTCGGGAGGCAGAGGTAGGAGGATCGCCGTGAGTTCGAGGCCACTGTAAGACTACATGGTGAAATTCCAGGTCAGCCTGGGCTAGAGGGAGACCCTACCTCAAAAACAAAACAAAACAAAAGAAAGAAAGAAAGAAAGAAAGAAAGAAAGAAAGAAAGAAAGGAAGGAAGGAAGGAAGGAAGGAAGAAAGAAAGAAAGAAAGAAAGAAAGAAAGAAAGAAAGAAAGAAAGAAAGAAGGCTGGGGACATAACTTAGTAGAATACCTATGTAACATGCATGAGGCTCTGGGTTTGATCCTCAAGACATAAAATTGGTGCTTGCCTGTCATACCAGCACTTGGGGGATGGGGGCAAGGGGTAGAAAGATCAAAAGTTCAAGGTCATTTTCCCCTACACAGCAAAGGCTCACCTGAACTACATGAGACCCAGTCTCAAGTCTCAAAAACACATCTTTAATCCCAGCACTTGGGAGACAGAGATAGAAAGATGGAAGTGAGTTCGAGGCCAGCCTGGGGCTACAGAGTGAGTTCCAAATCTGCCTGAGCTACAGTGAGACCCTGCCTGAGAAACAAAACAAAACAAAAACGGGGGGGGGGGGGGAGGAGAAGAGGAAGAAGAAGGAAGAGGAGGAGAAGAAGGAAAGATGGGCACAGGTTTGGGAAGCATAGGGATGGCTGGGAGTCAAAATGTGGGATCCAAATCCCTATCAGACAGGGGCCAGGCAGCTGAAAATCAAGTATAGCTTCTCTAGTGATGTGGAAACCCAGCTTCGAGCCAGGCAAATGGAGAAATGTTTGGGGATGGGCTGTAGGACCGGAGTGGCCAGCCATATGCCATGACCACAGGCTCAGGGATGGCATCTGTATGTCTAACCACAATTCCTCTGGTGGCCATGGGAGGCTTGGCAAGGAGAGGGCAAGAGGCATTTGCCCTACTGAAAGTGGCTGGGAGGGAGGCTGGGAGGAGGTGAGCAGAGGGCAGGGCCGAAAGAGGATCTGTCCGGGCGAAGACTGCTGCTCATCGGACACGCCACGCTGGGAATCAGAAGCTGTGGTGGGAATGGGCCGGGCTGGCAGGAACAAAGGATGAAAGGGAGGTGTGTAGCTGCCTAGGACACACCCACCCCCCACTGACGTACTTCAGCGGCCAGTGACCTCAGCTGGGCTGTCAGACCCTCGGCTCATTATGCTGCCAGTAGATCCCCCAGCCCCCAGTTTCCAAACAGGACTTGAAAACATTCAAGAAGATGCCCAGGTGTCCAGAGACGAAGGGATGGCCATTCCTGGAGATGGCCAGGGTCAGAGGAGGGGGCACTGGAGAGGTAACCCGTGATCTCAGTGGGGATGGATCCAGAGTCCCATCAGCCATGCTCGATGTGGAAGAGTCTGACAACACAGAGTCAGGACAAGGCTCCGCTTGGAACACGGAGGACTGGGGTTCGACACCCTGACAACGTCTTTGCTTTGGGGTGTACATCCACTAATGTGCTGAATGAAGGGATCAACATCGTCCCCTCTTTCCCGGGACGGGGAGGAGAGTAGAGGATGGTCGCACTGGCTGCCTGCCCCCTGGCTCCGCTCGGGAAAGAGATTTCTCCTGGTGTTTTCTCTCCCAGCCTTGAGATGTGGGGTCTGGGAAGGAAGGAGTCCATGTCTGAGGACCATACCCACACATTTGAAGACCACCAGGAGTCCTATCAAGCCCTCAGGCACAGTCACAGTTGTTTGTGGGCCCCCAGTGTCCGCCCCATCTACCCGGACACAGATACAAGAGGCAGTGCCTCCCCCGCGGGGAATCGCATGTCATCCCCCACGTGGATCCTTTGCCATCTCATAGCCACAGGGGTGCCTCTCTACGCAGCCACACACCCCAGTAGGTCATTACCCACTGAGAGGCCCATCCAGATCCCAACCTAGACAGACGCTCTAGACACACTTGGTTCTTCACACACCCTCCGTGACCATAGGAGCACAGCACACTCCCCTCGCCGTGGCACTTCAATACCCCTTCCCATGGTGATGCTTGGCAGAGACCCACACACTCCCAAGGCACTCTTCACTCTCTCATAGGAGCAAGCGGTGTCATGAACGCAATTCAGTGTTCTAGGTACTAGGCTGATATTGAACTACAAAAATAAAAACAAGCCAACATTGGAGCCTCCAAGAGTTTGTTGGGCGATGGCAGGAGACTCAGCCCCACGAGTATATTGTTAGAGAGCAGTGCATGAAGAGCTGGGAGAGGTGTGAGCATCCAGGGGGTGATAAGACCAATGGCCCAGTCTCTGCATCCTAAACCCTTCCCACATCCATCCATAGGCAGTAGGTAAGCAGCCCCAGCTGCCTGAACCAAGACGGCCATTAAGCTGCCTTCATCATGGACCTTCTAAACTTAGGAGGCCCTCACCTGCTTCTCAGTGCATCTCAGCTGCCCCCCCCCTGATGCCAGCCAGGCCCTCCAGCCCCAACCCTTACACATATACAGGCCTATCATCTAGCTACTTTCATGTGTCCTCTGTCCCAGAATTGAGGGCCACTTGTCACTAGAGCAGTCCTAATTGTCAGGTACTGATGCAGCTGTCACCAGGAGTTTGGAGCGAGCAGAGGGAAGGGAGGAGAAGGGTCCCTGAGGCAGGGGGCTTGGGAGCTGGGTGGGAGAGAGGGGGAGCGGGAGGGGACTGGCTCCAGCGCCCTCTCCTCTGCTCCGCAGGTGTAATTAGCCCTGGCAGATGAAAGGGCGTCTTTGAAAGCAGTTGAGATCCTTGTCTGTCAGCAGGGCGCTCTGGGTGGCATCGGCGGCTTATCCTGAAACCACACACGGCACCAGAGTCAGGCTGTCTGGGTGCTGTCCAGCAGGCAGGGATGCAGACCCCAGGGCATGGACTCCTGATACCCCCACTCCTCAATATTTCATCCCCTGGATTCTCTGCTTCTTCAGGCAGGAGCATCTCAGATCCAAGAGTCCTCCAGAGCCTGGCAATGCCACTCCCAATAGGCTCATGTCCCATGCCTAGGGCCTGAAGGGACAAGCTGCTCTCTCCCCTCCCCCGCAAAGCTGGACAGGAGGCCAAGGACAATGGCCCTAGGCAGTCCTTTCATCCTGGGATCTCAAAGCGCCATCTAATTAACCCCGCCCAGGTCGGGGACTTCCTCTGGAGTCCCTTTGGAGGGGTGTGGTCTGTTACCTGCAGTTCCCAGATCCCAGCTTGGATAGAAGCCCTGGGAGTACAAGGTGTCCCAGTATTCATCCTGTTTGGAATCTGGGAGTCTAGAGGACCATCAGTGTGGGGGTGCTGATCCCAAATTCCGAAAAGGGAACCTCAGGGGAGCCTGAGTTTGAGACCCAAGGGGAGTTATCCCTCACACGCCCATCCCTCCTATCACAGATGGATTCAAACTCAAGGGCAGGGTGAAACCTCACCAAAGAAAAAAATGCACAGTGCAGGAAGTCAGGCAGAAGGGGGTGAGCACAGTACCCAGTTCCAGTTTTAGAAAAATCAAAAGTAGCAAAGAAACAAACCCTTATCTATACTCTTTGAAGCCAGAATAAAGATTCCTTCTTTTTTTTTTTTTTTTTTTTTTTTGGTTTTTCGAGGTACGGGTTTCACTCTAGCCCAAGCTGACCTGGAATTCACTATGTGGTCTCAGGGTGGCCTTGAACTCGCGGTGATCCACCTACCTCTGCCTCCCAAGTGCTGGGACAAGGTTCCTTATTCCTGAGGGCAGGGGGAGGTTAGTAACCTGGAATCACTGTAGGTGCCACGGGGTGATGGGAATGCTCTTTGAGCTGAGTGGTGGTTATTAACTGGGTGTGTCTGTCTATTTTGTGAAAAATTCATCCTTTTCTGGGGGGGTGGTGGATAATGGAACTCAAAAGCTTCATGCATCCTGAACACACGTTCTATCACAGCACGGTACCTTTAGTCCCTCAGTTTTGTTTTTGTTTTTGGTGACTTCTTTTTTTGGAGGGGGTTGACGTAGGGTCTCACTCTAGCCCAGGCTAACCTGTAGCTCTTCCCACCTCTTCCATCTGAGAGCTGGCATTAAAGGCGTGGCCACTGTACCTGGCACTTTTTTTTTTTTTTTTTTTTTACTCCAATTTGTCCTGGACTCTAGCCCAGCCTGACCTGGAACTCACTCTGTAGCCCAGGCTGTCCTCAAACTCAGGAGAATCCTCTTACCTGAGCTCTCCCAGTGACTATAGGCATGAGCTACCACACCCAGCTAGTCCTTCAGTTTTTTTTTTTTAATTATTTTTTTTTTTTGGTTTTTCGAGGTAGGGTCTCACTCTGGCCCAGGCTGACCTGGAATTAACTATGTAGTCTCAGGGTGGCCTTGAACTCACAGCAATCCTCCTACCTCTGCCTCCCGAGTGCTGGGATGAAAGGAGTGCGCCACCACACCCGGCTAGTCCTTCAGTTTTATACTTATAGTTTACTATGTCACATAAGTCTGACACTTTTTTTTTTTATGCATGTCATGAGCCAACAAATATTTACATTAAAATATTCTAACAAGGGCTGGAGAGATGGCTTAGTGGTTAAGGTGCTTGCCTGCAAAGCCAAAGAACCCAGTCAGGTTCGATTCCCCAGGACCCAGGTAAGACCAGATGCGTAAGATGGAGCATGCCTCTGGAGTTTGTTTGCAGTGGCAGGAGGCCCTGGTGTACCCATTCTCTCTATCCATCTATCTATCTATCTATCTCTATCTTTCTGCCTCTCTCTTATAAATAAATAAACAAAATTTGAAAAAATTCTAACAAATATGTTTTTGCAGGTCAAGCCAAGCCATAGTGTCATATTCTCTACCCTATTTCTCCCCTCCCTCTCCCTCCCTCTCCCTGTCATATTTGTCTCTTTCTTCAGCTAGACAAGCATAGCATCAGGTCCAGAATGAAAATCTGGTAAGGCCAGATGCTTGGAGAAACTCACTGGGTTTGGGAGCGCTGGGGATGGAGTCCAGGGACTTGGACATGCTAAGCACACACCTTTCCAGGGAGCTACGAGGGCAGCCTGAGGGCTTCTTCGCTGTACGTGTGAAGGGGCTGAAGAGAAGATACAGAGTTTTACTGGGTCAACAAAGGTATAAGACTCTGCTTCTCACCCCCTGCCTTCACCCCGATACACAGACACTCTAGTCTCTGGTCTTCTGCGAGGCAACGGATGCTTCAGTGCCAAGGGAACCAATGAAATCACCAAGAACTCTGCTCTCATCTGCCCCACCCCCGCTATCTGTTCTGAAATCCTAAATCAGTCCAGCGTCCCACCCTCTCTTCCCCCCCCCCCCATCCCTGTCAGCTCTGTCCCTTTCATCTCCCTCCTCTGCTCCAGGGCCTAAAAGAGGTGGCTGGGAGAGGTGCAGGGGTGTTTGTGAAGGAGCCATAGGTCCCCACCTCAACTAATGACATCCCTGCTTCTCTGTCCTTCCTCCACCCAGGAAAAGCACAAGGGCATTGCTTTCCTCTGTAGTTCTGACCGAGATGGCTTTGAGCTGGACTCCTGATAAGCGGGGTGTGGAGAAATCCTTGGAGGGGTTCAAAAAAAAAAATCCAGGACAAATTGGACTTGGTGGCGCACTCGGGGGTCAGAGGTAGGAGGATTGTTGTGAGTTCGAGGCCACCCTGAGACTACAGAGTGAATTCCAGCTCAGCCTGGGCTAGAGTGAGACACTAACCCAAAACAAAACAAAACAAACAAACAAAAATCCAGGATGTTCTAACTTGTGTGTAGACTCAGAGAGGTGAGATCACTTTCAGTGATTCTCAGCTTGCTGGGTTTGTTCTGTAAAGAATCCCATACCTATGCTTGAATGCATGGAGGCCTTTGATCCAGACACCAACCATCCAAAAACTGTCTGCTTTTCCTAGCCACCACCCAGCATCCATAGCCATTCTAGACAAAGACACTTGTTCTGTGTGACCTCGGAAAGCCTACTTTCCCCCTTCCTGCTCTGAACACTGGATGCTCCTCTAGCAACTTGACTGTCACTGGCTTTATGGGACCATAGGGCCCACCTCAAGTTTTCTTTTCGTTTTTCTTTCTTTCTTTTTTTTAAATATTTATTTATTTGAGAGAAAGTGAGAAAGGGAATCAGAACACCAGAGTCTCCTGCCACATTGGGTGTCTGGCTTTATGCAGGTACTGGGGAATTGAATCCAGGTCATTAGGCTTTACAGGAAAGTGCCTTTAGCCACTGAGCCATCTCTCCGGCCCACTAATTTTTTTTTTCTTTCTTTATTTTTGGTTTTTTAAGGTAGAGTCTCTCTCTAGCCCAGGCTGACCTGGAATTCACTATGTATTCTCAGGGTGGCCTCAAACTCATGGCGATCTTCCTACCTCAGCCTCCCGAGTGCTGGGACTAAAGGCGTGTGCCATCACACCTGGCTCAAAAATATTTTATTTTTATTTATGTGTTAGAGAGCAAGAGTGAGCCGGGCGTGGTGGCACATGCCTTCAATCCCAGCACTCAGGAGGCAGAGGTAGGAGGATCGCTGTGAGTTCGAGGCCACCCTGATACTCCATACTGAATTCCAGGTCAGCCTGGGCTAGAGTGAGACCCTACCTCGAAAAACCGAAAAACAAAAAAAAAAAAAAAAAAAAAAAAGAGAGAGAGAGAGAGAGAGAGAGCAAGAGTGAGAATGGGCACAGCAGGGCCCCTAGCCACTGTAAACTCCAGATGCATGTCCCACCATGTGCTTACGTGGGATCTGGGGAATCAAACCTGGGTCCTTAGGCATCAAAGGCAAGCATCTTAACTGCTAAACCATCTATCCAGCCCCAGCCCTTTTTTTGTTTTGTTTTTGTTTTTCTAGGTAGAGTCTCACTCTAGCCCAGACAGACCTGGAATTCACTATGAAATCTCAAGGTGGCCTCGAACTCACGGTGATCCTCCTACCTCTGCCTCCCGAGTGCTGGGATTAAAGGAGTGCACCGCCACACCTGGCTTCAAAATATTTTTAATTTATTTATTTGACAGAGAGAGAGAGAGAGAGAGAGAGAGAGAAAGAGACAGAGAGTAAGTACAAGCAACCCAAGGCCTTTTAACACTGTAACCTTTTCAAGTTTTCTGACAAATTCCAATCCTCTGAACATATCCTGTCCAAGTAGCTCCCCTAAGACACACCAAGAAGGGACTTCCTTTCTGGCAGGAGTCCATAGCCATTTTAAGTATTCCAGGGATCTTCCTTTGGCTCACTAATTGTATCATAAGCAGTAGAAGTAAGTCCAGTACATAGTAGGTGTGTGTTAACACTTAGTGGATGAAGGAGTGGTTCCTGTGATTGAAAGTCTCTGAAAGGGGTTCATGCTACATCTTTGAGTGTGCAACACACACACACACACACACAGATACACCAGTCTCTTGCTACTGCAAACACCAAATGCATGTGCCTTTTTTTTTTTTTTTTTGCAACTGGTTTTACATGAATGCTGGGGAATTAAGCCCAGGCCAGCAGGCTTTGCAAGGAAGTGCCTTTAACTGCTGAGCCATCTCTCCAGTATCCATTCTACATTTTTATCACTGCCATTTTAAAAACATTTCTATTTCCAAGCACAGAAAAAGAGACAGAGGGAGGGGGAGAGTATGGGTACACCAGAACCTCTTGCTACTGCAAACAAGCTACAGATGCACGTGTCACTTTATGCATGTGGCCACCAGCAGGCTTTGCAAGCAAGTGCCTTTAACGGCTGAGCCATCTCCCTAGCTGTCATTTTTTTTAAACTTGTTCCAGAAGAGAAAGATCATCTGCTCCCATATGAGTTGTCATCTTACTGTATGCAAACCACTGTGTTTTGCAACTGTCTCTTCATAATTTAAGGGTCTTGATTCACCCTGGTGCCTTTTTTTTTTCCGAGGTAGGGTCTTGTTCTAGCCCAGGCTGACCTGGAATTAGTCTCAGGTTGGCCTCAAACTCACAGTGATCCTCTTACATCTGCCTCCGATTAAAGGCGTGTGTCTCTTGCTGTGCCCTCCTCCCCCCTTCATTTAATCTTAATGGTCCGTTGACCATGTGGACCCAAGATTTAATAAAATGGAATGAGTGCAAGAGCTTTGTTTCTCTGATTAGAATTCTGTTTGTCCACTCTATTCCTTCTCTAGTTTCCATTTAAGAGAGGTGCCAACCTCCCCATTTCTCTGTTCTTGTTTCTATGTGCTTCTAGCTCTCGGCCTAGCCTACGCGCCCCCTTTGTGCCCCACTTCCATAGCCTTTTCTTCGTTGGAGGACTTTCTTTGCCTTTGGAAACCTAAGTTTGTTTGTTTGTGTTTTTTTTTCAAGGTAGGGTCTCACTATAGACCAGGCTGACATGAAATTCACTATGTAGTCTGAGGGTGGCCTCGAACTCACGGTGATACTCCTACTTTGACCTCCCAAGTGGTGGGATTAAAGGCATGAGCCACCATGCCGGGCCTTACCTCTCAGTTTTTACCTTGGGGTGCTGTTGTGTCTTAGACACTATGTCTTTCTCCTTTCTCCCTTGTCTTCCTTCCCCTAGCAAATAGGTAAACAGGTGGTTAAGAGATGAGAAAAGGCGTGGTGGAGGAGGGGGAAAGGAAGGAGTGAGTTTGGGGTGTGTCCTCCCCAGGTATCAGGGTCGCAAGGAACTTCTACCCTGACTGGGAACGAGTCCCGACAGGTGCCACTGCTGTCCAGATGTTGCGCAACGCGAGGCGCGTGCCCAGGACCCAATTTCCATTCGGGCTCGGGCAGGGGCAGGGGCGCCGTACTCAGATCAGAGATGCCTCGTCCAGTTCCTCTCCCACCCAAAGCGGCTGGGGGGGTTGGGGAGCTGGAAGGTTCGTCGGCCTGCCGGGAAAGGACAGCTCGGACCGGGGAGGGAGTTCCCTGCGTCTGGGCCGCGGGGGAGCTGCAGGCCGGCGGGGCGGGGGGTGAGTAAGGCCCAGCGGACGCAGGAGGCTCAGTGGCGGCGGCGGCGGCGATGGGGAGGAGGGTAATTACGCAGGGAGGCTCTCGCCACAGCACGTCCCCACAAATGAGAGGCCCCGGGCCCCAGACACCACACAACAAAGCAGGAGGCAATTATTTGGCTCCAGTGGGAGGGGACAGCCCTTTGCCGGCCCACTGCTGCCGAACACCCCGGCCTGGCAGAGGGCGCGGTGGGGTTGGGGTGCAAGAGACCACTCTCTCCAGCCACGGGAGGGAGCGATGGCCACGTCCCCGAGGGACTCCCACTGGATCACCCCTTCGAGGGGGGTCCCATTCGGGGGAGGGGGAAAAGACTGAGCAGTAGGAGGCCTGAGCCTGATGAGCTCCAAGCCAGTCCCCCAGCCAGTCCGGAGCCTCCCACAAGGCCTTGGGGAGGCCTCCCTGGGCGCCGGGCAGAGGAGTGAGGAAGCCCCAGGACTGGGTTTGGTGAGGGCCAAAGGCGCTTTTGTTGGTCTGGAGGCAGCCAGTGGCCAGCTTGTGAACCCCCCGCATCCTCCCCCCCCCCCTTCTCCAGCTGTGGCCAAACTACTGGCAGCCAGGAGGCTTTTGGGCAGGTGGGGGAAACCACAGCGTAGGGAGCAGGAGCCAGGGAGATTCCAGAGCACGTGGCCTGGAATTCACACAATTGATATGCAAATCACATGCAAATGTAACACACACACACACACACACACACACGCACACACCCGCCCCTTCCATCCTCAGATCAAGGTTTTTTGAGCAAAGCCCCAGTCCCGTGCTTGCCAGGCCCTGCTGGCTTCCCCGTGGTCCATCCACCCATCCCTATCAGAAAAGGGAGCAACGCTGCCAACACCTTGGATTCACTGGACGCCTTCCTGAAAAGGACTTTCCCATCTTTAGATGAAAGCCCAAAGTACAGATGGGGAAAAAGAGGCCTTAAGAGATTAAGGTACTTTCCCCCTGCTCTAACAGCCCACCTGGAGGATGACAGGCTCCTGGAACCTTCTGACAACAGCCTTAGGTTATCAAAGCATATGCCAGCCGGAGGAGGGGAAAGAGCCAGGAGCCTCAAAGTCTGGTTTCTGGTTTCCGCTTTGCTTCAACTGCTAAGTGATCTTGAGCAAGTTACCTTTTTTTATTTTTTATTTTTTCTTCAAGCCTCAGTTTCTCTAATCCCAAGTGGACATCTCTGGGAGGGAGTGGGAGTTCTTCCAACAGGGAATCTTCTCCTTGCATTAGGACCACTCAGCAGCATTGCTGAGTCATTTGAGTCAGCTGGGCCCTCTCTACTCTCCGTGCTCCACGTAGAGAGGATGAGTTGCTCTCTAGCCCTATTCTTTCCTCGTTTTCAAAACCATGCTCAAACTGGAGGATGGGGCGGGAGGATCATTGTGAATTTGAAGCCAACCTGAGCTACAGAGTGAGACTCTTTAAAAAATAAGAAAAGGAGCCGGGCGTGGTGGCACACTCCTTTAATCCCAGCACTTTGAAGGCAGAGGTAGGAGGATTGCCATGAGTTCAAGGCCACCCTGATGAGACTACAGAGTGAATTCCAGGTTAGCCTGGGCTAGAGCAAGACCCTACCTTGAAAAGCAAAAAAAGGAACGGTAGCCAGGCATGGTAGGACGATCAGATCACCAAGAGTTCAAAGCCACCCTGAGACTACTGAGTGAATTCCAGATTAGCCTGGGCTAGAGTGAGATCCTACCTTGAAAAAAACAAAACAAAACAAAACAAAACCGAATAGGGGGCCTGGAGGGGGGAGATGCCTCAGTGATTAAAGGCACTCATGCAAAGCCTGTCAATCCAGGTTCAATTCTCCAGCACCTATGTAAACCTGGGCCCAAAAAGTGGTAGATGTGTCTGTTGTTTGCTTGCAATGCAAGGGGTACACACACACACACACACACACACACACACACACACACACAAATGCAAAATTAAAAGCAAAAAAAAGAGGGGGGGAGGAAGAAATGGGAGCCTGGCCCAGTGGTGCATATCTATAATCCCAGCACTTAGGAGGCAGAGGTAGGAGGATCGCTGTGAGTTTGAAGCCACCCTGAGAATACATAGTGAATTCCAGGACAGCCTGAGCTAGAGTGAGACCCTACCTCAAAAAAAAAAAAAAAAAAAGAAAGATAAGAAGAATGGGGACGTGGACAGATGGTTTAGACGTTAAGGCACTTGCCTGCAAAGCCAAAGGACCTTTGTTCAATTCCTCAGGACCCACGTAAGCCAGATGCACAAGGTGGCGCGTGCATCTGGAGTTAGTTTGCAGTGGCTGGAAGCCCTGGCGTGCCCATTCTCTCCTCTCTCTCTCTCCCCCCACCGTCTCTCCTTCCCTCTGTCTCTCTCTCAAATAAATAAATAAAAACAAAATATTTTTAAAAAGACAAAATGCAAACCAAACAATAAAAATAAATTATTTTAAATTTATTTATTTTTTGATTTATTTTTTGAGGTAGGGTCTCACTCTAGCGAGGCTGACCTGAAATTCACTAGGTAATCTCAGGGTGGCCTCGAATTCACGGCGATCCTCCTACCTCTGCCTCCCGAGTGCTGGGATTAAAGGCATGCGCCACCACACCCGGCTTAAAAATAAATTTTTTTAAAAGAAAAAAAGAAAAACAACAAAGAAATGGGGGCTAAGGAAATGGCTCAGTGGTTCAAAGTGTGTAGGGTGTGTGCTTGAAAAGCCTTCTAACCTGAGTTTGATCCTCCCCAGCACCTATGTAAAAGCTGGATGCAAAGTGGTGTACACACCTGGGAATCCCAGTGTTCCTATGACAATGGGAGGTGGAGCCAGGAGAAGCTCCCAGTAGCCAGTGGGTCTGGAGTTCCTTGGCAGTGGCAAGTAACTCTGTCTCAATGTAGAAGTAAAGAAAAGACAGACACTTGGAGGTTGTCCTATGCCTATATGCACACATTTATTTATTTATTTATTTGAAATAGAGAAAGAGGGGGGAAGAGGTCTTGGGGAGGGGGAAGAGAATGGGCACGCCAGGGCCTCCAGCCACTGCCAATGAACTCCAGACGCATGCGCCACCTTGTGCATCTGGCTTACGTAAGTCCTAGAGAGTCGAGCCGGGGTCCTTTGGCTTTGCAGGCAAGCACCTTAACCACTAAGCCATCTCTGCAGCCCCTGGACTGCTCTTTGACATTGGCTCCCCTCTGTGTAGAAAAGGCTCCCCGGTCGGTCCTCTGCTTGCCTTGCTGGCACCTGGCTGGCAGCCATTAACCCCTCCCAACCTGCCCCCGTGTTGGCGGGGACTTGTCTTCTCCATCACACACACTGGGCCTCTTGAAGACACACGCTGTGTCTTTTCCAAATGCCGGGGTTCTCTGTGGTCGGAGTTCCCACCAGGATAAGACTGTCTCCACCACTGGGTCAGGACGTTCAGGTAGGGTTGAGGTCTCTGCCTCCACCGCTTGCCCCAAGCCTGGGTTCCACAGGGAAAGGTCCAGACGGCATGTCTTTTCACCTTGCCCAGGTCTTCACTGACCTTGGCCACTTCCTCAGCTCCCTTCCCACCTCCCCTTTTCAGGCCTGTGCCATTGCCAAGGGGACAGACAGCTTTCGTCACCGTCCTCTTCTGCCCAAGAGTGATTCTGCCTCTTCCTTCCTTGGGAAACTCTAGCCTAGCATTTGCCTCCTCCTCGTTCTCTCCTAGTCTCCCAGCCTCTCTCTCATCCCTCTTTAGGGCCTCGGGGCAAGTATTTGCCATCTGCCATGTCAGTACATTCCTGGGGCTGACTCCCAGCCTCCCTGCTGTCCCACGGGACCTGAGATTCCTGTTCCTCTTCCTACCCTGGACATTAGGTCTCCGGGGGGCCGGCAATGCTGGGGCTCTTGAACGAAGCTGTATGCTGCCCTCTCCACCCCCAAGCCTGGAGATCTCCTCCAGTTGCAGGCGTCCCCTGGGTTTCCTGCCTCCACATCTTCTCTGTCTTTGCCTCAGGGAGACTCCCTACTCCCAATTCACCACTTAATATTCACTTACACATGTTGGTCCAGCCCAAGCAAATTAATGCAAATACAACGCAAACAAAACTCAAAGAGGCAGCAACTAACTCTTCCTGGCTCATACCCAAGAACTGGACTGCACATCTAAAAAGCCTTTTTACTTCCTGCAGAAAAGACATTCAAGGGCTGGAGAGACGGCTCGGTGGTTAAGGCGCTTGCCTGCAAAGCCTAAGGACCCGAGCTCAATTGATTCCCCAGCACCCACATAAAGCCAACTGCACCAGGTGGATCCGTGCACCTGGAGTTCGTTTGTAGTGGCTAGAGGCCCTGGCACACCCATATTCTCTCTCTCTCTCTCTGCCTCTTTCTCTCACTCTCCCTTAAATAAGTAAGTAAATAAGTAAATAAATAAATAATAAATAAATGAAAAGACATTCAAGGAAAATGAGGCTTAGAGAAAAAAGTGACTTTCTTGTCCTTTGGAAAATTTCAGGGGCCACTGACCTGAGTTGCACAACAGCTATGTTCTCTTCCTGCCCTTGCCCTTCTCCAATGACAGCTCTCCTTTTACACACGTTCAATACTTTCCTTCTCAGACCTTGTCCTCTTCCCTGGCCCTGGCCACTGCCTGAGCCCCATATCCCACCGTCACTCCTTGACGATGGGTGAGGGAGGTGATTCCTTACGGAATCAGAGAGAAGCTGAGAGGCCCTTTCTGTCCCACTGAGAGATTTCCTAACTAGCTATCACCCTGAATCCCTACCATAGGAGTGTTTCTGTGAGTGTCATGTTCTTTTTAAAGACATGTGAACATGGTTGGAGAGACTGCTTAGCAGTTAAGGCATTTGCCTGGGAAGCCTAAAGACCCAGGTTCTATTCCCTACTTCCCACATAAGCCAGATGCACAGGGTGGCGCATGCATCTTGTTTGCGGTGGCTAGAGGCCCTGGAATGCCCAATCTTTCTCTCTCCTTCTCTCTGTCTCTAATAAATAAATAAAAACAAAATAAATAAATAAATAAAAAAGACATGTGAACACTGGGGTCGGCATGTCATATTTTGGTACTAGCATGCGTCTCAGAACCCCCTGGTATATTTGGGGTTGTCACAGAGGGCTCAGGGGAGATCTGGGAGGAAATAGACAGTCTAGAAATGCATTTGATTGCATGAGGGAGGCTGAGACAGGAGGATCATGAGTTTGAGGCCAACTTGGGCTACATAGTGAGAGCCTGTCTCAGAAGACAAAACCAGGCCAGGCATAGTGGCGCATGCCTTTAATCCCAGCACTCAGGAGGCAGAGGTAGGAGGATTGATATGAGTTCGAGGCCACCCTGAGGCTACATAGTGAATTCCAGGTCAGCCTAGGCTAGAGGAAGACCCTACCTCAAAAAAAAAAAAAAAAAAAAAAAAAAAAAAAAAAAGCCAGCCGTTGCGGCGGCCTTCTGTAATCCTAGCACATCTATGGCGAGGAGGAAGGCAGAGGCAGGAGAAGTGTTCCCGACCCAGCTAGCCCAGTGATCAGAGCAGTGAACAACCAAAGACTCTGCCTGAAATGAGGTGGAAGGGCCAGGACCAACTCCAGAGAGTTGTCCTCTGACCTCTACACACGTATGCAATCAGACTCACGCACAACAAAACACACACACATACATCATACACACATGTTTATTTTCACTTATTTATTTGAGAGCAACAGACCGAGAGAGAAAGAGGCAGGTAGAGAGAGAATGGGCGCACCAGGAACTCCAGCCACTGCAAATGAACTCCAGATGCATGTGCCCCCTTGTGCATCTGGCTTACATGGGTCCTGGGGAATCGAGCCTCGAACTGGGCTCCTTAGGCTTCACAGGCAAGCGCTTAACCGCTAAGCCATCTCTCCAGCCCAAAAATTTAAAACCTACTTAATTAATGGAGTTTACTAAACACCTACTATGTCCCAGGCACTGAGCAGAGCACTAGGTGAGAATCCTGCTCATCCTCCTACCCATTTTTACCAGAAAACTAAAAAAGTGGCTGCCCTCCCTCATCTGCTACAACTTGCCCTTCTCAAGCTTGAGTTATACCAGGATCCCCTGGCATGGTCATCAGAGTTCCCAAGCCCGTCTTGATTCCGTACATCCCCGAGACCCAGGTATCTGTATGTAGATAATCATCTCTCTTCCCTTTCTTAGAGGCAAGTGGTCTGGAGGTCCACACTTAGCAGAGCTGTGGTGTCCTGTCCTGGGATCTAAGAACAGGCTGGAGGGCTAGAGAGATGGCTTAGTGGTTAAGGCACTTGCCTGCAAAGCCAAAGGACCCAGGTTCAAACCAGGCGTGGTGGCGCACGCCTTTAATCCCAGCACTCGGGAGGCAGAGGTAGAAGGATCACGCCGTGAGTTCAAGGCCACCCTGAGACTCCATAGTGAATTCCAGGTCAGCCTGGGCTAGACTGAGACCCTACCTCGAAAAACCAAAAAAAAAAAAAAGGACCCAGGTTCAATTCCCCAGTACCCACATAAGCAAGATGCATAAGAACAGACTGGAGTATGAGGCTCAGAGAGGCAGAAAGCAGGAGCAAGGTGCTGGGAAGAGGATTCAGTCGGGGTAGGAGATGTGGCACACAGGGTCTTCTCCCAGAGCTGGTCCTCTCTTAGTTTTTTTCTCTATTGCTAATGAGCTACCAGGCTTCCTCCCCTGCCCCCCCCCCCACTCATATAGTGGGAGATTTTGCACTCAGGCCTCCTAGCACCCTGTGGACTCCTGCCCTTCAATTTCCTCCAGGAGGGGGCTGGGCAGAGCACTGTCTCCCTAATTCGAGAAGTCTCAGCTGAGTTGGAAGAAAAGGCATACCCCAGGCCATATACCCTCTGACCACATTCCTTCACCCCCAGGCCTCAGAAGCCTCCTAGGGCCAGTATCTGAACCGAGAAAGGTTTCCAGGATAGGGCGGGATCCAAGTCCAAGAAACAGAAGTTGAGGTGGCAAGGAAGATCAAGGAGGGAGGGAGGAAGGGAGGCTGGCCCTCCCCCTTCCAGCAAGCCTAGTGTTTGATGCTGGGCTGCTATGAGACATCTCCTGTCCCGGAAACTCAAGGCCAGACAGATAAACACAGATGGAGCGAGAGACTAGGCTGCTTTATTTATTGGCCCGGTGACAGGCCCTCTCCTGTCCCAGAGTCACTAATCTACTACTGGGAGGGGGGTGGCAGACATCCCACCCCCTCGCCACTCTCTTCCCTCCTGCCTGAGGCTGAAGCTCAGCTAGGCTCTGGGCCTTCCTAGCTTGCACCTTTAGAGCTAGCTTCTCTAAGGGGGCCCATTTAGGGCCTCAGAAGCCCCTCAGTCACCCTCTCCCTCCCTCTCCCGGAAGAGACACCTAGGTTTACTCTGTCTCTTCTTTGGTTCTGCCTGGCAGGGTCATCCCATGTGCACGTACCTGGAGACAGGAAGATGGCTAAGGATGACAGCTCAGGAGGACCTTCTGACTGAGAAGTTAGACAGTTCAACTACCTTGTCTTGGGAAGTCCCCAAGGAGACAGGTTGGTTTGGCCTAGTTTGGGTCCACCTAGACCCAGAGATGTCCTAGTGCTGAAAGGCCCTACTCATGAGTGCTTCCTTCTTATTTATTTATTTGAGAGACAGAGCGAAAGACACAGAAAGAGAGAGAGAGAGAGAGAGAATGGGCGCACCAGGGTCCCCAGCCTCTGCAAACAAACTCCAAACACATGCACCACCTTGTACATCTGTCTTACATGGGTCCTGGGGAATCAAATCTGGGTCCTTTGGCTTTGCAAGCAAGCACCTTAAGTGCTAAGCCATCTCTTCAGCCCCTCCCCCCCTTTTTTTTTGTAGGTAGGCTCTTGATCTAACCCAGGCTGACCTGAAATTCACTATGTAGTCTCAGGTTGGCTTTGAACTTGCAGAGATGCTCCTACCTCTGCCTTCCGAATGCTGGGATTAAAGGCGTGCGCCACCACACCCAGCTGCTCCCTTCTAATTTATACCTTTCTTAGCACCCAGTAAAGAGATCTCTGAGGACCCATGCTCATTCCCTCTTCTCTCTACCTCTGCCTTCTTTCACTTCACAAACCTGCCTCTGGTACTCTCTGATGAAAGATGGATTCCCCAGTGGCTGGGGGTGGAGCCTCAGTGGAAACCAAGCCTTCTATCAGCTGGGAAGTGAATTTCAAGAATCCCTTAGGGTCTTCTGGTCCCCAGTCCCCTGCTCTGCACCTATCAACACAGACCCTTCATGTTGTCTCCCCAAATCTTTGCAGAGGGGGAGGGGATTCTATTCAGCCTTACAGAAAGAATGGGTCCCTCAGGCCCCCGGGGTCAGAGATCAGAGGGCACCCAAAGGGCAGGAAGCGGAGGAGGTCAGAGAAGGGGCAGATCTGTACCTGTCAGTGGCTTTGAGGCTGGACACTTGGAGCCTTTAAGAGATTCCCCAGAGATTCGGGGATTTGGCTCCCTGACTCACTGCGGCCAGGCCCAGACTAGGACCTGCTCAACTCGCCTTTCTCTTTCCATTAAAGTGACTTTGGGTCACCCGTGGGCCAGGGAGAATCGTCACCAATATGACAGGCTTGCCTTACCCTCCCTGCTGTTCCCTCCCTC
Source organism: Dipus sagitta (assembly GCA_036346955.1). Taxonomy (NCBI): domain Eukaryota; kingdom Metazoa; phylum Chordata; class Mammalia; order Rodentia; family Dipodidae; genus Dipus; species Dipus sagitta. The sequence goes on along the minus strand of CM070778.1, from coordinate 4,276,829 downwards.
CCTCCTCTCTTACTGGCGCTTTCTCCCAACACACACACACAGCCCCACACCTGGGGAGAGAAGATGATCTGGAATCCTGACTCTGAAGTCTCAGGCACAGTGATATTATTTTGGGTGAGTGGGTGGGCAGGTGAGGGGATAAGTGGTGATTACAAGCCTCTCCCCTCAATCCATTCCATACTAGGAAGCTCTTCCCGGGTAAACTCGGAAGCTTCCTTCCACTCAGCTACTGTCTGTCCTGTCCTGGCCGCCACTGATGAATCAGGTGTGTCTTCCCCTCAAACCCAGAAATCTCTGTGGTCAAGAACTGTGCCTCCCCTATCTGACTAGCTGCTTCCTGCAATTGTTCCCCCTCCCGCCCCCACATCTTCCAAGCACTGAGCCCAGGAGCCTGTTTTGGTGGCTGGGGAGACAACAGCAGGGGCCCAGAGCACATTCATTTCTCCACTTAGGCAGGGCTATTACGTCACTCAAAGTTCAACCAGGCATGACCAGCCTGGGCAGCGACAGACAGGGTCTTAGTTGTTGAAGAAGAAGAAAAAAAGTTAGCCAGGGAGCCAGGAACATAGGCAAAGCTTCCCAGGAGAAGTAGTTTATTTACTTATTTATGTATTTAGGAGAGAGAAAGGCAGACAGACAGAGAGAGAATGGGCGTGCCGAAGCCTCCAGCCACTGCAAACAAACTCCAGATGCATGTGCCACCTTATGCACCTGGTTTACATGGGTCCTGGGGAATTGAACCGAGGTCCTTTGCCTATGCAGGCAAGCACCTTAACTTCTAAGCCATCCCTCCAGCCCCCCCTTTTTTTTGTTTTGTTTTTTTTAGGGGTGGGGTTTCAAGGTAGGGTCTCACTCTAGCTCAGGTTGACCTACTCTAGCCCAGGTTGACCTGGAATTCACGATGTATTCTCAGGATGGCCTTGAACTCATGGCAATCCTACTACCTCTTCCTCCCGAGCACTGGAATTAAAGACATGCACCACCGTGCATGGCTTAGATAACATTTTTTAAAATATATATTCTAAATATATTTTGATTTTATTCATTTGCGAGAGAGAGAGAATGGGCACGCCAGGGCTTCCAGCCACTGCAAACAAACTCCAGACATATGTGTCGCTTTGTGCGTCTGGCTTACATGGGTCCTGGGGAATTGAACTTTGGTTGTTAGGCTTTGTAGGCAAGCATCTTAGCCACTAAGCCATCTCTTCAACCCCATATATATACATCGAACAGGCGTCCTTTGGCTTTGCAGGCAAATGCCTTAACTGCTAAGCCACCTTCTCCAGGCCTTTTTCAGGTTTTTGAGACAGGGTCTCATGTAGCCCAGGCTGGCCTTGAACTCCAGATCCTTTTGTCTACTGCCCAAGTGCTGGGATTGCATGTATGAGCCACCATGTCTGGATTTTATTTATTTGTTTAGGGCTGGAGAGATGGCTTAGCAGTTAAGGCGCTTGCCTGCAAAACCTCAGGACACAGATTCGATTCCCTAGTAACCACATAAGCCAGTTGCACAAAGTGGGGCATACTTCTGGAGTTTGTTTGCAGTGGCTAGAGGCCCTGGCATGCACATTTTCTCTGTCTGTCTCTCTTCTCTCTCTCTCCCTCTGCTTGCAAAAAAATATTAAAAAGTTTAAAAAACAATATGCTTAAGGGCTGGAGAAATGGCTTAGCAGTTAAGGCGTTTGCCTATGAAGCTAAAGGACCCAGGTTCGATTCCCCAGGATCCACGTAAGCACAAGGGGCACATGCATCTGGAGTTCGTTTGCAGTGTCTGGAAGCCCTGTGGCATGCCCATTCTCTCTCTCTCTCCCTCTACTTGCAAATAAATAAATAAAATTTTAAAAAAGAATATTTATAGTGTATATGGTCATGTTCATTTGTGTAGGGATCTTATGTACATACTGTGGAAATGGTTCACAGCTGGTGCCCTTCTAAGTCACTTTGTCTTTTTTTTTTTTTTTTTTTTTTTTTCAGGTAGGGTCTTGCTCTAGCCCAGGCTGAGCTGGAATTCACTATATTGTTTCAGGTGACCTCGAATCATAGCAATCCTCTTACCTCTGCCTCCTGAGTGCTGGGATTAAAGGCATGCACCATCACACTGTTTTTCACTTTTCAAAATATTCTTATCTATTTGCAAGCAGACAGGAAGAGGGAGAAAATGGGCATACCAGGACCTCTTGCCACGGCAAATAAATTCCAGATGCATGTGTCACTTGTGCACCTGGCTTGTGGGATAGGCATAGATCGTAGGTTCTTAGGCTTCGTAGTCAAGTGCCTTAACTACTAAGCCATCTCTCTCTAGCCCCTTTTTATTATTTTTGTGGGTTTTTTTGTTTGTTTGTTTGTTTGTTTGTTTGTTTGTTTTTCGAGGTAGGGTCTCACTCTATCTAGCCCAGGCTGACCTGGCCTCAAACTCACAGTGATCCTCCTACCTCTGCCTCCCAAATGCTGGGATTAAAGGCGTGCACCACCACTTCTGGCTCTTCCAGCCACTTTTTAAATTTTTTGGTTTGTTTTGTTTTGTTTCTCCAGGTAGGGTCACACTCTGGTTCAGGCTGACCTGGAATTCATTATGTATTCTCAGGGTGGCCTACAAATCACAGCAATCTTCCTACCTCTGCCTTCCGAGTGATGGGATTAAAGGAGTGTGCCACCCCACCCGGTGCTTGTATTTTTGAGTTAGGGTTTCACTCTAGCTCAGACTGACGTGGAATTCACTATGTAGTCTCAGGGTGGCCTCAAACTCACAGCAATCCTCCTACCTCTGCCTCCTCTGCTTCCCGAGTGCTGGAATTAAAGGCGTGCGCCACCATGCCCTTTTTAAATTTTTTTTTTGTTTTGTTTTTTGTTTTTTGTTTTTCGAGGTAGGGTCTCACTCTAGCCCAGGCTGACCTGGAACTCACTATGGAGTCTCAGGGTGGCCTCGAACTCACGGTGATCCACCTACCTCTGCCTCCTGAGTGCTGGGATTAAAGATGTGCGCCACCACGCCCGGCTCTTTTTAAAATTTTTAATGGACAAATTACGGTTGTACACATGGAGCAGTGCGGGTGACTTCTAAATTAAGCTGAGAAGCACTGCTACCCTTGAGATTTTCCTTCAAAGAGTTCTGGCTGGGTATGGTGGTGGATGCCTATAATTTCAATACCTGGGAGCACTTGGGAAGTGAAGGTAGAAGGATCAGGAGTTCAAAGACATCCTTGGCTATATAGCGAGTTCAAGGCCAGCCTGAGTTACATATGACTCTGTCTCAAAAACAAAAACAAACCAAAAACAGAAACAAAAACAAAAGCTGTTTTCCCATTTCTTTGGAGGGCCAAGATCCAGGGTGAAGAGGGAGTATCTGTCCTGATCTTTAAAAAAAAAATGTCCTGGTACCTGGTACCGTGGTGGCGTACGCCTTTAATCCCAGCACTCGGGAGGCAGAGGTAGGAGGATCACTGAGAGTTCGAGGCCACCCTGAGACTCCATAGTGAATTCCAGGTCAGCCTGGACCAGCGTGAGACCCTACCTTGAAAAACCAAAAAAAAAAAAAAAAAAAGTCCTGGTGCTGCCTCCTCCTCTCACTTGCCTGCTTGGCCTGCCTGAGGGCCCTGACTCCATGCCAAGTGTCAACCTGCTCGGCCCCACCTGGTCCTTACTCAGAGCTGAACAGACTGGGGAGGCAGGACCTCCTCATCCCACAGCAGCTACTGGTCTCTAGTCACACCCACTTCCCCAGCCGGGCAATGGTATTTGGACCAGCTTGTGGTCACACTGAACCGAGGCCTATATCCATCTGTGACAGGGAAAGTGGTGTGTGCTCAGCCTAGGTGTGTTTTCACCTGTCCCCTCTCCTGCAGATGACTAGGAATTCACAGTAGGGGACAGGCCATGGCAGCCACACACCTGCCCACACCCCAACCTCCCAACAAGCTGGATGAACATCTCTGCTTTTCTGAGATAAGGTCTCACTTTGGCCCAGGCTGACCTGGAATTAACTATGTAGTCTCAGGGTGGTCTTGAACCCAGGGCAATCCTCCTACTGCTGCCTCCCAAGTGCTGGAATGTGCCACTACGCCCAGCCTTCTTGTTGTTGTTTTGAGGTACAGCCTCACTCTAACTCGGGCTGACCTGGAATTTAGTATGTATCTAGGCTGGCATTGAATATGTCATGGTGATCTTCCTACTTCAGCCTCCTGAGTACCAGGATTAAAGGTGTGAGCCAACATGCTTGGCTGGAGAGATGGTTCAGCAGTTAAAGGCTGTTGTTTGCAAAGCATGACATCCTGGGTTCGATTCCCAAGTACCTTCCCCAGTACCAAGTTCCCATGTAAAACCAGATGCACAAAATGGCACATATGTCTGGAGTTTGTTTGCAGTGGGAGGAGGCCCTGGTGTACCCATTCTCTCTCTCTCTCTCTCTGCCTTTTTTCTTCCTCAAATAAATAAATAAATAAAACAGAACCCATGGTGGATTCTATAATCCCAGCACTGGTGCGAGATGGGACTCGGAGACAGGAGGACTTCCCAGAAGCTCACGGTGAGCCCAGCAAAAAAAACAGCAGAGGGAGACTTCGGAGTGAGAAACTCTGCCACGAATAAGGCAGACAGGCAAAGAGCAACCCGGCAGTGGCCCTCTGGCCTCCACACATATGCACATGCCTGTACTTACCCACAAATATACACACACACACACACACACACAAATCAGTTCATTTAAAAAATATTTTTATTTATCTATTTGCAAGCAAAGAGATACCAACATAGAGAAAGACAGAGATAGCAAGGGCACACCAGGGCCTGTAGTCACTGCAAATGAGCTCCAGATGCATGCGTCCCTTTATGCATCTGGCTTTACGTGGGAATCAAAATCAGGTAGTTTTTGCAGGTAAGGACCTTAAATGCTGAGCCATCTCTCCAGCTGAACCAAAAAAAAAAAAAATTTTTTTTTTTTGAGGTAGGGTCTCACTCTAGTCCAGGCTGACCTGGAATTCACTAATTGAGTCTTAGGGTGGCCTCGAACTCACAGCAATCCTCCTACCTCTGCCTCCCAAGTGGTGGAATTAAAGGTGCTTACCACCATGCCCAGCCCAATAAATATTTTTAAAAATCAGGATATCCCTGATTCATGATGCTAAAATCTAGGTGTCACTAGAAGGTTCCATAACCTTGAGTCTGCTGTCCCTGACCCTCTCATGTGAACAGACTGAGAGGTCCCTTTTTCTGGGTTGTTGGAGCAAAGGGTGAAGAGGAACCCTGAAGCCTGCAAGGCTGTTGTCAAGACGACAGATGCAAGGGCCTGTGGGCGTCCAGGGCTGGGCTCCCTCGGAGGGCATCTGGGCTGCCCAGCCTGGAAGCAGGCAAGTGGCTGGGAAAGTCTGGAAGGCATCTTGGAATTCCGTCCTATCCCATTTCCTCTTGTTGGTCCCAGCCAAGCTCTGAGGATTACGACGGCGTGGGCAATAAAAAGTGCCTAATTGGTTGTTGTCCAGCCGAGGCTGCTCCCCGTTTCCCTGGGCGGGGGTGGAAACCGGCTGAGTCAGTTTCACTTTTGCTATTGCCCAGTCCCTGGTGATTGCCGGGTGCTAGCGGAAGCCGAGCAGCAGGGGGAAGCCAGAGGCAGCTCCTGAGGGGCCATGCCTGGGACAAAGGGACCCGGAGAGGGCCAAGCTTCCTTGAGGAAAGAGGACAATTTGGCAGGCTTCACCTCCAATGTCCAGGGCCACCTTTGGGGGGGGTGTGTGTGGAAGAAGTCCCAAGGGAGCCCCTCCCCTCCTGCTGTGGGGTGCGGAGGTAAGGAAAACAGACCAGGGATCCAGGCTGACTGCCGGAAGTTCGCCACAGCTGTGCGATGTGGCTGCACAGGCTCAGCACCCTTCGGACTCCTCAGTGAACCAAGGCCCAGTGGGACTGCATGAGCAGATGCTCGCGGAAGCCTTAGAGCAGTGCCTTGCGTGCAGCAGGTGCTCGGGTGGCACGCTGTCACCACTGAGCCACGTTCCCAGCCCCCGCTGACACGGTCTTCACCTACACTGGGAGGAAGTGGGATGTGGGTCAGCAGAATCTGGACATGGCAAGGACCGGGTGGGGTGAGATGACTTCCGGCTCCGAGCTTGGCGTTTCCCAGTGTCCTTGCTCTTGGCAGGGAGATCCCCCACAAACTAGGATGGGGCCACGCTCTACTCCAGTCCTTCCACCCTGGAGCGCTCTTTCCCACAGCCCACTTTGCCTCACTCAGCCTTTCCTCTTAAGGTTATGCTTGCTTTTCCCACCTCTGGTTCCAGGAGGGCAGAGCTAAACACGGGCTTCTCACCTTCAGGGCAACTTCTTCACCAGTCATCCCCCCCTCCTCCCCACCCTGCCTAGGCTGCGTCTCTTCCTAGGAACTTTGGAACAGAAGATTTTCTCCTCTGGAGACACCTTGCTCCCTGTGCCACCCTGTCCTTTTACCAACAGGTCACCAGGGCACAGCCTCATTGTTCCCATGCCTAAGACCCCAGCCCTCATCTAGCACCTACCGTCTGTCCCATCTTGATGCCCCATTCTGGGTGGGTGGCCTTTCTCCCTCAGCAGACTGGGAAGTTAAAAACTGTTTCAAGGGTTGGAGAGATGGTTTAGTGGTTAAGGCGCTTGCCTGCGAAGCCTAAGGATCCATGTTTGATTCTCCAGATCCCACGTAAGCCAGATGTACAAGGTGGCACAGGCGTCTGGAGTTGGTTTGCAGTGGCTAGAGGTCCTGGTGTGCCCATTCTTTCTCTCTCCCTCTCCCTCTCTCTCTCTGTCTCAAATAAAAATAAAATAAAAAATGAAAAAAAAGAACAGTTTCAAGTGGGCATAATGGCACACACGTGTAATCACGGTGGTCAGGAGGTGAAGGCAGGGGGAGTGTCACCAGTTTACAAGTCAGCCTAGGCTACGTACTGTGTTGCAGGCCAGCCTGGGCTACATAAGAGTCCATGACTCAAAACAAAATAAAACAAACAAAATTCCACCACCATTGAATCTATAAGAAAACAGGACACCTGTGAGCCTCAGGTCTCAGCCACTTTACCCTCTTTCCCACTCCTTGGGCACTGAGGAGAGCAGCGTAGTCACTGGGCTGTCTGCCACCCCAGACTGCACCTGGGGGCTTGGCAGACACAAAGCCACCTGTCTCGGGAGGCTCAGGTGGATGCTGGGAGGCAGTAGACGTCAGCAAAGGCCTCGCCACCAAAGACCCTCAGAAGCCCCTCCAATGCTGGCAGCTGGAAACAGACCATCTAGTCACAGGGTCCAAAAGCCAGCCAGGCAGTGGCACATGCCAGAGGAGTAAGACAGAGGTTCCCTTCTCACAGGCCTGTCTTCTCTGCTGGTGCTCTGTGGGATCTGAGAGAGAAAGACTGCGGAGAGAGAGGGGGGCTTGTTGGTGGGGGATGGAGTGGGAGGAACTTGGCTTGGCTCTTAGGGGGGCAGCAGAAGATTTATGAGGCTGGATTTTTACAGGCTGGGGAGAGGCCCCAGGCAGGAGCCCTGGAGCCTGCCAGAAGCAACACTTGCATAAAACCTGCAACATGAAAGTCTCTGGCAGCACCCCCCCAGCCTGTGGGAGGGGGAAGATTTACAGCTCTTGCACAAGGCCTGCAGGGGCCAAGTGAGCTGCAAGGCCACTTTGGAGCCAGAACAGCTCCCCACCAAGGCCTTTACCTTTCTCCTCTAGGGAAAAAAAAAAAAAAAAAAAAAAAAAAAAAAACTTAACTCACTGATAGAACAGGTTGGAGCGGCCAGGATGGCAGATATCACTCACGGCTGGGACTCCGCCCCCCCTGGAGACTAGGTGGCTCCCAAATTCCCTCCCTGAACTTTCCTCTCTGCCCCGGGGTCAGGCTGGGGTGCCTAGGGCAAGGTGGGGAGGAGCAGAGGGACAACTTTGGGGGCCTGCTGCTAGTGAGGACCATATACTCCCAGCTCATGTCTCTCAAATAGGCCTGGCCTGGACTTCATGTATATGCCCAGTGGTCCAAAGTGTGTGTGTACACATGAGCAAGTGGGTAGGGCTAATCCTAGAAAAGTCTATATATACATATTGGTTTTTCAAGGTAGGGTCTCACTCTAGCCCAGGCTGACCTGGAATTCATTATGTAGTCTCAGGGTGGCCTTGAACTCATGGCGATCCTCCTGCCTCTGCCTCGTGCTGGGATTAAAGGCATGCGCCACCATGTCTGGCTTCCAGTATATTTTAAAACTATTTTATTTATTATTCGAAAGAGAGAGGAAGAGGCAGATAGAGAGAGAGAATGGGAGCATCAGGGCCTCCAGCCACTGCAAAGGAACTCCAGATGCATGTGACATCTTGTGCATCTGGCTTCCTTAGGTACTGGGGAATTGAACCTGGGTCCTTAAGCTTCTCAGGCAAGTACCTTAACCGCTAAACCATCTCTTCCTGCCCAGAGTCCCAATATTTATGGAATACTTTCAGAGCATGTATGTGGAGACAGGTGACAAAATAAAGACATGGAAACACAAGGACCCTTGTGCTTGGTGGCTCTCTCATTTCAGCCAATGAGGTGACATGCTGAGGGGGGTGGGCCTACTCAAATGGGAAGGGGACAGGCCTCTTTTCCCTCAGCTCTGGCCCATCCAAACTCAGCTACCAGGTAGGTTTCTCTTGGGCTGGCCCCTGCTCCTTCCCCAGGGGTACAGAGACTGTTCCACAGCCAAGAGCCTTTGTCTACAGAGGGCAGCTCGGCTGCTTGAAGAGTGTTTTTGCTGCCTCCGCCTCCTGAATTCCATACCCCTGGTCCCACCTGCATGGAGAAGCTCTGGACCTCAACTAGGGGGCGGGGGAGGGGGTGCACTACTAACCACTTAAAAGGACCAGGTGAGCATCCCCGGAGCAGGTGAGGTCCCAGAACCTTTGAACAGGAGGGGGCGGGGCCACCGCCGGAAGATGTTGATAATCCCAGACCAGGGCCTGCCCAAGCTATTGGGTTGGCAAGGACACCATAAAAGGCTGCCCCCCCCCACCTTTTCTCCAGCTGGCCCTCTCTCCCTATCTCTGAGTCTAGTCTCCCAAGAGAGTCCTGCATGGGTGCAGATAAGGAATAATGTCTCAGGTGTCCAGACAGGTAGGCATGGACTTGCTACTACCAGGCTCCACCCTGAGTGGACAGTGACCACTTTCCAGGAACAGGCCAGGGGAAGAGTGGGGAGAGAGGGCAGAGGCTTACCCGTAACTCAACCCAGAAAGGCCCAGTGGGGTAAGGTCAGTGTAGGGCAGAAGGTGCTAGAAGCAGCTGCGGGAGCCTTTCTCTTGCTGAGTGGAAGGCTGGGGCTGGGAAGAGAATCGGAAGTCAAGGAGGAAAGGTGGCTTTGCTCTCTTGGCCCCCTCCCCCTGCCACCAGCTTCTGACTGCGGCTCGGAGTGGTGGAGTGGGCTGGGCTGGTCAGGACCTGCCTCCAGCCTGCCTTCCTCCCCAGCAGGTTGGGAAAATTGCTCTCCTGCTACTGCTCTTGATTTTTTGAAGCCAGATCAAAGGTGGGACCCAGCTGGGAGACCTAGTAAAATCTCAACAATGTGGAGCCTTGGAGTTTCAGAGGTGAAACTAGGAGCCAAGGGAGGGCCCATCCCAGACCCAGGCTGCAGGGGTCAGAGGCCAGAGGGTGGAAACCAGAGGCAGGGGTGGAGCTGGGGGGGGGGGTGGTGGCAAGCCAGTAACTGTAATTTAAAAACTCAAGGCAAAGCCTGTGGTCGCCTTGGCTGGTTCTGCTGTTCTCTCCATGCTAGGGCACTCCCACCCTATGACATAATCCCACTCCCCTGGAAGACCTTCCCAATCCCAGTGCCCAAACCCAATGGAAATTCCTCTCTAGGCTCAGACAAATGTCATGGCACTCTTGCCTGACTGACCCCTCTGCTCACAGGCTCCTGTGCATTGTTTTACATAATAGCAAGTCCTCCCCCCCCCCACTTTTTTTTTTTCCAAGGTAGGGTCTTGCTTTAGCCCAGGCTGACCTGGAATTCACTATGTAGTCTCAGGCTGGCCTTGAACTCACAGTGATCCTTTCACCTTGGCCTCTCGCTGGGATTAAAGGTGTGTGCCACTATGCTGGGCTTTCATAATAGCAAGTTCTTAGATGAAGTGAGTGTTGCTTCTCCCTGCTGCAAACAACAGCGCATTTGTGCTTCCCAGGCCTGGGGTTCCCACTATGAAAAACACCTTTCTATATTGTTTTGTTTCCTTTTTTTTTAATTTTTTTATTTTTTCGAGATAGGATCTCACTCTAGCCCAGGCTGACCTGGAATTCACTATGTAATCTCAGGGCAGCCTTGAACTCATGGTGATCCTCCTACCTCTGCCTCCCAAGTGCTGGGATTAAAGGCGTGTGCCACCACACCTGGCTTTTTGTTTCCTTTTTTTTTTCCTTTAAAGTATTTCTTTGAGAGTGAGAATGACAGTGGGCACACCAGGGCCTCTAGACACTGCAAATGAACTCCAGACACATGTGCTACCGTGTGTATCTGGCTTATACGGGTCATAGGGAATCAAACCTGGGTCCTCAGACTTCATATGCAAGTGCCTTAACCATGCAAGTGCTAAGCCATCTCTCCAGTACTATTCTTTTCTTTCACTAAGCAACACCTCGAGCACCCTCCCCTCCTTGTTTTGCTTGTGTTTTTTAGAGCTAGGGTCTCACTCTAGCTCAGGCTGACCTGGAACTTACACTGTACTCCCAGGCTGGCCTCCTACACAGTGATCTTCCCACCTCTGCTTCCTGAGTGCTGATGTTAAAGGCATGCACCATCACTACATCCACCTAATTTGGGACGGGGAGTTCCTTTTTTCTTAATTTTTATTTTTTGAAGGTAGGGTGTCACTCTAGCCCAGACTGACCTAGAATTCACTTTATAGTCTCAGGATGGCCTCGAACTCACGGCAGTCCTCCTACCTCTGCCTTCCAAGTGCTGTGATTAAAGGCGTGTGTCACCATGGCCAGCTTCCTTTTTTTTTTTTTGTTTGTTTTTCAAGGTAGGGTCTCACTCTGGTCCAGGCTGACCTGGAATTAACTATGTAGCCTCAGGGTGGCCTCAAACTCTCAGCAATCCTCCTACCTCTGCCTCCCGGCTTCCTTTTTTAAAAATATTTTATTTGGGCTGAAGAAATGGGTTAGCAGTTAAGGCACTTGTCTGCAAAGCCAAAAGACCCAAGTTCAATTCCCCAGTACCCATGTAAAGCCAGATGCAGAAGGTGGCACACGCGTCTGGAGTTCGTTTGCAGTGGCTGGAGGCCCTGGCACACTCATTCTCTCTCTCTGTCCCTAATAAATAAATGAATAAAAATAAATCATTTAAAAATATCTTATGCCAGGCATGGTGGCCTTTAATCCCAGCACTTGGGAGGCACAGGTAGGAGAATTGCCGTGAGTTCGAGGCCACTCTGAGACTGCATAGTGAATTCCAGGTCAGCCTGGGCCAGAGTGAGACCCTACCTCGAAAAACCAAAATTATATATATATATATATATATATATATATATATATATTTGCAATATATATATATTTAAATTTATGAATAAATTTATTTGCAACCAGAGAGAGGTGTAGAGACTGACAGAATGAGAATGAGAGAGAGGGCATCTTTGCCACTGCAAATGCACTCCAGATACATGGAATGCACAAGATGGGCTGCAACTCACAACTGCCTCAGCCTCTCGAGTGCTGGGTTTATATGTGTACCACGACGCAGGACTTTCCTTCTACTTTTATTTCCCCATGGAGACCTGAAGCTGAAATGCAGGCCTATGTCCCATCCCTGCCCTCTCCCTGTTGCTTCCTGTCCTTGGAGCCTCTCGGGTAGGCCAAAATGATTACTATCCTCCACAGAGGCCTTCTTGCTGCCTCCAGCCGCTTCTTCCCTCTAGGCTGTCATGTCTCTTCCTAAGAATCTCCCAGCCATCTCCAGGGCTGTGGCATAGAAGACAGTAATGTACTAAGGCAGGGGGTTGCTGTGTGGGGCCAAAAAGACCGCTTTTCTTCTCTGAGCAGTCCTGACAGACACAAAGCACGTCTATGATAAGTAAGCATGTCTGAGGAGCCCCGGCTGTCCCAGGCCAAGGCGAGGAGGAGCATTTCCCAAGGATAACTGGGGCCTCCATCCTCATCATTAGGGTAGCCCTCTGGAACTGGGATGGGTAGTAAGCACGAGTGTGTGCACACCTAAATGTGTCTGGGCACAGGAAAGGACGGAAGAGTTTAATTCCACAAAATCTGCTGTCACCAATACACTGTAACCTTAGCCAACTCCAGCACCTTCTGAGAGCCTCGGTTTCCCCCAGCCATAAAATACAGGGTTAATTGTCCCTCCTAGGGAAGTTGGGAGGGTTAATTGGGCAATGGCTCTGAAGCCAGGGAGATCTATAAATACAAGGGATCATTAGAGGGTATTTCACAGCCGTTTTGTGGCCCTGATGGTATTATTAATATGATTATTGTTATTGTTATCACCACCATCACCCACTTCCTGAGTCTCTGCCAGCTGGGTCCTTCTTCCAGGTGAAGGAGTTCTGTCAGTGGCCTCTGTGACCCCCACATTCAGGGTCTCAGGACCCCTAAAGGAGGCTAGTGATAGGGCTGAGCAGTGGCTCTAGAGACAAGGGTCAAGGATGCAGAAAGGAGAGAACGGCAGGCCTGCCTGGAGAATCTGTGGCCTGTGCCTGTCCCCGGGGACACCTGCAGTGGGCTGTGGGAAGCCTAGATGGACTCAGAAAAGCATGCTGGGTGACCATGTGGATGGAGCTGAGGTCAGGGTCAGGAGATGACTGTGTGCTCCTAGGGGCCACGGCAGAGGGTGCTTCTGGGGCACAAAGACAGGCTGGTTGGTAGAAATCTGCCTTCCTGAGGAAGCAAACAGTGCTTCTAATTGAGATTTTTTGTAGGTCAGCCTGGGGATGAAGCAGGGTGCTGGCTGGCCTACTGTAGGTGCCCAGTATGTGCCTATTAAATTTCCTCGGGTCTCTGCTTCCCAGGTTGTTAAACCTAGAGGTTTCAAGAAAGGCCTTGGGCGCCCTCTGGTGGTCATACACCACGGCTATGGAGGATCTGCCCTTTCTGCCCTAAAGAGCACCTTCTCCTGGGGAGACCCTGCCTGCCTATTCTGGAGCCTCCCGAGACCCTAGCCAGGGAGCCTGGGGCGGGAAGATCCATAGAAGGAAGAACCCTGTGGGAGAGATGGATGGAATGTCCTTGCTGGGAGATTCTGTGGCAGTTGGTCTGCAGCCATGGGCCTGGGCAGGAAAGCCAAGGACAGAAGTCTAGGGAGACAGGGTATGGGTCAGGAGCAGCAGCCCCTGGGTAGGAGAAGAAGGAGTGGTAAGACAGCTGTGTGCTCCCCAGGGTGCAGAGTGGGACTGGCTGGCAGAACATAGTAGGGAGGTGAGCTTAAAGCCGCAGTACGTTTTCCAGGTGGTTTGGATCATAGAAATCATGGTAGACTGGAGGAAACAAAGAACCACGATTTTTTCAAAACCATTCTCAGGGCTGGCCTATCAGGGTGTCAGGACTGGCTGGAAAAGCCTTCCTCATAAGTGTGTGTGTGTGTGAGTGAGAAAGAGAGAGAGAAAGAGATGGGGGGGGGGGCAGACAGAAAGAGAGGAAAGAGAAAGGGGAGAGGGAAGAGAGAGAAGGGAAAAAGGAATGTAGAGGCCATGGGAGACCCTTAAGGAAAAATTAAAGCTTTTTTTTTTTTTTTTTTTTTTTTTTTGGTTTTTCGAGGTAGGGTTTCACTCTAGTCTGGGCTGACCTGGAATTCACGATGTACTCTCAGGGTGGCCTTGAACTCACAGCAATCCTCCTACCTCTGCCTCCCGAGTGCTGGGATTAAAGGCGGGAGCCACCACACCTGGAAAAATTTAAGCTTTTTTAAAAAATAATTTGGACTTTATTGCTTATTAGTTACATCATTCCATACAACTTTAAATATTTTATTTTTATTTATTTGAAAGAAAGATATAGAAATAGGCAGGGAGAGAGAGACAAAAAAAAAAAAAAAAAAAAAAGACTGGGCATGCCAGGGCCTCTAGCCACTGCAGACGAACTCCAGATGTGTGTGTCCCCTTGTGCATCTGGCTTTCATGGGTCCTGGGGAATCAAACCTGGGTCCTTTAGCTTTAGCTGAAAAACCAATATATATATATATATATATATAATATTATATTATATTATTATTGGAGCCAGGCATGGTGGCGCACGCCTTTAATTGTATAGTCCAGCACTTGGGAGGTAGAGGTAGGAGGGTGATCGTGAGTTTGAGGCCACCCTGAAACTACATAGTGAATGAATTCCAGGTCAGCCTGAGCTAGAGTAAGACCCTACCTTCAAAACACAAAAAGAGGAGCCCCCCCCAAATTTATTATTTGAGAGAGAGAGAGGCAGATAGAGAGAGAATTGGTGTGTCAGGGCCTCTAGCCACTGTAAATAAACTCCAGAAACATGCACCATCTTGTACATCTGGCTCATGTGGGTGGGTCCTGGGAAATGGAACCTGGGTCCTTTGTCTTTGTAGACAAACATTGGTTTGGTTTTTTTTTTTTGTTGTTTTTTTTGATTTTTTGAGGTAGGGTCTCACTCTAGCCCAGGCTGACCTGGAATTCACTATATAGTCTCAGGGTGGCCTTGAACTCATGGCGATCCTCTACCTCTGCCTCCCTGAGTGCTGGGATTAAAGGCGTGCACCACCATGCCAGCCTTGTAGGCAAACATCTTAATGGCTAAGCCAACTCTCCAGACCAAAATCTGCAATCTTTAAAAGGCTGAGGTGGCTGTCACTCTTCGAAGGCAAACAATGCCACTCAAGCTGGGGCCACAGGTAGAACGGTGGGCTGCCCCTTAGTCAAGGGCTTCCTTAATGCACTTCTCCATTCTTTTCTTTTTTGTTTTGATGTTTTGAGGTAGGGTTATCTCACTCTAGCCCAGGCTGACCTTAAATTCACTATCTAGTCTCAGGCTGGCTTCAAAATCACGGCAACCCTCCTACCTCTGCCTTTGGAGTGCTGTGCTTCTGGTTTCTGAACCGAGAGCACGGCTGTGCCTTGTGGCTCCTTTCATGGGAGGCTCCAGAAGCCTTCTGCAGCTTCCTGAGGCCAAAGACTGCTTCCCTGTCTCTCTTCAGCACACTTAGGCCCCGGAGGGACAGACGCTCTCACTCTCTGGAACTCTGGATAGCAGAGCAGTCACATGCAGAGGAGAACATGGGGAGTCAGGAAGCGCGGCAAGAAAGCAACAAGAGGCTTAAGAGGCAGACAGGGAAGAAGTGAGGCAGAAAGAGAAGGGGTTGGGCTGTGTCCTGAGGAGTGGTAGATCACTGTGCTGAGAGTGGGAGGTGCAATGAAAACAGGGGGGTGGGGTGGGTAAGAGAAGGAAGAGGCTGGAGGTAGCTGGAGGCAAGAAAGGAAGATGCTCTGAGAACCTGCCGGCAGTCACACTGGGAAGAGATGGCGCCCCTTGGTGATGTGGAAGCACCCTCACTGTGGGAAGACTGCAGCAGGTAGAGTGGGGAAGAGGAGACGTTCCGGAAAGGGAAGGACAGGAGTGAGCTGGCACCGAGAGTCCAGATGTTCTTCTGTCCCCTCCCTCTCCTGGGTATCCCAGTGGAGTCATTTTTGGAGGAGTGCTGTTGCGCCTGGCTTGCCCGAGTATGTCACCAGAGGATCTTCTTCATACAAACACAGGGTCCCATCCCTAGGGACTGACTTCCAGGGATGGGAGCCAGTCTTCAGAACTGGTGAAAGGCTCTTTAGAAAGTGTAGAGTAGCTGGGCGTGGTGGCGCACGCCTTTAATCCCAGCACTTGGGAGGCACAGGTAGGAGGATTGCCGTGAGTTCGAGGCCACTCTGAGACTCCATAGTGAATTCCAGGTCAGCCTGGGCTAGAGTGAGACCCTACCTCAAAAAAAAAAAAAAAAAAAAGAAAGTGTAGAGTGACCAGGGAGACAGCAGGGACCTAGGGGCCCGCTACCTGGCCACTTCCCTCACACGGAGAAGGGGACCATCCTGAAAAAAGAGATGTGTGAGAAGAGAATTTGTGTGGTGGTCTGAGAGGGCATGCAGATGAGGCTCTAAGACTCCAGTGGCAGGGGGGATGTGGTCTGGTGGTGGAGTGTGGGACTAGCATGCATGAGGTCTTGGATTTGCTCTCCAGCAGCACTGGGGGTAAAAAGTGTCCCCTTCCTTAGTTGTGCCTGTAGTAAGCTTAAAAATAAGCCTTAGCCTGGGCTACAGCAAGACCCTACCTCAAAACAAACAAAATAATAATTAATAATAATAAGCCTTTAATCCAGTATGCCCATTCTCTCTCTGTCTCTCTTCTATCTCTCTCTGTTTGCAAATAAATAAATTAATTTTAAAAATGGTCTGGAGAAATGGCATAGCAGTTAAGGCACTTGCCTGCAAAGCCTAAGGACGCAGATTTGATTCCCCAGCACCCATGTAAGTCAGATGCATAAGGTGTCACATGCATCTGGAGTTTGCAGTAGCTAGAGTGACACCCATTCTCTCTTTCTTAAATAAAATAAAATAAATAAATAAAAACAGGCACCAAGCTGGTGCATGTATCTGGAGTTCCTTTGTAGCAGCAAGAGGCCCTGGCATGGTCATGTTCTCTATTTCTCTTCTCTCTCTCTCAAATAAATAAAATATTAAAATACAAACAAACAAACAAAACTAAGGGCTGGAGAGATTTCTCAGTGGTTAAGGTGCTTGCCTGCAAAGCCTAATGACCCAGGTCTGAGTCCCCAGTACCCACATAAAGCCAGATGCACAAAGTGGTGCATGCATCTGGAGCTCATTTGCAAGTGGATAGAGGCCCTGGCATGTTCATTCTCTCTCTGTGCTTGCAAATAAAACAAAACAAAACAACAACAACAAAATCAAACAAAACCAAAAATCAAACAAAGGGGCTGGAGAGATGGCTTAGTGGTTAAGGCATTTGCCTGCAAAGCCAAAGGATCCCGGTTCGATTCTCCAGGATCCACGTTAGCCAGATACACAAGGGGGTGCATGCATCTGGAGTTCGTTTACAGTGGCTGAAGGCCCTGGTGTGCCCACTCTCTCTTTCTCTCTTTCTGCCTCTTTCTCTTTATGAAATAAATAAAATACGCTTTTAAAACAAACAAACAAAATGAACCAACCAACCAAAGAGACTCCTGGTGAATTCTAAATTCTCTAACCATCCCTATCTACTTTTTGTCACTTCTTCTGTCTTCAAGATGGGGCCTCTGTGTAGAACATAACTACCTTCAGCTTTTGTCCCAGAGGAGGTTTGACAGCCGCCCAGCAGGATAGTCAACCCAACTCCCCACCAAAACCCATGCACCCTATCGTAGCTGAGTCACTGAACCCGGGTGGAGTCCTTGGCTTTCTCAATGAAGCAATCAGAACTGGAAACTGGCCTGGGAACAGAATGTATGGGCTATACAGACAAGCCCTATGCAGATGTATTATATGCACATACTCATTCTAGAACTCTGCATACATTTCCTGACCATCCTGTATACTGGTCTCCATCCTTCTACTGAAGCCCAGTATCTCAGGGGAGTCAGAAGTGACAAAGCGCCTGGAGGGTGGTGGTCAGTTGTAGAGAGACTCAGGCTTACTCTCTAACAGGGCTAAACAAGAGGATAAATTGAGTAAAATAATGTGAGAGAAGTTCTACATATGTGCCAAGAATAGTCCAGGGTGGGACAGAGAAGACAAAGCTTGGCAGGGCAAAAGTGAACAGTAGATTTTGAGCAGGGTCTTGAAGGATGCCTAGGAATTTACTAGAAGAAAGGGCTTACTTATAAAGGAAGAAACTAGTAGAAAGCCATCTAAGTGCTTAGAAACTATAGCATCTTTAAAAAAAAATTTAGGGGCTAGAGAGATAGCTTAGCAGTTAAGGCACTTGCCTGCAAAGCCTAAGGACCCAGGTTCGATTTCCCAGTACCCACACAAGCCAGATATGCAAAGCGGTGCTTGTGTCTGGAGTTCACTTGCAATAGCTGGAGGCCCTGGTGCACCACTCTCTCTGCTTTTTTTTTTTTTTTTTCTAATTAAAAAAAAATTCAGGGGCTGGAGAAATGGCTTAGTGGTTAAGGCTCTTGGCTGCAAAGCCAAAGGACCCAGGTTTGATTCCCCAGTACCCATGTAAGCCAGATGCACAAAGTGGCACATGTGTCTGGAGTTCATTTGTAGCAGCTGGAGGCCCTGCATGCCCATCCTCTCTCAAATAAATAACTTTTTAAAAATTAAAATAATTTTCTGCCGGGCGTGGTGGTGCACGCCTTTAATCCCAGCACTCGGGAGGCAGAGATAAGAGGATCACATGAGTTCGAGGCCACCCTGAGACTCCATAGTGAATTCCAGGTCAGCCTGGGCTAGAGTGAGACCCTATCTTGAAAACCCCCCCCCAAAAAAAATTAAAATAATTTTTGAGGTAGGGTCTCACTTTAGATGAGGCTGACCCGGAACTCACTCTGTAGACCCAGAGTGACCTTGAATTCACAGTGATTCTCCTACTGCAGCCCCCCAAGTGCATGTGCCACCACACCCAGCTGTGGGTGGCATCTTTCCTTGAGAGAAGAGGCAAGGATTTGTAAAGAAGGAAATGGAGGTGGAGGGAGAAAAGGAAGAAAAGACACACAAGAGTGTGGAGGATGTCAGGTATGGAGGTGCACGTATGTAATCTCAGTACTAGGGAAGGTGAAGTGGGAGGATCTCAAATTCCAGGCCAGCGTGGGCTATACAATGAGATCTTACCTAAATTTATTTACCTAGTTATTGCAGGTGGATGTGTGTGGCATATGTATGCACGTTTGTGCATATGAGTGCGTGTAGAAGCCAAAGATCACCTCGAGCATATTCCTTAATCACTTTTCACACACACACACACACACACACATGCACGTGGAAACCAGAATGAAGGCCGGGTGTCTTCTTCAGTTATTGTACACCTTATTCTTTGAGACATTTCTCTCTGAATTTAAAGCAGTAAGCTGTAGGTGTCTTCCTCTATGCCTCCCCGGAAGTATCATTATAGATGCGCCAGGCATTTTTACATGGGTACTGGGGATCCAAACCCAGGTCCTCATGCTTAAGTAGTAAGCACTTTACTCACTGGGCCTTTCCACAGACTCTCCAACTCATTTCTTAAAAATACTTAATTTGTTTGAGAGAACGAGAGGCAGATATAGGGCCGGGCGTGGTGGTGCATGGGGACGGGTGTGGTGGCGCACGCCTTTAATCCCAGCACTAGGGAGGCAGAGGTAGGATTGCCGTGAGTTCGAGGCCACCCTGAGACTCCATAGTGAATTCCAGGTCAGCCTGGGCTAGAGTGAGACCCTACCTGGAAAAACCAAAAAAAAAAAAAAAAAAAAAAATATATATATATATATATATATATATAGAGAGAGAGAGAGAGAGAGGCAGATATAGAGAATAGGAGGCTCACTAGGGCCTCCAGTCACTGCACATGAACTCTAGATGCATGCATCACCTTATGCATCTGGCTTAAGTGGGTAGGAATTGAACCCTGGTCCTTAGGCTTCGCAGGCAAGTGCTTTAACTGCTGAGCCATCTCTCCAGCCCTCCAATTAACTTATTATTATTATTATTATGTATTTTTTTTGAGGTAGTGTTTTCCTCTAGCCCAGGCTGACCTGGAATTCACTATGTAGTCTCAGGGTGGCCTCGAACTCAAGGTGATCCTCCGACCTCTGCCTCCCAAGTGCTGGGATTAAAGGCCTGTACCATCACGCCCGGCTTCTGATTTATTTTTTGAGACAGGGTCTTTTACTGAACCTGGAGCACACCTATTTGGCTAGACTAGCTAGCCAGCAAGCCCCAAGTATCTTCCTGTTACCATCTCCCCAGCACTGGGACTACAAGTGCATGCCTCTGTGCCTGGATTTTATGTGGGTGCTAAGGATCTGAACTCAGGTCCTCATGTTTGCAGAGCAATCACTTTACTGAGACACCAGCCCCTTACCTAAATTACAAACAAAAACAAAGCTGGGTGTGGTGGTGCACACCTTTAATCCCAGGACTTGGGAGGCAGAGGTAGGAACATCGCTGTGAGTTCAAGGCCACCCTGAGACTATAGTGTGAATTACAGGTGAACCTAGACTAGAGTGAGACACTATCTCAAAAACAAAAACAAAGGCTGGAAAGATGGCTTAGTGGTTAAGGTGCTTGCCTACAGAGCCAAAGGATCCAGGTTCGATTCCCCAGTACCCATGTAAACCAGATGCACAAGGTGGCACATGCATCTGCAGATTGTTTGCAATAGCTAGAGGCCCTGGCATACCCATTTTCTCTCTCTCAAATAAGTAAAATAAAACAATTAAAAAAAATGGCTGGCCATGGTGGCCCACAACTTTAAACCCAGCAGAGGAGGATCACCATGAGTATGAGGCAAGCCTGAAACTACATAGTGAATTCCAGGTTAGCCTGGGCTAGAGTGAGACCCTACCTCAAAAAAAAAAACAAAAAAAAAAAAAAACAAAAAAAAGGACTGGACATATGCCTTAACAGTTAAGGCACTTGCCTATGAAGCCTAAGAAGTCAGGTTCTTTTCCTGAGTTCCCACATAAATCAGATGCACAAAGTGGTACATGCATCTGGAGTTTGCAGTGGTTAGAAGCTCTGGCGTGCGCATTCTCTCCCCCCCCCCCTCTCTGCCTCTTCTATCAAATAAATCAGTAAATAAAGCTCAGTGTGGTGGTGGATGCCTTTAATCCCTGCACCTGGGAGGAAGAGGTAGGAAGATCACTGTGAGTTCAAGGCCACCCAGAGCCTACATAGTGAATTCCAGGTCAGCCTGGGCTAGAATGAAACTCCACCTCAAAAAGCAAACAAGCCGGGCGTGGTGCACGCCTTTAATCCCAGCACTCGGGAGGCAGAGGTAGGAGGATCACCATGAGTTCGAGGCCACCCTGAGACTACATAGTTAATTCCAGGTCAACCTGGACCAGAGTGAAACCCTACCTCAAAAAAACAAAAACAAAAAAACAAAAACCAACCAACCAAACAACATAAAATATATATTAAAAAAAAGAGAGAGTTGGAGAGATGGGCTTAACAGTTAAGGTGCTTGCCTGTGAAGCCTGAGGACTCAGGTTTAATTCCACAATACCCACATGTGGCAAACGTCTTTAATCCTAGCACTGGGAAGGCAGAGGTAGGAGGACCACTGTGGGTTTCAGGCCAGCCTGAGACTACAGAGTGAGTTCTAGGTCAGCCTGGCTAGAGTGAGTCCCTACTTCCAAACAAAACAAAACAAAAAAGTATGAGTCAGGCATGGTGGTGCACAACTTTAATCCCAGTACTTCAGAAGCAAAGGTAGGAGGATCAGCGTGAGTTTGAGGCCAGACTGAGATTATATAGTGAATTCCAGGTCAGCCTTGAGGCTAGAGGGAGATTCTGCCTTGAAAAACCAAGGAAAAAAAAAGTATGGAGGACCTTGTTTGCCTAGGAGTTCCAGCTTTATCCTGGGAATAGGGTCCCAATGAAGAAATACAGGAGCAATACCACCTATTCTTTTGGTGTTTTTTTTTTTTTTTTTTTTTCAAGGGTCTCACTCTAGACCAGTCTGACCTGGAATTCACTATGTAGTAACAGGGTGGCCTCAAACTCATGGTGGTCTTCCTACCTCTGCCTTCCAAGTACTGTGATTAAAGGCATGCACCACCATGCCCAGCTTCATCTTTTCTTTTCTTTTGTTATGGTGTGGTGTGTGAGTATGGGTACAGTATGCACCCTGTGCATGCAGAGACCACAAGAGAGTACTGGGTATCCTCTTCAGTGTTGTTTCCTTGAGACGGTCACAGATCTGCAGCTGCCAGTTTTTTTTTTTTTTTTGTCAGACTGGTCGACCAGTGAGTCCCACCAATTCTATCTCCACTCCCCTCAGGATTACAGGCAAGCATGGTGCAGGCTCCTCTCCACCCAGGTAGGGTCTCACTCTAGGCCAGGCTGACCTGGTTTCCACTATGTACTCTCAGGGTGGTCTTGAACATACAACGATCCACCTACCTCTGCTTCCCAAGTGCTAGGATTAAAGGTGTGCACCAACATGCCCGGCTTTCTAAATATTATGTTCTTTATATTGTTTTATTATACCAAACCTTTCTTAGTGGTGATTTTCAAACTGCTGATCATGAACATCAAGAAAAAAAACGGGGGCTGGAGAAATGGCTTAGTGGTTAAGGCGTCTGCCTGCAACGCCTAAGGACCTGAGAGGTTAGATTCCCCAGTATCCATGTAAGCCAGATGCACTAGGTGGCACATGTGTCTGGAGTTTGTTTGCAATGGCTGGAGAACCTGGCATACCCGTTCTCTTCTCTCTCAAATAAATAAATAACCTCTTTTTTTTTCAAGGTAGGGTCTCATTCTAGCTCAGGCTGATCTGGAATTCACAATGTAATCTCAGGGTGGCCTCGAACTCACAGTAATCTTTCGACCTCTGCTTCCCAAGTGCTGGGATTAAAGGCATGCACCACCATGCCCGGCTAATAAATAATAATCTTTTTTTTAATTTATTATTTTTTATTTTTCTTTATTAGTTAGTTTTGTATTCAGCAAATACAGTCAGTTTGTTTTTTTATTTTTTATTTTATTTTATTTTTTAATAATAATCTTGAAAAGAAAAAAAGCTGGGAGGCAGGAAAAGTTAAATAGAGCTGTTCATGGTGGCGCATGCCTTTAATCCCAGCACTTGGAAGGCAGGGGTAGAAGGATTGCCATGAGTTCCAGCCACCCTGAGGCTATATGGTGAATTCCAGGTCATCCTGGTCTAGAGGGAAAACCTACCTCAAAAAAAAACAAAAAACAAAAAAAAAACTGCTCTGAAGAGAGGGCTTAGTAGTTAAGGCGCTTGCCTTGAAAGCCTAAGGACCCATGCCCAACTCTCCAGGTCCCAAGTAAGCCAGACACACAAAGTGATGCAAGGTCACACATGCACACAAGGTGGCGCACGTGTCTGGAGTTCAATTGCAGTGGCTGGAGACCCTGCTGTGCTAATTCTTTCTCTCATTAAAAAAAAAAGTAAAAGAAATCTCAGCACTTGGAGGCAGAAGTAGGAAGATCATTGTGAGTTAGAGGTCACCCTGAGAATACATAGTGAATTCCAGGTCAGCCTGGACTAGAGTGAGACCCTACCTCAAAAAAAAAAAAATAAAATAAAAAAATAAAAATAGAAACTGGAGAGATGATTTAGCGATTAAGACGTTTGCCTGCAAAGCCAAAGGATCCCGGTTTGACTCTCTAGGACCTACCTAAGCCAGATGCACAAGGGGGCGCATGCTTCTGGAGTTCGTTTGCAGTGGCTGGAGGCCCTGGCGGCCCATTCTCTCTCTCTCTTCCTCTCTACCTCTTTATCTCTCTCAAATAAATAAATTATATATATATATATAAGTAAAAATAGCTCCCAGCAAGGGTGTGTATGTGGCATATATACCTATACAATCAGTGTATTGGAGGTGCAGGTTTTGGAAACTTTGTTAATATTCGCATTCAGTTTGGGCATACCGAATCAGGATGCAAAATGCATTTTTTCACTGTGGGTTTTAGATATTAAGGAAGGAAAAGCAAGCATACCACTGCTCTGAGGTGTAGGTGTGAGCATCCTGTCTTCATTGATGAGGGCCTCAGGAAGGAGTTCAGTGCCCAGGCTGGTGTGAAGCCAGCGTGCATGGATTCCCTCATACGAATGCCAGGCCGCCTGCCCAGGCTGGGCGTCCAAAAGATTGGAAGAGAAAGAAAACCTACCTGGGTGGTTCAGGAGGAAATGTGGTAGAGGTCAAGCGGGGGAGGGGGTGTCTCAAGACTCCAGGAGTGTGCCATTTTACAGGTTCTAGGCACCACGCCCCTTAAAAGTGTCAAATTTGATTAGGGGAGGCAGCCCCGGGGGTCTGCTTTTGGAAAAAGCTCAGAAGATGCCCATAAGCCCGTTTGGGGCCGTGTGGATTGGGGATGTGGGGGTGTCTCTGCGATAAACTGGTGAGGATTAAGAGGGCCTTGAACTGATTACAATGAAAATCCCTCTCGGAACTATCAGGTAACCCTAAACTCCCGCTAAGGTGTTGAACTTCAGGGTTCCCCCGATGACGGAGGGGGGGAGAACTGACAGGTTAGTGGCTGTCCACTCACCAGGTACGGGACAGCGCGGCAGTGCACTGCAGCAGGACAGCCCGAGGACGGGAATGACCCACCTGGCCCAGACTGTAAGGAAGAAGCGAACTGTATTCCTTTCATAGGTCATTTCTCCGCCTCACCCTAAGGACTTCTGATTGGCTTTAGGACCGATCTATCACTCATCTTCTGGGTTAGAGGTGGGTGGAAGGTCAACCGGGACCAATAAAGGAACACCCCCTCGGCTAAGTCCCTCCCCCTCCAGCTTCCTGTTGCTGTCCATCAACCTCCTAGTGGGCGGGACCGCGCTTCCCACCAGTTGGCTAATGAATATGTCGTTCATTTCTGAGTAGGTTTCCGGTTGGTGCCTGCTGCCGTCCATCAGTGACATATTGCATTCTTATTGGCCAGGCCTACGTCACTCTAGATGCTTCTAAGCTATTGGTTAGTCACGCTGTCGGTCCTCAATGTCTCGCACGCTTATTGGTGAGCGCCGCCGTCGCTCGGGCGGTGGCGGGCTCCGGGATTGGCGGGTGCTAGGCGGGCGGTGTCAGGCTCTCGGTGGCGGCGGAGGCGGCGGAGGCCAGGGAGGAAGATGTCGTAATGAGCGGTGGGTCCTTGCCTCTGCCGGCGGGGTCTTCCCGGACCTCAAGGGTCAGGAAGACGGGCAGAGGCCTCGGGGAGAGGAAGCTGGGGCCGGGGGTTCCGCCGTGAGCCTGGGCCTGGCACCGGGGCCCGGCTACGGGAGGGGCGGGGGAGGGAGGATTCCCGCCCGGAGGAGGAGCACGGCAAGCCAGCCGGGCGGAGGCACCCGGAAGGGGGCGTTTGACTCCCCGCCCCCTCGGAGCCCGCTGGGCCGGGAGGGCGGCGCTTCCGGGGGCTGGCTGGCAAGAGGAGCGGACACCGGGGCGAGCCTGGAGTCCTTCCCCGGGGTCGCACACCTGGGTCGGCTGCCAGGGAGGCGGTGGACACCTCTTGTGCTCGCTTCGTGTCTCCAGGAGTCCACGGGCGATCCGGGACCCTCGGGAGGGCAGGGGGTCCAGGCGATGCTTGAGACGGTGCCAAGCAAATGAGTACAGCTGGGCATACGCTCTAACCTGCTCACTGACGTGTAGCCATCGGGAGACGGTGTGTCTGTCTGGACACGAGGGCACTTCCTGGTCAGATGACTGTAAGGCCTTAGGACTGCCGAGTTAAAAAAAAAAAAAAAATCGTCTTTTAATGTTCGCACGTGCATCCTTGAATCTCCCTCCGCCTGGGTATCTACAAGTTCTTAGAATTTCCGGGAAGTTTGAGAACTTGTTGACAGCCTGTTGACTGACATCTCGTGGGGAGACCGCTGAAATCCCAAAGCCCAGGAACTGTCAGTCTTGAAATAAAACAGTTGCTGTCTTCCTCCACCCAACCTCCATTTCCAGTGCTGACTTAATGGTTTTCAGCTTCTTGGTTTCCCTTCCCAGTGGCGTTCTAATTTTAGCTCAAAATTGAGAAACCTGTCCTTGCTGCTTTCCTTAGGTTGATTTCAGTAGTCATGTTTGTCTTATAATTAACATGATCCAAGGTGATCATTCAACTTTTTTCCTGAAGTTTTTCCTTCTGAGGTTACTTGCTCATTCATTTTTTTTTTTAAACCCTGGAAAAAGCAACAAGCCAGTAATTTCTGTGAGCCATGGATTGGGCCAAGGTCCCTTTCATTCAAATTCCATTGCAAAGAGAAGGGCACTGATGTTTCAGGGTGCATTGGGATGCACAATAAAACTGTTTTGAGGCAGTGCCCTAAAAGGCATGGATATCACAGCCAGGGTTAAGTGTTGAGTTGATTCCCCCTGCCCCTCTGCAGTGCTGGAGATTGAATTTAGGGCCTCACAAATGCTAGGCAAGCGCTCTATCACTAAGCTATAACCTCAGCTCTGAATTGGTGTTCTGTAAAAGACTTTTAAGGCTAAGAAGTTTAGGATATTGGCCCTAAACAGGCCACCAAGGGATTATGTGGGACCCAGAGCACAGTAGCAGTTTTGATAACTAACACAAAGAAATCCATTGTCTGCAGCAATGAATATAGCTGCAGTGTCTTGTGTTTTATCCTGGAGGATAATGAAGGGAGCAAATTTCTTACACAACCTATCCTTTGGGCTGATGTTAGTGTTCTTGTGACTTTGTTTTGTTTTGTTTTGTTTTGGAGCAGGAGTGAGACAGAGTCTTGCTGTGAAACCCTGGCTGGTCTGATATTAAGTCTTGCCCAGGAAGGCCTTGAACTCATGACCCTCCTGCCTCAGTCTCTTGAGTTCTGGGGTTACAGGCATGTGCCACCATACTTGGCTTCCAGGGGCTTCAGGTAGGTGTTAATACTGGTTAAGAATGGACTCTCACTGGCTGAAGTGATTAGTCAGTTTTCTAATTTTAATTCTTCCTCTTGGTTGTACAGAGACTTAATGTAGAGTGTAAAGCCATGACTGCAAGGGAAGAAAAAAGTTGGCCTGACATGAATATGAGTGCTAGGCTGCTAAAGACACACATTTTTAACCAGGCGTGGTGGTGCACACCTTAAATCCCAGCACTGGGGAAGTGGAGGTAGGAGGATTGCTGTGAGTTCCAGGCCAGCCTGGGACTGCAGAGTGAATTCCAGGTCCACATGGGCTACAGCGAGATCCCCTACCTCTAAAAACAAAAAAAAAAAAAATTCTTTGTCAAGGAGACCTTTGTTTGTTCATAATTAGATTTTCCACTAAGTGCCCAGCAGCAGGGGTACCTGGTTCTGGGAGGAAGAGGTAGGCATTCCTGTGCACAGCACATAGATTGGCTCCTTCTTTTCTCATAGTTGATTAAAAGTTGGGGCCCCTTACAAAAAGGAGAGAAGCTGGGTGTGGTGGTGCATGCCTTTAATCTCAGAACTCAGGAGGCAGAGGCAGGAGGATCACTGTGAGTTCGAGGCCACCCTGAGATTAATTCCAGGTCAGCCTGAGCTAGAGTGAAACCCTACCTGGAAAAATCAAAAAAAGAAAAAAAGAGAGAGAAGAGAAGAAACTGAAAGTTTTTAGCAAATGTTTAGCTTTCTAGTAGGAGGGGGATTAGTTTTGATATTTTGATCTTGAATTTCTGGTATGTAGTAGCATTTTGGAGAAGTTGTGTGGTCTCTTGTACCAAGCAATGACAAGTGCTTTACCATAGGTATGTGGCAATCCCTAAGCTTACTTTACGCAAGTATTGCACAACCAGGATCTTAATGATGAGTTTTTAAGCTCTTTCTTTCTTTCTTTCTTTCTTTTTTTTTTTTTTTTACTGCTTTATATCAGATTTAATGAGAATAAAAGAAGGCCTAAAAACAATGTATTAGTGGTTTACATACTTGCCTTAATGTCATTTTTTTAAAATGAGAGAGAGAGAGAATTGGTGTGCCAGGGCCTTCAGCCCCTGCAGTCGAACTCCAGATGTATGTACCACCTTGTGCACATGTGCAACCTTGCATGCTTGCATCACCTTGTGTGTCTGGCTTATGTGGGGCCTGGAGAGTTAAACATGGGTCCTTAGCCTTTGTGGAAAAGCACCTTAATTGCCAAGCCATCTCTCCAGCCCTTTTTTAGGCTTATTGAAGCCAACCTGTAGACCATAGTATTGCCTTGGGCTCATCAGTCTTCTAAACCTTGCCCTCTCTCATTTCTGTGATAGAAACAGGGAGTATATTTTGTTCTGAGTCATTTTTGCTTCAGCAGTTCTCTGTACGCACATAAGTTGGAAAGCCTGCTTCCAAACACTAAAAAATTATTTGGGGGCTGGAGAGATGGCTTAACGGTTGGGGTGCTTGCTTGCCAAGCCAAAGGACCCAAGTTCAAATCCCTAGGACCCACGTAAGCCAGATGCACAAGGTGGCACATGTGTCTGGAGTCCTTTGCAGTGGCTGAGGCCCTAGTATGCCCATTCTCTCTCTCTCTCTCAAATAAATAAGTAAATAAATAAAAATAAAATATTTAAAAAATTGTTTTGGATCAAATGGATAGTGGCCACAGACTGAAAAAGGCAGAGAAACACTGCTCTAGAGGATTTGTGGAGTATTAGAAAGTTTAGGGTTAAGCCAGGTGTGGTGGCACATGCCTTTAATCCCAGCACTTGGGAGGCAGAGGTAGGAGGATTGCTGTGAGTTCAAGGCCACCCTGAGATTACATAGTGAATTCCAGGTCAGCCTGGTCTAGAGTGAGACCCTATCTCAAAAAAAGAAAGTGTAGGGATATAGTGGTGTGAATACTTCTGAGTTTATAGGGTTCATAATCTAATCTTAAACCTTGTGGGCTATAAGCTTGGAGTAAATCTATTTTGACAAAGTCATATATTTTCTTAAAAGTTTATTGGATTGGGCTGGGGAGATGGCTTAGTGGTTAAGCACTTGCCTGTGAAGCCTTAGGACCTCTGTTCGAGGCTTGATTCCCCAGGTACCATGTAAGCCAGAAACACAAGGGGGCACATGCATTTGTAGTTCATTTGCAGTGGCTGTAGGTCCTGGCACGCCCAATTCTCTATCTGCCTCTTTCTCTCTCTGTCACTCTCAAATAAATAAACAAAAAAAATATTTTTTTAAGTTTATTGGATGATATGTCTAGGGTCTAGGTCCCTTTGGTCAGTTTAAAAGCTATTTGAACTTCCGAGCATGCTCTAAACCAAGAACTTGAGCTGGGTATGGTGGTACACACCTGTAATACTAACAATTCAGATGATGAAGTAGGAAAATTGTATATTTGAGGTCAGCCTGGGCTACATAGTAAGTTTCAGGCTAGTCTGGGCTACCTAGAAAGCCTCTGTCTCAAGCGAAACAAAAGGCAAAGAAAACTGTTCCTCTAGGCTGAGAAATAGAAGTCACTAGAGAATGGGTTTTTGCTTTGCATTCAATTTTTTTTTTAATTTATTTGAGAGACAGAGAGAGAATGGGCGTACCAGGGCCTCCAGCCACTGCAGACGAACTCCAGACACATGCACCACCTTGTGCATCTGGCTTATGTGGGTCCTGGGGAATTGAACCTGGGTCCTTAGGCTTCGCAGGCAAGTGCCTTAACTGCCAAGCCATCTCTCCAGCTTTGCATTTGTTTTGAATACTGCAGTTCCTCCTATGACTTCTAGACCTACTGAAGGAGAACAAAAGCTCTTTCTTTTTATTTCTTTCTTCATAGAGACAGGACTTAGGCTTTCATGTTCCTGAAAGGTAGTTGAGAGTTTCTGTCTCTCTCTCTTTAATTTTTATTTATTTATTTATTTATTTATTTATTTATTTATTTTGGTTTTTCTAGGTAGGGTCTTTAGCCCAGGCTGACCTGGAATCCATTATGTAGTCTCAGGGTGGCCTCGAACTCTCGGTGATCCTCCTTCCTCTGCCTCCCAAGTGCCGGGATTAAAGACGTGCACCACCATGCCCGGCCTTTCTTTCTCTCTTTAAGATGCTTTCCCCATAGTCAATAGATCTTTTTGGCAAGTAGCTTTCTCTTAGAACCTCGAGGTGGAGGAGGTCTCACATTTCTATTAGTAATCTTTTGAAGCCTGGTAGAAAGATGAATGAAGAGGGTAAGGCCAGGGGACCTTTTTAACTCAATGACATTGTCAGGATAAGAGGGAACTGGAGGTTGTCCTTGAGAAGATGCCCCAAGGTGACATGGATAGATTTATTTCAGTTGACAGATTCTGAAATGGGAAATTGTTTTTTTCTACTGCTTCATGGGACACTGGGGGGAAAAAAAAAAAGGAACCAGCACAGAAGCAGGCTCAGAGTCAGCGCTAGCAGCAGTCCTCCCAGTACATGTCTGGGAAGAGCTGTCACTGTCACCACTGTCTCTCCTCAGAGAGGGCTTCAGGCCCACTGTGCTCAAGGGAGATGAGGGCTGCTCAGCAATAAAGGTCTCTGCACAACAGAGAGCTCTGAGCAGGGCTCACATAGTATGGCTGTTGGCATCAAATGGCTCAGAAGGAGGCAGTAGTCACTGGCTCACACTTTCTAGAACTTCCTTGTGGCTGTCACCCCCTTTTGTGGGATTTGGTAAAATCACAAGTAGTTTCTGAGACACAGTGGTAGGGATTAAGAGACAGCAAGTAGAGCCATCTGATTGCCCCCAGCAATTGGAAATCTCAGATTAGTCTAGAGAAAAGGAAAATTAAAACAAAGGGTCAAAATGTTTTCCTGGCTTCAAAAAAGTAAATGGTAAGCCAGTCCTCTCTTCTCAGGGGAAATGAAGTCACTGCTCGTTCCAGAAGCTGATCCTAGCCAGGGGCAAGTGTAGGGTGTGACTCAGACACTTTCCTCAAAGCCGGGGAAGCAGTGTTTATGTATGATGAGTCTTGGGGAGGGGTGAGTCTTTCTTTTTTTGTGGGGGGGGGGAGTTTCTTTTGGTTTTTCCGAGGTAGGGTCTCACTCTAGCTCAGGCGGACCTGGAATTAACTATGTAGTCTCAGGGTGGCCTGGAACTCACGGCAATCCTCCTACCTCTGCCTCCCGAGTGCTGGGATTAATGGCGTTCGCCACCACGCCTGACAAGTCTTTCTTTTTTTCTTCTCCCTTCTAAGACACCATTCTGAGTGCCAATATTCTTTGGCAGAAAAGATCTGCACCCTTTCCTGGGACTGCTTCCAGCATGGTAGAGTTCCTTCCCATCATCCTCTGCTGCCCCATGTCCAATGGGCTGTGACCACATGCAAGCTAGCAAATAACAGTCATTCTTTTTTTAGAGATTAAAAAATATATTTTTGTTTTTATTTATTCAGAGAGAGAGAAAGGCAGAGGGAGAGAGAATAGGTGCGCCAGGGCTTCTAGCCACTGCAAATGAACTCAAGACACATGTGCTATCTTGTGCATCTGGCTTTATGTGGGTTCTGGGGAACAGAACCTGGGTCTCTTGGCTTTGCAGGCAAGTGCCTTAACCACTAAGCCATCTCTCCAGACCAAATGACAATCATTTTTGATGGAGAGGAATTCAGAGTGGAGTCACCTGGTATCCATATTCAGATGTCCTCAGGATCCTTACTCTCCCTCCCATGCGTGCTTGGAAAAGCACTATGATGCCTGTATTTGAGGAGACTGGTGGGGTGGATCCTCGCCCCGTGCACCACATGCACACAGGCAGGTTTCTTCCTGTGGTTCTTCCCCTCTACCTTCCTCTAGGATTTGTTGGTGAAATATGTACATTAAGCACCAACTATTGCTAGAGGTACATTAGTAAGGAAGAAGCCCTTTAGGAAGCTTACATTCTTTGTGGGAGACAACTGTTAACAGGTATTTGTTAGAAAGTGAGAAGTGTCAAGACTAAAAGCAGAAGAGTGGGAGGGTAGGAAAAGTGTCTGGGCAGGGGCAGTTTGCATAGGGTGCTCAGGGAAGGTCTCTGAGAAGATGACACCTGAAAGAAACCCTGGCCGAATGAAGGAGATTGAGTCATGCTCTGTCTGGGGGAAGGGGAGGTGGGTGAGCTCAGAGGAGCAAGTAAAAGTACGGCCTCAAACTCATGGTGATATGGTGATTCTCCTACCTCTGCCTCCTGAGTGCTGGTATTAAAGGTGTGTGCCACCATGTTTGTCTTAGACCATTTTTTTTCTTTTTAAAATGGGTGTACCAGGGCCTCCAGCTACTGCAAACAAACCCCAGAAGAATGTGTTTCTGGTATATCTGGCTTTCGTGGGTACTGGAGAACTGAACCTGGGTCCTTAGGTTTCACCGGCAAGCACCTTAGCCACTAAGCCATCTCTCCAAGCCCTAGACTATTTTTTTTAAAGACCTCCAGATGCATGTGCCACCTTGTACATCTGGCTTATGTGGGTACTGGGGAATTGAACTAGGCTCGTTAGGCTTTGCAGGCAAGTGCCTTAACCACTGAACCATCTCTCTAGCCCTAGACTATGTTTTTAAAAAATATTTTATTTATTATTTATTTGCAAGTGGTGGGGGTGAAGAAATGGGTGTGCCCCTGTACTCTGAACTCCAAATGCATGGTACACTGTTGTAACTAAAGTCCAGATGCATGAGCTACTTTGTGCATCTGGCTTTATGTGGATCTTGGGAATTGAATCCAGGCTGTCAAGCTTTGAAAGTAAGGCCCTTAACCTCTAAGCCATCTCTTCAACCCCTGGACTATATTTTGAAGGTCAAGCCAGAAGTGTTTTGCAGTGAAATATGAGAAAAACAGAAGTCAGGATAATTCCCAAGATTTAGGACTGAGCAGCTGGAAGAAAAGATAGGTGCTGAGCCGTGGGGCAGCCCAACCATTTAGAATTTTGGAGGCGAGGTGGAACCAGCAGAGAATTAGAAGTAGCCTACGAGGGAAGAGGCCGTCTTGGCAAGTATGTCTTGGAAGTCCAGCAAAGAGTGTTTGAAGAGAGAGTCATATGCTGTGAGAGCAATACACAAGCTGAGGCCACAGGTCTGAGAATTAGCCATTGGATTTAGTTAGCAACATGGAGGTCTTTGCTAACAGCAATTTTGGTGGGATGGGTACAGAGGCACAACATGATTGGATCAAGTTCAAGAAAGACTGTTGGGGAGTAACAAGTACAGCAAGGTCTTCCTTGGCTTTAGATGAGGTTACCTCCCTGGAAAATTTTTAGTAAGTTGAAAATATTGGAAGTGGAACACGCACTTTATTACACCTAACCTTCCAAATATTACAGCTCAGCTGAGCAACCTAAAACAAGCTCAGAACACTTAGGTTAGCTGGCAGTTGACAGAATCATCTAACACAAAGTTCATTTTATAATGAAGTGTATGTCTCATGTCAGTTATTGAATATTGTACTGAAATGGAAAAGAGTATTATAAGTATGCTTTTGTACTTTAATAAAGTGAAAAGGTTGTTGAGCCATACAGGAGTTTTGCTTACAGAGGACAGTGGTAATGGATCAGTGATCAGGAAGAAAATTTTAATTTTTTTTTCTTTTTATTTATTTAGGTTTTTTTTTTTTTTTTTTTTTTTTGAGGTAGGGTCTTGAGTTAGCCCAGGCTGACCTGGAATTCACTATGTAGTCTCAGGGTGGCCTTGAACTCAAGGTGATCCTCCTGCCTCTGCCTCTGGAATGCTAGGATTAAAGACTTGTGCCACCAAGCTCATCCCATCCCTCTCTTTTAGAATAAGAATGTTTACTCTGTAACATTGTGTATTGGAAATATGTAACTTGAGGTTTTTTTTATTTTCCAGGAGATCAAATTAAAATAGTCTTACTAATTTACACTTGGCTTTTTTGGTTTTTTTGTTTGTTTATTTTGGAGGGTACTCGGGAATCAAACCCAGGTCCTGAGGCTTTGCTGGCAAGCTTATTAACTGCTTAGCCCTCTCTCCAGCCCAGAATTTTAATTTCTTAATGAAATTGTATACACATAAGGGTCATGGGCTTATGACTAAACAGTGGTTTAGTCCGCCTTGAGGGTAGAGAAGACCACTGGCTCAGTGAGTAGAGACAAGATCTCATTCTTTACTCACTCACCTTCTCCTTTTGGCCCATGGCATGAGTGGCCCTCTGCCCAGAGTTGTTCTCAGCTGATGAAAGTCCTCCTTATTGTTACTGAGCTCTTACTTGTCATGCCCAGTGTGACTGCTGGACATTTAGTTACTCGGGCAGTTTGGAGTCTTTCACAGCCTGGCTTGTTGCTGCCTCCATCCACGCCGATTCTCTTAGGCATTTGTCGGTCTCCCCAAGGTTCAACTTTGTTTTCTAAAACCATCCATTGGCTTGCTTACTAGCTCAGAATTCTTCCAGGCCAGGCAACTGAGAAATCCTAGGCTTAGAAACTGCTCTGCTGGCTTCAGGCCCAGCCAAGCTGACCAAAATAGCCACCAGAGCTGTTTGTGCAAAGGGAAATTCCTGTAGGGGAAATACCATAGCAGAGGGCCCAGGAAGCCTTGTGTAGCCTGGATGGTAGGAACCTAAGGGGGAGGGGTCACCTAGTCCCCTTAGGGGCTGGGTATAGAACTTGAGCTCCTTGAGGGGAAAACAGCTTCATAAAGCATATTGTTGTGGTATCTCTTTGGACCCCTTTTCCGTTTCTCAGAGAGAAGGTGCAGCTTAGTGGTGAGCACTTGCCTAGCATACACGAGACCCCTGGTTCCATCCCCAGCACCCCTCCCTACCCCCCCAAAAGATTATGGCACGGGATAACTCCTAGCCTCATGATCACAGCTCTAGGGCACAGTACCTCTTCTTGTTACACCATGCTCCCCCTACCCAGTCAGCCAGAGAAAGACCTCCCATGATGGAGACACACTCCCTGCCCTGTGGTGGGGCCAGTGCGGTGAAGGGTGGTGGTGTGGGGAGTGTACTGGCTCACAGTAAGGTCACATGCGCCAGCATGAGAGGTCAGGAGCCAGTGAAAGATAAATGACCTCTAGCAAGATTATAAATGGTCAAGTGGAGTGAGCATGCTTTAGGCTCCCAGAGAGTGTTTTAACTGTAGGAGAGAGAGAGTGAGAGAGTGTGTGTGTGTGCAAATTGAACTCCCAGAGATAAAGTAGAAGAGGGGAGGAGGCACAGTGCCTGGCCTTTCTGAGCTTATCAAAAGAAGGGCCTCTGTAAATTACCATGGGGTGTAATCAGGGGACTGGCAGGATGGGATTTACATTTTACAGATAGTGTGACAGTGTGTGGAGCTGGATAAGGGGATCAGGCCATAGGTCCTGGAAGCTGGGCTGAGGGTGGTTAAAGTGAGCTCGTGAGACGACTCAACAGTTAAAGGTGTTAACCCAAGTGTAGTCCTCCTCAACACTCATTTAAAGCCGGATTCTATGTGCCTTGTGCCTACAAGCAGTGGGAGGTGCAATCAGGAGACTCCAAAGCTGGGCTTTGGGCAGCTAGTCTGGCTTGTGCAGCAACAGAACAATAAGAAAGACCCTGTCTCAAAAGCAGGTGAAGAGGCCGGGCGTGGTGGCGGATGCCTTAATGCCAGTACCGGTGAGGCAGAGGTAGGAGAATCGCTGTAAATTCAAGGGCAGCCTGAGACTACATAGTGAATTCCAAGCCAGCTTGTGCTAGCGCGAGACCCTACCTCGAAAAACCAAACAAACAAACAAACACCTTGAAGTTGTCCTTTGACCTCTACATGCATGCCATGGTGCATGTATGCACGCACGCACACACAAATACTACATTTTAAAGAATGTAGGGCTGGAGAGATGGCTCAGTGGTTAAAGGTACTTGCTTACAAAGCCTGATGGCCTGGGTTCGATTCCCCAGTATCCATGTAAAACCAGATGTGCAAAGTGGCACATTCATCTGGAGTTTGTTTGCAGTGGCAGGAGGCCCTGGTGTGCCCATACTCATTCTCTCTCCCTCAAATAATTTTTTTTAACAAAAAAGAATTTAAAGTGAGGATAAGGGCCCTGGAAACTAGTGAGCAGAAAGAGAAATTTCTACTGAGGAGGAGGTTGAGTCACCAGGACCTAATTATCCACCAGGATGGTGATGCTCAGGGTCCCACGGTTGTTTGAAATACCAGGAGAGATGCTGGCTTCACAGAGGTCCTCATCCCCACCATCAGCATCCAGGCATTGCACTGTAGCTGTCCCTGTGCTGGGGGCCAGTCTGGTGGCAGCAGTTCACTAAGACAGACATGGTGGGGAGCCAGTCTATACTTCCATACGTTAGGTCCATGATAACTGTCATGGGTGGTGTTACCAAAGGACTTGGCCTCATGTTGAGTTCAGTAAGGCCCCCGAGGACATGACATACCTATGACCACATGGCTGACAATAAATTTTGTGGGGGAGGTGGAGGAAACCAGCCTAAAAGGGTGCCACCTGAAAGGTGAAGGAGCTCTGAGCAAGAGAGGGTCAGCAACAGAGACAAGGGCTCCTAGGAGTCTGGGTGGTGGCCTGTGGAGGCTGGGGAAGAGAAGGGATGAGAAAGCCAGGGAATACTCAGGATTGGGAGTGTTTGGCTGACCCAGGGAAGGCCCATAGAGGGCTGGGTGTACTGAATCAGCACACTGAGTGCAGGGTCAGGCCAGACAGTCCTGGAAGCTGTTAGCCAGTAGAAGCTGTCTGTAGCCATGTGAGTGGCCACACTCCCCCAGAGCCTTGGGTGAGGAGAAAGAACAGATATTAAAGAGTGGAGGCAAAGAAAGAGGAGCCAAGAAGAGGCGGCAGAAAATCCACAGGAATTTGGAGGGAGAAGTGAGGATCTGTGGCACTTCAGAAACAAGGCAGTGGATGGTGACCTGAGCGGAAGCAGGCAGCAGAATATGGAGTGGGATCCGGGAGGGGTCAGCAATGTGTTCCTCCAAGTTTAGCCAAGGAGGGAGGAGGAGAAGGCTGTGCTAGACGGACCAGAGGTGGATGACCAGTACCAGAGCCTGGAGACTTCAGATCCTTTTCTGTTCATCTTGGGGATCAGTTAGTTTCCAGTATGGTGAAGAGAAATTCAGGTATGGTCCTATCAGTCACCTGACACTGTCCCCCTCCCACAAGCCTTCAACCCCTTGGAGCTAAGAGAGGTACAAACACATTTGTTTGTATAATATAAAATATAATATAAAACTTAAGCCAACTAGCACATGCCTTTAATCCCAGCACTCAGGAGGCAGAGGTAGGAGGGATCACCATGAGTTCGGGGCATCCTGAGACCACATAGTAAATTCCAGGTCAGCCTCGGTTAGAGTGAGACCCTACCTCGAAAAAACAAAACTTAAGCCAACTTGAATTAATGAAAGATGCAGATGATAAGATTTTGAAAGACATGTAGCGGTTTTTTCCCTTAAGAATACACAGTAATTCCATTTATCAGTGTTGCTAAATATAGGGTTCAATGACCAAATGTAAACTGCTGTGCTGTTAGAAGCAAATGGTACTATTAAAATGGTGGAAGTGTTGGGGTATCGCTCAGTATTAGTGCTTGCCTAGCATGTGTGAGAGCCTGGGTTCAATCCTCTGTTCAAAACGGAAGACATAAGCTGGAGAGATGGCTTAGTGGTTGGAGCGCTTGCCTGCAAAGCCAAAGAACCCAGGTTCAATTCCCCAGTACCCATGTAAAGCCCGATGCTCAAGATGGTGCATGTGTCTGGCGTTTGTTTGCAGTGGCTGAAGGCCCTGGTGTGCCCATTCTCTCTATCTGGCTCTTTTTCTACCTCTTTCTCAAATAAAGAAATAATTTCTTTTTTTAAAGGAAGACGTGTAAAACGGTAGACATGGCTGAAGCAATTACAGACCTGAACCTGAGTCCCTTTGCAGTCATACACTACTTATCTGTGCCTTGAGTAGTGTGAAGGGAAAGTTACACCCACTTTAGATCCACATTCCACATTTCAAATAAAAGGTTCCAAATTAATGAGGTTCCAGGGCACCTCTCATCCCAGCCCCAAAGTGATGGATCAGCGATAGCTCCCCTTCACCACTTTGATTTCAAAATACCTTTGGAAATACTTCTCTTTTCTTTCTAGGACACAATTTTGTGATGGCAGGGAGATGGTTCTTTGTTGTAATCACTCAGGTCTGCAGCCCAGGGACCTTAAACTTCTGAGTGACACTAGGAGACATACTTAGTATTTTGAGACCTAAGGAAATATGGCAAGAGCCACTGGGGAGGAAATGGAAACCAAACTGAAATGGCCCAATGTGTCATGCCCGCAGTCTGCAGCTTGGCCAGTAGATTCTGCTCTTCTTTTTGAAATAGGTTCTCACTCTAGCCCAGGCTGACCTGGAACTCACTCCGTAGCCCCAGGCTGGCCTCAAACTTGGGGTGATCCACTTACCCAAGCTTCTCTAGTGCTGGGACTAAAGGCATGTACCACCATGCCAGGCTTCTGCTCTAACTTCTAACTGAACTGACCCAGCTGGGTCTCTGAACAGTTTTGAGTCTAGAGGAGTAATGACTGCAGAGGGACAGAGAGAGAGAAAGAGAGAGAGAGAGAGAGAGAGAGAGGGAGGGAGGGAGGGAGAGAGATGATGAGAAACGCTGAGCCAGTTTCCATTTCATAGCAGAGGAGAGATGTCTGAGGGAGAGTCCTTCAACAATTTTTCCTAAATGAACTTGGGCCCTGGGGAGTCTTTTTGAAAATCCACTGCCTGCCTTCCCAGCCCTGCCAGCAGATAACTCATCTTGTGGTTTTATCAGAGCAACAAAGTTTGAAGTTGTTTTGTTTTTGTGGTGTCAGGTATCCGAGCAAGGGCTCTGCACATTCCAGATGAGTGCTGTACCACTGATCTGCACCTCAAGCCCCTACAAGTATAAAAATCTTAAAGATCATTTGACCCAGCTCATTATCGCATCTCCAACGGAAATATACATCTTGCCTGTGGTTAGACAATTACAGAGAAAGGAAAACATTACCCCCAAAGGCAACTGATTTATTTATTTATTTGGTTTTTTCGAGGTAGGGTCTCACTCTAGCCCAGGTTGACCTGGAATTCACTATGTAGTCTCAGAGTGGTCTTGAACTCACAGCGATCCTCTCACCTCTGCCTCTGAGTGCTGGGATTGAAGGCGTGTACCACCACGCCTGGCATTCTTTATTTTTTTAATCTATTTCTTATTTATTTGTAAGGAAAGTGAGAATGAGAATGGGTGTGCCAGGGCCTCTTGCTGCTATACACAAATTCCATATGCATATGCAGCTTTGTGTATCTGGCTTTACATGAGTACTAGGACATCAAACCCAGGCTAACAGGCTTTACAAGCACATGCCTTTAACTGCTAAGTCATCTCTCTAGTCTTGATTGTATCCTTTTAAATTTTAACTGTAATTTTAAAATTCTTATTTTTGGTTTTTTTTTAAAGAATTTATTGTTATTTATCTTATTTATTAAGAGACAGAGGGGGAGAGAGTGAGCAAATGAGTGAGAATGGGAGCACCAGGGCCTTGAGCCACTGCAAACGAACTCCAGAGGCATGCGCCACCATGTGCATCTGGCTTACGTTGGACCTGGAGAATTGACCGGGGTCCTTAGGCTTCACAGGCCTGCACCTTAACCGCTAAAGCATCTCTCCATCCCCTTTTTTAGTTTTTTTTGAGGTGGGGTCTCACTCTAGCCCAGGCTGACCAGGAATTCACTATGTAGTCTCAGAGTGGCCTCAAACTCATGGTGATTCTCCTACCTCTGCCTCCCGAGTGCTGGGATTAAAGGTGTGCGCTACCAGGCCCCGCTTTGATTGCATCTTTTAAAAGTTCCCTTATATTAAACTGAAATCTGCCCTTTTTTTCGGGGTGGGGGGTTTGAGGTAGAGTCTTACTGTAGTCCAGGTTGACCTGGAATCTCAGGTTGACCTTGAACTCATGGCTATCCACCTACCTCTGCCTCCTGAGTGCTGGGATTAAAGACATGATGCACCTTCAAGCCTGTCTGCTGCCTTCTTATTATTATTCTTTTTTTAAAATATTTTTTTATTTTATTTATTTATTTGAAAGAGAGGGAGCAAGAAAGGCAGATAGAGACAGAGAAAGAATGGGTGTACCAGGGTCTCCAGCCACTGCAAATGAACTCCAGACGCATGTACCACCTTGTACATCTGACTTTATATGGGTACTGGGGAATTGAAGCTGAGTCCCTTAGCTTTGCAGGTAAGTGCCTTAACCACTAAACAAACTCTCCAGCCTGAAATTTGTTTTCTTGAATCCATGTAATGTGTCTTGGCTAGACTGTTGGCTGTTTTACTCTGAACAAGCCCCAGCCAAAAATCATTGGAGCCAGGTGTGGTGGTGGTGCACGCCTTTAAACCCAGCACTTGGGAGGCAGAGGTAGGAGGATCGCTGTGAGCTCAAGGCCATCCTGAGACTACATTGTGAATTCCAGGTCAGCCTGGGCTAGAGTGAGACCCTATCTCGAAAAACAAAAATCTTTGGAAATGCCCCTCACCCCTCAGAATAAAACCTGATATTGATCTGGCCCCAGTGTGCAAAGTGCGTTGTTTTTCTTTTCCTATGATTTTTATTATTATTATTTCTGTATGTGTGTGTGTGCACGTGCACACGCGCATGTACACCAGGGTCTCAGTCTGCTGCTGCAAACAACCATCAGAAACAGGCACCACTCTGGGTCTGGCTTCTTGCAGTTGTTGGGGAATCAAACCCAGGCCAGCAGCTTTGCAAGCAAGCACCTTTAAACTCTGAGCGTATCTCCCAACCCCACTGATGGATTGATTGATTGATTGAGACAGGGTCTGACTATGTAGCCTTGACTGGCCTAGAACATCCTGTGTAGATTGGGCTGGTCTCAACTTGTATTGATCCTATTTTTGCCTCCCAAGTGCTGGGAGTGCAGCAGACATGACTGAATTTTTAAGGATGCAGTCCAAGATTGCAGTAGCTTTCTCGGCAATCATATGTGGATTCTGTTGGATTTCATTTAGCTCTGAGTCAAAAATCACTTGAGATTTTTTCACATGAGAAGGATTCCTGCTTGGTCTTCCTGTCCTGTACACACATGACTTGCTTTCTAACCTCAGTGCAGGATTTACTATACTTTATACCATTGTGTATTATGTGCCTGGAATTTTGTCCTCTGTGCTTTCCCTGAGGACGTCACGTCTGTTCTAGAATGGTAGAGGCTGAGAGGAGCCCATCCACCTCACAGTGGACCACACAGTCAGAGCTCTCACTTAGCTCTGCAGCCTCGTGCTCTTAAGCATTGTACTTAGCAGCTTTTGAAGACCTCGTTGAACCCTGTTACCAACACCCATTGTGTTTACTTATGGGTCTTTGATTTGTGACATGGGCAAAATGCATGGTATATATTCTGTTCTAAAACCTTATAAAAACTGATGTGCACCTGGCATGATGGCACATGCCTTTAATCCCAACACTCAGGAGTCAGAGGCACGAGGATCGCTATGAGTTTGAGGCCACCCTGAGACACTACAGAGTGAATTATAGGTCAGCCTGGGCTAGAGTGAGACCTTACCTCACAAAACCAAAACCAAACCAAAACAAAACAAATTGATGTGAAAGCACTACTTGTTTGTGTGTGTGGCATGTGTGTACATGTGGAGATCAGAGAACAACATAGGTGCTGGTCCTCACCTTCCATGTTTGAGACAAAGGCTCTCTTGTTTGGTGCTGTGCACATCAGACTAGCTGTCCTATGAGCTTCAAGATTCCCATTGCTGTAGGCGTGTTGAGGTTACAGATACGTGTGCTATTTGTGTCCAGGTTTACATGGGTTCTGGGGATCTAAACTCTGGTCAACAGGCTTGCATACATAGCAAGAACTTTTAACCACTGAACCATCTCCCCAGCCTATGCTTTGTATTTGTGACTCCACACCTATTCCTTGTGGTCACTTAGTAACTGCAGTGATTTTGTCAAGGACACATGTCTGTAATGCCACCCTTCTCTCTTCTTTGGCAGTGTCTGCAGAGACACCCTGCTCTGCAGTGCTGTCACAGACTCAGAACCCAGTGACCACTGAAGGCACCGTATGTCTCCAGAGCAGCCCATCACCTGCCTGGGCCTCAGTTCCCCCTTTCACCTTTTTCTTTTTTCTTATTCTCTCTCTGACCTCTGTCCTCTCCTCATCAGATGTCCAACAGGGCCTCCATCCCTGAGCCTTTGGAGTCTTACAAGTCATCTCATTTCTGTCTCCTTTCCATTCTGGCCTGACTGCCTTACTGTGCATTTCCTTAGTGACTTAGGAACTCTGACATGCCAAAGATTCTTGTTGGGTTTTTTTTTTCACAGTAGGGTTCCACTCTAGCCCAGGCTGACCTGGAATTCACTCTGTAGACCCAGCCTATCCTCAAATACACAGTGATCCACTTACCTCTACCTCTAAGTGCTGGTATTTTAAGGCGTGTGTCACCATGCCCAGCTTCCCTAACCTTTTTTATGGTCCCTTCTGTTTTTCTTTTTTGCTTTGTTTTGTTTGAGGTAGAGTCTTACTGTAGCCCATGCTGACTTCCATCTCACTCTTTAGCTCAGGCTGGCCTCAAACTCACAGCATTCCTCCTACCTCAGCTTCCTGAGTGTTGGAAATAAAGACGTGTGCCTGCCGTGGTGGGCTGGAGAGATGGCTCAGCAGTTAAGGCCCTTGCCTTCAAAACCTAACAACCAGAGTTCAGTTCCCCAGTATCAATGCAAGGCCAGATGCACAGAAGGGACACACACATCTGGAGTTCATTTGCAGCGGCTAGAGGCCCTGGCACACCCTCTCTCTCTCTCTCTCTCTCTCTCTCTCCCCCTTTCTCTGCAAATAAATAAATAAAAATACTTTAAAGAAAAGAAAAAACAAACAAAAAGTACAAGAGGGAGCTGAAGAGATGTCTTAGTGGTTAAGACACTTGCCTGTAAAGCCAAAGGATCCAGGTTTCATATCCCAGGACCCCCAAAAGCCAGATGCACAAGGTGGCACATCTGTCTGGAGTTTGTTTGCAGTGGCTGGAGGCCCCGGCATGCCAATTCTCTCTCTATATATCTCCCTCTCTATCTCTCAAATGAATAAATTAAAATAAAGTGTCCTTAAAAGCAATGAGAGAGGCTGGAGAGATGGCTTAGCAGTTAAGCGCTTGCCTGTGAAGCCTAAGGACCCTGGTTTGAGGCTCGATTCCCCAGGACCCACGTTAGTCAGATGCACAAGGGGGCGCACGCATCTGGAGTTCGTTTGCAGTGGCTGGAGGCCCTGGCGTGCCCATTTTCTCTCTCTGTCACTCATCTGTCACTCTCAAATAAAAAAAATGAACAACAACAACAAAAAAGCAATGAGAGTAAGGCCTTCAGCTTTATTTATAAGAAAGCACAAAGCTGGCCATGGTGGCGCACGTCTTTAATCCCAGCACTCGGGAGGCAGAGGTAGGAGGATTGCCATGAGTTCAAGGCCACCTTGAGACTACATAGTTAATTCCAGGTAAGCCTGGACTAAAGTGAGACCCTACCTCGAAAAACCAAAAACAACAACAACAACAAAAAAAAAGTACGAGAGGGAGCCGGGCATGGTGGTGCATGCCTTTAATCCCAGTAGGGAGGCAGAGGTAGGAGGATCACTGTGAGTTCAAGGCCA
This sequence comes from Dipus sagitta, assembly GCA_036346955.1. NCBI lineage: Eukaryota > Metazoa > Chordata > Mammalia > Rodentia > Dipodidae > Dipus > Dipus sagitta. Next base: position 4,233,786 of record CM070778.1, on the reverse strand, counting down.
CCTTGAGACTACATAATGATTCCAGGTCAGCCTGAGCTAGAGTGAAACCCTACCTTGAAAAACCAAAAGAAAAAAAAAAAAAAAAAAGAGGGAAGAGTACAAAAAGATATAGTTAATCTCTTCCTTGGTGCAGATACCAAAATTCACAGATGTTCATGATACATGAAGTGACTTAGTATTTGTGTGTAAGACACATGTGCCCTTTTGTGTACTTTTTTTTTTTTTTTAAGGTCTAGAGAGCTTTTTTGATCAAGAGAAGGAAGGAGGAAGAAGTACAGAGAGCTCCTGCCATGCAGAGGACAGGAGGGGATAGAGAACCCATGCGGGTATGGGGGCAGGTCTCCCCTCACCTCAGCCCAGCCAGGCTCAGACTGGAAAGGCTTACCAGAGCTGGAAGTTCAGGAGAAATAACAGCCAGCAAAAAGAAAGCAGCCCCTGTATACTTTAAATGATGTGCATATTATTGATAATACTCAACACAATGTAAATGCTTTGTTAAATAGTTGTTATACGATATTGTTTAGGGATTAATGACAAGGAAAAAGTCTGCACATGCTCAGTGTGGACCAATAATTTTTAAAATAGTTTTTAATGTGTATTTTTAATCATATTTATTTATTATTTATTTATTTATTTATTTATTAGAGACAGAAGGATGGAGGGAGAGAGAGAGACAGAGAGAGAATGGGCGCACCAGGGCCTCTAGCCACTGCAAACGAACTCCAGATGCATGTGCCATGCTGTGCATTTGGCTAATGTGGGACCTGGAGAATCGAACCTGGGCCCTTGGGCTTCGCAGGCAACCACCTTAACGCTAAGCCATCTCTCCAGCCCCCCCAAAATTTTTTTGTTTTGTTTTTGAGGTAGGGTCTTGCTCTAGCTCTGGCTGACCTAGAATTCACTATGAAGTTTCAGGGGGGTCTCGAACTCACAGTGATCCTCCTACCTCTGCCTCCCGAGTGCTGGGATTAAAGGCGTGTGCCACCATGCCCAGCTCAGCCCCAAATATTTTTAATCCATATGAATCTATGCATATGGGGCCTGTGGATATGGAAGACCAAAATGAGAAAACACAGACAAGGAGAAAATGCTTTGCCAAATAAAATTGCCAAGAAATATGGCTTTTAGCATTTCAGCAATTCATTCATTAGCTGTACATAGCCTTAGTGGTACCTATGGGGTCATATCAATTGTGCTGTGTAAAAGCATAACTTCAGGGGCTAGAGAGATGGCTCTCTCTGCAAACTTAAGGACCTGGGTTCTATTCCCCAGTACCTACATAAAGCCAGATACACAAGGTGGCTGGCACATGTGTCTGGACTTCGTTTGCAGCGGCTGGAGGCCCTGGCATGCCCATTCTCTCTCTCAAAATAAATAAAATAATAATAATAATAATAAAATATTTAAAACAACAACAACAGAAAGTATAACTTCCTTTAAAAGAATTACCAAAATGGGGACCCTGTGAGATGCCTGAGTGGTAAAGGCTGGACATACAGCACTCATGACTTTGGAGTGGGACAATACGTCGACCTTGTCAGGAACGCTGGTCCAGCCGTGTCCCACTCCCAGGCTGGTTTGCATGTGGCTGCAGCTCGGGTGAGCAGGTAGCTTAAGTTACCAGGGGCGCTCCCTTGTCCATCATGGAGGGCTCATGGCCCGCTCCAGTGGTGCTGGAGGGAGTACTCTACTGACAGCCTGGTACTTGAGATAGACTTGGCTCCATCCTGGAGTCTGAGTTCTCCCAGACTTAGGTAGCTGGAGCCACAATGTGGTAAAGTCAGACTTGGCTGTCCTCACAGACTAATAGATGAGTTTCAGCAAAGGACTAGGTCAACACCCGATAAGTGCGGGGCTGCCTGCCACTCTAGAGTGGGGGCATGTGGGAGCCATTGACATTTCTGGGAGATGCAGCAACAGAGCCAAAAAAAAAAAAAAAAAAGCCGGGGTAAGGGACTAGGGTTCTCTTGGGGCGTCTTGTATTACTTATTCCATTCTTGTCCTCCAACAGATCCACAGACGAGTATGGCTGCCACTGCTGCTGTCAGTCCCAGTGACTACTTGCAGCCTGCTGCTGCCACTACCCAGGCAAGTGGGCAGTGGGCTCTGAGGGTGGGGTCACAGTGGCCTGGGCAGCTTCACTGACACGGATGTTCCGCCATGCTCAGGACCCTTTCTGCTCTTAGTGCAAACACCCTCACTCATGAGATCCAAGAAGGTTCACTTAGCCGTGTGTTCGGACCTGAGCCATGGCCATTTGCTAGAATGCTTCACGCTTGGGTCAAACAACAAGACCAAGACTAACTCAGAATTCTTCTACCAGACCCTACTGCCCATGTGAGGGAAACAGGTCCTTTCATTGCAGCCCTCCTCACTTGAGGAACTTGTTACCTATCTAGTAAGCTCCAGAAAACACCCCACTGAGTGTTTGTGTCCTCCTTCCTCTCCTTTTTCCTCCTGTGGTGGGGTCACAAGATCTGGCATCGTCATCCTGCTAACACAAGTCTAGAGAGGAAGAGGTCAGTTCACACTGTTGGTTCATCCTGTCCAGGGGCTGCTTCTGGGGAGTTTCTTTCCACCTTTTGTCCCTTATTTACTTCATGGAAAACCCAGCAGCAGCCAGTGAAGGGGGGAGGGGGGGCGTGGCGCTGCAGGTGACAGCCTGCCACAGAGGTGGGGAAGAGCTCACAGGGCTGCTGAGAAGAGAGGGTCGCCCAGGGCAGGGGGCAGCTGGCCAGTCTTCCTGGCTTACGCCTTTCTTCCTCTGCTGGTTTTTACAGGACTCCCAGCCATCTCCTTTGGCCCTGCTTGCTGCAACATGTAGCAAAATTGGCCCCCCAGCTGTTGAAGCTGCAGTGACTCCTCCTGCTCCTCCACAGCCCACGCCAAGGAAACTGGTTCCTATCAAGCCTGCCCCTCTCCCCCTCAGTCCTGGCAAGAATAGCTTTGGCATCTTGTCCTCCAAAGGAAACATACTTCAGATTCAGGGTTCTCAACTGAGCACCTCCTACCCTGGAGGGCAGCTGGTGTTTGCTATCCAGAACCCCACCATGATCAACAAAGGGTCCCGATCGAATGCCAGCATCCAGTACCAGGCGGTCCCTCAGATTCAGGCAAGCAGTTCCCAGACCATCCAGGTGCAGCCCAACCTCACCAACCAAATCCAGATCATCCCTGGCACCAACCAAGCCATCATCACCCCCTCGCCATCCAGCCACAAGCCCGTCCCCATCAAGCCAGCCCCGGTCCAGAAGTCCAGTACGACCACCACCCCTGTGCAGAGTGGGGCCAACGTGGTGAAGCTGACAGGTGGGGGTGGCAATGTGACACTCACCCTGCCCGTCAACAACCTGGCGAGCACTGGTGATGCTGGAGCCCCTGCCCAGCTCCTCACTGAAAGCCCCCCCACCCCACTGTCCAAAACTAACAGGAAAGCCAGGAAGAAGAGCCTTCCTATCTCGCGGCCATCAGTGGCTGTGGCTGAACAGGTGGAGACGGTGCTGATCGAGACCACAGCGGACAACATCATCCAGGCAGGGAACAACCTGCTGATTGTTCAGAGCCCTGGTGGGGGCCAGCCAGCTGTGGTCCAGCAAGTCCAGGTGGTGCCCCCCAAGGCCGAGCAGCAGCAGGTGGTACAGATCCCCCAGCAGGCACTGCGGGTGGTGCAGGCTGCCTCGGCCACCCTCCCTACTGTCCCCCAGAAGCCTTCCCAGAACTTTCAGATCCAGGCAGCTGAGTCGACACCAACCCAGGTACTATATCCCTCTACCCTGCCTCCCTCTCCTCTGCTTACCCATTGACGTGCTTTTAAAGTTGAGACAGATCATCACCAGATTTAATTATTTGATCTTGTGGTAGGGTCAGGATCACTTGTGGTGGGCAGGAAGTGGCCACTGCTGCCCAACATGGGCTCTTTTCAGTTCTTGGGCCAAGTTCTCCTTATCTGCAGAGATCAGATGAATCATAGATATATTTTGGTCCTTTTTCTTTTCTTGTGTTTTTCTTTTAAGGTAGGGTCTCACTTTAGCCCAGACTGACCTGGAATTCAGTAGGTAGTCTCAGGCTGGCCTCAAATTCATGGGGCAATCCTTTTACCTCTGCCTCCGGAGTGCTGGGATTAAAACTGTGCACTACCACACCCGGCAGTTTTCTTTTTTTCCTTGAGGGATATCTTTTGGAGGATACGTAGGGGCTAGATATATACACTTTAATAATAAAGCACTGGGCTGGAGAGAGAGACGGCTCAGCAGTTAAGGTGCTTGCCTGCAAAGCCTAATGACCTGGGTTTGATTCGCCAGTACCCATGTAAAGCCATATACACAATCTGGCACATGTGTCTGCAGTTGTTTTGCAGTGGCTGGAGACCCTAGTTTGCCCATTCTGTATGTTTCTTTTCTCTATCTGTCTCTGCTTGCAAGTAAATAAATAAATAAAACATTTATTATTGTAGAATTATAACAATAGCAAGAATGAAAAAATTCAAGTCAGGATTATAGAATTTGACATAAATAAGAAAATTGGGCTGGAGAGATGGCTTAGTGGTTAAGGCACTTGCCTGCAAAGCCAAAGAACCCAGGTTCTATTCCCTAGGACCCACATAAGCCAGACGCATAAGGTGGCACATGCATCTGGAGTTCATTTGCAGCGGCTGGAGGCCCCAGAGTGCCCATTCTCTCTCTCTCTCAGATAAGTAAATAAAAATAAAACATATATGTTTCTTAAAAAAAGAAGTCATCCTGAGCTAGAGTGAGACAAAAAGAAATATATAAAAAAGAAAAGAAAATTAATGAGGAAAAACTATTGATCATTGTTAAGGATAAGAAAAATAGGAGCAACCTAGCATTTTTCTTTTTTTTAATTTTTAAAAATTTTATTTGTTAGAGAGAGAGAAAGAGGCAGAGAAAGAGAGAGACTGGGCGTGCCAGGGCCTGTAGCCACTGCAAATGAATTCCTGACACATGTGCCACCATGTGCATCTGGTTTATGTGTGTTAGGTTCATTCTAGGGAATTGAACCTGGGTCTACAGGCTTTGTAGGCAAGTGCCTTAACCACTGAGCCATCTCTCCAGCCCTCCTTTTCTTTTTCTTTATTTTTTTTTTTTTTTTGGTTTTTCGAGGTAGGGTCTCACTCTAGCCCAGGCTGACCTGGAATTCACTGTGGAGTCTCAGGGTGGCCTCGAACTCACGGCGATCCTCCTACCTCTGCCTCCCAAGTGCTGGGATTAAAGGCGTGCGCCACCACGCCCGGCTTCTCCTTTTCTTTTTCAATATTTCATTTGTGTTTATTTATTTGAGACATAGAGAGAGAGAGGAGAGGAGAGGAGAGGAGAGGAGAGAGAGAATGGGGTACACCAGGACCTCTAGCTACTGCAAATGAACTCCAGACTCATGCGCCACCTTGTACACCTGGCTAACATGGGTCCTGGGGAATCGAACCTGGGTCCTTTGCCTTTGTAGGCAAGTGCCTTAGCCACTACACAATCTTTTCAGCCCCCACTTTTTTTTTTTTTTTTTTTTTGAGATGGGGTCTCATGTATCACAGACAGGTCTTGAATTGGGTATAGGGAAATTACCTTTTCTGACCCTCCTGCCTCCACCCCCAGTACGCTGGGAAAATAGGCCATGTACACTACCATGCCCAATTTCCTTCCTTCCTTTTAATATTTATTGATTTGAGAGAGAGCTTGAGAGTGGATGCCTCAAGGCCTCCTGCCACTGCATACGAACTACAGGTTCATGTGCTACTTTGTGCATCTGGCTTTATTTATTTATTTATTTGACAGAGAAATAGAGGGGTAGAGAGAGAAAAAAAAATGGGCACACCAAGGCCTCCAGCCACTGCAGACAAACTCCAGACGCATGTGCTCCCTTGTACATCTGGCTAACGTGGGTCCTGGGGAATCGAACCTGGGTACTTTGGCTTTGCAGGCAAATGCCTTAGCCACTAAGCCATCCCTCCAGCCTGCATCTGGCTTTTACATAGGTACTTGGGAATTGAACCTGGAACGTCAGGCTTTGCATGCAAGTGTCTTTAACCAGGTCTTGCTATATATCTCAGGTTGGTCTAGAGTGTACTCTGTAGCCAAGGCTGACCTCAAGCTCATAGTTCTCCTGCTTCTGCCTTTTTCAAGTACTGAGATTACAGGAGTAAGCCACTACACCAGTAGGTACCAGGCTACTGGGAACATTTGGGCTAAATTAATCTGGAATGTTGAATTCAATAAGAATGTTTTTTTTCTTTTTTTTGGTCTTTTCCCGGGCTAACCTGGAACTTACTCTGTAGCCCCAGACTGCCCTCAAATTCATGGTAATCCTCCAACCGCAGCTTCCTGAGTGCTGGGGTTAAAGATGTGTGCCACCAGCCTGGCTTAATTATTTTATTTATTTATTTAAAAATTTAATTAAAAATATTTATTTATTTACTTATTTGAGAGAGAGAGAGACAGTCTGGGTGAGCCAGGGCCTCCAGCCATTGCACACGAACTCCAAATGCATGCATCACCTTGTGCATCTGGCTTTATTTGGATACTGGGGAATTGAACCTGGGTCCTTAGGCTTTGCAGGTAAGCGCCTTAACCACTTAGCCATCTCTCCAGTCCAATTTTGCCATTTATTAAGGTGTTTTACTATCCCAAATGGCTCTGTGAAGCAAATTTCTTTCTTTTTTAGTTGTTTGTTTATTTTTTTGAGGGAGCAAGAAAGGAAAATAAGCAGGGGAGAGGAATAGAGAGGAAGAGAATGGGCATGCCAGGGCCTCCAGTCACTGCAAATGAACTCCAGATGCATGGGCTACCATCTGTCTTACATGGGTTCTGGGGAACCGAACTGAGGTCCTTTGGCTTTGCAGGCAAACACCTTAACTGCTAAGCCATCTCCCCAGTCCCCCCCTTTTTTTTTCGAGGTAGGGTCTCACTCTAGCCCAGGCTGACCTGGAATTCACTATGTAGTCTCAGGGTAGCCTCAAACTCACGGCGATCCTCCTACCTCTGCCTCCTGAGTGCTGGGATGAAAAGTGTGTGCCACCATGCCTGGCTGCAAATATTATATTTTGAGCATCAAGAGTGTAACACCATGTTGTAAATGGAGAACCAACAACTTGGAGGAGTATAAAAATACCCACAATCTTACAGGGTCTAAATGACAAATGCCAGGATTCAACTCAAATGTTGATGTCTGGCAGCTTTTGTATCTCTTGGCTCAGTAGCCAGTATGTAGATGGAAGCAGCAGTAGGTGGTACCCTTGAGTGTTGTAGTCCTTGTGCAGGCCTCTGGTAGCAGGATTCCTTAGCTCAATAACAGTCCGTGTTACAGACCTTTAGCCATAAAGGCCTGATGGCTCTCTGGAACTGTTCTAGTCACCACAATCTTCAGATTCTCTCCAGCTCTTCACAGCTTCCTGTCCTTCAGACTGAGTTTTCTGCTCTTTCTGTTTGCACCATCCTCCTCCTTCCTGTCCTGACTGTGCTTGTCCCCCACCGCTCTTGATACAGGGTTTCCCTGTGCAGTCCCAACTAGCCTTGAATTCACAGTCTTATTGCTTTTAGCCTTCCCAGTGCCGAGATTACAGAGATGCACGATTTCACATGACCTTTTCTTTCTTGTTTTTAGGTTTTTTGAGGTAGGGTAGGGTCTCACTCTAGCTCTAGCTCAGGCTGATCTGGAATTCACTTTGTAGTCTCAGGGTGGCCTCAAACTCAAGGCGATCCTCCTACCACTGCTTCCTGAGTACTGGGGTTAAAGGCGTGTGCCACCACACCTGGCTTCTTTCTTTTCTGTTTTTCTCTTTCTCTCTCCCTTCCTTGTACTAACCAGGTCAGACCCTGCTGAGCTTCTGAGATCAGAAGAGATCAGGCACATTCAGAGTCAGCCATAGATTGACTGATTTCTTTCTTTCCTTTCTTTTTCTTTTTGTAGTTAGCATACAGAATAATGAGTTTCATTATAACTTTTTTTGGAGTGTATGGTACTGAGAACTGAACCTAGGGCTTTGTGCATGCTAGGCAGGCACTGTGGAACTGAACTACATTATGATGTATTTTTAAAATTTTTTTAATTTTTGCTTTTTCGAGGCAGGGTCTCACTCTAGCTCAGGCTGACCTGGAATTCACTATATAGTCTCAGGGTGGCCTTGAACTCACAACAATCCTCCTACCTCTGCCTTCCAAGTGCTGGGATTAAAGGTGTGCACCACCATGCCCAGCTTTTTCTTTAATTTTTATTGACAACTTCCATAAATACAGACAATATACCATGATCATAATCCTCACCCAACTCTACTTTTTCCCCTTCTCAAATCCCCGTTCTTCTTTCCAACTAATCTCCTTTCTATGTTGATGCCTTCATTTTTTCCCTTCTTACTATGCAGGTCCTGTGTAGATAGCATCAGTCATTGTGAGGTCACGAATATCAAGGCTATTTTGTGTCTGGATGACAGCATTGTAAGCACTCCTCCCCTTCCTTTGGCTCTTACATTCTTTTTTAAAATTTATTCATTTATTTAAGAGAAGAAGGAAGGAAGGGGTAGATACCATTGCAGCAGCAACTGGCACACTTCACCTGGCTGGCCAGCTCTACGACTTTCAGGGTCCACTGCTGCTAAGACTTCTGCTGACTTTCTCCTTCAACACGCCATATAGCTCTTTCCACCATCCTGACAGCTAGTCAACAGGGAGGAGGCTTCGAGCCCAGCTCCAGCTTGATTTCTCAGTGATCTGCAGCTCAAACATCAGGAGTAGTGTCTTACCATCTAGTTCTGGTGGACAACCAAGAGCCCTGGCAATAGCCTATAATATTTTGGGAGCATAAGGGACATCTCTGGCCAACAACTTGCTGGAAGGTATCTCACCCCTGGCACTAAAATTTTTTTTTAATAATCTTTGGCAACTGGGCATATATCCACCTTCACAGGATGTTTCTGCCCAAACTCTGTATGTGTTTTTTATTTATTTGAGAGAGAGAATGGGCCACCAGGGCCCCCAGCCACTATAGGCAAATTCTAGATATATGTGCCACCCTGTGCATCTGGCTTTATGTGGGTGCTGGGGAATCAAACTCGGGTCCTTAGGTTTTTCAGGCAAGCACCTTAACTGCTGAGCCATCTCTACAACCCTGTTTTGTTTTTTTGAGACCAGGGTCTCACTATGTAGCCTTGGCTGGCCTGGCTTGGCCTGGAATTTGCCATGTAGACCAAGCAGGCCTGGAATTTGAGGTGATCCTCCTATCTTTGTCTCTGGAGTGCTTGAATTAGACGTACTTAACCCATGTCACCATGCCTGGCTTCATTATGACTTTTTAATTTTTTTTTCTGTTTTCTTAAAATATTTTACTTTTAGTTATTTATTTGAAAGAGAGAGAAACAAACATGACGGGGGATGCAGAATGGGCATGCCAGGGACTCTAGGCATTGCAAACAAACTCTAGACACATGTGCCACCACGTGCATCTGGCTTACGTGGGTTCTGGGGAGGCAAACCTGGGTCCTTAGGCTTTGCAGGAAAGCTCCTTAACCGCTAAGCCATCTCTCCAGCCCTCGAACTCACTGTGATTCTCCTCCTTCTGCCTCCCAAATGCTGGGATTAAGGGCATGTGCCACCACTACCTGCCATTATGATTTTATTTTAAATTTACAGAGGACTGGAGAGTGGCTTAGAAGTTAAGGCACTTGCCTGCAAAGCCTAAGGACCCAGGTCCAACTCTCCAGAACCCACGTAAGCCAGATGCACATGGTAATGCATGAGCCTAGAGTTTGATTGCAGTGGCTAGAGGCCCCAGCATGCCCATTCTCTATCTGTGTGTGTAATAAATAAAAATAAAAAATAGTGGCTCAGTGATGCAAATGACCAGAACCTGCTTTACTGTCCCTGGTAAGATTTGCATTGAAATACTTTATAAAATAAGGTTCTACTAGAATATGAATACAGCACATTCTACTGAGCAAAGCTATTACACTAACTTGTTAAATTACTTTCTGGACTAAATAAACTCCATTTCTCTTTGTTAAAAAAATAAGTAAATAATAAAAAATAAAAAACAAAAAATAAAGTAATAAATATATTTTTTAAATGTTTTTGCTCACTTTGGTAGCACATATACTAAAATTGGAACAATACAGAGATTAGCATGGCCCTTACACAAAGATGACATGCAAATTCATGAAGCGTTCCATATTTAAAAAAAAAAAATTGCAGGGCTGGACAGATGGCTCAGTGGCTAAGGTGTTTGCCTGCAAAGCCATAGGACCCAGGTTCGATTACCCAGGTCCCATGTTAGCCAGATGCACAAGGTGGCACATGCGTCTGGAGTTCATCTGCAGTGGCTGGAGGCCCTGGCACACCCATTCTTTCTCTCTCTTTTGCTCTCTCTCTACCTCTTTCTCTCTGTCAAATAAATAAGTAAAAATTTAAAAAATATTTTTAAAAAATTGCAAGCAGAGGGAAATAGGAAAGATACAGAGAGAATGGGGGCACCAAGGTCTCCAACACTACAGACTCCAGATGCATGGACCTCTTTACATGGGTGCTAGGGAACTGAATTTAGGTTGTTATGCTCTGCAGGCAAGCACTTTAATTGCCTAGCCATCTTTCCAGCCCCATTATATGACTTTTTTTTTTTTTTTCGAGGTAGGGTCTCACTCTCACTGTCAGCCCAGGCTGACCTGGAATTCACTATGGAGTCTCAGGGTGGCCTCGAACTCACGGCAATCCTCCTACCTCTGCCTCCTGAGTGCTGGAATTAAAGGCGTGCGCCACCATGCCCGGCTACCCCATTATGACTTTTTAAAACTTTTTTTTTTGGGGGGGGGTGTTGAGGTAGGGTCTCGCTGTAGCCCAGGCTGACTGGAATTCACTATGCAGTCTCAGACTGGCCTCAAACTCACAGCAGTCCTCCAACCTCTGCCTCCTGAATGCTGGGATTAGAGGCATGCACCACCATACCACGCTTAATTTTCTTTTTTAATATTTCATTTTTATTTACTTAGTTATTTCACAGAGAGAAAGAGGCAGAGAGAGTGAGAGGAAAAGAGATTGGGCACGCCAGGGCTTCCAGCCACTGCAAATGAACTCCAGACACATGAACCAACCTGTGCATCTGACTTATGTGGGTCCTGGAGAATCGAACCTGGGTCCTTTGGCTTTGCAGGCAAGCGCCTTAACCGCTAAGCCATTCCTCCAGACCCAAGACATTTTTTTTTAATATTTCATTTTTATTTATTTAGTTATTTAACAGAGAGAAAGAGGCAGAGAGAGTAAGAGGAAAAGAGGGCTTACACTTTTATTTATGTAAGAGAGAGGGAGAGGCAGACAGAGAGAGAGAGAACGGGTGCACGAGGGCCTCTAGTCACTGCAAATGAACTCCAGATACATGTGCCACCTTGTGCATAGGCTTACATAGTACTGGGGAATCGAACCTGGATCTTTAGGCTTCACAGGTATGTACTTTAACCACTAAGCCATCTCTCCAGCCCCAATTATATCTTTTTTGCACTTGTAAAATTCGCTTGCAGCTGGGCATGGTGGAGCACGCCTTTAATCCCAGCACTTGGGAGGCAGAGGTAGGAGGATCGCTGTGAGTTCAAGGCCCCTGAGACTACATAGTGAATTCCAGGTCAACCTGGGATAGAGTGAGACCCTACCCCCCCCCCAAAAAAAAAATTCACTTTCCCCATCCCCTCATGCTGATCCCTTTCCTCCCTTTCTGGTCTGCTTTCATGTCATTCACATATGTAGACATAGGTGTGAGTGTGTATGCAGGTGTGTGTGTATATGTGTAAAATTCTAGATTCCACATGTGACGTTTGTCTTTTTAAGTCTGGATTATTTTGTTTAACATGATCTTTAGTTTCTGGCTGTGCTCTCAAACTGTCCAGCTGCCTCTTGTCCCAGCTGCTGTCACTGTTGTCACATTCAGGACCAGCTGTTGCTACTTCTGTCATTGTCAGCCACTTGTCTTGCTGGCCCCCGCCACCCCTGGGAAGCATCTGGCCATTCTGCCACTTTTTCAGCCCAGCCTGTGGTCTGCTTAACTGCCTCTTCTTCAGCCACCAAGCAGCCAGCCGTTTGCTGCTGTTGCAGCCTGACCTCCACTGCCATTCTGCTAGCTGCGCTGTGGCTGCTCCTCTGCTGTCCGCGCTGCTATTTTGTGTTACCAGTTCAGCCAACTCTACTAAAAGTAGCAGGAACAGACCACTTGAGAAGCCTTTTCCTGGGCATGGTGTTGCTCCCCTGAGGCAGCATAGAGGCCATTGCCTCCCTGAGAGCTGAGCTGAACTAACAGCCTGCTTGTACAGCTAGAAAGTGGGTGTTGCAGTCAGGTTCTCATTGCTAGCAGAAATCACCTGACCAAAAGCAGCTTCTGGGGAAAAAGGGTTTATTTTGCCTTACAGACTCAAGCGAAGCTCCATGATGGCAGGGGAAAACGATGGCATGAGCAGAGGGTAGACATCACCTCCTGGCCACCTCCTGGTGGACAACAGCAGCAGTGCCAAACACTGGCAAGGGGAAACTGGGTATAACACCCATAAACCCACCCCCCAACAATACACTGCCTCCAAGCAGCATTGATTCCCAAATCTCCATCGGCTGGGAACCTAGCATTCAGAACTCCTAAGTTTATGGGGGACACCTGAATGAAGCCACCACAGTGGGCTTTGCTCTGATCACAAGCAGTCTCTGTGCTAGGTCACCAGGTGAAACATTTCCACGGTTGCACAGTCATTTCTGATTCAGCAGGGTTTGTGATAGCAAAAGCCCTGGCTAGGGCTGGACCCTCAGGAGCTGGAGCAAGCAGTTGTGATTGTCATGTAGGTTCCTCACAGCATCTCTGGAATAGTGGAAGTATCTGGTGCTGCATGAGGGTCGTCTGGCTAGCTGATGGTGCTTTTGCTCAAGGCAACCAAAATATTAACAGTCCAGTAGCTATAAGGAATCAAACTGCCCATTCCCCAATGGGTTTGCTTATTTATAGGAAAATGAACATCAGGAGGTATACTTGCAGTAAGAACTTCAGGAATTTAGCCAGACATTGTAGTTCTTGTAATCATAGCATTCAGGAGGCTGAGGCAGGCAGAGTTCCATGAACCTGGGCTGTAATGTGAGGCTCTATCTCCAAACACAACAAATGCCTGGTGTGGTGATATACATCTTTAATCCCAGCACTAGGGAAACAGAGGTATGAGGATCACTGTGAGTTCAAGGCCAGCCTGGAATAGAGTTGAGAGACCATACCCAGAAAAATTACCAGCCGGGTATGATGGCACATGCATTTAATCCCAACACTCGAGGCAAAGGTGGGAGAATTGCCATGAGTTTGAGGCCACCCTGAGATTACATAGTAAATTCCAGATCAGCCTGAGGTAGAACAAACCCTCCTTCAAAAAAAAAAACAAATAAAAAACAAAACAACAACAAAACACCACCCACAACAATCACACACACAAAAATTCAATTTAAGAAACTTATCATTAACACTAGTTGAGATTTTAGCAGACCTCTTTTTTTTGTTTGTTTGTTTGTTTTGTTTTTTGTTTTTCGAGGTAGGGTCTCACTCTAGCCTGGAATGAGACCCTATCTCAAAAAAAAAAGGGGGGCAGGGGGCTGGAGAGGTGGCTTAGCAGTTAAGGCGCTTGCGTGCAAAGCCAAAGAACCCAGGTTCAATTCCCCAAGACCCACGTAAGCCAGACACACAAGGTGGTGCATGCATCTGGAGTTCGTTTGCAGTGGCTGGAAGCCCTGGCGTGCCCATTCTTTCTCTTTCTCTGCTTCTCTCTCTCTCAAATAAATAAATAGAAATAAAGCCAGGCATGGTGGCGCACGCCTTTAATCCCAGCACTCTGCTCAGGCCCAAGGGAGGGGTGGGTCTCCTTTTGTTTCAGAGAGATCCTGTATCAAAAACAAGCAAAAGAAAAGAAAAAGAAGGCAGTATTCTTACTGTCCAGTCCCTTTCCCATTGCTGTGTGATCTGGCAGAAAGGTCACTCTGAGACTACATAGTGAATTCCAGGTCAGCCTGGACTAGAGTGAAACTCTACCTCGAAAAAACAAAAATAAATAATAAGTAAACAGAAATAAAATATTTAAAAAAACACAGAAGCATCAGTTGTGAATGAACTCAAACTCAGTTTGAGCAAGTCAGAGGCAGACAAGACTGACCGAGAAGCACTGAATTTCTCTCCCGAGCCTTAAGACATGAAGATGTTGGCGCCACCTTTCTTAGAGTGCTCACTTCTTCCCTCTGGTCTCCTTAGGTCTATATCCGCACACCTTCCGGTGAGGTGCAAACAGTCCTAGTCCAGGACAGCCCCCCAGCAACAGCTGCAACCACCTCAAGCACCACCTGTAGCAGCCCTGCACCCCGAGCTCCCCATTTGAGCAGCACCAGCAAAAAGCATTCAGCTGCAATTCTCCGAAAAGAGCGTCCTCTGCCAAAGATCGCGCCCGCCGGGAGCATCATCAGCCTGAATGCTGCCCAGCTGGCGGCAGCTGCCCAGGCCATGCAGACCATCAACATCAATGGTGTCCAAGTCCAGGGCGTGCCTGTGACCATCACCAACACTGGCGGTGAGGGAAGGCCCTGTGGCCAAAGTGCTGGCAGCAAGCAGGGCTATATGCCCACCATGTGGGAGTCATGAGCCAGACCTGGGAGCAGTGAGGCAGCTTCCCAGTGTTGGCCTGGTGGCCTCCAGCCTAAGAGTATGACTACGTGTTATCTTCCCACTTGGTCCTCACAGTGGTGCCATGAGGTACAGTAAGTCTCATGTCCCCACTTGACACCTGCAGACCTTGAGTATGATGGAGAAAGGAGATGTTCTCTGGAAAACTTTCCAAGTAATTACAGACAGATGCTTAAGGGAGACCCCTTGTAAAGGAAGTCAAGAAAGGAAGTCTTAGACCGGCGTTGAGGGTGGGGAGAAAGGATGGAGTCCTTGGAGTGGACAAGCCTGTGCTGCTTGTCAGTTCACTGGTGATGCTGATGCTGTGAAAGAATCCTTGAAAATGAGGACATGGCAGTGCATGCCTTTAGTTCAGGCACACGGGAGGCTGACACAGGGGGATAACTGTAGTTCAAGACCAGCCTAGAGCTACAGAGTAAGTTCCTGGTCAGGTCTGGGCTAGATTCTACCTTGAAAGAAAGAGAGAAGCCGGGCGTGGTGGCGCACACCTTTAATCCCAGCACTCGGGAGGCAGAGGTAGGAGGATCGCCGTGAGTTCGAGGCCACCCTGAGACTCCATAGTGAATTCCAGGTCAGCCTGGGCTAGAGTGAGACCCTACCTCGAAAAACCAAAAAAAAAAAAAAAAAAGAAAAGAAAGAGAGAGGGAGGGAGGAAGAGAGGAAGGAAGAAGGCAGGGAGGAGGGAGAGAGAGAAAGAAAAAAAAAAAGGGAGTTACCTAGCAAAAATGGTCTTTGCATTGTGTGCCTGGGTGTAGGGTAACTTTGAGGGTAGCAAGAGCTCATCACAACTCCTCTCTATCCCTGATAAATTTATAGCACCTTATTTATTTTTCCCTCTTAAGGGGACATCAAGAGGGAGGTGAAGGTGTCGTAGAGGACTTAGTTTTCCCCAAAGTCCATAAACAAAAAGTCCCCAAAAGCAACGTTGGCAGCTCACAAAGGCCATAGTCTTGAGCGGCCCTCAATCACATTGGCTGCCATGATTGTCCCTAACTGTGCAGAAGGGAAAAGGAGCTGACCTGAGGTTTCAGGCTTGTCCCCTGACCTGTATCCTTCTCTTTCCCACAGGGCAGCAGCAGCTGACGGTACAGAACGTTTCAGGAAACAATCTGACCATCAGCGGGCTCAGCCCCACCCAGATCCAGCTGCAGATGGAGCAGGCTCTGGCGGGGGAGGCGCAGCCTGGGGAGAAGCGGCGCCGCATGGCTTGCACGTGTCCCAACTGCAAGGACGGAGAGAAGAGGTAATTCATGGACTGGGACGGAGTTAGCCGCCTGGCGTGTGTGCCCTGGTCCCCGAACCCCTTCTGGGGGCTCAGGGCCAAAGCAGCCTAGACCAAGAGAGGAGCTGGCAGCTCCGTGCCACCTTGCCTCTCACACCCTTACTCCATCTTGTTTTTCCCATCTTCTTCCCTCTCTTCCCCACATTTTCTTCACCCACCCTCAGGTCTGGGGAGCAGGGCAAGAAGAAGCACGTGTGCCACATCCCAGGACTGTGGCAAGACGTTCCGGAAGACATCCTTGCTGCGGGCTCACGTTCGTCTGCACACAGGGGAGCGGCCCTTTGTCTGCAACTGGTTCTTCTGTGGAAAAAGGTTCACTAGGAGCGACGAGCTTCAGCGGCACGCTCGCACCCACACAGGTCAGCCCTCACCGGCCCTGTCCTGCTGCCCTCTGCCTTAGCACTACTGGCCTGTTCAGGAGCGGCTCAGCAAGACCACCGCCAACCCAAACCTCCCAGGGAGTTCAGTTCTTTCAGGAACTCCTCTGGCACATACCACACTGCTGCCCAGAGTCAGGCTATTGCACCCCACACCCTTGATGGTCTCTGCCGAGTCTGCACAGCTGTTTATATAACAAGCACTTATTTAACAAGGAGGGGCCCACAGTCCCAGCAGATAGAGGCAAGAGGATCAGGAGTTCAGGCCAGCCTGGAGAATGTGAGGTCATGTCACAAACATAAGAAAACAACCCGTAGTGTACCAGGCACAGGCTTAACATACTCAGATAACCTGAGTTAATCTAGTATGGACTCTGGGAGGTTCAGTTTCTGACTCATGGAGAGATGGCCACATAGCCAGTGATGGGCAATGCTGGGTTCCAGCTTAGCCACTAAGACTCCCATGTTTCCATGTTACTTATTTACTGAGACAGGTTCTCATGATGTAGCTCAGGCTGGACTGGTACTTGTGATCTACTGCCTCAGCCTCCTAAGTGCTGAGATTACAGGCATACTCCACTTATTTCCAGCCCTCAAGTCCACATTGTTTTTTTTTTAAATTTTTAAAGAACTTTATTTATTTATTTATTTGAGATAAATGCAGATAGAGGGAGACAGAATGGGCACGCCAGGGCCTTCAGCCGCTGTAAACAAACTCCAGACGCATGTGCCACCTTGTGCATCTGACTAACATGGGTTCTGGGTCCTTTGGATATTTTAGGCAAGCGCCTTAACCACTAAGCTATTTTTCTAGCCCAAGTCCACATTCTCCTTTTTTTTTTTTTTTTTTGGTTTTTCAAGGTGGGGTCAGCCAGGCATGGTAGTATGGTGCTCACCTTTAGTCCCAGCACTTGGGAGGCAGAGGTAGAAGGATCACTGTGAGTTCAAGGTCACCTTAAGACTACATAGTGAATTTCCGGTCAGTCTGGACTAGAGTGAGACCCTACCTCAAAAAAACTGAAACCAGTGTTTAGAGAAGAAATTGCAGGAGCTCAATGATAACGCCACCTTCTCTCATGTGGTTCTCTAACTCAAGGTACGGTCTCACTCTAGCCCAGGCCGACCTGGAATTCACTATGGAGTCTCAGGGTGGCCTTGAACTCACAGCGATCCTCCTGCCTCTGCCTCTGCCTCCCAAGTGCTGGGATTAAAAGTGTAATGCCCGGTTCCAAGTAAACATTCTTAAGCACTCTTCCATGTTTTTCTACTGTTACTTTCCTAATGATTTCCCTAAATTACTTACTAGTTTCACTTATTTATAGCCTAAACAATATTATTTATCAGGCTCTCATTCTGTAGCCCAGGCTACCATGAATTCATTATGTACAGCAGGCTAGCCTTGAATTTATGGCAATCTGTCTATCTTGGCTTCTTGAACACTGGGGATTACAGATGTGAGCCACCATACATAACCCAACAATATCATTATTATTTATTTGAAAGAGGGTTAGAAAGGTATAGAGAAAGAGAGAGAGAATGGGTGCACCAAGGCCTCTAGCCACTGCAACCAAACTCCAGACACATGTGCCACCTTGTGCATCTGGCTTACATGAGTACTGGGGAATCGAATCTGGGTCCTTTGGCTTTAGCAAGTGCATTAACTGCTAAGCCATCTCTCCAGCCCAACAATATTATTTTTAATATCATAGGGTTTATTTTATATACTTTAAGATTTTTTTTTTTTTAGTTGTTATTTTGCAATACTGGAAATTGAACCCAGGACTTCTTACATGCTAAGCAAGCACTCTATATTAAGCCACATCCCAATCCTCCTTTTCTTTTTTTTCTTTACCTTGTGTGGGTTTTTTTTTTTTTTTTTTTTTTTTTTTTTTTGACAGGGTCTTGTGAACCTCATACCATCCTGGAACTCATAGCAGTCATTCTGCCTCAGTGTTCAGAGTACTGGGATTACAAATGTGAACCACTACTCCTGGCTCTTCAAACCTCTTAACTTAAAAAAAATAGTTATTATTTATTTGCATTATGAGTGTGTCAGGGTCTCTTGGCCACCACAGTCAGTCTTACTACTGCAAACAAATGTCAGATGCTTGCATTACTTTTTGTGTCTGGCTTCATGTGGGTGGCTGGGGAATTAAACTCAAGCCAGCTGGCTTTGCAAGCAAGTGCTTTTAACTGCTGAGCCATTTCCCCAGCCTCACTGTTTTTTGTTTTTTGTTCTTTTTTCCTGCTCCAGTCTACATAAGGGGACTTCATTAGGGCCCCAAGGCCGCAGCTTTACTTGGCCTCCTTCTTGGGGTGCCGGGTGTTGGTGTGGCCATACGTGTGCATATGGCAGCTCACGGCACAGGGCACAGCTGAGCGTAGTGCTCACGGCAGAGCATCCCGCAGCAGTCGGGCTTCTGGGCAAGCAGGCACAGGGAGGGCATGATGGTGCCACCACACAGGCACAACACCAGGTGCAGGATGGCTCTTTCCAGATGTTGTAGTCAGAGAGTGGCCACTCTCCAGCTGTTTGCCAGTGAGTATCAGCCACTGCTGGTTGGGTGGGATGCCTTCCCTGTCTTGGATCTTGGCCTTGACATCTTTGAGGGTGATGGTCTCGCCTGTCAGGGTCTTTACAAAGATCGGTATCCTAGTGTCTGCTCGGCTGCCTCATTGAAGAGCTTTTTTGTTGTTGTTTTGAGGTAGCATCTCACCGTAGCCCAGGCTGACCTAGAATTCACTATGTAGTCTCAGGATGGCCTCAAACTCATGATGATCCTGCTACCTCTGCCTCCCAAGTGCTGGGATGAAAGGTGTATGCCACCACGCCCAGGTGAAGAGATTTGTTTTGGGAGACAGAATTTCACTATGTATCTCAGGTGACTTCAAAATCTCAGCAATCCTGTTGCCTCAATCTCTGAGGTGCTGGATTATAGGCATGTACCCTTACACCCAGCTTTTTTTTGTTTTTCAGACAGGGTTTTGCTGTGTTGCCTGGGTTAGCCTTGAGCTCATGGAAACCCTCCTCCCTTAACCTCTAAGATTTCAAGATTACATGTATGCTCTGATATGCCTGGCTTGATAATCATAATGATGTGTTTTAATGTTCTAGCAAATAAATGCAAAACTATAGAAAAATGCCCTGCCAGCCAGGCATGGTGGCACATGCCTTTAATCCCAACACTTGGGAGGCAGGAGGAGGATTGCCATGAGTTCAAGGCTACCCTGAGACTACATAGTGAGTTGCAGGTCAGCCTGGGCTAGAGTGAGACCCTACCTCAAACAAACAAACAAAAAAAAAAAACACCCCACAAACAAACAAACAAAACAAGAATGAAGCAGTCAGACATACAAGGGTCTAGTTACAAGCAACCTGGACAAGGGAACAAGGTAGACTAGAAAGGTCAGATGGGGCCCAGAGGTGAGAGCAGTAGATGACAGAGGGCACCTGTGAGCAGTGTGCTGAGATTAGGCCAAATCAGTTTGTTCTGAGGTGCTCACATGTGTGCCTCTTTTGGGGGGCTGTGACAGTGTCTGTCCTTAGGTTCCTGGGTAACAGTTATCTCCTCTTCCCAGGTGACAAACGCTTCGAGTGTGCCCAATGTCAGAAGCGCTTCATGAGGAGTGACCACCTCACCAAGCATTATAAAACCCACCTGGTCACGAAGAACTTGTAAGGCCAGCTGAGGCGGGAGGCCCTAGAGATGGAATACTTCATCTGTCTCGTCTGAGCCCATGGTAGACAGGAGACCACGGCTGCCCTGGGCCCACCCTAACCCCACTCCTGTTCTGTGGCTGTGTCCCCACAGGAAGGGGCTCTGCTCCACTCCCCAGGCTGTCCTCCTTCTGAATAACCCCAGCTTCACCCTAGCCCTTCCTTTCTCACCATGAGCTCCCGGCCTGCCCAGGCCATGGACACTGGCCATGCCCAATGAGACGTTCTAAACCAGGACGCGTAGGGACCCTTATTTCCAAAGGAAAAAAACGTGCATTCACTCCGTCGAGGAGCAAAGTGAGCCCCCTCCCAGCCCCCACCACTCCCAACACTGCCGGAATCCCATCGTGCCATGTCCCCCATCCTGCCTCCTTATCCCCCTCAACCTCCTCCTCCCCTGGCCACTAGGGACACACAAACGCCCACATCCAGCCTCCCACTGGCACCCACCTCTCTGGAAGCTCAGGAGGTCCCTCCACTCCACTGCCCAGCCCTGCCACGGCTCTCCAGACATTCCAACTTCCTATTTGAAAGGTCAGATGCCGGCGGACTCCTCCCACTCCCCTTTTTCTATGGAGAACGTTGCCTTATACTCTCTACTTCAGATGATGAACACTGTGTATGTGTGTGCTTTACAGACATTTTATTTAATTGCTCCTCCTTCTGTTCCTTGGTAGTCACCTCCTCCATGCCTGCTTTCAGTTGAGGGCTTTGGGGGCAATGATGAGCATACGAATTCTTCTTCACTAGCAATGCTTTTTTCTAAGTGACAGCATTTCAGCTCATCTGGACTCACATAAAAACACCTCCCATCCTGCCCCTTTCCCTCTCTTCTCATCTTTCCACCCTCCCTGCCCAAGCTCTACTGTGTACAGTGTATATTGTATAATAGACTATTGTGTCTACGACATGTTTTAAAATACATATTGCTTGTTATTTTTGAGGCTTTTAAATTAAACAAAAATGCAACTTTATTTTTAGTTGTAACTGCTTGAAGTATGTTTTATGAATTAAGTGACAGATTTGTTATCCTTTATTAACAGTGTACTTTGTTGGTCAGCGCTGGGACTGACGAAAATTTTTCTTGCTAATAAATTTAGTTGCCTGAGGCAAAGTCTGCTCTTGGCAGTGGGGCTTCCTTTGTCTCTTACTTCGGAGGTCTTGGAGAGGGGGCTCCTCAGGACAGAGCTATGGTTCTTAGACACTTCCCAGCTCTCACTCAGCAAACCCAGGCCACAATCCCAAACAGGAGTGGCCAGAGCGCTCCTGGGGACCTCCAGAGGCCAGCGACCAACGCAAGTTTGTGACGTTTTCTTCCATGAGCCTGTGCGCTGCTCTACAGAGGCGTGTCCTAACGGACTTCCTGAGCCAGCCGGCTAACTCCTGCCCTCCCTCCACAGCCCTGGAGGAAAGCTTTGACCTCACCTCACTAGTAAGCTTGCAGAGAAGAACCAAAGGGCCTTGGACCAGCTCTTTCCAGAAGGCTCAGAATCTGGAGAAAATGCACTTCTCAAAAAGCGTTCTAGCCGGGCATGTGGCACACGCCTTTAATCCCAGCACTTGGGAGGCAGGGTTAGGAGGACTGTCGTGAGTTCAAGGCCACTCTGAGACTACATAATGAATTCCAGGTCAGCCTGGACTACAGTGAGACTACCATGAAAAACCAAAAAAAAAAAAAAAAAAAAAAAGTCAGGGTTCTTCCTAAAACGAAGGACCAAGCAAGTTGCTCATGGGGCTTAGCTGGCCACAGATTCTGCTTTTCTTCTGTCATTTTGGCAGAGCAATGGAGAAGTTGGGGCTGTGATGTCACACAGGTTTAAGATTGGATTAGGGTTTAGAGAGATAGCTCAGTGGTTAAGGCACTTGCCTGCAAAGCCTAACAACCTGGGTTCTATTCCCCAGTACCCACATAAAGCTGGATGCACAAAGTGGTGCATGTGTTGAGTCCATTTGCAGCGGCTAGAGACCCTAGCATGCCCATTCTCTCTTTCTGTCAATCTCTCTCTGTCTGCTTGCAAATAAATAAATAAAAATATCCAGGTGTGGTGGTGCACACCTTTAATCCCAGCACTTGGAAGGCTGAGGTAGGATGATCACTGTGAGTCTGAGGCCAGCCTGAGACTACATAGGGAATTCCAGGTCAGCCTCGGCTAGAGAGAGACCCTGCCTCAAACAACAAAAAGATTGGAGCTCGTGTGGAAGCCTCGTGGGGGCCTGAAGAACAGCCAGACTGTCCACTCGAGGCATGTGGAAAACAGGGTGTGCGTTCTACTCACCCGCAGGAAGCCAGCCAGGACAGCAGCTCTGCTCCCGAGTGCCCAGGCTGGTTCTGCGCCATCCACTCCCTTGTCCACTTGGCTTTACTGCCAGCCACCTGCACTGCTGGCCAACACCGTTTCCTCAAGCCAGTGAACCTCCGTGTGGCTGAAAAATTAAAAGAACATGGATCTCAGAAGAATCTAGGCTCTCTGCCCATGATCACTTGTCAACAGCAGATCCTTCCTGCCCCTCCTCAAGTTGGACCACACTGGAACAGCAGCTGGATGGACCTGGCAGATGCCTCTTCAGCCTCAGTCGGTCCTGCATCAGGATCCTGCATCTCAGTGCAGGCCCCCTGGCAGGTAAGGGAAGGTTTTGCTCTATCCTGAGCAGCAGGAGGTGTGGAGGAGAGCCATACTAACCAATTAGCCTGTCTTTTTTTTTTTAAATATTTTTTGGTTCATTTTTATTTATTTATTTGAGAGTGACAGAGAGAGAGAGAGAGGCAGATAGAGAGAGAGAGAATGGGCGTGCCAGGGCTTCCAGCCACTGCAAACGAAATCCAGACGCGTGCGCCCCCTTGTGCATCTGGCTAACGTGGGTCCTGGGGAATCGGAGTCCTTAGCCTTCACAGGCAAGCGCTTAACCGCTAAGCTATCTCTCCAGCCCTTTTTTTTTTTTTTCTTCCCTGAGGTAGGGTCTCACTGTAGCCCAGGCTGACCTGGAAATCGCTATGTAATCACTATGTAATTTCAGGGTGACTTTGAACTCAAGATCCTCCTACCTCTGCCCCTCGATTGCTGGGAGTAACTAGCCTCTTTCTACACACATTACCCTTGGCCAACTTCAAATCCTATGTTGTAGGCTTCCAGCTCAGCATCTGTCTCTTCAGCCTCCTTTGTAAATGGAAGTGCCAGCCTCCAGCTGGGCAGAGGAAGGCTGGCATTTGGTTATTCCCTTCTCGAGGGAGACATACAAGATATGGGTAACAACCCTTCTATGGGTTGCCTCCACTTGAAAGGGAGAATGTATTCCAACTAGAGATGGCGAGCGCAACAGAATGACTTTATCTGCCTCTATCTGAGAGTTGTAGGAAGCAAGACTGCTGAACCTACCCACCCCCAGCAATAAGCCTCCCAGCTTCTGATGGACCCTTGATTATAATTTTGGTCCAGGCCACACGTGCTTGAGGGGGAAGAATTAACCCATGTTTCCTCCTTAGAATTTTTTTTCCTTTGCTTGATGTCGTGATGCACACTGTTAATTTCAACACTCGGGTAGGAGGATCACCCTGAGTTTGAGGCCAGCTTAAGACTACATAGTGAACTCCAAGTCAGGCTGTGCTAGAGCAAGACCGTACCTCGCAAAAGACAAAAAAGAAAGAGAAAAAAAGAGATTAGGGCTGAGATGGCTCGGCGGTTAAAGACGCTTGCTTGCAAAGCCTGCCAGCTCAGGTTCAGTTCCCCAGCACCCATGTAAAGCTGGATGCAATGTGGCGCCTGCATCTGTGATAAAAGAGCCTGGCTAATCCAGAACTTGGGGGTTGCCAGGCGTGGTGGCGCACGCCTTGAATCCCAGCACTTGGGAGGCAGAAGTGGGAGGAGCACCTGTGAGTTCGGGGCCATCCTGAGACTCCATAGTGAATTCCAGGTCAGCCTGGGCTACAGTGAGACTCTACCTTGAAAAACAACAACAACAACAACAAAAAGCTCTGGGCCAGCTTGTTTAGTTTGTTTGCAGTAAGCAGCAAGAGATCCTGTCTCGAAGAAGGTTGAGCACAGACATCTTATAGTCACCCATAGATATTTCTACTTTTTTAAATAATTTTTTTTGCTTATTTTCATTTATTTGAGAGCGACAGAGAGAGAAAGAGGCAGATAGAGAGAGAATGGGCACACCAGGGCCTCCAGCCACTGCAAACGAACTCCAGACGCGTGCGCCCCCTTGTGCATCTGGCTAACGTGGGTCTTGGGGAATCGAGCCTCGAACTGGGGTCCTCAGGCTTCACAGGCAAGCACTTAACCACTAAGCCATCTCTCCAGCCCTATTTCTACATTTTGGTTGTTTTCTTGAGGTAGGTCTCACTGTAGCCCAGGCTTGGGTAGTAGCCCCATCCATCGCCTCTCTTTTTGGCCAGCTCCACTCCATTCACACAGCTTTCCTTGGCAGACATCCCACAGTTCAAGCATCTCCAACACCCTGGAGTCTCCGCTGCAGCGTAGGGTACCTCTTCACCTTTTGCAGTGACCTCAGAGCCTCCCTGCCACACACATTGCCTGGCCTCGGCTGCTTTCTGGAACTGTGGTATAAAACTCCATGACACCCTCGATCTTGCATCTTTCATATGTAAAACTAGTATGGCGTGGGTGATGCTACCCAGTGCCTACGGCCAGCAGCCTCTGTGTGCCTTCCAGGCTGACTCTGGGCAAACACTGCCCTAGGCGGTTAGGTTCCCGCAGAGACTCCAACATCCTCTCCTTTCAAAGAAATTTGCTTTGTTTTGTTTTCTCAGACGAGAGCCTTTGATGGGTGAGATCTTCCCCTCAGGGCACTTTTCTTGTCCCAGTGTAGCGCAGGAAGTTTCTCTTTAATATGCTGATCTTGTCGGCAATTACAGCTGCTTTCTCAATACCAATTTTGTTTGCAACCAAATTTTTAAAATATTTTATGTAGGGGTTGAAGAGATGGCTTAGCAGGTAAGGCACTTGCCTGCAAAGCCAAAGGACTGAGGTTCAATTCCCTAGAACACACATAAACCGGAAGATGCACAAGGTGGCACATGCATCGAGTTCGTTTGCAGTGGCTGGAGGCCCTGGTCCCCCCCCACCACCCCATCTGCTTTTTCTCTCTCTCTCAAAAAAAAAAAATAAATATTGAAAACCAATTTAAAAATATTTTATGTAAACCAGGCGTGGTGGCGCACGCCTTTAATCCCAGCAGAGGTAGGGAGGATCTCTGTGAGTTTGAGGCCACCCTGAGACTCTGTAGTGAATTCCAGGTCAGCCTGGGATAGAGTGAGAACCTACCTCAAAAAAAAAAAAAAAAAAAAAGAAGAAGAAGAAATGAATGAATGAATGAATGAAAAAAGGAAAGAGAAACAAAACAAAAACCTTGGTTTCTTCCTGAGCTGAGCTGAGGACATAGCTGAGTTGGCAGTTGGTAGTTGGTAGAGTGCTTGTCTACTGTGGCATGAGGCACTCTGGGTTTGATTCCCAGCACTGAAAAACAAACTCAGTATCTTCCTATCTCCAAGACCTAGAGGAGCTGAGTAATGATGTTAACTAAACACCCGCACGGGGTGACCTTGGCCTCTCCCTAGTTCTGAAGGGTCAGAGGATGCTACATCCCCTCTTCCAACACTCACAGCAATGCTCACTCCAGGGTCTCATCAGGCTGTGCATCCTGTAGACTGTCCTCCACAGAGTGATGGTTTCATGTATCATGCCAGCAAGCTCTGGTGGCGGAGACTGGTCCCAAGTTTATAAATAAGCAGTGAAGAGAGAAGTCACAATGAAGGGCTTCTCAGACAAGGTTGGTAGGGAAATGAGCTAGGAGGTGTCTGCTCATTTCAGGAGGAACCTTGTCTTAGAATTCTACAGATAGGGCTGGGGAGATGGCTTAGCGGTTAAGGCATTTGCCTGCAAAGCCAAAGGATCCTGGTTCAATTCTCCAGGACCCACGTAAGCCAGATGCACAAGGGGGTACATGCGTCTGGTGTTCATTTGCAGCGGCTGGAGGCCCTGGTGCGCCCATTCTCTCTCTCTCTCAAATACATAAAATACATTTTTAAAAAATAGAAAAAAAAAAAAAGGATTCTACAGATAGACAAACACACACCATCAAACCAGCAGCATCTTCCTTTACCCCAGGCAAAAGGCAATACTACAGGTCTTTACTATGCATACTGTCCTTCAGAAAACTCTCCCTGACCAAGGCCAACCCATTTCCTGTCCTGTCTCTAAACCAGGTTTGTGACATCATTCCACAGTGCTGTAGAGCCCTCTAGTTCCCACACCATAAAACAGCTGGGGGAAAGAAGAAAAGAAGCAAAAAGAGAGTTGCTTTGAAGAAACCATATCAGTCATTGACCCAATTCCCTAACAGCCATTAGAGTTGCTTCTTTATTTCTTTTTTTTTTGGTTTTTCATTTTTTGGTTTT
The DNA here is from genome assembly GCA_036346955.1 of Dipus sagitta. Taxonomy (NCBI): domain Eukaryota; kingdom Metazoa; phylum Chordata; class Mammalia; order Rodentia; family Dipodidae; genus Dipus; species Dipus sagitta. The sequence continues at coordinate 4,207,321 of CM070778.1, read as the reverse complement.
TCAAGGTAGGGTCTCACTCTAACTCAGGCTGACCTGGAATTAACTCTGCATTCTCAGGGTGGCCTCGAACTCACGGCAATCCTCCTACCTCTGCCTCCCGAGTGCTGGGATTAAAGGCGTGCGCCACCACGCCCGGCAGAGTTGCTTCTTTAGAGGGGCCATTGAGACAGTTCAGTGACTGCCCCTCAAAAGTAAAAGCAGGTAAGGTCCAGCAGGGCGTGGTGGCGCACGCCTTTGATCCCAGCACTTGGGAGGCAGAGGCAGGAGGATCACCGTGAGTTCAAGACCACCCTGAGACTACATAGTGAATTCCAGGTCAGCCTGGGCTAGAGTGAGACCCTATTTCGAAAAACAGAATAAAAAAATAAATAAAAAGAAGGAGACAGAGAAAGTAAGACATGTAAGACTCGTACGTATGAACTACAGAAGTATTTGGGGTTGGGGGGGCCATCTGGGTGCACAGGAAAGGGGTGAATCACAAAGCCCAGAGACAGAGCTTCCTCTCATCCCACTCACAGCGAGCCTGAGGGCCCAGCCCCACTCTGGGGCTCCCTGATAACCGACCTACTCAGGCCTCAGCCCCTGCTGGCCGGAAGCCAAGCTACGCCCTTCTGTGTGTCAACACGTCGCTTTCACTGGAGCTCTGAACTGAGTTCACTCCAAGTCTGAGAATTCCTGAGCTTTATGGAAAACTGGAGGGATTTTTTTTTTTTTTAGGCAAGCCCAATGAACTGGCCCTTTTTATTATTATTATTATTATTTGAGAGAACGAGAGACAGAGAGAGAGAATTGGTGTGCCAGGGCCTCCAGCCACTGTAATCAATCTCCAGACACGTGCACCACCTTGCGCACATGCGCAGCCTTGTGCTCTTGCATCATCTTGTGTGTCTGGCTTACGTGGGGTATGGAGAGTTGAACAAGAGTCCTTGCTCGGCTTGGTGGCACGCGCCTTTAAATCCCACTTGGGAGGCAGAGGTAGGAGGATCGTCGTGAGTTCCAGGCCACCCTGAGACTACATAGTGAATTCCAGGTCAGCCTGGGCTACAGTGAGACCCTACCTTGAAAAACCAAAAAACAAACAAACAAAAAAAAAGTGGTTTAAGAAAATAAGTGCATGGGCTGGAGAGACCGCTCAGCAGTTAAGGCACTTGCCTGCAAAGCCAAGGACCCGGGGTCAATTCCTCAGCACCCACATAAAGCCCAATGCACAAAGAAACATATGTATCTGGAGTTCATTCCTTGGAGTGGCTAGAGGCCCTGGCACACCCATTCTCTCTCTCTGTATCTGCCTTTCTCTCTCAGATAAATAAATAAAAAGAAAACAAAAATGAAAAAATGAGGGGTTGGAGAGAGAGCTTAGCAGTTAAGGTGTATGCCTGGGAAGCCAAAGTACCCAGGTTTAATTCCCCAGTATCCATGTAAGCCAGATGCACAAGGTGGCACATACCTCTGTAGTTTGTTTACAGTGACTGGAGGCCTTGGTGTGCCCATTCTCTCTCTATCTATCCAACTCTTTCTCTCTTAAATAAAATACAAAAAGAAAAAAAAAAAAGGAAAGGAAAGAAATGCAAAAGCATAAGAAGAAAACAGGCAATGCATAGCTCTTAAACCCACACACAGACTTTTCTGTTTCCTGCGGAGAAATCAGTGTGAGTCTCTGTATATTGCAATTTTGCAGTATTCTTCTTATTCACTGATGCCTTTCTCAAGGAAAGATTAATAACACTACAAAGTTGGAGGCTGGGATAGCAAAGTGTCTGAGAAAAAGCAGCACCACTAACAGTACATCTCTCCACGCCGAAAACACAGCTGCCGACAGCTGATCTCCCCCTGGTTCAGCACTGCGGGCTGCTCTGTGGTATACACCAAATCCCACCCAGCAGAAAAGCACAGCACAAGCCTGCTTATTACCTCCGGGACAGAGGGAAGATGCACACAAAAGGAATCAGCTGTAAACCTCCTAGATAATTGCCAAGGAAGGGAGAGGCTGTCAGAACCTAGCACTTTCTCTTCCCCATCTGGTTTGGCTTTGTTTGTGTGTTGTATTGTTTTTTTTTTTGCCTTGATAGAGGTCTAAAGTCAGAGCTCCAAGCACACTAGGAAGCACTAGGCACTACATCCCCAGCCCTCAATGGAGTTTTGTTGTTGTTGTAGTTTATTTTTATTTATTTATTTGAGAGCAACAGACAGAGAAAGAGGCAAAGAGAAAGAGAGAGAGAGAGAATGGGTGCTCCAGGGCCTCCAGCCACTGCAAACGAACTCCAGATGCATGCGCCCCCTTGTGCATCTGGCTTACTGTGGGTCCTAGGGAATCGAGCCTCGAGCTGGGGTCCTAAGACTTCACAGGCAAGCACTTAACCGCTAAGCCATCTCTCCAGCCCTTTGAGAGATTCTTTTTTTTGGGGGGGGGGGTTAAAGTAGGGTCTCACTCTAGCCCAGGTTGACCTGGAATTTTCTATGTAGTCTCAGGGTAACCTTGAACTCACAACGATCTTCCTACCTCTGCCTCCTGAGTGCTGGGATTAAAGGTGTGCACCACCATGATGGGCTTTGAGAGATTCTTGCTAAATAGCCTCTCAAGAAGGTGAATTAGAGGCATATTCCACCATGCCTGGTCTAAGTAAGCCAACAGGCAAACAAAAACAGAATTAAAGTCAGTATGACAATGTCATAAGATAAAAATTCTTTTAGGGCTGGAGAGATGGCCTAGCAGTTAAGGCATTTGCCTGCAAAGTCTAAGGACCCAGTTTGATTCCTCAGTACCCACATAAGCCAGATGCACATGGACGCCCATATGTCTAGAGTTCATTTGCAGTGGCTAGAGGCCCTGGCATGCCCATTCTCTCTCCTCATAATATATATATATATATATATTCTTTTAAAGCTGGGAGTGGTGGCACACACCTTTATTCCCAGCGCTTGGAAGAAGAGGTAGGAGGGTCGCCGTAAATTCAAGGCCAACCTGAGACTACATAGTGAATTCCAGGTCAGCCTGAGCTAGAGTGAGACCCTACCTCAAAACAACAACAACAAATTCTTTTAGAACCAGAGCCAGGTATGGTGGTACATCCATTTAATCCCAGTGCTTGGGAGGATGAGGTAGAAGGGTCACTGTGAGTTTGAGGCCAGTCTGGCCTACAGAGTGAGTTTCAGGTCAGTCTGGGCTAGAATGAGACCCTGTCTCTAAAAAAAAAAAAAAAAAAAATTAGAACCACTGTGCCTAAAATAACTGCATGGTGAGTCCTCATCAAGGACCACACAGCCCCCTACCTGCGCATCTGACTTGTTTCTCCCTGCCTTGCTCTACCTGCATCAAGGTTTCTGTCGCATCTACCTTTAGCCACCATCTTTCCTCTTCCTAAATGTGTTTTCTGGGGGCTGGAGAGATGGCTTAGTGGTTAAGGCATTTGCTGTGAAGCCTAAGGACCCAGGTTTGATTTCCCCAGTACCCATGTAAAGCCAGATGCAAAAGGTTGCACATGTATCTGGAGTTTGTTTGCAGTAGCTGGAGGTCCTGTTGCACCCATTCTCTCTTTTTTTGTTTTTCGAAGTAGGATTTCACTCTCACCCAGGCTGACCTGGAATTCACTAGGTAGTCTCAGGGTGGCCGCAAACTCACAGTAATCCTTCTACCTCTGCCTCCCCAGTGCTGGCATTAAAGGCATGTGCCACCACACTCAGCCCCAAAAGAAGTCTTTAACAACTGTTTACATCATAGATGAATATGAATCAACTCCAATCTACTGAACTCATGTTTTTATTGCCGTGGTTGTTTGGTGGGGGCCGATTCTTATTTTTGTTTTTGAGACAGGGTCTCACTATGTAGCCCATGCTGGCCTTGAATTTATTTATTTATTTATTTGACACAGAAAGAGGGAGAGAGAGAGAATGGGCACACCAGGGCCTCCAGCCACTGCAAATGAACTCCAGACACATGCGCCCCCTTGTGCATCTTGCTAATGTGGGTCCTGGGGAATTGAACCAGGGTCCTTTGGCTTTGCAGGCAAACGCCTTAACTGCTAAGCCATCTCTCCAGCCCCTGGCTTTGAATTTATGACCTTCTTGCTTCAGCTTCCCAAGTTCTGGAGTCACACTCAAGCTCACACTTGGCTCAAGCTCTTGGCTTTTGAGCAAATCACTCAAACAAGTTTTTAAAAAATATTTATTTGAGAGAGAGAAAGAGGCAAACACAGAGAAAGCGTGGGCACACCAGGGCCTCTAACCACTGCAAATGAACTACATGTGCTACCTTGTGCATTTGGCTTTAAATGAGTAATGGGGAGTCAAACTTGGGTGCTTAGGCTTTGTAGGCAAGTGCCTTAACTGCTGAACCATCTCTCCGGCCCCCCTGGTCTTTTAGTTCCAGATGAGCCACTTTGTACATCTGGCTTTTCATGGGTGCTGGGGAATCAAACTCAGGTTTTGCAAGCAAGTTCCTTTAACAGCTGAGCTCTCTCTCCAGTCCTGATGTTGGTGCCTATTAGAATCCCGGTCCAAGGTAGCAGAGTTCAGGAGCGTGAAAAGAGTATGGTTCCACGAAGGGCACTAATTTCTACTAACCCAGGTCAACTTTAGGGCTTCCGGGGGAGGAGAGGGTAGCAATGTTCACACTGGAAAGATAATTTCAACAAGAACATCCAGTCAGCTCATGCTGATGGAAGAAAACTGATAGTGGCACCAAAAATTCCAACCAGTGGAGAATACATAGACTAATCACTTAAGCCTTGTCTTTCTTTCCTCCACCCGCCTTCTTTTTTTTTTTTTTTGAAGTAGGCTCTCCCTCTAGCCCAGCAATCCTATGTAGTCTCAGGGTGGCCTTGAACTCACGGTGATCCTCCTATCTCTGCCTCCCGAGGGCTGGATTAAAGGTTTGCCTCACCACGCCCGGACTTTTCTTTTCTTTTGTTTTGAGACTGGACCTTACGTAGCCAAGGCTGGCCTTGAGCATCTGATCCTCCCGCCTCTATCTGGGATTACAGGCTTGCACCACCACAGCCAGCAGAGCTTGTTTTATTTCTTTGCAGCAAATCTGTCTTCCAGATTTGGCTTAATCTATAAACACACAATAAAGCATGAAAGGTACCCAGTACAGACACCTGGGGCAGGCCAAGATGTTCCCTTACCTGGCACAGTTCTAGGTGCCTGCCTAGCTGGATTGTGTAGCTGCCATTCCCGATGCTGCTGGAAACCAGGGCTACAGCTTCATGTCTACCTGCTCCGGCCAGGTCAGAGCTAGATGCCCACTGGTAGGGCTTCCCATTTCTCAGGCCCCTGTCCACAGCCTGAAAGTCACTTGGCACAGTCTGCTTGTTCCCCGTTGACCTAAGAACTACTCTTAGTACCAAGGAAGGGAAAGCCGAGGTGCAGGAGGCCTGTCAGAAGCGGGAGACCACAGGCCCTTTCATGTGCTGGAGCGCTGGGCTAGCACAAGCTCCCATGTTCTGAGCCAGGAGACACGCTGCACAAGGCAGTACGCTTTGGCTCCCGGAAGTCCACCAGTTAGAAAAACAAGGCAGGGGCTGGAGGGGGATGGCTTAGAGGTTAAGGCGTTTGCCTGCAAAGCCAAAGGACCCTGGTTTGATTCCCCACGGCCCACGTAAGCCAGATGCACAAGGGGGCGCATGCATCTGGAGTTTGTTTGCGGTGGCTGGAGGGCCAGGTGAGCCCATTCTCTCTCTCTGTCTCTGTTAACTAAATAAAAATAATTTTTTTAAAAAAAAATAAGAAAAACAAGGCAGGAAGGATTTCGTTGCTATAAGGGAAGACCATTCTGGTGGGGGACATCCTGATTCCAAATTTCCACTTTCTTCCCAATCAGCTGTCTCCCTTCCTCCCCCGCTGGAGTCTCCTCCTGACTCCAGTGCACCTGCCCACAAGTCCCAGAGTGTCCCCCACCACCATATAACACCTATCTATCCTGGGTGGTCCACACGTCCTTTCAACATATCCCAACTCACAAACCACAATGTTTTTCCCCTCAAACCCTACTGTTCCTTCCTCAGGGTCGATCCATCACTTTGCCTGGGAATCTGGTCCCCAATTCCATGTTTCCTTCTCCAGTGCACTGACCTCCTCATCCAGGAGGTACTTCGTGCCCTAAAGCGCTCCTTCTGTCACCTATGATAGATCAGCCACTTAATCCCTGTGACCACTCCTCTCAAGTCCCCGGGGGGGGGGAACTGGGGCTGGGTGTGTGTGTGTGTGGGGGGGGCTGCCGCCCTCCCTATCCCTTTAACAAACCTCCACGTGCGTGTTAACGGCGGGGACAGGCTTTCCACGGCTCTCTGCTCCCGCCCCCGGCGGCGCTGCCCATTGGCTGCTGCATTGCCAACTCTTAATTGACCTGGCTGTCACCAAACCCCAACCAATGACCTCTTCGCGTCGGTCTCCCTCCTACACCATCCTAGACATTTGATTGAGAGATTGTAGGTCTTGTTAACGTGTCTGGGCCACTACCAGCAAACCCTTCCTTCCGGGTGTAGACGCAGCGGAGAGGTTCTTCCCGCCCCCCCCCCAATCCCACCCCCCCCCGGGAACAAGCGACTCCAGGTCACGTGGCCAGCGCCCCCCCCCCCCAGCACGCACCCCCCACCCCATGACGTGCGGGCTGCAGAGCGTCGCTGTGACGTTCAGGCGACCTGCTGCAGAGTACCTCCGACATCTGTGCGGTGGAGGCGCTGCCATGGACCTGGGACCGATGCGCAAGAGTTACCGCGGGGACCGAGAGGTACCACCGCCGCCTCCGGGTGCGGGAAGGGGGTGTCCCGCAGTCATGTGCGGGTAGAAAGGGTTGGAGAAGCCCCTCGGGGGTTTTGGGGTCCATCCATGGGGCAAGGGATTTTAGGGGTCACCCTGATGGGAGAATGAGATTTTAGAATTTAGAACTGGGCTGAGGCTCAGGGCCCAAAGCTGGTGAAGGTGGCTTCAGAGATGGCTTGTCTCTGTGAGACGAGGCGCGGACTCGCAGAGTCCTTCATTTGCTGGCTGTATGACTTTAGTAGGCAGTTTACCCTTTCTCATCTGTAAAGTGATCGTACTTAACCTCACAAGATGCTATGGATTTGGGTTAATTGTAAAATGTTCAGAACAGTGATTAAAAAAAACAAAAACAGGGGCTGGAGAGATGGCTTAGCAGTTAAGGCGTATGCCTGCAAAGCCTAAGGACCCAGGTTTCCATTCTCCAGACCCATGGTAAGCAAGATGCACATGGTAGTGCACGCGTCTGGAGTTCCTTTGCAGTGGCTGGAGGCCCTGACGTGCCCGTTCTCATTCTATCTCTCTCTCCCTCTCTCTGTCTCAAATAAATAAAATAGATAAATAAAATGTTTTGGGGAGTTGGAGGCAGAAGGATCAGGAGTTCAAGGTCATCCTCAGTGACGTATAAAGTTTGAGGCAAGCCTGGGCGCTTTGTCACCTTGTCTCAAAGCACACGGAAGCTGGGTTTAGTGGCACATGCCTGTAATCCCAGCATTTGGGTCAGAGGCAGCAGGATCACAAATTTGAACCAGCCTGGCCAACATAGAGTTCTAGTCTAGCCAGTACTACATATCCTGTTTCAAAATATCAAAAACAAACAAAAATGTAGGGGTTGGAAGCCGGGTGTGGTGGCACACGCCTTTAATCCCAGCACCTTTAATCCTTTAATCCCAGTGGAGGCCGAGGTAGGAGGAGCGCCATGAGTTCGAGGCCACCCTGAGACTACATAGTTAATTCCAGGTCAGCCTGAGCCAGAGCCAAACCCTACCTTGAAAAACCAAAAAATTAAATAAATAAATAAATAGGGGTTGGGGCTGGAGAGATGGCTCAGAGAGTAAGGCAGTTACCTGCAAAAGTTTAACAACCTGGGTTTGATTCCCCAGTACCTACATAAAGCCAGGTGCAAAAGGTGGCGTATACATCAGGAGCTCTTTTGCTCATTCTCTCTCTCTCCCTGCCTCTCTCAAATATATATATACTGGGATTAAAGACATGTGTCACCACATCCAGTGGTGGTTTTTTGTTGTTGTTTCCTTCTACTTCTGCTGGGATTAAAGGTGTGCGCCACCATGCCTGTCTGCTTGTTTTTACCGCATGTGGTGAAGCACTACTCTAATATCAACACTTAGAATCAGGGGTAGGAGGATCACCAAGAGTTCAATGCCAGACTGAGCTACAGAATGAGTTCCAGGTCAGCCTGGGCTAGAGGAAGACCCTCTTCAAAAAACCAAAAAGGCCGGGCATAGTGGCACACACCTTTAATTCCAGCACGTGGGAGGCAGAGGGAAGAAGATCACAGTGAGTTCGAGGCTAGCCTGGGACTACAGAGTGAGTTCCAGGTCAGCCTGGGCTAGAGTGAGACCCTACCTGGAAAAAACTAAAAAAAAACAGGCCGGGCGTGGTGGAGTGTCCTGAGTTTGAGCCACCCTGAGAATGCAGAGTGAATTCCAGGTCAGCCTGAGCTGGAGCAAGACCCTACCTTGAAAAACCAAATAAATAAATAAATAATGAAAAAAAAATGGACTGGAGAGTTGTCTTAGCAGTTAAGGTGCTTGCCTGCAAAGCCAAAGGACCTTGGTTCGATTCCCCAGAACCCACATAAGCCAGATGCACACAGGGGCACATGCATCTGGAGTTTGTTTGTAGTGGCTGGAGGCCCTGGTATGTCCTCTCTCTCTCCCCCCCCCTTTCTCTCAAATAATATATATATATATATATATATATATATATATATATATATATATATATATATAACAAAGAGGGCTGGAGAGATTGCTCAGTGGTTAAGGCACTTGCTTTGCTTGCCCAAGTTACATCCCTCAGTATCCCTCTTGTAGGCCCTGGTGTGCTCATTCATTCTCTTTCTCCTTGCAAATACATATATTTTTTCAAGGTAGGATTTCACTGTTGCCTAGGATGACCTATAACTCACTATGTAGTGTAGCCTCAGGGTGACCGTGAATTCATAGTGATCCTCCTGCCTCTGCCTCCTGAGTGTTTGGGATTAAAGATGTGCACCACCACCATGCTTGGATTGCAATTTTATTTTATTTTATTTTTTTTGGTTTTTGAGGTAGGGTCTCACTCTAGCTCAGGCTGACCTGGAATTCACTATGTAGTCTCAGGGTGGCCTCAAACACACGGCGATCTCCCTATCTCTGCCTCCCAAGTGCTGGGATTAAAGGCATGCGCGCCACCACACTCAGCTAAATATTTTTTCTAATATATTTTTATTATTTATTTGAGAGAGAGAGAGAGAGAGGTAGAGAGAGAAAATGGCCACGCCAGGGCCTCTAGCCACTGCACACGAACTCCAGACACATGCACTTCCTTGTGCATCTGGCTTATGTGGGTCCTGGGGAATCGAACCGAGGTCCTTTGGCTTTGCAGCAAACACCTTAACTCCTAAGCCATCTTCTCCAGCCCATAAATATTTAAAAGGAAAGAAGGAAAGAAAAAGAGAGAGAGTGAGGGAGGGAGGGAGGAAGGAAGGAAAGAAAGAGCGAGAGCCACGTGTGGTGGCAGAGGTAGAAGGATTTCTGTGAGTTCAAGGTCAGCCTGAACCAGAGTGAGACCCTACCTTGAAAAATGGGAAAAAATAAAACAAGAAAGGCCAAATAGCCTACCTATCCAATCTTACAAGTGTTAGGATTAAAGGTGTGCACCACCACACTTGGCTATTAGGCCTTTAAAAAATTTTTTTTTTTTTTTAGCCAGGCGTGGTGGCTCACACCTTTAATCCCAGCACTTGAGAGGCAGAGATAGGAGGATCACCATAAGTTTGAAGTCACTCTGAGACTAGATAGTGAATTCCAAGTCAGCCTGAGCTAGAGTGAGACCCTACCTTGGAAAACAAAAAACAAAAATTTTTTTCAATATTTTATTTATTTGAAAGAGGACATGACAGAGAGAAGGCAGGTAGAGGGAGAGTGAATGGGCATGCTAGGTCCTCTTACCAATGCAAATGAACTTCAGACACGTGCCACCTTGTGCATCTGGCTTACATGGGTACTGGGGAATTCAACCTGGTTCCTTAGGCCATTTCTCTAGCCCCTATTTGACCATTTAAAAAAATTATTTATTTGAGAGAGAGAATGGGTGCACCAGGGCCTTCAGCTGCTGCAAATAAACTCCAGACCCATGTGCCACCTTATGCATATAGTTTATGTGGGTCCTGGGTAATTGAACCTGGGTCCTTTGGCTTTGCAGGATGACTTAACCACTAAGCCATCTTTCCAGCCCTATTTGGCCTTTTTAATGCCAATTTTCTTGCCTATAAAATGGAATACAGAACCTATTTTCTGGTTAGTGTTTTTTTTTTAAATATGTTTTATTTATTTATTTGAGAGAGGGAAAGAAGTACAGAGAGAATGGGCACGCCAGGGCCTCCAGCCACTGCAAACAAACTCCAGATGCGTGCCTCCCCCCCTTGTGCATCTGGCCTACATGGGTCCTGGAGAGTTGAACCGGGATCCTTTGGTTTTGCAGGCAAGTGCCTTAACCACTAAGCCATCTCTCCAGTCCCAGCACTATGTTTTTATTAAATGAGATCAATTTCTCTCCCCAGGCATTTGAGGAGTCTCATTTGACCTCTCTGGACCCCATGAAGCAGTTTGCTTCCTGGTTTGAGGAGGCTGTTCAGTGCCCTGACATAGGGGAAGCCAACGCCATGTGTCTGGCTACCTGCACCCGGTAGGCATGCCGATGGGTCCTTTGTGGGGGGGCAGAGGGGTATAGATGAAAATGGAAACGTAGGAACCTCTCATTTCACTGCTTGCCAGTGTTATGGTTGTTTGGCCTCAGGTAAGACATTGTCTTCTCTGAGCTTCTGTAAACCAACCCTTACTGATAAACCAAAGGGCAGGTCACTAAATTCCTTTTAAGTGATTAAATATAGAGCCTTATACATCTTTGCCCTTGATGTACTCTTGCCTCCTTCATGTCCCCATCTGCCCACACTCCCTGTCTTGATACCTAGCACAGTGCTTGGCTCTATAATTCACTTGACAATCAATCATACCCTGGAGAAATCTCTTCTATAAGCCTCTTATTCAACTTTCCACACCCTCTATAGTAGTCAGCTCCAAATCAGACACAGTTTATGGGAGGAGGGGATTCATTGAAGCTTACAGATCCAGGGGAAGTTCCATAATGGCAGAAGAAACTGGCCCCCTTTACCAAGTCCATGCCGAGAGAAAGGGTCGCCACCAGCACTAGCAAATGGTAAGCACACAGCAGGATGCCCAGGCAGAGCTCAAGCACTCTGTACACCAGAGGGCTGGACCCCAGGATCTGTCCCCAGTGACACCTCTTCTAGCCAGGCAGCTGAAAATCCAAGTTACAAACTTTAATAAAACATTGAGTCTATGGGGGTCGGGGGGGGTATATAAATTCAAACTGCCACGTTGTCTCACTAAAGTTCAACACTTCAAAGCAGAGCACTTGAACCACGGAGCCCTGGTAGGGCACTTATCCTGCCCCCTGGGTATCTCCCAGAGCTCTTTGCAGAGGACCTGAGGTCATAGTCCCTTGTGCAATCTCTGAGAATTAGTTGGCTGCTTTATTGTTGGGCCTTGCATGTTTTCCAGGGCTGCCATAACAAAGTACTATAGACTGAGGCGAGGGGTGGGGGGTGTGAGCCACAGTTTACTTTTCACAGTTCTGGAAGCTAGAAGTCAAAAAGTCAAAGTGGTGTTAGGGGTGGTTTCTGGTGTGAGGCCTTTGCAGACAACTACCCTTTTGCTTTGTCCTCATATGACCTTGAGAGAACAAATCCTGCGATATTTCATTTCTTACAAGGGCACCAATCTCGATTGGATGAGGGCCCCATCCCTCTGACCTCATTTAATCTTAATTACCTCCTTAAAGGCCCTGTCTCCCAAGTGCAGCCACATAGGGGCTTAAGGCGTTGGGGAAGGGACACAGTTCCGTCTATGACAGAACCCCACAGAGTGACGTCATACTCGTACCTCCAGGACAAGCTCCAGGGACCATGTGGGAATGAGCAGCCCATGTGGGCACAACTGGTGGTGGTGGGGGGGGGGTTCTCATTAGCTGGAGGAACTAAGCCGTGTTGTGGGGAAGGGGCAGAAGCAAAGACATGGGGATGGCTCTGACCCCGGTGCTCTGATGTGTGCCCTTAGAGACGGAAAACCTTCTGCCCGCATGCTGCTGCTGAAGGGCTTTGGCAAGGATGGCTTCCGCTTCTTCACTAACTACGAGAGTCGGAAGGGATCAGAGCTGGTGAGGGTCAGGGTAAATCCTCCCAGGGCCCGGCCTCCACCCTTGCCTGCATGGTATTCTCATGCGACCCGCCTCACACCCCAGGCCTTTGCGCTTGCTGTGAATGAATGAAGCGTCCTCCTCCTGCGTCAGCTATTGCAGCGTAGCAGCAGCTGGTCAGCCGCTGGTCTTAATGTCTCAGCCAGATGTTGTCTCCTCAGGGAAGCCTTCCTCGGCTCTTACACTGTCAGCCCCTGTGCTGTTTGGTGGCACTGTAACTTGTGACTTTCTGCTTTTTTTGGGGGGGGGAGGGGAGGTTCAAGGTAGAGACTCGCTCTAGCCCAGGATGACCTGGAATTGACTCTGTAGTCTTAGGGTGGCCTTGATCTCACTGCGATCCCGAGTGGTGGGATTAAAGGCATGTTGCCACCGCCACACCCATCCTTTCTGCCATTTTTCCCCCAGCTTGTGACTGTGTATTTATTTATGTGGTTACATGACTAATAGTGTGTCTCCTCTGCTACATAGTAATTTCTATTGAAATAGAGGATGCATCAGATTTTTTTTTTTTTTTTTTTTTTTTTTTTGAGGTTAAGGTCTCTTTCTTGCCCAGACTGACCTAGAATTCACTATGTAGTCTCAGGGTGGCCTTGAATCACAGTGATCTCCTAAGTCTGCCTCCCAAGTGCTGGGATTAAAGGTATGTACCACAACCACCACGCCAGGGAGAAAGAGAATATGGACTCGCCAGGACCTCCAGCTGCTGCAAGTGAACTCCAGGTGCATGTGCCACCTTGTGCATCTGGCTTTACATGGGTGCAGTGGAATTGAACTTGGGTCATTAGGCTTTGCAGGCAAGCAGTCTTAACTGCTAAGCCATCTCTCCAGCCTGAGAATGCATCTTTCTTTTCTTTTCCTTTCTTTTTTTTTTATAAGAGTGAGAGAGAGAATTGGTGTGCCAGGGCCTGCATCCAACACAGTCAAACTCCCTACACCTGTGCCGCCTTGTGCTTATTATTATTATGTGCGACCTTGCGTGCTTATGTCACCTTGTGCGTCTGGCTTACATGGGATCTGGAGAGTCAAACGTGGGTCCTTTGGCTTTGCAGGCAAGCACCTTAACCACTAAGCAATCTCTCCAGCCCATATCTTTTTTTTATCTGTATTTGGCCCTCAGCACCTCTCCTGAGGTACACAGCATTTGAAATTTCATAGGCATTCAATAAATGAGTCCAAGCACCTTTAACAACTGAGCTAACTCCCCAGCCCCAAAGAATGAGTCCAAAATGAGTGGTTCCCCCTGAGTTCATTTCATCAAAACACATATTTCTTGCCAAGCCATGAGTTCAAGATCAGCCTGAGCTACAAAATGCGACCCTAACTGAAAAACAAAACAAGCAAACAAAAACCTATGGATGAATGAAACGGCCAAGCCCTTCATTAAGAGTCAGGCTGTCTTGTTTGTTTGGTTGGTTGGTTGGTTGGTTGGTTGGTTTTCCAGTCAGGCTGTTTTAAACCCTTACTCTACCACTTACTGTGTAAACTTTAGCATGCTACTTGACCTCTCTGAGGCTGTCTTACATCTGTAACAAGAGGCCTCCCTTTGAGGGTTTAAACGAGATACCACAGTGACTGCCTCTGCTGTGGTTGCTCACTGCATAGCTCCTGCCGTCCCCCCTGCATTGCTGGAGGAGGAATCCTCTTCTGACGGATGTCCACGGGTTCTCTTTTGTTTTCAGGACTCCAACCCCTTTGCCTCCCTTGTCTTCTACTGGGAGCCCCTTAACCGACAGGTGAGTATCCCCTGAATAGGCAGAGTGGATAGGGATGGATCTGTGGATGAGCCTCGGGAAGGTCTCCCAGACGAAGGTCTGTGCCCTTGCATAGGCCTAGGCTCTCTGCCTCTCCCGTAGCTCTGCACTGGTCTACCTGGAGCCAGGAGGGGTGGAGCAGCAAATACAGGGAAGAATGAGAGAAACGGCCTGCACCACGGGTAGGACTTGCTGGTGGCTGCTACCGCCACCCAGTCAGGGTCATCTGTGAACAGGTGCGAGTGGAGGGCCGTGTGGAGAGGCTGCCTGAGGAGGAAGCCGAGTGCTACTTCCACTCCCGCCCCAAAAGCAGCCAGATTGGAGCCGTGGTCAGTCGCCAGAGCTCTGTGATCCCTGATCGGGAGGTAAGTGGGACTCCTGCAAAGGCCTCTTGGCAGTGGGGACCCACACTCATCCCCAGATGCTGCAAAGAGAATCTGCCGCGGGGAGGGAGATGGGAAATGGCCTCCTCTGTCTGGCCCTCTTGCTCACCTCTGTCCCCCACGTCTGGCCCAGAAACTGGCCCAGAACACATGTTTGTAAGTCCTTAAATGAATCATTAACTGAGCCTGCCTCTTCCTCCATCTCCTTACCTTGAACAGTATCTGAGAAAGAAAAACGAGGAACTGAAGCAGCTCTACCAGGAGCAGGAGGTGCCCAAGCCAAAGTACTGGTGAGTGATGCCCGGTGGTCTTCCAGAAAGAGACACTAGGACCCAACCTGTGGAATTACAGATCTGTTCCTCTGGGCAACTCTGATCAGGTGCATCCCAGCAGCTTCCTGCTTCAAGAAAACTTGGGATGAGAGGTGAAAGGAGGACTGGTAAACCTCTACTTCTTCTTCTAGGGGGGGCTACATCCTGTACCCCCACGTGATGGAGTTCTGGCAAGGCCAAACCAACCGCCTACATGACCGCATTGTCTTCCGGCGAGGCCCCCCGACAGGAGACTCCCCTTTGGGGCCCATGACCCACCACGGGGAAGAAGACTGGGTCTATGAGAGACTTGCGCCTTGATTCGGGAATCAGAGGATCATCAGTTAGAACAGTCCAGGAGAAATGCTAAGAGAGGGTGAAGGATTGGGAACTGGGCCCGCCTTTCTGTGTGTGTGTTTTTATATGTGTGTGTATGACTTGGGATTGAAGCTAGAGCCTCACACATGCTGGGCAAGTCCTCTTCTCCCTACAAGCTAGATTCCCAACCTGATTTTATTTTGAGACCGAGTCTCACTAAGTGGCCCAGGTTGGCCTTGAACCCAGGTAGTTCTTGAACTTGAAGATGCTCCTGCCTCAGCCTCCCTGGTAGCTGAGGTTACAGGCCTGCGTCACCAGGCCCAGCTCAGATCCTTCTTTTTAAACTCAACCCGTCTCTGTTCTCACCCCTGACATCTAGGGCTCTTCAGGGCTCGTTCTCTGAGTTCTCTGCCCTCAGTTGGGTCTCCGCAGCTCTACTAGGATGTGAAAGTCTCCTGGAGAGTCTCTGATGGGAAACAATCCCATTGTGGACCTTGCTTGTGATTTTTTTAGAACAGCCCCACCTAGGGGTGGCAGTTGGTGTGACTCCTTTTCTAGTGTGCCGGGTTCAATCTGTAGTTGTACAAAACGCCTACTGGCTGTGGAAAAGAGCCAGGCCGGTTAGTGCGTGCTGTGACTCAGCCAGAACCAGAGAGCTGACTGTTGTTTGTACTGGTTGGCCTCGAACTTGTTCCTCTAGACACTATGCTGCTTTTGACGTTATGGGTGTGCGTTTCCGTCTATTACTGATGGGGCTTCTCCCAAGGCAGCCTTCTCCTGTGCTGATCCCTCCTTCAGCTGGGTGCAGGAGGGCACATTGACCTTGTGTTGCCTGCTGGGTGCCCTTGCCTACCTCGCCCTTCCTGCTGTTGTGCCATGGACTGTGACTTTTATATGAGTGGGTACGTGGATGTAGAGAAATGCTGTACCCTACCCCTGTTAGGAGAGCTGCGCGTCCCTCAGCTTTGAGCGTGGTCTCGGCTGTTGCATTTCAGCTCTCTATCCATCAGTCGCCGTACAAGTGGGTAATAAAAGCCCATGAGCCATGTGTGATATTAATGTTTAACTTGGCCTTGTCCGGTACTCCCCCTACCAGGGGCCTGCGGGGGCGGGGGGGGGGGGGCCCGGGGTGGAGGAAGGGGACTGGGGAATTTACAGGACTCTCCTCCCTCCTTCTTGCCATGCAGGCTGGGGCCAGCAGGGGGAGCCTACTGGTTAGGGTCAGCCCCTTCTGGGCAGTGGAGACCAGTTCCAGGCGGCCCTCCCCGTCTCCCCCTTCCTCCGCTTGGGTTGCGTCCCAGTGAAACTGTGGTCGATAACCCGTAGCCTCTCCCGGCTCCTGCACATATTTGCTTTCTCGGTTCCTCCTCCTCCTCCTCCTTGGATCTCCTGAAGCTTACAGCTGCCTTGCTTAGACTCCCAGGGCAGCCTGATCTCACCCCAGGGAGCCAGGCCTCTGGCTCAGGGGTGTACGCACAGTTTCTCTGAAAGATTTCTACAGAGATGACTGGGGCTGTGAACAGGGTAGACACGCAGAAGACAGAGGGACCACAGACTCACTAAGAGATCCTCTCAGAGGGGTAACAACCGTATTGGAGCAGATAGCAACAAAATGCCATTTATGGGCCGGGCGTGGTGGCACATGCCTTTAATTCCAGCGCCAGGAGGCAAAGGTAGGAGGATCACCGTGAATTTGAGGCCACCTTGAGACTATAGTGAATTTCAGATCAGCCTGGCTAGAATGAGACTTTACATATATATATATGTGTGTTAGTGAGTTCTAAGCCAGTTTACATGAGACCCTGTTTCAAAAACAAAACTGGCCAGGCATGGTGGCGCACACCTTTAATCCCAGCACTTGGGAGGCAGAGGTAGGAGAATCACCTTGAGTTCAAGGTCACCCTGAGACTACATAGTGAATTCCAGATCAGCCTGAGCTAGAGTGAGACCCTACCTCGAAAAACCAAAACCAAACAAACAAAGAAAACTGGGGGGCTGGAGGGATGGCTTAGCAGTTAAGGTGTTTGCCTGCAAAGCCAAAGGACCCAGGTTCAATTCCCCAGGACCCACATTAGCCAGATGCACAAGGGGGCACACACGTCTGGAGTTCATTTGCAGTGGCTGGAGGCCCTGGCGCGCTCATTCTCTATCTCTCTCTCCCTCTTTCTCTGTCATATCAAATAAATAAATAAAAATAAATTTTTTTTTAAAAAACTGGGCTGGAGAGAGATGGCTTATAGTGGTTAAGGCACTTGCCTGCAAAACCTAAGGACCCAGGTTTGATTCTCCAGGTCATCACGTAAGCCAGATGCACATGGTGGCACATGCATCTGGAGTTCGTTTCCAGTGGCTAGGGGCTCTGGTGCATCCTTTCTCACTCACTCTTTCTCACTCCCTCTCTCTGTCTCAAATAAATAAACAAAAATAAAATCATAAAGAAAACTAACCAAGCGTGGTGGTGCATGTCATTAATCCTAGCACTCAGGAGACAGAGGCAGGACGATCACTGTGAGCTTGCGGCCAGCCAGGAACGACAGAGTAGAGTAAGTTCCAGGTCAACCTAGCTAGAGTGAGGTCCTGCCTCAAAAAAACAAAGAGGCTGGAGAGATGGCTTAGTGGTTAAGGCGCTTGCCTGTGAAGCCTAAGGACCCAGATTCAATTTCCCAGTACTCACATAAAGCCAGATGCACAAGGTGGCACATGCATTTGGAGTTCATTTGCAGTGGCTGGAGGCCCTGGTGTTCCCATTCTATCTGCCTCCCTCTCTTAAATAGATAAACTAAAAGAAACTCTCAAAACCAGCTCAATCTTATCTCTTGTCTCAGGGAACTCCAGGATGGGCTGATGCAGGAGAACCCTGAAGTATGGGTTCTAAGAGACACCCGGCTGTTTGACTCTCTCCCATTGGTTCTAGTGTCTGCACAGCATCCCCAGGAACCCAAAGCCCGAGCATGGCCCTCTTTCCTCCCTCTTCCCCTTCTGCGGTAGATGACTGAATTTCTGGTCCTCCAGCAGATAAGACTCAAGAACAGGAGGTCTGGGGGGAAAGGATCGCATGCACACGTCAGCTCTGACTTGAACCAGGCACTTGACAAGGGGCCAGTGATTTAACCTTTTGGCTTCAGCTAACTCAACTAGAAGATGAGACCAAGAGGAGCACCTGTCTCCGTGTTGGAATGATGGAAGAATTGGCAAGGCACCCCGTTATAAGCACTCAGTACATAAACTAGAGGGCAGGGCTGTAAGGTTGGGGAAGGTCTGAGCACCTCCATGGGGGGCTACATGAAAGTTTTGGGTAGAGGGGAAAGGTGGGAGAGGACGTAGGGTTTCAGTACCCCTGATCCCTTCTTTCCTTCTGTCCCTACTGTGCCTCCTTCACTTCCCAAGTCCCCCCTGGCCTGGATGAGTCTCCTAACAAAGGCGTCCTTGTACAGATCTGTTTGTTTTGGCAATAAGTTTCCCCAGAAATGGCTCCCTAGGGTGGGGTGGGCCCAGTGGCCTGCAAGGAGCTGACCTGAAGCTGCAGGACCACATTGTTGCGTGGCCACCTTGGTCTCTTCCTGTCTCATCATGAATTTCAGAGATTTGGCCAATTTATTTCCAGTTCCCAGTTCACTTATGGCTCAAATAAGATATAACATTATAGAAGGCTGGCGTGGTAGGGCACGACTTCAAATACCAGCACTCTGCAGGCAGAGGTAGGAGGATTACTGTGAGTTCAAGGCCACCCTGAGACTGCATAGAGAATTCCAGATCAGCCTGGGCTAGAAGGAGACCTTACCTTGGAAAAAAAAAAAAAAAAAAGATTTAACATTACAGGACAGGGGTTCTTAAACTGAAGCTCTGGGGACTGTGGCATTCTACAATAAAGGAAGGAGGAAGGAAACTTCTTTTTTTGAGGGAGCACCTTGCTGTGTAGTTCAGGCTGGCCTTGAACTCATGATCCTCCTGCTTCAACCTTCCAAGTGCTGGGATTATAGGTTTATGTCACCATGCCTGACTAGGGAACCTATATTTATTTGAGAGAGAGAGAAAGGCACAGATGGAGAGAGAGAGAATGGGCACACCAAGGCCTGCAGCCACTGCAAAGGAACTTCATATGCATGCACCACCTTGTGCATCTGGCTTATATGGGTACTGGGGAATCGAACTTGGGTCCTTAGGGTTTGCAGGCAAGCGCCTTAACGGTTAAGCCATCTCTCCAGACCAGAAACCAGTATTTGAGCATCTATGATGGGGGACTACTTCCTGTGGAGCACACCCTATGAAACAGGTGTCACAGCCCCCTTTCCAGAAGCATGAACTGAGGCTCTGAGGAGTTTGGGCAGGTCTTGTTCTATGTTGTTATTTTTAGAGGTAAGAGTCTCACCATGTCCCCCAGGCATACCTGAGACTTGTGGTGCTCCTGCCTCTCACTCAGCAAGTGCTGGGATCAGGGTTTCACTGTCACACCTGGCTTCAGAGGAATCTTTTAAGACATGTCCCCAAGGTCACCCAGCTTAAGAGGTGGCAACAGGGTTTGAATCCCTATCTCAAATTCAGCTACTGAGACTTTTGGGTCTGTCAGCAAAGCCGTGCCACGCTCTCTTGGAGCCCCTGACCCCCCTTTCTGTTATCCAGAAGGACCTGACCACCGAGGTGTGACTGGCTCCTCCCTCTGTTCCCTTACACATCTACCCTAGCATGGTAGTGAAATTAGTGACTCATCACCCACACTGTCACCCTTGGGAGCCCTTCCTGAAGTCTGAAGGAACAGTGTGAGCCCGAAGGTCACTTTACTTCCATGAACGGAGGTAGAGGCAGAAAAATAGTCATGTCCATAAATCCAAGATCGGGGCGTAAACAGGTTCTCTGCTTTCACAGCATTTTGTTTATTAAAAGAAATAACCTTTGTTTTTTGTTTTTTTCCAACCAAATTTGAGGTTCCAGGATCCACCTCTGGGGCTGATCTGTCTCAAATACTATCAGGGGGAAGAGAAAGAAACTGACTGCTTTTTGGGTCCTAACTGAGCTTCCCTGACCCACTGCCCGAGTCGGGACCCTTGGGCCAGTGAGACCTCCCATTAAGGGTGTGCGGCTCTGCATGCGCACAAGTGGGTCAAGGCAGGAGTGCAGGGGGGTCACTGGTCATTCCTTCTGCAGCACCCCCAGAGTGTGCTTGGATCCTCTGCCCCTCCAGTCCTGGGGGCAGAGTTCCAGGAAGTATATTACCGGTGTTAAGAGGTGAGCCCAAGTTCAATATCTCTGCCTGGGCACCAAGGAAACCACCTCTGTCACGTGGCTTCTGGAAAATGCCTTTCGTAGGATAGGTCCAGGGAACAGGCACAGGCAGCGAAAGGAAAGGGAGCAGTAATTCAAACTCACCCTTGACCCTGGGCCCAGGGAGGAGGCGGAGCCCCCTCTGGCTACCTTTGCTCTCTGCCATACCATATACCTATGAGTCACATGTGTCACCGTGCCAAGGAGGGCGACATCTCCTGGGTGGCAGTTTTCATCCTGAACACAGTGCCTTTGTATGTGGTCATGGTGAGGGGGGGCGGGGACCCTGGGCTCTCCAGGCCTTGCACAAAGCTGGGGCACATTAATTACAAACCTAAGAACCAGGTATTTCCTGCCAGCAGGCACCGACTGCCCCTGTGGTATAAGCTATGACCAAAGAGGCCAGCGTGGCAAGCTCCTGTCTCAGACCTCTGCCAATGGCAGGGGGCAGTGAGGTGCTAGCGTCCTGCCTGGCCCCCTTCACTGTCCCTTGTCCTCCCTGTCATCAAAGAGATTGGGATTCTCCACCAGCATGGCTCGAACTTTTTTCTTCTCCTTGAAGCGGCCTGAATTGGACACCTTGACATGCTTGCCCTTGGTGCTCTTGTCTACAATCTTCTCCAGACGCGTGTTAAAGTCGCTGTTGGGGTCCCCAGCATCTGGCCGAGGTGGCTCTGTGCCACCCTCCGATTGAGCATAGGTGTCCGGGATCTCGTAGAGCACTTTAGGGGTGGATTTCTTTTTCCGGAGGAAGGTCAGCTTCCACCACCCAACTTCTGTCATGGCGTTCCCTCAGCCCGGGGCGACTTTCTGCTGGAGAAGAGGGAGAGAGAAAGGTCAGTAGATGAAGGGAGTGGGCACTTGGACCAGCCATCACTGGCTCATTCATAATCACTGGTTATTGTAAGAATTGAAGATGGGGCTGGAGAGATGGCTCAGCGGTTAAGGTGCTTGCCTGCAAAGCCTAACAACCATGGCTCAATTCCCTAGTACCCATGTAAAGCCAGATGTACAGAGTAGCACATGTGCCTAGAATCCATGTGCACAAGCTGGAGGCCCTGGTGTGCCCATTCTCTCTGTCTCTCTTCTCTCTATCTCTTTGCTTTCAAATAAATAAATAAATAAAATAAAAAATATGTTTTTAGGGCTGGAGATATTACTGAGTGGCTAAGGCTCGTGCTTATAAAGCCTAAGGACCTAGGTTCATTTCCCCAGTACCCACATAAGCCCAGATGCACAGGGGCCACATATGTCTGGAGTTTGTTTGCAGTGGCTAGAGGCCCTGGTATGCCCATTCTCTCTCTCTCCCTTAAATAATAAAATATATATATATACATACATATACATATGTATATTTTTAAATTGAAGAGCCAGAGCCAGGCATGGTGGTATATGCCTTTGATCCCAGCACTTGGAAGGCAAAGGTAGGAGGATCACCATGAGTTGGAGGCCACCCTGAGACTACATAGTGAATTTCAGCCAGCCTGGGCTAGAGTGAGACCCTACCTCGAAAAACAAGAACAAAAACCAAGAAAAAAACTTGATCAGGAGTGGTGGCTCATGCCTACCATCCTAGCACTCGGAAGGCTGAGGCAGGAGGGTCTCAGAGTCAGAGGTTAGTTTAGACTACACAGTGAGACCTTGTCTCAAGAAAGCAAGCCAGGCATGGTGGCGCACGTCTTTAATCCCAGCACTTGGGAGGCAGAGGTAGGAGGCTCGCCGTGAGTTAGAGGTCACCCTGAGACTACATAGTGAATTCCAGGACAGCCTGAAATACAGCAAGGTCCTACCTCAAAAAATGAAAGAAAAAAAAAAGTCCAAACAAGAAAATAATGAAGAAAGAATTGAAGGCAGGGCTGCAGAATTGAATTGGGGGAAAAAAGCCACCAAAGCAAATATTAACAGGGAAATCGCTGAACCAGATAGAGGGATGCGTAGTGGGACAACTCCACCCCATTGCACTACAGAGCTATAGGGAGCTTTTTGTTTGTTTGTTTGTTTTGCTTTGCTTTTGAGATACGGTCTCTAGCCCAAGCTGACCTGGAACTTTGTAGCTCCAGGTTGCCTTCGAATTCACAACAATCCTCCTACCTCTGCCTCCCGAGTGCTGGGATTAAAGGTTTGCACCACTACACCTGGCTGTCGGGAGCTTAGAGGTCATCCCTTCTCGGCCCCCAGGCTGCAGGCTAAGGAGCCTTTTGCCTGGTCACCCAGTGTCCAGGGCTTTGACACCATGGCCGCATTCTTCTCGCTACTGGCAGTGTGGGCCGACTGTTGACAGGTCACACAAAAACTTGAAGCTTATTACAAGATTCAGTAGAATTTGTGATATTCCCAGCCTTTTGGAATTCCCAACAGTGACCAGCCTGAGCCTTTCCTAAGAAAAGGGCTGCAAGCTGGGAATGGGAAGTCCATTCCCAATGGGCTCTGTTTAACTTCCTGTCCTCGGGCTCAGTGTCCTTATTCATCCCGTCCAGACATAATATTTAGCTTTATTGCTAATGCCCAACCACGGAGGTAGACATGCTGTGCAAAGTAAAATTTAGGAGACTGGTGGGAATTATTAGGGATGGTTCTTTCCCCCAACCCCTGCCAGGTTGCCACAAGGATGGGTGTTTGAATGAGAGCTAAGAATTTGCAAGGCTAGCCGGGCGTGGTGGCACACGCCTTTAATCCCAGCACTCGGGAGGCAGAGGTAGGAGGATTGCCGTGAGTTCGAGGCCACCCTGAGACTCCATAGTGAATTCCAGGTCAGCCTGGGCTAGAGTGAGACCCTACCTCGAAAAACCAAAAAAAAAAAAAACCAAAAAAAAAAAAAAAAAAAAAAAGAATTTGCAAGGCTGTTGTCGGATGGAGCCCAGAGATCTATGTGAGGTCTGGTCACTGCAGGCACAGCTTCCATAAGAAGCTGGGCATGGTGGCGCACGCTGTTAATCCCAACACCTGGGGGAGGCAGAGGTAGCAGGATCACCGTGGGTTCGAGGCCACCCTGAGACTACATAGTGAATTCCAGGTCAGCCTGGGCTAGAGTGAGACCCTACCTAAAAAAAAAAAAAAAAAAAAAAAAAAAAAAAAAAAAAAAAAAAAAAAAAAAAAAAAAGAAAAAAGAAAAAAGAAAAGGGGAGCCAGTTGGATAGGGTACAAGGCTGCAATCCAGGCTTCTCTGCTCACCAGCTGTGTGCCCTAACACAGAGTCGCCTCCCTCCCAGACCTCATCTTTTACGAATTTCCACAAAGGTGCTTATGAGTTAAAGGAACTTCTGGGAATGAAGTTGCCTGGACTTCACTGATGTCTGGAGACCTGGAAGACAGGAGGAGGAGACAGCACACTAGGGGAATTAAGAGTGATGAGAAAACAGGCGTGGTGGCGCACACCTTTAATCCCAGCACTCGGGCGGCTGAGGTAGGAGGATGCCCTGAATTCAAGGCCAGCCTGGGCTACAGCCTGGGCTTGTGTGAGACCCTGCCTCAAACAAACAGAAAAGACTGATGAGACAGTGAATGATAAAAGCAAAGACATATCCAGGCCTAGAGAGGTTGGCGATCTGGTTCTCTAGGCAATAGGCTGTGACAGTTCTGGGCAGAAGGGTACAGAAGCCAGCAGACACCAGAAAGCTAGATGGCCAGGCAGCTCAGATCCAAACAAATATATTTTGTCCTGCCGGGCATGGTGGCGCACACCTTTAATCCTAGCACATGGGAGGCAGAGGTAGGAGGGTCACTGTGAGTTTGACATCAGCCTGAGACTATATAGTGGATTCCATGTCAGCCTGGGCTAGAATCAGACTCTGCTTGGGGCTGGAGGGAGCTGATAGAGGGCTGGAAAGATGGCTCAGTGGTTAATGTGCTTGTCTGCAAAGCCTAACGAGGGATTCCATTTCCCAGTACCTGCGTAAAGCCAGACGCACAAAGTGGCCCATGTATCTGGAGTGTGTTTGCAGTGGCTAGAGGCCCTGGTGCGCCCATTCTCTCTCTCTCTCTCTTTCTCTCCCTCTCTCTCTCCTTGCAAATAAATAAAAAAAATTTTTTTAAAGCTGATGGATGGGGCTATGGTTAGGGCTAGTTCTGTGGTAGAACCTTCCTTTAGCATGCTAAAAGCCCTGGGTTTAATCCCTAGCACCAACATTTAGATGGTCTCAATTGCATTTTGTAGAACTATCAGGAAGGAAAAATTACAAACTGATTCTTCATGAATTTCTTTATGTGGAAGGAGCAGCGTAAACATCTTTTACTCTCCTCTGGTTTTCTGATTTCCAGACTGCCCATGGCAAATATAAATGTTTTTAGGGAGGGGGGGGAGATCAAATTCAGTAACAACTGGGCTGCAGAGATGGCTTAGCACTTAAGGCGCTTGCCTGCAAATCCTGAGGACCAAGGTTCGATTCCCAGTACCCACATAAACCAGATGCACATGGTGGCGCATGCGTCTGGAGTCCCTTTGCAGTGGCTGGAGGCTCTAGTGCACCCATTCTCTCTCTGCCTCTTTCTTTCTTTCTCTCTCTCTCTCTGTCTCCAATAAATAAATAAATAAGGCCGGGTGTGCCTCCCAGCACTTGGGAGGCAGAGGTAGGAGGAGTTCAAGGCCACCTTGAGACTACAGAGTGAATTCCAGGTGAGCCCTACCTACCTTGGGGTGGGGGGAGGATAAATAAATAAATAAGATGAAATAAATAAATTAGTTGGGCATGGTAGCACATGCCTTCAATCCCAGCACTTGGGGAGGTAGAGGTAGGACAATCGCTGTGAGTTTGATGCCAGCCTGAGACTACATGGTGAATTCCAGTCCTGCCTCTCCACACACGTGCCCTTTTCTGGCACCCCTGTCTAGAAGACTCCTTCCCACTTGTTTGTCCAGGAGACAGACCCTCATTGCTCCCTCTCCCCCTTCAGCTACACTCAAGTAGCAGGAGAATCAAGGGGAGAACTTACACAGTGTGGGGGAGAAGTGAAGGGCCAGAGATCTGCCAGGCACCTGGAGGAGAGGTAAGTGTACCAGGGGACAGCCTGAGAGGTTTGTCTTGGCAGCATGCCCCGCCTGGGCTTAGCACAGCCTTGCACAGAACTTGGTGTTCCAGAGTGGGTTTCTGGAAGGAGTTGCAGGAGGTCAGAGAAGGAGAGACAGGGTGCCTGCTCAGTCTCTGCCTTGTCTGCTCCCCGCTGCCCGTCTGGAGCTGCCGGAGAAGAACTAGGGAATGGAGAGACCGCTCATCCAGCCTCTACGTCTACTGCCATCCAATTTCCTAGCCCTGTATGAGACAGAGGCTTTCGCCTGTGCCAATGAAAATATATCAAATCTTAATAGGTGCTGTGTTTCAAAGTATCATATACTCAAACCCCCAGAGCCTAACTCCAGAAGAAGGAGCCCCAGAACACAAGGAACTCTTCAGAAGACCACAGAAAACGGGAATCACTTGGCACCTTGCCTTAGTGCCCTTGTGTCTTGGACGTGTGCCTTGGATTTTCTAGGATGCTCTTTGCCGGGCCCATTTTCCTGTCCCATTTGCCCAGGAGATACCTGAGCACCAGTAAGCAGGTGTTTGCACTTTCAGGCAAGCTTAACATATGGAAATCTTCATTTGCAAAACAGATAAATTAGTGGACTAGTCTTTGTTTTACACATTATCCTAGCTACAGTAATCTTTAAATCATCCACATAAAAGATGGTGTAGGGGACCTGGAGAAATGGCTTAGCGGTTAAGCACTTGCCTGTGAAGCCTAAGGACCCTGGTTCAAGGCTCGATTCCCCAGGACCCACGTTAGCCAGATGCACAAGGGGGCGCACGCGTCTGGAGTTCATTTGCAGTGGCTGGAAGCCCTGGTGTGTCCATTCTCTCTCTCTCTCTTATTCTTTCTCTCTCTCTCACTCTCAAATAAATAGATAAAAAATAAAATAAGATGGTGTAGGGGATGGGAGATGGCTCAGAGGTTAAAGGCACTTTCTGGCAAAGCCTGCTGGCCCAGGTTCAATTCCCCAGCAACCATGTAAAGTTTGGAGCTCGTTTGCGAGGCCAAGAGGTCCTGGAGTGCCCATACTCTATCTCTCTCCCTCTCTCCTTTCTTCTCTTTCTCCCTTTTTCCCTCCCTGTCTCCCTCTCTCCCCCCCTCTCTTGCATATGTATGCGTGCAAATAAATAAATATTAAAAAAATAAACTTGAGGGCTGGGGAGATGGCTTAGCAGTTAAGGCGCTTACCTGAGAAGCCAAACACCCAGGTTCTATTCCCCAGTACCCACTATATCTGCCACTTTCTCACTCATTCTCTCTCTCTCTCTCTCTTTTTTTATTTTTTATTTTTTTGGTTTTTCGAGGTAGGGTCTCACTCTAGCCGAGGCTGACCTTGAATTCATTATGGAGTCTCAGGGTAGCCTTGAACTCACAGTGATCCTCCTACCTCTGCCTCCCAAGTGCTGGGATTAAAGGCGTGCACCACCATGCCCGGCTCTCATTCTCTCTTAAATAAATAAAATATGAAAAATTAAAAATAAATAAATTTGATCTGGGCATGGTGGCATACACCTTTAATCCCAGTACTTGGGAGTCTGAGGTTGGAGGATCACTGTGAATTTAAGGGCAGCCTGAGACTATGTAGTCAGCCTGAGCTAGAGTGAGACCCTGCCTTGAACCCCCTCCCTGTAAAAAGAAAAGCTGATATGTGAGCTGGATGTAGTGACGTACACCAGCAATCCCAGCACTCTGGAGGCTGAGGCAGGAGGATCACCATGAGTTAGAAGTCAGCCCATTTTGTGTAGCAAGTTCTAGTTCAGTCTGGTCTACAGAGTGAGATCCTATTTAAAAAGAAACGAACAAAAACATACGATATACAAGTTTCCCACATCTCTAAGAGCATGATATCTCCAGCACATGCCCGTGCACAAGCAAGGTGGGGGACAAGGGGCTTTGGGATTTTACACAGATGCACATTTGGTGGCTTGTGGTGACCTTCACTCTTCTTTTTGAGGCAGGGCCTCACTCTAGCCCAGGCTGACCTGGAATTCACTATGTAGTCTCACGGTGGCCTCGAACTCACAGCGATCCACCTACCTCTGCTGCCCAAGTGCTGGGATTAAAGGCGTGCGCCACCGCATCCGACTGACCTTCACTCTTCTTGTGCAGGATCCTGAGGTGGCCAATGCTGAGGGCCGGGCCCTTGCCCTGGGGCCCTACAATCCACGGGACAAGGGCAATCAGGCCCTGAAGGTGCCAGCCCCACCTCTACTATTTGTTGTAGCTTCAGGACCCACAAAAGGCCATTCCCCGCACCCTGCACCCCCCACCCCCAGCCTTGGATGTCCAGCACTATGGTAAGCGCATGAGTGCCCAGGACAGGCCTCACCACCCCAGCTGGGCTCGATGAGCTGCCGTGAAGGGCTTTGCTCAGTGTGGGCCAGACCCCTTGGGAGCTGAGACCAGTTAACCATTGACGGGTGGGGGCGGGGGTGCAGCTGGAAAAGCACGTCAGTTTCTTTATTGTGAGATGAAACCTGGAACCCCCAGCCCCTCTCCGTCTGCAGAGCAAGGGAATGGCCTCTGTCCACCCTGAAGGAGATGGGGGTACAAAATGGGGGAGATGCTCCTACTAGACATCCAGACCCATGGTCTAGGCTGAGGTCTCCGTGGTGGTGGGCTTGAGCTCAGCAGGAGTTCACAGTGAAACTTTCTCAGCAGGAGCTGTGTTGGAGGCCTGGATGGACCCCAAACGTCCAGTGATACACAGCCTGGGTCTGCCCCCCAGGAAGAGGGAACCCCATTGGGTTTGTCAGTCAATGGAGGCAGCACTAGAAGCCCTGGCTGGGGACTGTGACTTGGTTCCTCCACCCAGGAGCCCGTTCCCCCCGTACCTGCAAGTCCAGACTGCTTCAGGCTGGAGGTGAGACCTTCCTTGGAGAAGGAGCTGAGCGTAGGAGGTGCCCCGGAGGGGTGAGACCCGAGGAGCAGAGGTGGGTGGCAGCAGCTGCAGGTCAGGTGTGAGAGAAACAGGTGCAGAAGCGGGTACCTGCCCGGCTGTAGCTCCAGGAGTCAAGGTGAACCTGAAACCCGGCCCCTCCCCGCTAAGTAAACAGAAGCAGAGGCCGGCTCAGACCGATGAATATTCATCACCCCGGAAATCCAATCCCAGGGCCCCTGAATCCACTCAGAAGCCAGGGTCCTCCTGGGATCGCCCGTGCTGGAGGAAGGAATCCCAAGGGACCTCGGCGACTGGAGCCAACAGGAGTCTGTCAACCCCCGCCCCCTTCTCCGGTGTCTGGTTGCGCTCCAAAGCTACCACCAAAGTGGCCCCCACCCACCCACCCATTTCATCTTCCGGGGAGTCTCGGACCTCCTTCCAGCATGGACTGCACCCTGGTGTTGCCCAGGGCACAACGGGGAAAGGGTTAAGGGCCGCTGCTCCCGTGGCGAGCTGGACATCCCAGCTCCTTTGAACTCCCTGAGTCGAAACCAGTCCCTGGTTGAACTAGTTGGCAGACCGGTTCCCAGGCTGTCGGCTGCTCTCCCCCACCCAAAACTCCTCAGCTTGTACTGAGTGGGGGGTCTGGCTTCTCTAAGATCTCCCTAAGGGGAAAAGGGGCGCTGGCCCCTCTTTGGACCAGGCTCTCCCGACCTCCTCAAACATCCTTACCTCCCTCTTCCCAGCTTATATAGGTGGGTTTCAGGGTGTGGGTATGGGGGTGAGCTTGAAATCACGTGGATGTAATCCCAGCATTCAGGAAGCGGAGGCAGGAGCATGGTAAATTTGAGTCCAGCCTTCTCTTAAAATACTGAAATCATATGTAAAATTCTCTGTGGGCAGCGAAGCACTGTTGTTTCTGGGTAGGATTATACTTTTCTCAGACTCTCAAAGAAATGAGCTGCAGTCTCTCTCACCCCAAACCACCCACTTTGGGCAGCAACCCCCAGAAACTACCACCACTCTCACGAAGAGCCTTGGTGGGGATGGTAAAGTTGGTAAGAACCAGGGTACAGTTCTCAGGAGAGAGAGAGGTGAAGCCACTAGAAGGCAGGAGCGAGAACTAGGTGTGGTGGCCCACACACCTGTAATCCTAGCACTTGGGAGATGAAGGCAAGAGGATCAGAGGTTCAAGGCCAACTTCACTTACGTACTGAGTTCAAGGCCAGCCTAGACAATATGACACACTGTATTTGTTTGGTTTTGGTTTTTTGAGGTAGGGTTTCACTCTAGCCCAGGCTGACCTGGAATTCACTATGTAGTCTCAGGGTGGCTTCGAACTCACAGCGATCTTCCTACCTCAGCCTCCTGAGTGCTGGGATTAAAGGCATGTGCCCACCATGTCTGGCTCTTGCACATATTTTTATTTAACATGATATATATATCATGACTGATTACATGTATATATACATATGAATAAATAATAGTATACAATGAAGCCAGGTGTGGTGGCACACACCTTTAATCCCAGCACTTGGGAGACAGAGGTAGGAGAATGCTGTGAGTCCAGCCTGAAGCTACAGAACTCCAGGTCAGCCTGGGCTAGTGTGAGACCCTACCTCGAAAAAAAACAGAGTGTATAATGATCTAGGCATGTGTTGCTTACCTTAAAGAATTTTAGCTCCTTAAGCCAGAATTATGTATAATGGAAATAGCTGGTACATAGTAGGAACTTAAATCTAGTTTAAAAACATCAGTGAGGGCTGGAAAGATGGCTTAGCAGTTAAGACGCTTGCCTGGAAAGCCTAAGGAACTAGTTTGGCTCCCCAGAACCCACATAAGCCAGATGCACATAGTGGTACATGTGTCCGGAGTTTGTTTGCAGTGGCTGAAGGTCCTGGTGCACCCATTCTCTTTTTCTCTAACAAATAAATAAGTAAAAATAAAATATATTTTTAAAAATCAGTGAAGCTGTGTGTGGTGGCGCACGCCTTTAATCCCAGCACTCGGGAGGCAGAGGTAGGAGGATCGCTGTTAGTTGGAGGCCACCCTGAGACTCCATAGTGAATTCCAGGTCAGCCTGAGCTAGAGTGAGACTCTACCTGGGGACGGAGGGGAGGGGGGGGAGGATCTGTGAGAAATGGAAGCCCTTGCTCTGCCCTGCTCTCTGTGGAGCAGGCATGTGAGAGAGACTCCGTTTATTTGACTTCTGTGGTTCCAGTATACAGCAGGTTTGCTCTTAGGTCATCTCCCCGGGGCTGATGAGAGTTGTAAGGTCTCCTTGCAAGGTCTCCTGCCTCTAGTGCAAAGCACACTCAGGTATCTTGGAGAGGTGTCCCCGTCTTCCCAGACCTGTCACTCTCGTTCAGAAGACTGAAACTAAAAGCTCATCCCAGCTCAGGTGTTAAGAGGCCAGGAGGATGATGGGATACATTCTGGCCTGGGGACAGCCACCCAGAGTAAGGTCCCCATTTCCCATCTGTACAGGAAGGGGCTTGTCCTGGAGGCCCTGGCTTTGTGGTGTTTGAAGCCTGGGGAGAGGCGCTCCCAGAACCCTGTTCTCTCAGCGCCTCAGTGGAGAAGAAGCACCATGAGAACTGGCCTGCAGGCCTGTCTGTGCCTTACCCACCAGGACAGGTGCAGGCCCAAGAGACCCAGCCCATTCTCCCGGGAATCCAGGCCCAACCTCTAGAAGGAACAGAGTAGCGAGCATGGACTTTGAGCCATGAATATTACTCCTTCCGTCGCTAACTGTCCATTTTATTGCTGTATGAAAATTGGTACTTTTAGCTGGGTGTGGTGGTGAATGCCTTTAATCCCAGCACTCGGGAAGCAGAGGTCAGAGGATCATGGTGATTACTAGGCCACCCTGAGGCGCCTGAGTGAATTCCACGTCAGCGTGGGCTACAGAGAGACCCTACCTTGGAAAACCAAAAATAAGTAAATAATAATAATGATTAATAAATAAACAAATTGATACTTTTAAAGCATACACTTAAAACTAGCTCAACTGAGAGACACACCATATACAAGCCCTGTTGGTTAGAGTGAGTTAAAATATTTTATTTTATTAATTTACTTTTATTTATTTATTTATTTTGTCTTTTCAAGGTAGGGTCTTGCTCTAGCTCAGGCTGACCTGGAATTCACTATGTAGTCTCAGGGTAGCCCCAAACTCAGCGATCCTCCTACCTCTGCTTCCCAAGTGCTGGGATTAAAGCCATGTGCCACCACACCCAGCTTTTATTTATTTATTTTTATTTATTTATGAGAGAGAAGAGGTAGGGGGAGGAGGGGAGAGAATGGGCACGCCAGGGTCTCCAGCTGCTGAAAATGAACTCTAGATGTACGTGCCACCCAATTGCATGCACCACCTTGTGCACCTGCCTTCGGTGGATACTGGGGAATTGAACCGTGGTCCTTTGGCTTTGCAGGCAACTGCTTTAACCACTAAACCATTTCTCCAGCTCGATTAGAGCGAGTTAAATTGACCTAAGGAAAAATGGGCAGACAGACATCCACGGAGCACCACTGAATTCCAAGTCCAATCAGACACAACACAGTTTTCCCATTTTCCTGAGTTCTTCTCAGGGAGCTGAGGTTGGTTTTCCAGGAATACATAGTCCAAGGAGCTGCATGTCCCTAAACTCCCCCTTACTCTAGGAGGCCAGGAGATCGGAGATCCTGAGGTTGCTCAGGCTGGCCCAGGTGACAGGCAGAGCAAGGCAGAAGATCATTCTCTGACAGGCTGCGCCAAGGCCAGCTGGGAGGTGAGGCAAGGGTGGTGCAGCGGCTGCTTTCTGGTCTGAGGGAGGCCCTGGAGTTGCCGCTGATGGCAGGGAGTTTGCTTCCTGGAGGTCTGAGCGGCCACTGCTTACGGGGACCTTCCTTCAGGCACTCTTCAAGATGTTCTCCAAATAGGAACGGTGACCCTCAGCACCCCTAAGCTGGATCCTCTAACTGGGCACATTAATTTAATTAATTTATTTATTTAAGTTATTTACTAGAGAAAGGCAGAGAGAGAGAGAGAATAGGCACTCCAGGACCTCCAGCCACTGCAAACAAACTCCAGATGCATGCACCGCTTTATGTGGGTACTGGGGAATTGAACCTGGGTCCTTAGGCTTCACAGGCAAGTGCCTTAACCACTAAGCAATCTTTTCAGCCTGTGGGCACATTAATCTATACCCCCAAAGGTAAATTCTCTTCCATTCTGGCATTTGAACCTTTAGGGCCACACATTCACTAGGCAAGCACTTTATCACTGACCTATATGCTTAATATATATATATATTTTAAATTTATTTTTATTTTTGCTTTACTTTTGGAAACAGAGTCTTAGTAAGTTTTCCATACTAGCCTTGAATTCTTTCATTGCCCCAGGAAGGCCTTGAACTTGCAATCCTTCTGCTTCAGCCTCCTGAGTAGCTGCAGTTACAGGCCTGTACTAACAGGCCTGGCTCCTACTGGTAATCTGCTCATGTGTTACTCTGAATTTGCCTCCTACAACTATTATGACAAGGTTATTCCAAACTTGTTGGCAAATAACAACATAACCTGAGTCCCCCATAGCTCTGGAAGTCACAAGTTGAAAATCACCCAACCATCATCTTAATTTTTTTTTTTTTTTTCTGTTTTGTTTTTTTCAAGATAGGGTCTTACTCTAGCCCAGGCTAACCTGGAATTCTCAGGGTGGCCTCAAACTCACAGCGATCCTCCTACCTCTGCCTCCTGAGTGCTAGGATTAAAGGCATGTGCCACCACGCCTGGCTCACCTTAATTTAAAAAAATATTTTTTCATTTATTTATTTGCAAGGAGAGAGAGAGAAAGAGAAGAAAGACAGACAGCCAGGTGTGATGGTGCACACCTTTAATTCCAGCACTTAGGAGGCAGAGGTAAGAGGATCACTGTGAGTTTGAGATCATCCTGAGACTACATAGTGAATTCCAGGTCAGCCTGGGCTAGAGTGAGACTCTACCTTGAAAAAACAAAAACAAAACAAAACAAAACAAACGAACAGAAAACAGTAAACCTTCACTTTTTTTTTTTT
Organism: Dipus sagitta; assembly: GCA_036346955.1. Lineage (NCBI taxonomy): Eukaryota > Metazoa > Chordata > Mammalia > Rodentia > Dipodidae > Dipus > Dipus sagitta. Next base: position 4,174,105 of record CM070778.1, on the reverse strand, counting down.
TTTTTTTTGAGATAGGGTCTCAATCTAGCCCAGGCAGACCTGGAATTCACTAGGTAGTCTCTTAGGATGGCCTCAAACTCATGGCGATCCTCCTCTGCCTCCCGAGTACTGGCATAAAAGGCATGTGCCACCATGCCTGGCTCCTTCACCTCTTTTAATGAGAGTCATCTTTCCATTATGTACTAACAATTAAAAAAAAAATAGAAAGCCGGGCGTGGTGGCGCACGCCTTTAATCCCAGCACTCAGGAGGCAGAGGTAGGAGTGTGTGTTCGAGGCCACCCTGAGACTACCTAGTGAATTCCAGGATAGCCTGAGCTAGAGAGTGAAACCCTATCTCAAAAAACCAAAAACAAAGAACACTCAGGAGCCGTTGATTGTTGCTAGAAAATTTTCAGTGCCAGGGATGGGCTATCTTCCAGTGAGTTGTTGGCCAGGGAGATCCCTGATGCTCCCAAAACATTGTAGGCCATTGCTGAGGCCCTTGGTTTCCCACCAGGAATAGATGGTAAGACCCTATTGCTGAAGACTCCATATACTTGGGCTGCAAGGCCACTGAGAAATCTTGCTGGATCTGAACTGATAACCTCCTCCATGTAGACCAGCTGACAGAAAGCTGGAAGAAGCCATTCTGCATGCAGTTCAATGGGAGAGAGAGAAATCACCAGTGAAGATACTCATCAGTGGACACTGCAAGCCTTATAATTGGCCAGCCAGGCCAAATGAGCCAACGGGTGCAATAGTGGCACGTCTGTTATGGGGGAAACCAACTGCCCTCTAAATGGACTGGAGGCCCACTCCAGGGGAAGGGAATACATCCCTGATACTGAAAACTTAAAACAGGGGTAGAAGCCGGGCATGGTGGTGCACGCCTTTAATCCCAGCACTTGGGAGGCAGAGGTAGGAGGATCGCCATGAGTTCGAGGCCACCCTGAGACTCCATAGTGATTTCCAGGTCAGCCTGGGCTAGAGTGAGACCCTACCACGAAAAACCAAAAAAAAAAAAAAAAAAAAAAAAAAAAAACCAGGGGTAGTCATGAGCCCTAGGGGTGTAACGTCTGTTGTTGTCTGGCTAAATGTATATACTATGCCCATCAAACTGCCCAGTAAGCACTTCTCTTAATGTTCACACCCTTATATTAATGCTACTCTCACTTTGGGTAGAGAATCTCCTCTTTTCAGATGGCAGTGACCTTGGGACGACTCAGAAGGTATCATGGTGATGGAAAGAAATGACCACAGTGCTCAGTACTGCAATATCTGTATCACACCTTCCAAGGCTCAGGGTCTAATGCGGAAGAGGTGGCGGAAAGAATTAAGAGCCAAAGGAAGGGCAGGACTCCATACAACATGCTCCCTCCAGACACAAAATGACCTGGATATCCATGGCCTCACAGTGCCTGACACTACCTGCATAAGACCATCATAAGAGGAGGAAAAGATCAAGACATCAAAAGTAAAAGAGAGACTGATTGAGATGGGGAGGGGGTATGATGAAGAGTGGAGTTTCAAAGGGGAAAGTGGGGAGAGGGAGGGTATTACCATGGGTTATTTTTTATAATCATGGAAGTTGTTAATAAAAAAATTAAAAACTTTTAAAAAAAAAAAAAACTCATTTGCAGATTTCCTGGATCTTTTGCATAATCTACAGCCTCCCAGGCACTAGGGTCCACTGGTGTGAGCCCTCACCCACAGCGATTCAGTTCCCGGCCCTTTGCTATGGGTCTGAGGGATCTGCCTTTGCCAAGTTTGTCCAGCCTAATTCCTCTCCGCTCTCCAAACAGCCGTGCACTGGTGGTAAGCTTCTAAACAGCCACGCTCTTACCCCCACGCTGTATCTGTGGTTTCCCTTTCTCCTGAACGACACCATCACTTCCCCTCCTCCCTTCTCTTCCCTCCCACCACAAACCATAGCCACCCTGCAAGCCAGTGCAAGTGAGCTCCTCACAGGAGCCTGTGTGGCGGTGTTCTGTGCCTGTCCCACATCTTTAGACATGAGTGGACTTCGATACTCCTTTCTGTTCCCCTAGTGCTCAGAGTGTTCTTTGTACGTGGTTCATGGAGGGGCTGTTCATGCCTTTGCAGTGTGTGAACAGAGTGTCAAGCCCGGGGATGCTTTCTTGGAATGTAGAGGGTGACAGGTCCTTCTCATAGCACACTGTCTTTTCCCCTAGGTCTGGAACTGTGTCTTTGTGGTAAGGTCCCTAGTGCCTTGGCAGTAGTCCTCAGCAAACACGAACTGTGTAGAAAAGGAGGCTGATAAGTTTAGTAACTTGGGTTTCCTTCTCTTGGCAGGTTAGATTTGCTCCCCAGTCATAAGCAGAATGCTGAAATAAAGAAACACCAAAAACCTGGCATGGTGGCTCACGCCTTTAATCTCAGCACTTGGGAGGCAGAGGTAGGAGGATCGCCACGAGTTCGAGGCCAGCCTGGGACTACAGAGTGAGTTCCAGGTCAGCCTGGGCTACAGTGAGAGAGATCCTACCTCAAAAAATCAGGCTGGGCGTGGTGGCGCACGCCTTTAATCCCAGCACTCAGGAGGCAGAGGTAGGAGGATTGCCATGAGTTCGAGGCCACCCTGAGACTACACAGTGAATTTCAGGTCAGCCTGGGCTAGAGTGAGACCCTACCTTGAAAACCCGAAAAAAAAAAAAAGAAAAGAAAAGAAAAAAAAATCAGAAAGAGGGCTGGAGAGATGGCTTAGCGGTTAAGGTGCTTGTCTGCATAAGCCGAAGGTCCCAGGTTCAACTCCCCAGGACCCATGTAAACCAGATGCACAAGGGGGCACACACATCTGGAGTTCGTTTGAAGTAGCTGGAGGCCCTGGTGCACCCATTCTCTCTCTCTCTCTCTCTACCTGCCTATTTCTGTATCTCTCTCTCTTTCAAATAAATACATTAAAAAAAAATTTTTTTAAATCAGAAAGAAGACAGGTGTGGTGGCGCATGACTACAATCCCAGCACTCGGGAGGCAGAGGTAACAGAATTCAAACAAACAAACAAACAAACAAACAAATCAGAAAGAAACACCGTAATATTCTTAAGAGAGGACACATGAGGCCACCCAGGTCTCAAGGTGAAGGATGGGAGGACATGGTCAGTCAGGATTAAAGGTGCCATCAGAACCCCAAAGACAGGCTGGAGAGATGGCTTAGTGGTTAAGTGCTTGCCTGTGAAGCCTAAGGACCCCGGTTTGAGGCTCAATTACCCAGGACCCACCTTAGCCAGATGCACAAGGGGGCACATGCATCTGGAGTTTGTTTGCAGTGGCTAGAGGCCCTGGTGCGCCCATTCTCTCTCTCTCTCTCTCTCTCTGCATCTTTGTCTGTCGCTCTCAAATAAATAAATTAAAAAAAAAAAAAGAACCCCAAAGACAACCCAAGTGACTGATCTTGTGTGGCCTTCATGAACCTGTGCTTGACTTGGAAAGCCAACCAGCCCTAATTTTTTTCAATTTCCTCCCTGCCTTACTCACAAGAGGTTCAAGGGGCAAGGGATCTGTCTACATCTTGACCTGGAAAACAGAAGCTGGGGATACCTTGTAGCCTTTTCCCCAGGACCAAGAAATCGTGGTCCCCCTGCATCAACACCGTTATCATCCTTTGATGCCTTCATTCACACAAGACAGCTTCCTCATCCCTTCTTGTACAAGCAAGCCTCCACTAAGCACCTGACACCCCATGGCAGGTGTCATACTAGGTGTTGGGTTACAAAGAACAAGCCTGGGCTGGAGAGATGGCTCAGTGGTTAAAGGTGCTTGTTTGCAAAGCCTCACAGCCCAGGGTTCAGTTCCCCAATACCCATGCACAAAGTAGCACATGCCTCTGGAGGGTTTGTCTTGTTTTGTTTTTTGAGGTACATGCCTCTGGAGGGTTTTTTTTGTTTGTTTGTTTGCTTGTTTGTTTTTGTTTTTGTTTTTTCGAGGTAGGGTCTCACTCTGGCCCAGGCTGACCTGGAATTCACTATGTAGTCTCAGACTGGCCTCAAACTCACAGCAATCTTCCTACCTCTGCTGGGATTAAAGGCGTGTACTAGCAAGCCCAGCCCTGCCTCTGGAGTTTGTTTGCAGTGGTAGGTGGTCCTGGGGCAACCATACTCACTCTTTTTCTCTCTTTTATTAAAATTAGAGGAACAAGTTCATAAATCTGTCCACGAGGTGATCATAGATTAGCTGGGGGACAGACAGAAGAAAAAAAACACAGAGATATATCCCAAATGACCAGATGTCCAGAGAGGGCTGCTATGTCCAGGGTATCCAGCCCAGCAGACATCTCTCTCTCTCTCTCTCTCTCACACACACACACACAGTCTGTGCAACTGTGAACAAACACTTCAACCATAAAGTAATAACAATAGGATGAATAAAAAGAAAGAGATCGCTTGTATGCCAAAGGCAAGGCCTCTTTTATAGCTGTTGCAGAGGTATAAGCAGTGGGCTCTGGCCCAGCACGGGGTGTGGTGAGAAAGAACCTTCGAAAGGGGCGGAGACTGCTGGAGTGGGAACACTCAATGTCTGGCACAGCGAGACACAGGGAGGAAGTGGGAATCAGGCCTGAGACCAGGGAGGAGAAGAGCTGTTGTGTCCGAGTCAGTGGGGCGGGCAGGGGTACAGAGAACTACACGAGTGTCACACGGAGCACAAGAACACAGACCGGGGAGCCTGACAGGCCCGGGTTTGAATCCCAACCAGCCTACCAAGTAACGACTTAGCTGTGGCTTCCTTGCCTTTCAAACCAGGCTGATAATGGAACCCACGCCATGGGTTGTTAGAAGGATCAAATTAGATAAGGCTTGTAAAACATTCGGATCTCCGCTGGCACGTGGTAATCACTTAATAAGCAAGCTAACGACAACAAGGGAGGGCTGGGCAGCCTGCATGCGTGGCACCTGCACCCTGGGGCTCTGTGCCTCTCTGTTGCAAAGCTGCCTGGGCCTTGGCTATGTCCTCTCTCACCTTCCTCTCTCACCTCCCTACATGCGCCGCCCTTCCTCCAGTGTCCCACCTGCTAAGCCAGCAGACTTGAGGGAGTCACGGTCACAAACCTCCTGTAGCCTCTCCTTGCTGGGCTCCCAACTACCAAAAGTACCCCCAAGTAGTCACAGAGAGAGCCCTGGATAACTCCCCCACCCCATCATGTGTCTACCCACAAGCCTCAAGTTCCTTCTGATCCTGGAAAAGGGCAGCATGCGGCCAAAGGCCCAGATGCCTGTACTCTCTGGGGCAGGCTCCCCCTGGGATCCGTAGTTGGGCAGAACTGTTTGCAAACATCCTCGTGATCTCCGTGAGTCATCGGGGGAGCTGTGGTGAGGGGTGAGGTGCTGTTGGTCTCTGCTTGCACCGACTCACCAGGGCTGGGTCTTACAGACCCGCCTTGCCCTGCTGGGCCCTGCCTGTTAGTTCAAGGAGGAGAGATACACTTGGAGGGTGGGGCAGTGCCAGACTTCTTGGGATGTCCCAGGGAACCCACAGCACATAGTTGGGGCCCAGTTAAGTGCTTGTTTAATCATAGGGGAGTCCGTGCAATTCCTGTTGCCTGAGTCAGGACTTTGAGATGGGAGCCAAATTCCCACGAGAGTCCTGAAGAGGCCCTTAGTTCTCTTAGTTCTGCCCTGTGGATCGTTTCCAGGGATGTCTGTCAACTCACTGTACCATAATAATGATTATATATAATGTTTTGTATATGGATAGTTTACAGAAGCACGAGAACACACATCTGAAGTATGTTGTAAGCTGTAAAGAGTTGTGTACATTTAGTATATTTATTTATGTATGCTTCTAAACAGAACTACCCTGAGGCAGGATAGGTGTTATCTCCATATTGAGGAAACTGAGAGGTGTGGAGACTGTCCAAAGTCTCACAGGGCAGTAATCTAGGTCTTTCCACTACTGTATCACACCAACCAGTTCAGTCCAAAAACCTACTGAGCCCTGGGTGCTGTGTTACAATGGAGTGGAGGGAAGTATTTTAAGTATGTTATTTACTTATTTATTTGAGAGAGTAAGAGGTTGATACACAGAGAGAATGGATGGATGAGGGCCTCCAGCCACGGCAAACAAACTCCAGATGCATGCACCACTTTTGTGCATCTGGTTTACGTGGGTCCTGGGGAACTGAACCTGGGTCCTTAGGTTTTACAGTCAAGCACCTTAACTGTGAAGCCATCCCTCCAGCCCTGGAGGGACGTATATAGAAATGGCATACCCAGCTCTGTGAGGCCCCTTGAAACCTGTCTTCACTCATCCTTTTCACTCTATCCTACCTTTCTTTTTTCTTTCTTTTTTTTTTTTTTTTGTTTTTGAGGTAGCGTCTTGCTGTAGCTCAAGCTGACCTGGAATTTACTCTGTAGTCTCAGGGTGGCCTCGAACTCATGCCCATCCTCCTACCTCTGTCTCCCTAGTGCTGGGATTAAAGGCATGTGCCACCACGCCTGGCTCTCTAACACACCTTTTTTAAAAAGGTTGGTTTTTTTTTTAAATTTATTTATTTATTAGAGAAGAGAGAGAGGAAGAGGCAGATGGAAAGAATGAATGGGCATGCCAGGCCTCCAGTCACTGCAAACGAACTTCAGACACATGCGCCCTGTGCATCTGGCTTACGTGGGTCCTGGGGAATTGAACTGGGGTCCTTAGGCTTCACAGGCAAACGCCTTAACTGCTAAGCCATTTCCCCAGCCCTAGAAAAAGGTTTTATTTTTATTTTTATTTATTTATTAAAAACACAGAGAGAGAGAGAGAGAGAGAATGGGCACGCCAGGGCCTCTAGCCATTGCAAACAAACTCCAGACGCGTGTGCCATCTCGAGCATCTGGCTTACATGGGACCTGGAGAATCAAACCTGGGTCCTAGGGCTTTGCAGGCAAGTGCCTTACCTGCTAAGCCATCTCTCCAGCCCCAACCCACTTTAAATTTTTATTTTACTTTTTCATTTTCTTTTTTTTTTTCTTGGCTTTTTGAGGTAGGGTTTTGCTCTAGCCCAGGCTGACCTGGAATTCACTATACATAAGTCTCAGAGTGGCCTTGAACTCACAGTAATCCTGTCTCCCGAGTGTTTGGGTTAAAGGCGTGTGCCACCGCACCTGGCTAACTCTGCTCACTTTTGCATTTTATTTTATTTAGTTATTTACTTGACAGAGACAGAGGGATAGAGACATAGAGAATGGGCATGCCAGGGCCTCCAGCCACTGCAAACAAACTCCAGACACATGTGCCCCTTTGTGTATCTGGCTAACGTAGGTCCTAGGGAATTGAACCTGGATCCTTTGGCTTTGCAGGCAAATGCCTTAACCACTAAGCCATCCCTCCAGCCCTCTGCTTACTTTTGGCTAATCTCAAGCCCTCCCTTAGCTGAAGCCACCACTGGACCACAGCTTGTGACTCTCTAGGCTATCTCTCCAGTCCCAGTGCTCTTGAACTCACTCTGTACCTCAGGCTGGCCTCAAATTCTCCATGATCTTGCTGGGATTAAAGTCATGCCACTAAGCAGCCAGGCTTCCTTTATAATTTATCTCTCTCTCTTTCTCTCTTTCTCTCTTTTTTGAGGTAGGGTCTTGCTCTAGCCCAGGATGGGCTGAAATTCACTAGCCTTGAACTCATGGCAATCCTTCCTGTGCCTCTGGAGTGCTAGGATTAATGGCATGCACCACCATGCCTGGCTCCTTTCTAATTTATTAATTATTATTATTATTTTTATTTTGAGGTAAGATCTCAATCTAGTTCAGGCTGACCTGGAATTCACTATGTAGTCTCAGGGTGGCCTCGAACTCATGGTGATCCTCCTACCTCTTCCTCCCGAGTGCTGGGATTAAAAGCATGCTCCAGGCTGGAGGGATGGCTTAGCGGTTAAGGCATTTGCAGGCAAAGCCAAAGGACTCAGGTTTGATTCCCCAGGACCCACGTTAGCCAGATGCACAAGGGGGCGCACGGGTCTGGAGTTTGTTTGCAGTGGCTGGAGGCCCTGGCGTGCCCATTCTGTCTCTCTCCCGCTTTCTCTGTCAAATAAATAAAAATAAAGTATTAAAAGCGTGTGCCACCATGACCGGCTGCTTTTTCTTCCTTTCTCTTTCTTTCTTTCCTTCCTTCCTTCCTTCCTTCCTTCCTTCCTTCCTTCCTTCCTTCCTTCCTTCCTTCCTTCCTTCCTTTCTTTCTTTCTTTCTTTCTTTCTTTCTTTCTTTCTTTCTTTCTGTTTTCAAGGTAGGGTTTCACTCTAGCCCAGGCTGACCTGGAATTCACTATGTAGTCTCAGGGTGGCCTCGAACTCACAGCGTCCTTTATCATTTTTAAGCAAGGACCTGGACCACACATACATTACCAATCCCGTCTGCCTATCATCCCTTGCACCTCTCTTGCAGTTTGTGACCTGTAAAGTTTTATGCTGTCTCCTCCACACTCCTCCCTCTCCCTTCCCTGCAAGAAGCAGATGTTCAGCCCACGCCTATTAGAGAAACTAAATGGGAAGGCAGCGTTTGAGAAGTTCCGCAAGAGTCCTACGCTCTTCTATTGATGGTAATGTGCTGCGAGGTGTGAAGAAGGAATTTTCAACTATGAAGGTCTATGACATCTACGTCGGGAGCCAGAACCCTGCCTGCGGACCCGGCCGGCCACTTGCTGGGGGCACAGCGACCCGCTTGTGAAGGAAGCTTCCGGGACCGGCTCTCGGGCGCCGCCTGCCGCCACCGCGCGGTCACTGCAGCCCTTTCCAAGAGCCCCGATCCCTCCCCTGGCCTGAGCCCGCCTCGCGTCTCCCATTGGCTGTCCGTGTTTCTCCCGCCTCTCTGGGACTTAGCGGGTCGGAGTCTCTTGATAGGCGGGGCTTAGGGCCGGGAGGCGGGGCGTGCTTCCTGATTGGCTCTGCGAAAAAAGCGGTGACGTGGCCTATGGAGGCCCGTTTGGGTCGGAACCCGGGCTCGGCCACACCCACATTGAATCGGTGTGGAGTCCGGCCGCGTCCGGCCGGAAGCGGGAGTGGAGAAAAGATGCAGGTGTGGGGACTGGGGCTGGGGTATCTGTGGGCTGGCTTGCGACCCCTCCCCTGCCTCCCCGGCTTCGCTCCTGGCCGCAGCCCGTCGCCCTGGCCCTGCTGGGTGGCAGCTGGGATCGTGAGTTGAGCGCGCCGGAGCGTCGCCTCCCCGCGCTCACGCCCCCTTCCCCGCGGTGTTTTCCCGCCAGGACCATCAGCACGTGCCCATCGACATCCAGACCAGCAAGCTGCTCGGTAGGAGGGGGCGCCCCTGCGCAGTCGGCTGTGTGCGGCGGTCTGTTCTGTGCCTCCTGTAGCCAAAGGGCCTTAGCTCTGGGCCAGTCCTCCTTCGTTAAGAGCGGCTGGAAGGAGCCCTATGAAAGTTTGTCTTTGATTCACCTGCGCCTTCTGCTTCTACTCACATTTGTAACGTGATGTTAAATCATATTCGTGGACACAGGATAAATGGCTAGTTGGGATCACTGTGCGTTTGAGACCACCCTGAGACTATATAGTGAATTCCAGGTCAGCCTGAGCTAGACTGAGACCCTACCACGAACCCCCCCCCCAAAAAAAAAAAAACAGGTTAAGGGCTGGAGAGATGGCTCAGCAGTTAAGGCGCTTGCCTGCAAAGCCTAGGGACACTGGTTCAGTTCCCCAGAACCCATGTAAAGCCAGATGCATAAAGTGGCACATAAGTCTGGAGTTCCTTTGCAGTGGCTGGAGGCCCTGGTGTGCCTATTCTCTATCTGCCTCTTTCTCCAATAAACACAATATTTAAAAAATATTTTGTAGCTGGGTGTGGTGGCGCACGCCTTTAATCCCAGCACTCGGGAGGCAGAGGTGGTAGGATCGCCATGAGTTCAAGGCCACCCTGAGACGACAGAGTTAATTCCAGGTCAGCCTGGACCAGAGTGAGACCCTACCTCAAAAAAACAAAAAAAAATATTTTGTATATTTATTTGAAAGAGAGAAAGAGAATGGGCGTTCCATGGTCTCTAGCCACTACAAACAAACTCCAGATGTATGTGCCTCCTTGTGCATATGTCTTACATGGGTACTGAGGGATCGAACCTGGGTCCTTAGGCATGGAAGGCAAATGCCTTACCTGCTAAGCCATCTCTCCAGCCCTAAAATATATATAGCTTAGCAGATAAGGCACTTGCCTGCAAAGCCTAATGACCCAGGTTCGGCTCCCCCAAACCCACATAAGCCAGAGCACAAGATGACATCAATGCGCAAGGTCACACGTGCACAAGATGACACGTGTCTGGAGTTCAGTTTCCGTGGCTGGAGGCCCTGGTGTGCCAATTTTCTCTGTCTCTCATAAACAAACAAACAAACAAATGATTAGTTACTAAATGGCAGATTAGAATTGGAACTTGTCTGGCTCAATGTTAATGCTTTTTTAGTTATTTGAGGAAAAAAAATTCTCCCCCTTTTTTTTTGTTTATTTTTATTTATTTATTTGAGAGCGACAGACAGAAAGAGGCAGATAGAGAGAATGGGCGCGCCAGGGCCTCCAGCCACTGCAAACGAACTCCAGATGCATGCTCCCCCTTGTGTATCTGGTTAACGTGGGACCTGGGTAATTGAGCCTCCAACCGGGGTTCTTAGGCTTCACAGGCAAGCGGTTACGCACTAAGCCATCTTTCCAGCCCATCCCCATTAAGAGTTTTCTTCTCCCTTTGAGTTTGGGGCAAGAGTACTCAAAGGCTTAGAAATACAAACCTTTTAAGCCAGGTGCGATGGTTCATGTGTGTAATCCCAGCACTTTGGAAGCCAGAGCAGTATTGCCTAGAGTTCTTAACCAGACTGAGCTACATAGTACCAGGCTGGCCAGGAAGAAAAAGGCAGACTTTCCCCCCCGCCCCCGTTTTGATGTCTGTGCAGATGCATGTGGCATATGTACACATATGCAGAGGCCAGAAAAGGACTTCAGGTGTCCTTTTCCTGCTCTTTCAGAGTTGCCCGTGAACCTGGAGCTTGCAGTTTTTCAGCTAAATCGGCTGATCACTGAGCCCCAGTGATACTCCTGTGTCCACCTCCCTCTGGAGTTACAGGCGTGTGCTTTATGGCTGTCTTTTTGTGTGTGTGCTGGGACTGAACCCAGAGCCTTATCTTCTGCAGCAAGTGCTCGTACCCAATTAGCATCTCCACAGCCCTGAAATACAGACTTTTTTTTTTTTTTTTTTTTTGGCCAAGCTGTTTCTGTACCTGGTTTATACAACCCCCAGTTCAGAGCCAGGGAACAGCCTCTTCATTCTGTTACTTCTAGGGATGCGCACATTTTCTGGAATTTTATTATTTAGTTAATTTACTTATTTGAGAGAGGAGGAGAGAGAGAGAGACAGAGAGAGAATTGGCATGCCAGGGCCTTCAGCTGCTACAGACAAACTCCAGACACATACGCCACCATGTGCATCTAGCTTATGTGGGTTCTGGGGAATCGAACCTGGGTCCTTTGACTTTGCAAGCAAGTGCCTTAACTGCTAAGCCATCTCTCCAGCCCTCATTATTATTTTATTATTTTGGTTTTTTCTTTTTTCTTTTTTTGGTTTTTCAAGGTAGGGTCTCACTCCAGCCCAGGCTGACCTGGAATTCATTATGTAGCCTCAGGGTGGCCTCGAACTCATGGTGATCCTCCTACCTCTGCCTCCCAAGTGCTGGGATTAAAGAAAGGAGTGTGCCACCATGCCTGGCTTGTGTTTTTTTTTTTTTTTTTGTTTTTTGAGGTAGGGTCTCACTGTAGCCCAGGCTGACCTGGAATTCACTATGTAGTCTCAGGCTGGTCTTGAACTCACAGCAATCCTCCTACCTCTGCCTCCTGAGTGCTGGGATTAAAGGAGTGTGCCACTATGCCTGGCTTTTTTTTTTTTTTTTTTTTTTTTTTTTTGAGGTAGGCTCTCACTCTAACCCAGGCTGACCTGGAATTCATTATGTAGTCTCAGGGTGGCCTTGAATTCATGGTGATCCTCTTACCTCTGCCTCCCAAGTACTGGGACTAAAGGCGTGCGTCACCACGCCCAGTTTATTTTATTTTATTTATTTGCAAGAGGAGAAAAAGAGAAAGGGGGCACGCCTGGGCCTCTAGCTGCTGCAAATGAACTCTAGATCCATGTGCTACTTGGTACATCTGGCTTTACATGGGTACTGGGGAATTGAACCTGGGTTGTTGGGCTTTGCAGGCATGTGCCTTAACTACTGATGCATCTCTCCAGCCCCACTTTATTATTATTATTATTATTAAATTGATGTTTGTGTTTGTTGGTTTGTTTTTGAGGTAGGGTTTCACTCTAGACTAGGCTGACCTGGAATTCACTATGTAGTCTCAGGGTGGCCTCGAACTCACGATGATCCTCCTACCTCTGCCTCCTGAGTGGTGGGATTAAAGGCATGTGCCACCACACTTGGCTTAACTTTATTATTTTTAATTAATTAATTTTTTATTAGAGAGGCAGAGGGAAAAGGTATGGGTGCACCAGGGCCTCTTGCCACTGCAAACAAACTCTAAACACATGCATCCCTTTGTGCATCTGACTTTATGTGGTTACTAGGAATTGATCCCATGCCTTGAGGCTTTGCAAGCAAAGCACCTCCAACCACTGAGCCATCTCCCCAACCTCCTTTTGGCACTTTAAATGTTCACTGAATTCATTAGAGTCCAATAATCTTGTCCTTAAGATGGTGTTTGATGGTCTCAGCCTTTGCTTCTAGTCTTGTGAAATCTATGTGCTTTTGTATCTGATAATTTTAGAGGCAAACAGAGGGAGACTTTTTTTTTTTTTTATGAGAGGAGAATGGGCGTGCCAAGGCCACTAGCCACTGCAAACAAACTCCAGATTCATGTATTACATTGTACATGTGACTTAGGTGAGTTCTGGGGGATCAAACTTGGGTCCTTAGGGCTTTGCAGGCAAGTGCCTTAACCACTAAGCCATCTCTCCAGCCCAGAGGGAGATTTTCTCTTTTTCTTTTTCTTTTCTTTCTTTCTTTCTCTCTCTCTCTCTCTTTTTTTTTTTTAGGTAGGGTCTTACAGCTCAGGCTGACCTGGAATTCATTCACTATGTAGTCTCAGGGTGGCCTCGAACTCATGCGATCCTCTTACCTCTGCCTCCTGAGTGCTGTGATTCAAGGCATGTGCCACCACTCCTGACTCAAGAGGGAGAATTTCTGATACCATATGGGTACCATCTGTGTTCGACTGATGGGCATATTTGTCAGCAAGGGCCATTGCTGCAAATTTGCCACTCTAATGGGCCATTCAGTCCTCTGGCAGCCATTGACGGGGCTTCTTTCACTTCCCCTGGAGCTTGTCCCTGCCCGTCAGCCCCTGTGTACCCGTGTTGGCCCTCAGGTCATGAAAAGAGCCAGTGAAGCAGTGGGTCCTGGAGGGTTTGCTTTATACCTACCAGCTACCATGTTCTGTACTTGACATTATAAAAATGAAAACCACTAAGGTTTATTGAGTCTTTGCCATGCAGCAGGCACAGTGTTCATCATTCTACTCATATCCTCATTTCTCATGTCGGGAAACTATTGTTCAGAGAGGTAGAAAGAGACTTGAGTCGGGCTGGTGCACGCCTTCAATCCCAGCACTCGGGAGGCAGAGGTAGGAGGATCACGTGAGTTCGAGGCCACCCGTGAGACTACATAGTGAATTCCAGGTCAGCCTGGCACAAGAGTGAGACCCTACCTCAAAAAACAAAGCAAAACAAAAAACCCAGAAAGGACTTGATAAGCTGGGCGTGATGGTGCACACCTTCAGCCTTAGGAACACCATGATGCCAGCCTGGGGCTACAGAGGGCGTTCTAGGTCAGCCTGGGCTAGAGTGAGACACTGCCTTGGAAAAGAGAGAGAGAAAGAAAGGTGATAGTTAGGCCCCAAGTCCATCTGACCTTAACCCTAGCTAAATTCTCTGCTGGGGAAATGAGCTGTCAGAACCGAACCCATCTCTCTGAGGTCACTTACACTGGGTAGTCATATGCACAGGGGCACTTCACTGTGAAGAACAGACTAGTGACCAGAGTTACCCCGTCCTTGGGGCACTGTTGGTATTTAGGGGCTTTGCCGCTGTTAGTTCATCCGGCACTTGGCATAACCACCTTGTGTTTTCCATTGTCGTGGTTAATCCCAGCCCTGAGGAAATGGAAGTTGAGCCGCATCCTCTGTCAACAAGTAAGATATAATTACCCACAAAAGCAAAATATTATGGAGAATTTAGAATGGTCAAAAGTGGCACTTTCATGTCAGGACCAATTTAAAGTTATTCTTTATCCCTGTGTTGAGGCAATTGCTCTGTAAAACTCATACTGGGGATAAAGTCAGGGCGCCGGAGTCTGTTTAGCCCCAGCATCTCTTTGGGCCTGTCTTTCTTTTCATCGTCCATGAGCACTCTCCCCGGCCCCCCAAATACGTTAACCAGTACAAAGGCAACTTTTATCCAATACCTAGTATGTTACACTTGGATTAGCAGTGGTTTGGAGGTGTGGAAAAGCACCTTGACTGGGTGACTCTCTTGCAGACTGGCTGGTGGATAGAAGGCACTGCAGCCTAAAATGGCAGAGTCTGGTGCTGTCGATCCGGGAGAAGATCAATGCTGCCATCCAGGACATGCCAGAGAGCGAAGAGATTGCCCAGCTGCTCTCTGGATCCTGTGAGTGCTTTGGGGTCGTATCACTGTAGTCCCCTTTCCTCAGGAAGTTCGTGTGCACCAAGACACTCACTCCCTTGATTAGCCACCAGGGCTGACCCCAGAGAAAGTTTTGCCGGGGTTAAAGATGTTGGCTTCTCCCACCATGGAATAACGGCGGAGAGAGCCACATGTTACAGGTACTGGTTGTAGCTAATGCTTGAGTCAGCTCCCTGCAATGGCCAGAAGAGAGGAGGGGCGTTTTAATTCTCAAAGTCCTCACTCTCTCTTGCTTTCTAGACATTCACTACTTCCATTGCTTAAGAATCGTGGACCTTCTCAAAGGCACTGAGGCCTCCACAAAAAATATTTTTGGCCGGTACTCTTCACAGCGGATGAAGGCAAGTGTGTCTGGGGACTGGTCATGTGTAGTTGGGGACATCCAGTCCACAGCCCTTTTTTGGTCTCTGAGGACTCCGTAGAGATTCCTGCATAGAATATTTCTTGAGCTGTCCTGTTCCTGTCCCTATACTTTATGCCAGAGTGTATCCTTCCCCTGGCACCACAGTCTTAAATCAAGTGGGTGGTCCAGCCAGCATTGGGAACTGGACGAGCCTGGTGTGGTGGGAAACCTGGTACAGCCTCCCTCTTCCGGGGATGGAGCTGTGAATGACCGCTGAGTGCTTCTCTAGCGGACTTCCTTTTTTCTACCAGGACTGGCAGGAGATCGTAACCCTGTATGAGAAGGACAACACCTATTTAGGTAAAGTGGCCCTGGCATCCATGGGGAAGCCCATTCCTGGAGGTTTTCCCCATTCCCCTCTGAGGCAGGGTCTGTAGCCCAGGCCGACCTGGAACTCACACTGTATGTAGTCCCAGGCTGGCCTCAGAACTCATGGCAGTCCTCCTGCCTTTGTCTCCCTAGTGCTAGATTAAAGGCATGCACTGCCACACCTGACTCCCACTCCTGGAGTCCCAAGACACCTACCTTATAGGAGGTGTGGTCTGTGTGTGGGAAGATGCTAGAATGCAGTTCAGATGTTGCCTGATCTTAGATGTGGAAAACAGTTCTGCAAAGTGCTGGGGAGGAGCAGGAGGGGCAGGTAGAAGGCACTGTGTGCCAGACTGAGCAGGTGCTTGACTGCTCTGCCTCCCTTGGCAAGGTGGCCTCTTCTGCCCTAGCCTTTCTGTGCTCTCACTCTACAGTGGACAGAGGATATACGGATCATCCTGGGGGCTGTGTTGGGAGCCTGAGAGCAAACAACTCAAGGGCTGACTGTTGTTTGGGTTGTGTATCTGAGCAGTATGATCATCATAGGCAACATCTACTGAGCACTTGGTAAATGTGAGGAGTCGTGCTTGTGCTTTTTTTTTTTTTTTTTCAAGGCAGGGTTTCACTCTAGCCCAGGCTGACCTGAAATTCACTATGTAGTTTCAGGGTGGCTTCGAAATCATTGTGATCCTCCTACCTCTGCCTCCCACGTGCTGGGATTAAAGGCGTGCACCACCATGCCTGGCTCCTAGTTTGTTTTTTTTTGTTTTGTTTTGTTTTGTTTTTTAAATGAGAGAGAATTGGCATGCCAGGTCCTCTAGCCACTGCAGTGGAACTTCAGATGCCTGTGCCACCTTGTGCGCGTGTGTGACCTTGAACATTTGGCTTGTGTGGGACCTGAAGAGTTGAACATGGGTCCTTAGGCTTCTCAGGCAAGCGCCTTACCCGCTAAGCCATCTCCCCAGCCCTATGCCTGTGTCTTCTATGGCTCCGTATGGTCCACACTCATCCCTGTCTTACTGCTGAGAGTTGGAGTAGAGATGCTAAGTACCTTATCTCAGATTCCATAGATGGGGAGAGGAGAGGCTGGGAAGCCTGCCCACACTTCACCACCACACTAGCGGACATTGTGGACATCCTGGGGCATTTACCTTAGGTTATGGGTATCCTGGGGTAAATTTCCTGGGCTCTCTTCAGTGGAACTGTCTAGCCTCCTGGTCCGGAATGTCAGCTACGAGATTCCTTCCCTGAAGAAGCAGATCGCCAAGTGTCAGCAGCTGCAGCAAGAATATAGTCGTAAGGAGGAGGAGGGCCAGGCCGCGTCGGCTGAGATGCTCGAGCAGTTCTACCATTCATGCAAGCAGTATGGCATCGCGGTGAGCCGATGGGCGCCTGGGCCTGGCCATCCCAACTTCCTGGGTCCAACTCCTCTGCTCCAGCGGACTTCCTTCTCAGTTCCCTTCCTTCCCTCCCTCCCTCCCTCCCTCCCTCCTTCCTTCCTTCCTTCCTAGCTGAACTCCCTCCTGCATCAGTGTCTTGCCTGTCTGTAGTCTTGGGGTGCTTTCTGTGATTTGTTGGATTCCACTTTACGTATCCCCTCCCCTCTCCACTCCAGGGAGACAATGTCCGAAGAGAACTGCTGGCCCTAGTGAAGGACCTGCCGAGTCAGCTGGCTGAGATTGGGGCGGGGGCGCAGTCACTGGGGGAAGCCATTGACCTGTACCAGGCCTGCGTGGAGTTCGTGTGTGACAGGTAAGGAGGACCTCAGTTTTTCCTAAGCGAGGGTGGTTTTCCAGCCTCCCTAGCTCTTCTGTACATGTATTATCCTCATGTGACATGTGAGCTGATTTTACACACTTGGGCCAGTAGGAACTATGTCCACGTGGCCATGTGGTGCAAGCCAGAGCCGGTGTGGGTTTCCCAAGTGGTCAGCGGGAGGCTCAGTTCAGTGCTCTGTTGAAGCTCCACAGAGCAGGTGTTGCCCATGCTACGGTACGTGCAGAAACGGGGGAACTCGACAGTGTATGAATGGAGGACGGGGACAGAACCTTCCGTGGTAGAGCGGCCGCACCTTGAGGAGCCGCCTGAGCAGGTGGAAGAAGACGAGGTATGACAGGGGTTCCTGTACCTGAATGGGAGCCTCTTGCACTGTCTACACAAAACCCACACTCTAGCCTTGCAAGCCCAGCGTGGTGGCACACACCTTTAATCCCAGCACTCGGGAGGCAGACATAGGATCACCAAGAGTTCGAGGCCACCCTAAGATTACATAGTGAATTCCAGGTCAGCCTGGGCTAGATCGAGTCTCTACCTTGAAAAATGAGCAAACAAGCAAAACAAACCCTGACCTAAATGCAAAGACCCACAGGGAGGAAAGGGGAATTTTTGGAAACAAGACAAATAGGAGGACCCAAAATATTTTTTTTCTTGAGACCAGAGTACAGACTAGGTAGTGAAGGGCTCAGACAACTCACTTACACTGGACAAGGAGCCCTTCAGTGAAACAGCTCTGAGAAGATGGCCTTGCTTGTGTGGGCTTAGCGACCTTTGTATTTAATGTGTGCTCCCTACAGATGCAGCTGAGGCCTATGAAGATAAGCCCTTGTCCATTTGAGCTAACACTGTTTTTGCCTTCTAGATTGACTGGGGTGACTTTGGGGTGGAAGCAGTTTCTGACTCCAGCATCTCTGCTGAAACCACTGGAATCGACTGGGGCATCTCCCTGGAACCAGAGTCAAAGGTCAGGACGCCCTCCCTCTAGTCTGCCTCTCTGAGGACTTTCCCTGCTCCTGCTCCTGCCGTATAACGTGTCTGTGTCTGTGAAGGCATCACTCCAAGTTCATGACTCCAAGGCATCCCTAAGGAGGCAGAGTTGCAAAAGTGGTGTGTCAGGCTTTAGACGTCTTTTCTGTTGGGGTTTGGGGCAAAGTGTGTGAGTGCAGGCAAGCAGTGACCTTACAGAGAGGACACGGGAGCCATCGTCACAGATCACACTGCCGTCTTTGTCCCTTACACCAGGACTGTAGTCCATACTCGGGAGTGTGCAGTCGTTGCTAGGTTCTTTGCTTCCCACCCAGGACTCTGGGAGTGATGGGATCGACTGGGGAGACGACACTGCTGCTCTTCAGATCACAGTGCTGGAGGCAGGAACCCAGGGTGAGTGCTCCATCCCTTGCTATCCTACAAAAAAGTCCCAGTGCAGGAAGGAGGTCCTCATCCTGTGCTACACTGCAAGTGAATTCCAGACCAGCCTGGGCTACATAGAAAAAAAGAAAAGCAAAAAGAGCTCTTGTTGAGGATATGAATAGAGGGAGACAGAGAGGAGAAGCTGGTTAAATTAAATAGAAGCTCAGCCTTTTAGAGACTGATGGTGCGCCAGCTATTTGAGCCACTAGAGGGCAGTGCAGGATGACACTTTACCTCCTGCTGCCACCAGTGCAGAGCTGGCCTTTCCCCACAGCCCTTCTGTCTGGCTGTGTCTGGGAGCTGGCAGGCTAGACCTGAGTAGGAGTGAGATATTCCGGAAAGGGTAACCTTCCGTCCTTTGGGTTGGACCAGGAGGTGACTTCAGTGCATTGAGTCAGTCTGTCCATAGCAATCCCCAGGGATTCTCAAACTTCAGGGTCCTTCCCTCCCGAGTCCTCAGGCCCTTCCTCACATCTCTGTCTCTCTCTGGCAGCTCCAGAGGGTGTTGCTAGGGGCCCAGATGCGCTGACCCTTCTTGAATACCCTGAGACCCGGAATCAGTTCATTGATGAGCTCATGGAGGTACTGTCTTCTGGAAGGTGTGGGGAGTGACCTGCTTCTGATATAAGAGACATCACTTCTGACCCCTGGCGTGACCCTTCTTGTTGCTGTTAAGGGACACTGACCACTTTCCATGTCCTGTAGTAGGAGCCTCACAAATGAGGTTGCCTCCTCGATTCATGCAATGCATAATTATCATGCATGTCCAGTATGAAGCACTAGAGATTGTACAGTGAACAAGACAGAGGCTTTGAGCTCATCAGCTTTTGTTCTAGCAGGAAAGGCAGACAAGAAACAAGGTGAGTAGATAGTGTATTTGACTGTACTAAGTACCACACGTGGACCAAAAGCCAGCAGGAGGTGGGGTGCTATCGGGAAGGGTTGTGCTTTTATGGGGAGGGGTAGGGTCAGGCAGGTTTCATTGAGATGACAGTAAGTCCAGGCTGTAGTCGATGTTGATGTGCAGTGGTTCAAATGTCCAGCGAAAGCGCTTCCCAGGCAGAAGGAGCAACCGCAAAGGCCTGAAGGGGGAGAGAGCCTATCTGCGCACATTTGACGGACAGTCAAGAGTCAGTATGGCTGAGCAGAGAGTGCTGGGGTAGGGAGCTCAGAATTAAAGTCTGAACTTGGACTGTGAATGTAGGAGCTGTTGGAGGTTTTGAACGATTGAGCCAGGTGATCTCATGTGTGTTTAAATAGCCCTGTAGTTAAGGTATGAGTAACCCATTCTTGGGGTTCCTAGACCTCCTTGTGGGATTGTAAAAATAGGCCCCTGTCTTTGTTAATCTCTGGGATTTATTCCCCGTTGAGCTGGCCTGTGGTTGAGGAGAACTTCCTGAAAACTAAGTTCTATCCTTGTTTACTTCCTTCCTCTTTCCACCTGAAAAGACTCCTTTTAGCCATAAGGGGAGAGAAAGACAAAAGATAACCATTTTTATACAGAGTAAGATTGACTCACTTTTTTTTTTTTTCGAGGGAGGGTCTCACTGTAGCTCAGGCTGACTGGGAATTCACTATGTAGTCTCAGTGTGGCCTTGAACTCATGACGATTCTCCTACCTCTGCCTCCCGAATACTGGGGTTAAAGGCATGTACCACCACGCCCTGCTAGCCTTTTCTTAATATAGGGCTTCTCAAACATGAATTCCCACTCCCTAAATCTCATTCCTCCCATGAGTAAACACTTGTCCTTTGAACCTTAGTTATCTGATTACAGGCTCTGGAGACGTGGAGCTTCGTAGGTGTGAGACACGAGCGGGGACTGCAGCAGTAGTGGAGGTTGCCACTTGCTCTCACAGGGCAGTTGTGGAGTCTGTAGCCATGAAAGTGTTCAGAGGGTGTAACCCACCTCACCCAGTCCCTGGAGTAATGGGAGGCTCAGCTTCTAAGTTCTTTTTCTGGTTTGAACCAGCTCCTCTTCTCTCCTCAGCTTGAGATCTTCTTGTCCCAGAGAGCAGTGGAGATGAGCGAAGAGGCTGACATCCTGTCTGTGAGCCAGTTCCAGCTGGCTCCTGCCATCCTTCAGGGCCAGACCAAAGAGAAGATGGTTAGCTTGGTGTCCACACTGCAGGATCTGATTGGTCGGCTCACCAGTCTTCGAATGCAACACTTATTTATGATTCTGGCCTCACCAAGGTTTGGCTTCCCTAACGCTGGCCTCTGCCATCTTGAGCACAGCTGTCCCCTTGTATTCCTGCTAGTCTTCCATGACCCTTCAGATCTCATCTCTGCCTCCTGTGATAGGGCTTTTCTTCCGGACAAGCTGGGGTGGTTCAGTGTGTGCAAGTGGAATCTGTTTCCCACGTCAGATGGGAATCTGGGGTGGTTTATAGGACTTACAGACATGAGGATGAGGCCAGTTGGGGAGTTGGTTTCCCAAGCCTCACTCAATCCGAGGACAGCCTCACCATTCACCTGGGCGCCCTGCACAGGTACGTGGACCGTGTGACAGAGTTCCTCCAGCAAAAGCTGAAACATTCACAGCTGCTGGCTTTGAAGAAAGAGCTGATGGTGCAGAAGCAGCAGGAGGCGCTGCAGGAGCAGGCAGCTCTGGAGCCTAAGCTGGACCTGCTGCTGGAGAAGTCCAGGGAGCTGCAGAAGCTGGTAGGCCAGGCTGGGGAGCCCGCAGCAAACCAAGCCCCTGCGCCAGGCTGTCTGCTGCCTTCTCATTTGGTGTCTCTGTCTCTCAGATTGAAGCTGACATCTCCAAAAGGTACAACGGGCGTCCTGTGAACCTTATTGGAACTTCTCTGTGACACCCTCCCTCTGTGGTCTCTCCTGCCCAGCTTCCCAGCCTCCAGGTAGAGGTGGGGTAGCCAGGGCTGTGGTTGCTGGGCCTTCCCAGCAAGAAACCAGACAGGCTGGTGGACAAAGAGCCGTGGGACGGAAGCCCTCACTCTGCTTTCTGTAAGAAGCTATCTTGATCGGCTCTGTGGCCTGTCAGCCTGCAACCACAGCTTCTTCTAGTTGTCAGGTTGGGCTTAATAAAAGAGGAAAGAAAGGACTCCTGCCTCTGCCTGACTGTCACTTCCACCACTTACCCGGGCCTGCACTTGAGGCTGGGTACCTGTTTTCGTGCGCTCTGAGCCAGATGGCCACCAGCCATCAGCCGTCATGGTGGCACTCAGACTACGGTTTTCCTCCTTGTTTTTGGTGAAGAGTTCCCCATTAGTTACCTACAAATAATTCAGCAAGGGACTCTGAGATGGTGAGGGCAGCAGGGCCCCCCCCTTTTTGCCGGAACCAGGCCCAGGGTGCCCCACTCCAGCCAGCAGCCCAGGGGAAGCAGTCAGGTCGCAGCCTTGTTGGAGCCAGCAAAGCTGTACTTTCCTCTTAATCACAGCTTACTTTCTAGGCAGAGGGGAAATGTGGTTTGGGGAGGAAGGGTCTGATAAACAAGGTGGAGACAGGAGTTGTCACCTTCGCTAGCTGCCTGTCCACTTCCTGCCCATAACTGCCTGCTCTAGGATTGGGTGGAACCCTCCCTAGGATAGCACCCCTCTTCCAAGCCACCCACCCATCCCGGTTTCCCAGGAAGAGTAGGGGCTGGGGGTGGCCAGCAATTCGATTTTAATTTCATAGCAGAGCAGTTGATTCATGGCTCTTTGTGGCTGGCGTTGACTCCCGTAATGACTTTCCATCAAAATGAAAAGTGGAGTGACACCACTCATTATTCCTGCTGCTTGTTATCTCAGTTCTGGGGAGGGCCACCCCCTCCCTGCTGCCTTTCAGCCGTCCCGGACAGTGAGTGATGGCCCCTATTAATCACCGACCCCGCGGACTCCAGCGGACATACGCTATCCAAAGGAGAGAGAGATAAGGCCGCATGAACTGCTCAGAGCCACTCCTATCGATTAATGTCAGCCCACTGCTTCCCCCCAATCTTTGCCTGGTCACCTCCTTTTGGGGGAATCAGGCTGAAATAAGTCTAGGAATTGAGAAATGAAAGATACTGGTGTCAGCAAAGTGTCCTGAGAGTAGAAGGGTGTACAGGAGTGTGAGTGGACTGCACGCAGCTGCTCTGGGGGTCCGAGGCTGGGGAGCCGTCTGCTCCCGTTGGTTTCTTCCCGGGTGTCTCAGAGCACGCCTGCCGCCTCCCACTCCACCTGGTCAGCCACCCGCCCCATAGGCCTTCTGGCTGGCCTTGTGCAGTAGCCATCAGCCCACTGAGGCATGTTACCCTTGCCCAGTCACCAGCTGTCACACACACTCCATCCTTACATGGCCTGGCTGTAGGAAGAAGTCCTGGGGAAAAGGTTCGGGTCTCAAAAACTGTTGCTCCTGCTAAACAGATGAGCACCTGACCTCTGGGCAGCGGGGACATAGTACTTGCTGATGTCCAGTTCCACAGGATAGGCAGTAGTTTTTTATTTTTTATTTTTTTTCATGGTAGGGTTTTACTCCAGCCCAGTCTGACCTGGAATTCACTATGTAGTCTCAGGGTGGCCTCGAACTCACGGCGATCCTCCTATCTCAGCCTTCCAAGTGCTGGGACTAAAGGCGTGCGCCACCACGCCCGGCCGGTGGTAGTTCAGATGGAAGGACTTTTCAGCAGTGTGAGCAGTGGGTCTCGGGGTCTGTTCTCAGGGACTGAGCCTGTGTCACTGCCGGGTAAAGGGAAGGCCTTCCCTGACTCTAGCCTGAGGCAGATGGCTTCCTCACAGCTTTTATTCAACTTGACAACATTGTGTTCCTCAAAACCTTCGGCTTCCTTTGCCTTTGGACCCACCTTTGGGTCCTGCCTTCTTGGCCAGGCCAGACACTGCAGGAGGCCCCCCCGACTGCCTGTGAGCACAGGTCTGTGTCTAAATTCTCTTAGCTTCTTTTGGGGGCACTTAGGTTCCTGCTAGTTTTCCTGTCACCATGGGACTGTCCTCGGGGTTTATGACCTGAGCTGTGCAGAGCTTTGCAAGCGACCTCTGCACAGGATCGCTGGACAGCATGAGCCCCAGCTTTCCATGGCGGGCCGTTGAAGAAGATTCTCCCTTCTGGCCTGACTTGCCACTTTGGAAGGGAGAAGTGAGGGTTCCTTGCAAATTTGAAAACCAAGTTCCCAGCAGTCAGTTTTCCAGGGTTGAGAAAGAAGTTTGGGGAAAGAGGGAGGCCAGTGCTAGGGTTACACACCTGAGGGATTCTTGGTTTGATGTCAGTTTATTGGCAAGAGCACAACGTAGGGTCTGGAGAGATGGCTTTGCGGTTAAGGCACATGTCTGCAAAGCCTAAGGTCCCCGGTTCAGTTCTCCAGGTCCCATGTTAGCCAGAT
Source organism: Dipus sagitta (assembly GCA_036346955.1). Taxonomy (NCBI): domain Eukaryota; kingdom Metazoa; phylum Chordata; class Mammalia; order Rodentia; family Dipodidae; genus Dipus; species Dipus sagitta. The sequence continues at coordinate 4,150,237 of CM070778.1, read as the reverse complement.
GCACAAGGGGGCACATGTGTCTGGAGTTCATTTGCAGTGGCTGGAGGCCCTGGTGTACCCATTCTCACTCTCTCTCCTTCTCTCTGTCTCTAATAAATAAATAAAAATAAAATCTTTTAAAAAAATAAAAATTAAACTGGGTGTGGTGGCGTACTCCTTTAATCCCAGCACTCAGGAGGCAGAGGTAGGAGAATCACCATGAGTTCGAGGCCACCCTGAGACTACATAGTGAATTCCAGGTCAGCCTGAGCTAGAATGAGACCCTACCTTGAAAAAATAAACTAAAAATAAATAAATAAAAATTTAAACAAAAGAGCACAATGTAGTTTGATGGTGACAGTGACCCCTCTCCCACCAAGCCTCTCTGGACTCCCTGCCTCGGGTAAGGAAGCTGGCCGTCATCTTTCCAGAGTCCTTTACACTACAGTGCGTGGCTGGCCATGGACAGGGTCTAAGTGGATTCCGTGGGCTCCTGCACAATGGCAGTGGGTTCCCCTTGCTAGTGCAGGCCAGGAAGTGATCTGTGTCAGACCAGACAGCTGTGTGAAGAATCTCTTCACCTGCTCCACAGCAGTGGCCTGAAGCCAAGGACAAAGAAAGCAAGCACAGGCCTCCTGGAGCCCAGCAAGCTGCCTGGGGCTGCGGACCTGCCTGCTCCTGCATTCCCAGTTAATTCCCCAGATGTTGCTACTTCCTTCCCTAGAAGCCCAGGCCCGAGTCTCTTTGTCTTCTTACACTCCTGTCCTGCTGTTAGTGTGTACTTCCTCTTTAAAAAAAAAACAAAAATTGGAGAGGTGGCTTAGCGGTTAAGGCACTTGCCTGCAAAAGACAAAGGATCCCGGTTCAACTCTCCAGGACCCACGTAAGCCAGATGCACAAGGAGGCACACGCATCTGGAGTTCGTTGGCAGTGGCTGGAGGCCCTAGCGTGCCCATTCTCTCTCTCTCTCTCTCTGCCTCTTTCTCCCAAATAAATAATATATATATAAATAAAAAATATATTTTTTAAAATTATTTATTGGAGAGAGAGAATGGGCATGCCAAAGCCTCTAGCTACTGCAAATGAACTACAGATGCATGTACCACCTTGTGCACCTGGCTTTACTTGGGTATTGGGGAATGGAGCCAGAGTCCTTTGACTTTGTAGACAAGCGCCTTAACCATTAAGCCATCTCTCCAGCCATATTATTTATTTATTTATTTTTAGTTTTCTGAGGTAGGGTCTCACTATAGCCCAGGCTGACCTGGAGTTCACTATGTAGTCTCAGGATGGCCTCGAGCTCACAGCAGTCTTCCTACCTCTGCCTCCCAAGTGCTGAGATTGAAGGTGTGCGCCACCACGCCCGGCTTAATTGTCAGTTTTATATTCTCTCCCAACTCTCATAGGACACATACAATCTAATACAAGTAATAGGGAGCTGGGTGTGGTGGTGCAGGCCTTTAATCCCAGCACTCAGGCCTGAGGTAGGAGGATTACCATGAGTTCAAGGCCATCCTGGATTACAGAGTGAGTTCCAGGTCAGCTAGACTAGAATGACACCCTACCTCAAATAAAACGAAAAGAATGAAACTAGGGGAGGGCTGGAGAGATGGTTTAAGATGGAGAGATGGGTTAAGGCCCTTGCCTGCAAAGCCTAAGGACCCATGTTTGACTCTCCAGATCCCGTGTAAGCCAGACACACAAAGGTGAGGCAAGCACAAAGTCACACATGCCCATGAGGTGGTGCAAGTGTCTGGAATGCAATTGCAGTGACTGAGGCCCTGGTGTGCGAGTTCTGTCTGTCTCTCTCTCTCTAAAATAAAAAAGTAAAAAGTAATAGATAGGGGAGGTGGCTCAGTGGATAAAGTGCATGCCATGTAATTTAAGTGCCTGAGTTTGAATCCTTAGCACTGAAATAGCTGGACATAATCCTAGGGCCTAGGGTGAGAAGGGAGATGGAGACTCAGCAGTGAACAACTGCTTTTAGAAGGCAAGAACCAACATTGCACCCTGACTTCCACAGCTAGGGCATGGAGTTCATCTGGACTCATACATGAACACACACACACATGGTGGTACACACCTTTAATCCCAGCACTCGGGAGGCAGAGGTAGAATGATTTGCTGTGAGTTTGTGGTTACCCTGAGACTACATAGTGAATTCTAGGTCAGCATGAGCTAGAGTGAGACCCTACCTCGAAAATACCCCTACATGAGAAAGAAAAGAAAGTAGTGGGAAGAGATAGGGGTATAGCTCAATGGTAGAGATCTTGCCAAGTGTGTAGGAGGCCCTAGGTTCTATCAGCACTGAAAACAATGGTGACAACAACAATAATAGTAATAGGCTGAGCGTGGTGGCGCACACCTTTAATCCCAGCACCTGGGAGGCAGAGGTAGGTGGACTGCCTTGAGTTCGAGGCCACCCTCACACTATAGTGTGAGTTTGGACTAGAGTGAGACCCTTCCTCCAAAATACAAGGAAAAAAAAAGTAACAGAAAGACAAACAGGAAATGCAATGTGGCTCTAAGCTCTGGGCTGCCTGGGTCAAATCCTGGCTCTGTACTCGCTCCCTGTCTCATCTCCCTGGCCTCATCTGCTTGTCTTATAAAACAAGGATGAAGGGCTGGAGAGATGGCTTAGTAGTTAAAGCGTTTGCCTGCAAAGCCAAAGGACCCCGGCTCGATTCCCTAGGACCCACATAAGCCAGATGCACAAAGGGGGCACATGCGTCTGGAGTTCGTTTGTAGTGGCTGGAGACCCTGGGACGCCCATTCTCTCTCTCTCTCTCTCTCTCTCAAATAAATAAATTATATATATATATATATAAAAACAAGGACAAAGATACTTCCTTCCTTCTCGGAGTAGGCAGCTGTCCTGAGCACAGGCCTGGCAGACCCGAATGTCCGCTATTGACAGGCAGGCGTGGGTGAGGCAGGCTGGAAGTACCTGGACTAAGGCCAGGAGGTGGGCCTGGTCTTGGCCCCATGTGTTCTTGATATCCCAATGTGTCCTTGATAATCCAGCCTGCCCCACACTAAACGTATTATCCTCCCCATCCGCACTGCATCTCTCATACTTCCTGTGTCTTCTGGCTCTGTCATTACTGGTTTTTATTGGTTTGCTCTCAGATTTGCTCTTCCTATGTCGCTACACCTCTTTTGGGCCTCATTTCCATTTGCAAAGTGGTAGAGAATCCTCCAGACCCCCCCACATTCTTAGTGTAGCTAACTGGACCTCTAGTCTGCTTTTCAGCCTGGCTCCCCACCTAAGACGCCTACTTCAGTGTGTCCCCCAAATCCTAAGGCTTTTCTTTGATTCCCTCCAAGCCTTTCGGATCCAGCTCAGATGAGGCCCCTCCCCCTGTGTTTCAGTTGCTTGGGCAGAATCAGGTGAATGCATGAGCCCTGAGCTCATGTCAGGTGTGTTGTTTTTTGCACTATTAGGCCTTGCATCCTGGGCAAGTGCTCTGCCACTAAGCTGTTAGTTACAGTGAGTCTGAACCAAACAGCTTCTTGACGGTGGGGGTTGATTCTAGCATCAGCCTTGGAGTCTCAGACTTCCCTGAACTTTATTTACCTTAATGTTCTCTCAGGTGAATTTGACCTCTGAAATATGGTCATGTAATTTGAAAGCTGGAACAAAGGGAAAGTCCAGGAAGCACTAGACATTTGGGATGAAAATTGGAATTTAGCCGGGCGTGGTGGCGCACGCCTTTAATCCCAGCACTCGGGAGGCAGAGGTAGGAGGATCGCTGTGAGTTCGAGGCCACCCTGAGACTCCATAGTGAATTCCAGGTCAGCCTGGGCTAGAGTGAGACCCTACCTCAAAAAATCAAAAAAAAAAAAAGAAAATTGGAATTTAGTTGGCTTTCTTTTTGTTGCTTATTTGTTTTGTTTTGAGGCAAATTCTCCCTGTGTAGCCTGCCTATACTTGAACTCACAATCCTCCTGCCTTCCTAAGGACTGAGATTACAGGCATATGCCACCATGCCAGTTTGCAATCTGAAACGGGAATTTTGGGGCTCTTTGCCAACACAAAGATGCACCAATAAATGTAGGGTACCCTGGATTCTTGTCTTATGAATTTAAAGATTAGAAATCCATAGACCATGGAGAGATGGCTTAACGGTTAAGACACTTGCCTGTGAAGCCAAAGGACCCAGGTTCAATTCCCCAGAACCCATGTAAGCCAGATGCACAAGGTGGTGCAGGGCTGGAGGCCCTGACATGCCCATTCTCTCTCTCTCTCTCTCTCTCTCTCTTTTGTTTGTTTGTTTGTTTTTCAAGGCAGGGTCTCACTGTAGCCCAGGCTGACCTGGAATTCACTATGTAGTCTGAGGGTGGCCTCGAACTTACTGCGATCCTCCCACTTCTGCCTCCCAAGTGCTGGGATTAAAGGCGTGCACCAACACGCCCAGCCTCCCATTCTCTCTCTTTCATAAATATTAAAAAATAATCCATAGAACAGAGGTTAAGGTTTAGAGAGATTTTTATTAGATTAAGAGAAGGAAAGAAAGGGCTGGAGAAATGGCCTAGCAGTTAAGGTGCATGCTTGTGAAGCCTAAGGACCCAGGTTCAATTCCCCAGAACCCAGATGCACAAGGTGGCACATGCATCAAGTTTGTTTACAGTGGCTAGAGGCCCTGGCATGCCCATTCTCTCCCTCCCTCCCTACCTCTTTCTCATAAATAATAAATGTGTGTGGGGGGATTGAGAAAATCCCTAACACCTGCAGTGGCTGAAGGCCCTGGCGTGCCATTCTGTCTCTATCTGCCTCTCACTCAAATAAATAAAATATTAAAAAGAGAGAGAGAGAAGGAAAGAGGAGGAAGAACAGAGAGCTCCTGCCAGGAGGGGGTAAAGCCCATGTGGAGGTGGTAGCGGGGAGAACCTAGAAGTTCAGGAGAGCTGAACAGCCCGCAAAGAGAGCCTGCCACACGATAAGCTGCTTATCACCTTACTGTGGTGGGCCTTACCTGCAGCTCAGGTGAGCCAGAGTGAGGGCTGATTGGTCTGGGCTAGGGGCTGGCTCAAGAAGAGGCCAGCCATGAAGCCAAGATTTGGGGTAGAGCTTAACCAACCATAATGCCAATATCTGGTTTAAATTCTAGGAAAGAGGACCTTCCTCCCAGGAGGGCTCGGGTTGCTTATGGAAAAACAGATCTAGGGAACTCTTTTAGTCATGAGATGAGGACAGGAAAGATCCTTCTCTTAATTCCTAGTAAAGTGGAGATTTCAAGGGCAGACTGAAGGACATTTCTGCCTTTTTTTTTTTTTTTTTTTTTTTTTTCTTCCTGAGGTAGGGTCTCTAGCTCAGGCTGACCTGGAATTCACTCTGTAGTCTCAGGGTGGCCTCAGACTCACGGTGACCCACCTACCTCTGCCTCCCGAGTGCTGGGATTAAAGGCGTGTGCCACCACTCCTAGCTTTTTTTTTTTTTTTTTTTAATGTGAGAGTGAGAGAATTGGTGTGCCAGGGCCTCCAGCCCCTACAATTGAACTCCAGACATGTGTGCCCCCTTATGTGCATGTGTGACTTTGGACATTTGTGTCACTGTGCATCTGCCTTATGTGGGACCTGGAGAGTCAAACATAAGTCCTTAGGCTTTGCAGGCAAGTGCCTTAAGCACTAAGCCATCTCTCCAGCCCACATTTCTGCTCTTTACTTTGGGGACCCAGTCATCTAAACTACCTGACAGAGCTACCTGACTCTCTCTCAAATCAGTCCATTTTAAGTGAGGCAGGAGAGTTATGAACTCAAGAACAGCCTATATCAAAATGACTGGGGGGTGGGGGTCTTGCCGGGCGTGGTGGCGCACGCCTTTAATCCCAGCACTGGGGAGGCAGAGGTAGGATTGCTGAGAGTTCAAGGTCACCCTGAAACTACATAGTGAATTCCAGGCCAGCCTGAGCTAGAGTAAGACCCTATCTTGAAAAACCAAAAAAAAAAAAAAAAAAAAAAAGAAAATAAAAAAGAAAAAGAAAGAAAGAAAGAAAAGAAATTGACTCCGGGGTGGGGGGAAGACCTAGGTATGGTGGCTCACACCTAAAATACTAGCATTTAGGAGGCTAAGGCAGAATGATCAGAAGTTCAAGACCACACTGTGGGCTCAGAGATAAGAGTTCTTGCCTAACATGGGCAAAGCCCTGGGTTCTATCCCCAGCACTTAAAAAAAATTAAAAATAAGGAATAAGATGGACTAGTCGCTGATCAGCCAGCCTAGATTACATAGTGACACTGTCTCAAAAAATAAAATAGCGGGACTGGAGGGATGGCTTAGCAGTTAAGGCATTTGCCTGCAAAGCCAAAGGACCCATGTTCAATTTTCCAGGACCCACGTTAGCCAGATGCACAAGGTGCCGCATGCGTCTGGAGTTCATTTGTAGTGGCTGGAGGCCCTGGTGTGCCCATTCTCTCCCTCCCTCCGCCTCTCTCTCTCTCTGTCTCTCTTTCTCTCTGTCAAATAAATAAAAATAAAATATAAAAATAAAAAAAAATAGAGCCAGGCGTGGTGGCACATGCACACAAGGTGGCGCCTGCATCTGGAGTTCAATTGCAATGGTTAGAGGACCTGGTGTGCCAATTCTCTCTGTCATAATTCTCTCTCTCATAAATAAAATAAAATAAAAAATAAATAAAATAAAATAAAATGGAGCTGAGTGTGGTGGCACACGCCTTTAATACCAGCACTGAGGGCTGGAGAGATGGCTTAGTGGTTAAGCGCTTGCCTGTGAAGCCTAAGGACCCCGGTTCAAGGCTCGATTCCCCAGGACCCACGTTAGCCAGATGCACAAGGGGGCACACGCATCTGGAGTTCGTTTGCAGTGGCTGAAAGCCCTGGCATGCTCATTCTCTCTCTCTCTCTATCTGCCTCTCTCTCTCTGTCACTCTCAAATAAATAAATAAAAATGAACAAAAAATTAAAAAAAAAAAATACCAGCACCTGAGAAGGCAGAGGTAGGAGAGCACTGTGAATTCCAGGCCAGCCTGGGACTACAGAGTTCGCGGTCAGCCTGGGTTAGAGAGTGAGCTCCTACCTAGGAAAAATAAACAAATAATTAAATAAATAGGGGGCAGGAGCGATGGTCTGATGGCCACGGCTCAATTCCCCAGTACCCACATTAAAGCTGGACGCACACAGTGACGCATGCAATGCATCTGGAGTTCATTTGCAGTGGCAAGAAGTCCTGGCACACGCACTCTCTCTCTCTCTCCCTCTATCTACACCCACTCTCTCTCTCTCCCTCTATCTGTGCTTGCAAATGAATAATAAAACACTAAAAGTGGATACAATAATAAACTGATGATTAGACTGAACTCCCTTCACTAGTCACCCTGCTCCTGAGGATTTTCTGGGCTTGTCTCTCCTCTTGCCCTATTTGAGGAGAGCAAAGGCTCCGGCCCCTTGGCCATGTCACTGGGTCATATACTCAGTTTTGCTACCAAAGGTGAGGCCTCAGCCGCACGCGGGGGATCTGAACAGGCGCTGTGCTCCTTGAAGAGTCAGGCCCAGGAGCTGCGGTCAGCCTGCCTCGCAGCCTGGCCGAGCCCAGGCCAGCAGGGGGACACCGAGGCTGCTGCAGGGCTGTGGTGCCCAGGGCCACCAGCTGACTGGGATCCTGCCTGTGTCCTCCAGATGCCCTTCTTCTCTGGTGACAGGGATGAGCAGGACTCTGAATAAACTGGCCCTCAGTAAACTCTGCCACTCTCCTCTCCTTCCCCGGGCTTCAAAGAAAACCAGTTTGAATATTTAAACTTCTCCTGTGTGTCTAATAAAAAGTTCTGCACTATTTAATGCCCTAGCTATCCATTACTGTCGGGAGCTGCCCTCTCCTCCCAGTGTCCCCCTCCCTCCCTGTCGCCCAAACCATGGCGCGCGGCGAAGCCATTTGTCAAACCGCTCCAGCCGCCGGCTGCGCTTGGCTGTGTCTGAAAGGACAAGCCGCCCCACAGGGGAAGGTGGGAATGAATAAAGGGGCTATGCAAATTGCTGCTTAATCTGCAGAGAAACACCCAGGCTTTGGGGAGACGCTCATTACTTCTTTTAACTGTGATTAACGGGCAAATTAAACCCAAGCCCTTAACTCTCTCCTGGCAGAGGACTTGAACGCAGAGCCCAGGCACCTCTTCTGTAGTCCTGTCTGTAGCCCTGGGACCAGAGCTGAATACCGGCTCTGTCCCGGGACCCTAGGGTTCAGAGCAGGGGTGAGCAAGCCACAGGAGAGCCGCAGACCCAGCCAGCTCACCTTAACCCATCAGAAGAAAGATCTTTCTGAGTTTGTTTCAGCCAATCAAGAATGAGGGGACTGGCAATGTAGCTCAGTTGGTAGAGTACTTGTCTAGCATGTACAAAGCCCTGGGTTCCATCCCCACCACCACACGAACTTGGCATGCTGGCACCATGCCTATAGTCCTGGCATTCAGGAGGTGGAGGCAGGAGGATCTAAAGTTCAAAACTTAAGGGTTGCCAGGCGTGTTGGCACACGCCTTTAATCCCAGCACTTGGGAGGCAGAGGTAGGAGGATTGCCGTGAGTTCAAGGCCACCCTGAGACTACATAGTGAATTCCAGCTCAGCCTGGGCTAGAGCAAGTCCCTGCCTTGAAAAACAAAACAAAACAAAACAAAAAGTTCAGGGTCAATCTGGGCTATAGAATGAGTTGGAGGAGACTAGCCTGGGACACATAAGATCCTGTGTATATATGGGGAAAAGAGAAGCTGGTTTCCTTTATTTTTATTTATTTCATTTTATTTTCAAGGTAGGTAAAGCCAGATGCACAAAGTGGTGCATATATCTGGAGTCTTATTTGAGGTGGCTAGAGGCCCTGGAGTGCCCATTGTCTCCGTCTCTCTTCTATCTTTCTCTCTCTACTTACAAATAAATAATAAATAATAAAAAGAAAAAAAAACTTCGCCAGATGTGGTGGCACATACCTTTAATCCCAGCACTCAGAAGATGATGGAAAGTAGGCCAGAAGCAGGGAATGGTGGCTCATGCTTTTAATTGTGTGTGTGTGTGTGTGTGTGTGTGTGTGTGTGTGTTTTCAAGGTAGAGTCTACCCCAGGCTGACCTGGAACTCTCTATGTAGTCTAGGGGTGGCCTCAAACTCAAGGTGATCCTCCCACTTCTGCCTCCCAAGTGCTGGGAATAAAGGTGTGCCCTACCACACCCAGCAAAAAAAAAAAAAAATTCTTTTAAAAAAGTGGGAAAAGAGGGCTGGAGGGATGGCTTAGTGATTGAAGCATTTGCCTGCAAAGCCAAAGGACTCAGGTTCAATTCCCTAGGACCTACATAAGCCAGATGCACAAGATGGCACATGCATCTTGAGTTCATTTGCAGCGGCTGGAGGTCCTGGCATGCACATTCTCTCTCTCTCTCTCTCTCTCTCTTTCTCTCTCTTTCTTTATCTCTCAAACAAATAAATAAAAATGAAATAAAAATATTTGGGCTAGGCGTGGTGGCACACGCCTTTAATCCCAGCACCCAGGACGCAGGGGAAGGTGGATCACTATGAGTTCAAGGCCACCCTGAGACTACATAGTTAATTCCAGGTCAGCCTGGGCCAGAGTGAGACCCTACCTTGGAAAGCCAAATATATATATATTTGGGCAGGAGAGATGGCTTAGTGGTTAAGGCATTGGCCTGCAAAGCCCAAGGACTAGGTTTGATTCCCCAGTGCCCATATAAAGCCCGATGCACAAAGTGACACATGCATCTGGAGTTCATTTGCAGTGGCTGGAGGCCCTGGCATGCCCATTCTCTCTCTCTCTTTCTTTGTAAATAAATAATTTTTTTAAAGTGGGAAAGGGCTTGAGAGATTGCTCAGTGGTTAAGGTGCTTGCCTGCGAAGTCTAATGACCCAGGTTCAATTCCCCAGTAGCCACATAAAGCCAGATACACAAAGTGGCACATGTGTCTGGAGTTTGTTTGCAGTGGCTAGAGGCCCTGATGTGCCCATTCTCTTTCTCAATCTCTCTCTGCCTCTTTCTCTTTCTCTCATAAATACATAAACAAAATTAAAAGGGGAATTGAGAAAAATCCCTAACACCTGACGTTCCAGAACATGCTAGGCGTAGGGTTAAAGTGGCTTTAGTCAACCGTAACTGAGTTGCTGGCCAGCTCAACCCCAAACCTGGCTCAGGAACAGTGTGTATAAGCAGCCTCCAGATGCATGACTCCAAAACTGACCTATTAACTGAGGAGGTGAAGAAGAGGCCAAGAGGGGCAGGAGCTAGGAGAACGTGAGTGTCTTTCAGCAGACAGGCCCTGGGAGTGGCTTTGTTCCTGACATACAGGTTATAGGCACGCATGGTCAAGTGCAGAAGCTGCCAGGGACCAAATGCCCGAATTATCTCTCTTTGTTCCTTACATTATCTGTGGGTTTTTGTTTAGGTGGTAAGAAGTACATAATGTCAAGTTTATCACTTTAACTCTTCAGGGGTGCACAGGTCAATGGCATTGACATGACTGTGTGACCATCGCTGCTATCCATTCTACTTTTGCAGAATATCCAACCGTCCTGTCTCACCTATAGTCACCTCTCACACACACAAGCACTGGAGGGCTGGGGACGAAGCTCAGTGCTGTGTAGAACACTTGCCTAGAAAAACCGAGGCCCTCGCCCCGACTCACAGCAGCTCCGAGGCAGAGCTCTGTCGATAGGAGAGCCCTATTTGAAATCCAGAAAAAATCGGAAGATGCGAGCCGGGCCCAGGGGGGGTTGAAAGAGAAGCCTGCCACTCAGGAAGGCAGGTTTGGGTGGAAATCCTGTAGAGACTTCCTGTTAAACACAGGTTTCCCCCAAGCCAGAGTGATTAGGAGGTGAAAGATGACATACAATGGTGACAGACTGTCTGTCAACCTGACGGTGCCGAGGAGAGACAGGACCCCGTATTTTATTTTGTCGTTGAGTCGATCAGTAGGTCTGTCATAGAAACCAGGCCTGACAGCTCCCTCAGCCACTGGGCTCTCTTTTCTTTAACTCCCGAAGCCCAGCTCCACCATCTATTAAAACATCCTGAGCTGTCAGGGATATTAAAAGGCTCTGTCACTCCTTCTTAAAACAGTCATAAATACAATCTGGACACTAGCATTTGGGCAGGAGCTTTGGTGTTGAACGGGAAAAGGCAACGGCAGGTCTGCCTGCCTTTCTCGATAGCCTTGGGCTTTGCACTGGTCAAAGAGTGAGCCACGACCTTACCTCCCTAGATACAAGAAGCAGGGCTTCGCCAACGTCTGCCGGGGCCTGGCACTTCAAAGCGTCCATTCCTGAGCACCCAGCTTTGTTAGCGCGGCCACACTGCCAGCTTATCTCGGGTACCTCTGTCACCTATACACCTGCTCTGCCCAAGGAATCTACTTCCCAGGCCTCTCCAGGTGGCAGGAATCAGGGGACGAACTGAAGGAATGAGGGTCCATATGTTTTTTTTTTCCCCCAAGTTGCAATTTGCCTCTTTTCCCTCTTCCACCTTCCCTGATCCATGCAGTCTCACCCACCTTGCTGGAGAGTCTGACGGAGGCCAGGGGCTCACCGGAGGCTTCTGGGAGTGCAGGCCGGAGCGTGTCATCTTGCCAGTGGGAGACCGAAGTCCACTCTGAAACCTTGAGTGCCCATAGGCTCAGGCTTCATCGATCTATCAGCCTGGGCACCACTGTCGCCCAGGGAGAGACTTCTTCCACCTCTGATAAGAGCATAGAGCCTCCGGCTCCTTGCCAGAGGCCAGCCAAGCCTGTCCTTCCAATGGCTTCCCAGCTGGGACGGGGATGCTGCAGCCATGACCCTCAGCAAATTTGAACAAGACTCCTTCTCTATCCATTGAGCTGGGTATTTATCTTGGTATCTATTTTTTAACACTTTTTTTTTTAAAAAAAAGTTTATTTATTTATTAGAGAGAGAGAATGGGCGTGCCAGGGCCTCCAGCCACTGCAAACGAACTCCAGACGCATGCGCCACCTTGTGCATCTGGCTTATGTGGGACCTGGAGAATCAAACCTGGGTCCTTAGGCTTCACAGGCAAGCGCCTTAACCTGCCCAACACTTAATACCTATTTTGCTGAAACATTTGATGGCCTCTGTCCATGACCCTCGGTACTGACCTCAGGGAAGCACTCAGGACCCTGGCATCTTCAAATGTCTTGTCTTCTTCTGCCCACCCACCATTCCAGGGCCAAAAGCACTTTCCATTCCAGGACTTGTCATTGTCTTTGGGTATATTTTTAAATTTTTAAAATATTTTTATTTATTTATTTATTTGCGAGAGAGAGAGAGAGAGAGAAAACGGGCATGCCAGGGCCTCTTGTCATTGTGAATGAATTACAGTCACATATACCTCTTTGTGTATTATGTGGGTCCTGAGGAATTGGACCCCAGGCTGCCAGACTTTACAGGCAAGCACCTTAAATCACTAAGCAAGCACCCCAGCCTCTATTTATTTATTTATTTTTAAGTTTTGGTACAGAAATTTATGTATGTTGAGACTCTTCCACCCCCATGTCCCCACCCTACCTATTTTTGCCCTCCCACCTCCTATTAGACCCTTTTGTCTCCCTAGACTGTTTTCACTTCTATTTTCATGTCATACACCCATACATGATTTTATGTCTCTATATAAAATTTAAGAACCACAAATGAGACATATATTTGTCTTTCTGAAGCTGGTTTAATTCATTTAATATGATTATCTCCCATTGCAACCTTCAGATAATCTTTATACTATTTTTTTCCAGTATTTATCTTCTCAGTAGCTGTTTTCTCGAATATTTCATGCCAGGAAGTGTCAGACTTTTATCTGTTTTTTTAAAAAATGTATATTTAATTAATTTATTTATTTGATAGAGAGAAAGAGATGGGGGTGGGGCTGCAGGGATGGCTTAATGGCTAAGGCGTTTTAGTGAGAGGGAGAGAATGGATGTGTCAGGGCCTCCAGCCACTGCAAACAAACTCCAGATGCATGCGCCCCCTTGTGCATCTGGCTTACGTGGGTCCTAAAGAATCGAACTGGGATCCTTTGGCTTTGCAGGCAAGTGCCTTAACTGCTAAGCCATCCCCCCAGCCTTGTTTTTTCTTTTTTCTTTTTGTTTTTGATTGTTTGTTCTATAATAGTAAATAGCCTAGTTTATCCCATTGTGCAGCCCCAGGGCTCATACATGGGTATTAGAGGGAGACAACCGAAGATGTCCCACAAGGGCACAGGTGAGAAGGGATGTCACTGAAGCCCTTCCGCTGAAACTGTCTATATCTGCTGGGGATCCTGCAGGGAGAAAGGAAGGTTGGGTCAGATGCCTTGAAGAGTCAATGATTTGGGACACTTGGTGTGACTAGGAGCTGGGCAAGGCCTAGCAGCTGTTCACCAGCTGCTTTCCATGTGGCCATCTTGCAATTTAATCCCAGATGGTGGGACCTCTCATCCTCAGAGGTCACAGGCCCAGCTGCAGAGTAGTGGGCAAACTCTAGTAGCCCCTAGGCAGTGTCTGACCCGGGGAGATCCCACTCTAGATGAGAAGGACAGATAGGGGAGGCTTCCTCTCTCCTTTCTCCCTCCCCTTGGCTCCCACTCCTCCCTCTCAGCTCCCTTGCTTCACCTGCCTTTCATTCCCCATCTCCCCACTTTGGTTCTCTACCTCCCCTCATCTCCATAGCAATAAAAGGGGAGGTGGGCTGGGCTGGGCCCCTGTATTTTTTAGCCCGTCTATAATAGCCCGCTTTCTCTGGAAACACAGGAGCTGCCTGTGGAACTAATCTCCCCCTGCCTGTCAGCTCACAAAGGGCCAGGGAGGCCCCTCCCTCCTCCGGGCCGCCCTCTGTGACCCCAGCCCGTTTCCGGGTGCCTTCAGCCCTCCAGGGCCTGCAGCTGGGCCTCTCTCATGGGATCCTGCACACAGGCAGGGTCACCCCGGCTGACCTCCCCTGAGGACAGAGGTCAAGCCCCCTCTGGGGTCTCTAATGTGATTGGAAGGAAGCCTGGCCAGGGAGGGTGGGGGTGGGCTGTGGGGGAGGGGAATCTTCACTTTTAATGTACAATTAAGTGACTTCCTGGACCTCCCCTGTCTGCCTGTTTTTGGCTGGGTGTCAGGGCCTTGGGAGTCCAAGCTTCTCAGAAACGGGTTAAACTTTTTCCCGGGGCTTGGTTAAGTGGAACACTGAAATAATCAGAATTATAAAATCCCATGTGAGCACATGGAAGCCATGTATAAGAGCAGTGCGGCCGGGTGTGGGGGTGAGGGAGGAGGATCGCTGTGAGTTCGAGGCCACCCTGAGACTACAGAGTGAATTCCAGGTCAGCCTGGGCTAGAGTGAGACTGTACCTTGAAAAAAGAACGAAAACAGACAAACAAAAAGAGCAGTGGAGCCTGTACATTCGCCATGCCTTTGGAGCTGGTCAACTGCTTGCTCTGCCCTGCCGATAAAGCAAGTCTGCAGAGTGTAATGGAAATGACGACAGCACCACCCTCACCTGGTTAAGGTACACAGGCCAGGTGCTGGCTCTCGCAGCGTGCTTCTCAACACAACACTGTGCCTGGCTCCTGTAAGGACTCGGGGCACCACAGCTGGGCTGTCAGGCTGGCAGGGGCTTTTGATGCTTTAGGAATTCAGTCTGGGGTCACGTCCTCCCCAAGTCAGACCACTACAGACAGACAAAGGCCCCCTCCCCAGAGAAGCATCTTCCAGCCCATGCAGTGGGTGGGAGCCAGCCTGGATGAACGGAAAAATCCTAGGCACCCCACCTGCTTCTAAATGCCTTTGTCCTCAGGTTACGTGGAACTAACAGCACCTGGTGCCTGGGGTGACTTTGAGGATCCAAGACGCCAGCCAGGAAAATTGTTCGGAAGAGAGCCCGGCCCTGACCACGCTTCAGTGTCGTTTTATTATCATCGGGTCTCCGTGGACCTGTTTTCAAAAGCAGTGCTTATTTCAAATGTTCAGAACCTTTGTACTGACAAGTCCTTCTCTAATCCATGCCACATACATGCTCTAATTTCTGGCAAAAAAAAAAAAAAAATATATATATATATATATATATATATATATATATGTGTGTGTGTGTGTGTGTGTGTGTGTGTGTATGTATGTATGTATAATCATTCTTGCTTGCTTGGGTCATTTAAAAAATGCACATTTTATTTTGCCCATGTAGACAGCTCTAAACAAGGAACACAGCTAGCACGGTAGAGAGTAATTGGCCCAGTATAAAACACAGCCAGGCGAAAGATAGGAGTTGGGAAAGGTCAAAGGAGGTCTGGCGGGAGCTGCCAACAGCCCTTCTAACCTGCCCAGCTTATTACTAGCATCATTTCAAGAGATAATTTAATGCTGTCCCTCTGTGGCCCTATTTGCTCCTGAAGGGGAGAAAAATAAACAAACCCAACCACTCTAACCAATACATGCTTTATGGGAGCATCACTTGCTTGTTTTTAATGCCAGTTATTAATATAGCTGTCCCAGAGCCTCCCTTACAGCTGATCACCAGTGAATTATGGGCTTGGATTCTGATCGCTGTTCCCATTATTACTAGCATTTCCATGCAGTCGTGCAAGAGAGAAGAACCTGTCTTTTGTCCGCGGAGAGGACCTGCAGTGGGATCCTGCTTCCCCATCTGGAAGCACAGGGAATACAGAGAACAGAAGGGGCAGAGATCAGAAGGGAAGGGCAACACCTGCGACCCCCCCCCACACACACACACTCCGGACTGAGTCAAAGAGCTCCTCCCTTCAGCCTCTGAAGCTCTAGGTTCTAGCCCACCTTCTCATTCATTCATCATTCGTCTGTCTGCGTCACTCCAGAGTCTCTTGCTACCGCAAATGAATTCCTGCCCAGCTCTATGTGGGTGGCTGGGAAGTTGTCAACACCGGCTTGCAGGCTTTGCAAGCAAGTGCCTTTAATCAGTGAGCCATCTCCTCACTCCCCAGCCCAACTTCTTGACTTCCTGAACTTTATTTTCTTCACCTATGAAATAGAAAACTTTAAAACTTTTTTTTTCCTCCTTGTCCATTTTGTTTGTTTGTTTTTGTTTTTGAGGTAGGGTCTCGTCCTAGTGCAGGCTGACCTGTAATTCACTACATAGTCTCAGACTTATTTTTTTGAAAATGGACAAGGGGAGCCGGACGTGGTGGCGCATGCCTTTAATCCCAGCACTTGGGAGGCAGAGATGGGAGAATCGCCATGAGTTCAAGGCCAGCCTGGGACTAAGTAGTGAGTTCCATGTCAGCCTGGACTAGAGTGAGACTCTACCTTGAAAAACCAAAAGAAAAAAAAAAAACAACATTTATTTATTTACGGGAGAATGGGCGCACCAGGGGCTCCCACCACAGCAAATATGCACTCCAGACACATGCGCCGCTTTCTAGATATGGCTTTTAATTTTTTTCTTACTTATTCATTTGAAAGAGGCGGAGAGAGAGAGAATGAGAATGGGCACATCAGGACCTCCAGCCACTGGAAACAAACCCCAGACACATGTGCCACCTTGAATCAAACCTGGGTCCTTTGGCTTTGCAGGGAAGCACCTTAACCACTAAGCCATCTCTCCAGCCCTGGGTATGGCTTTATGTGAGTGCTGGGGAATTGAGTCCAGGCCATCAGGGTTTACAAGCAAGCACCTTTAACCACTAAGCCATCTCCCTAGTCCTCATTTTTAAAAATTTATCTGGGCTGGAGACATGGCTTAGCGGTTAAGCGCTTGCCTGTGAAGCCTAAGGACCCCAGTTTGAGGCTCAATTCCCCAGGACCCACATTAGCTAGATGTGATGCACAAGGGGGCGCACGCATCTGGAGTTTGTTTACAGAGGCTGGAAGCTCTGGCGCGCCCATTCTCTCTCTCTCTGCCTCCTTCTCTCTGTCGCTCTCAAATAAATAAATAAACAAACAAAAAAATTTTTAAAAATTTATCAACTTTTTTTTTTTTTTTTTTTTGCTGGGCGCAGTGGCACACACCTTTAACCCCAGCACTCGGGAGGCAGGAGGATTGCTGTGAGTTCAAGGCCACCCTGAGACTCCATAGTGAATTCCAGGTCAGCCTGGGCTAGAGTGAAACCCTACCTCGATAAACAAACAAAAAAATTATCTGCTTTTTATTTATTCATTTGAAAGAGGCAGAGAGAGAGAGAGAGAGAATGGGCGCGCCAGGGCCTTCAACCACTGCAAATGAACTCCAGATCCATGTGCCACCTTGTGCATCTGGCTTTCATAGGTCCTGGGGAATTGAACTGGGGTCCTCTGGCTTTTCAGGCAAGCACCTTAACCACTAAGCCATCTCTTCAGCCCTCATTCATTTTTTTTTTTTTTTTGAGGTAGGATTGCTCTGTAGCTCAGGATGACCTGAAATTCAATATACAGTCTCAGGGTGACTTCGAACTCATGGTGATCCTCCTACATCTGCTGGGATTAAAGGATTAAAGGCATGAACCATCATTTTTTCTCCTCATGTTTAATCTCTTATAATGTGCCAGGTAGTGCACGGAATGTTTTATGTTAGCACTTTCTCATCTGACAGATTCTGTTTGTTTGCTTATTTATGACAGGGTCTTGCTGTACAGCCCAGGCTGCTCTTGAACTAGAAATTCTCCTGCTTCAGTTAAAAAACAAACAAACAAACAAAAAGCCCTCCTTTCTTTCTTTTTTTAATTTATTGATTTTACTTATTTATTTAAGAGCAACAGACAGAGAGAGAAAGAGGCAGATAGATAAAGAGAGAATAGGCGCACCAGGGCCTCCAGCCACTGCAAACGAACTCCAGATGTGTGCGCCCCCTTGTGCATCTGGCTTACATGGGTCCTGGGGAATGGAGCCTTGAACCGGGGTTCTTAGGCTCCATAGGCGAGTGCTTAACCGCTAAGCCATCTCTCCAGCTCTGCTTCTGTTTTTCAAATGCTGGGATTATAGGCATGTGCCACCATGCCCAGCTTTTACAGATTTGTATAACCACTATCTATGATGCCAGCTTAATCCCTGTTAAGGAAATTTGCGCTCTGAGCAATTGAGAAACATGCCTCAGTTGGTATACTGCTTGCCTGAAAACAGACAGAAAGCACTAAATTCAATCCTTAGCACCCCATAAACTGAGTGTGGTGGTATAGTCAGTAATCCCAGTACTCAGAAAGCAGAGGCAGGAAGATCAATTGAAGCCTACATATCACAGTCTAATCCAGCCTGGGCTATAGAAGATGGTGTCTCAAAAACACTCTCCAAGTCTGTCTTAAATAAACATGTTTCCTTCCACCAAAGCAAACAAGTAATCAGCTGGGCATGGAGGCACACGCCTTTAATCCCAGCACTTGAGAGGTAGAGGTAGGAGGATCACCATGAGTTCAAGGCCACCCTGAGACTATATAGTGAATTCCAGGTCAGCCTGGGCTAAAGTGAAACCCTACCTTGAAAAACAAAAAAGAAAAAGAAAAAATGGCCTGGATAGATGACTTAACGGTTAAGGCATTTGCCTGCAAAGCCAGAGAATCCCGATTTGACTCTCCAGGACCCACGTAAGTCAGATGCACAAGGAGGCGCATGCATCTGGAGTTCGTTTGCAGTGGCTGGAGGCCCTGGTGCGCCCATTCTCTCTCTCTCTCTCTCTCTGCCTCTTTTTCTCTCTCAGATAAAAAACAAAACAAGTAACGTGCCTAAAGTTCCACATCCACTAAGCAGGGAAACTTGTTTACAGCTTGGATTTGTGTGGCATGAGGGCCTAGCCCCTAAATACTAGCATTCCTGCCGTTCAGGGTAGTAACCCCGCTCTGATACCCAGGAGTCGAGTGAGCCGACCCCAGTGAGAAGGCTCTGGTAACCGCACTGCAGCAGCACCACGCTGGGTGGCGTGAAAGGCTTTCCCAGCCAAAGGCACAGGAAGACGAGGTCTGACGAGCTCCATCAGAGGTCTGGAGCCAGGGAAAGCTGGCAAAAGGCAACAGCTTCCCAACATGGACGAAATTTAGCAAGACAAAAGCCACACTATGGCAATATTCACTTTAAAGAATGTTTCTGGGCAGGAGAGATGGCTTAGTGGTTAAGTAAGGTGTTTGCCTGCGAAGCCTAAGAACACATGTTCGAATCTCCAGGTCCCACGTAGCCAGATGCACAGTGACTCAATGTCGCACATGCACACAAGGGGGGGGGGGGGGGGACGTATGCATCTGGAGTTTGTTCACAGTGGCTGGAAAGGCCCTAGTGTGCCCATTCTCTCTCTCTCTCTGTGTCTCTCTCTCTCAAAAATAAAATAATAATAAAAGAATGCTTCTTAAAACTATTTTTATTTATTTGCAAGCAGAGAGAGAGAATGGGCATGAGAGGTCCTCTTGTCACTGTGAACAAACTCTAGATGCATGTGCCACTTTATGCATCTGGCTTTACACGGGTACTAGGAAATCAAACCAGGACCTTCAGACTTTGCAAGCAAGTGTCTTTAATTACTGAGCCATCTCTCTAGCTCTGAAAGAATGCTTTTAAGAACATACAGATATGAAGATGCCAGCCAGGCATAGCAATGCACACCTTTAATCCCAGCACTCAGGAGGTAGAGGTAGGAGGACCACAATGAGTTTGAGGCCACCCTGAGACTACAGAGTGACTTCCAAGTCAGCCTGGGCTACAGGAAGATTTTAGCTTGAAACCTGCCCCTTGAAATAGATAGAGAGAGAGAAGAAAGAAGAAGAAAGAAAGAAAGAAAGAAAGAAAGAAAGAAAGAAAGGAAGGAAGGAAGAAAGAAAGGAAAAATAACATTTTCTTTCTTGTGGTAGCTGTGGCTAGACCGTGAAAGGATGGAATTGTCCTCTCGCTGGCTCTTCCCACTGCCATCAAAGGTGTGCTTAGTTCTGATCTTGTTTGTTGCTGGCTCAAGCTCACAGCCAGTGGCAGAGCACTGATATGGGGCCTCTGGCCCAGTGGAGAGAATGGACGCGGCTATTTCAAGCTCCCTGGGTCCCTGACAGTGCGCAGAGCTGATGGCTTTGGCAAAGTGAGACCAAAAAGTTGAGCCAGAGCAGTGAGTAGGTGGGGCTGGTGAGGGGGCAGAGCGGCTCAGGGGCTGCAGAGGACAGGGACAGAGGATGCCCATGTCTCGCCCAGCCAGGCCCAGGGTGACCAGAGGGCTGCTTGGTATTCTGCTCAGGCATGCGGGCTTCACATCCTGCCTCCAGGCTCCCCTGCCAGAAGGACCACCTCCCCCAGCCCAGCGGGTCATGCATTATCCTCGCAAGATTGAGGGCCTAATGGAGGCAGTCCGCACCCTGTGGGGGCGTCTCCATCCAGGCTGAGCAGGAGGGCAGAGTGGGGCTGGACGGTTCCAGGGCCCACCTTGAAATCAGGGTGCACTTGAGGGGGGGTGTCCTAGAATGGAGGAGGGGCTCCTAGTACCCGTATGGAAGGGTTCTGGGCCACTTCAGTCTCAGAGATTACAGGACAGAGGAACCTTTAGCATCCAGGGGCCCTCTAGGGAGAACTAGCCTTGGCCAGCTCCTGCTGCTTTTAGGAGGGAGTGTGAGTAGCAGGGGGAGGATCCCACTCCTCCCTGTCCCTTCGCCTGCCTGCCAGGTGGCCAGCGTTGGAGCCAGCCCTCCACATCCATTGTTTCTGAGCCCTCCTCCCACAGTAAGGGGAATTGTGGTGGTGGGAGTTGGGGGGGGGGAGTACAGAGGCCCCCTAGGTCAGGAGCACAGGGTAGGCAGCTCCTCCCCAACCCCTTTCCAGACTTCAAAGACACAGAGGGACTAACCCCTGTCACGCTGGGCCTCTCTTCTGGAAACCTCAACGTCCCACCCGAATAGCACTGAGCTGCTCATCCCCTGGGCGAACGGAGGAGGTCAGACAGGGAGATCCCGGAGTCAGAAAGCCTGGGAAAGGCTTGAGACCGAAACAGCAGAAGTGAAAACGAGAATGGAAGGGCTGGGAATGCAGATTAGTGAAAGAGCGCTTGTCTGCACGAGTGACGCCTTGGGTTTAACCTCTGGCACAAGGAGGAAAAAAAAAAAAATCTAAGCCAAGGTTGCCGGGAGTGGTGGTGCACGCCTTTAATCCCAGCACTTGGGAGGCAGACATAGGAGGATCGCAGTGAGTTTGGGGCCACCCCGAGACTACATAGTGAATTCCAAGTCAGCCTGGGCTCGCGTGAGACCCTACCTCAAAAAACAAAAAAAATCTAAGCCAAGGATGATATTGGTTCTGCCAATAGCAGCTTCTACAGAAGGAATGTCTTCACTGGGTCCCAGGTGCTGTTTTTCCATGTGCCATGTCGTTTCATCCTTTCTGAAGCTGGGAACTCTCAGATCAACATTATACAGACGGAGAAAATCAGGTGCAGAGGGGGTTAGTAACTTACCTGAGGTCACAGAAAAGTCCAACACTAGGCTGACATTATTTTGTGTGTGGTTTTTTGAGGTACGGGTCTCACTCTAGCCCAGCTGACCTGGAATTCACTATGTAGTCTTAGGGTGGCCTCGAACTCATGACAATCCTCCTACCACTGCCTCCCATGTTCTGGGATTAAAGGTGTGCACCACCACGCCCAGCTATTTTTTAAAAAATATTTATTCATTTGTTTATTAGAGAGAGAGAGAGAGTGTGTGTGCCATGGTTCCTGCCACTATTAACATGAACGCCAGACACATGTACCACTTTATGCATCTGGCTTTATGTGGGTACTGGGGAATCAAACCCGGGCCGTCAAGCCTTGTAAACAAGAGCCTTTAGCTGCTGAGCCATCTCTCCAGCCCCACAAGGCTGACTTTATATACATCTGTAAAATCGCTGTTTCTTGCCAAAGAGAATGCAGGGGGATTCGAAAGACATCTTACCCCTCACTGAGCCCGCGAGAGTGAGTAGTCTTGTCTCTTTCTACCCTCTCTTAGCAACTGTACTCATTCTTCGTACAGAACTAGCAAGATCTTCCACCATCTGCTCCTAAGATCACATATCCTGCCTGCCTTGTTTCCTGGGGGGGGGGGGGGCGGGCAAGAGGGTGGTGGTGGTGGTCCAGCACTCATCCCTCCCTGAGGTACTTTGATTTGAGGGGTTGCCCAACTGGAATGGACCCAGGGCCTCCCCAGACTACCCTTCCACCACCGTGAGTTGGCTGGCCTCTGCCCTCTGCCCTCTTTGGCCATTAACCCTGTCACCTGCTGGACATCAGCCCCCAGGCCCAATCTGTCACCCGTGGCCAAAGATGGATGGGGGGCGGCTGGGAAGCATAAGTGACGACCTCTTAATGAGATCTGGCGGAGGACGGTTGGGCTCTATCAGGCAGAGGCAGGCCCGGGTTGGCAATGACAGGCCCTTGTTGAGTGTGACCCATTTTCCTTGTGAGGAGGGGACACCATGGGAGACAGGCTTGGGAGGGAAAAAGACTCTGTTGCCAACCCCTCCCACACCCACCACCTCTTCTCCACAAACCAGACTGGAGCGAGATGGGCAGGAGCTGAGAAGAAAGAAGCAGAAGCCTCTCCCCTCCCCCCAACTCATCTCATTCCATCTCCTGGGCACTGTGACCCCAGTGCCTAGGGAGGAATGCCAGACACAAAGAATCACCAGGAAACAGACCAGCTGCCTGGCTGGGGTAGCCCATCCTGGGAGACTCCATGTCTTCTGGCCATATGCAGAGAGACACAGGCAGAAAAGAGCCTGGCCAGGGGAGGGGTCCTTGTGGAAGCAGGTAGAAAGAGTGGGAGCAAGCGGTGGAGAAATAAAGGTTATTGATGGTCTCCCCAAGGTGATTATTGACACTTTATTTTATTGTGTCTTATTGTTTGGGTTTTTAAAAGTTTTTTTTTTTTTTTTAATTTTTATTAGAGACAGACACAGAGAGAGAGAGAATGGGCACGCCAGGGCCTCTAGCCACTGCAACTGAACTCAAGACACATGAGCCACTGTGTGCATCTGGCTTACGTGGGTTCTGAGGAATCACAGCTAGGTCCTTAGGATTTACAGTCAAGCACTTTAACCGCTAAGCCATCTCTCTAGCCCTTGTTTTGGGTTTTGAACTAATCCTCCTGCCTCCATTTTTTAAGTTCTAAGATTATACATGTGGGCTGGAGAGATGGTTCAGCAGTTAAAGTGCTTGCTTGCCTGTGAAGCCTAAATTCCCAGGTCCAATTCCCCAGGACCCACATAAGGCAGATGCACAAGGTGGCGCATGTGTCTGGAATTCATTTGCAGTGGCTGGAGGACCTAGTGTGCTCATTCTCCCTGTCTGCCTCTTTCTCTCACTCTATCTCTCTCCAAGACAGAAAGAAAGAGATGTGAGCCACTATGCCCAGTTGGAATTTTAAAAGGGGCCAGGGCTGGAGAGATGGCTCAGTGGTTAAGGCAATTGCCTGCAAAGCCTAAGGACTGGAGTTTGATTCCCTAGTACCCATGTAAAGCCAGAAGCACCGACTGGTGCATGGTTCTAGAGTTTGTTTGCAGTGACTGGAGGCCCTGGTATGCCCATTCTCTCTCTATTTGCCCCTTTCTTGCTTAAATAAATAAATAAATAAATAAATAAAAGATAGGGCCAGGCCTGGTAGCACAGGCCTACAATCCCAACACTGGGAAACTTGAGGCAAGATGGTCACTACTTTGAGGCCAGTTTGGGCTACATAGTGAGTTATACCTGTCTGGGCTATAAATCAAGACTCTGTCTTCAAAAAAAAACAAAAATTTTCCGGGCCTGGTGGCGCACACATTTAATCCCAGAACTCTGGAGGCAGAGGCAAGAGGATCACTGGGAGTTCGAGGCCACCTTGAAACTACAGAGTGAATTCCAAGTCAGTTTGGGCTACAGTGAAACCCTACCTTGAAAAAACCAAAAACATTCTCTTGGTTTCCCACCAGAACTAGATGGTAAGATCCTATTACTGAAGATTCCACATGCTTGGGCTACAGGCCACTGAGAGATGGAGCTGGAGCTGAGAACCTCCACCTTGTGGACCAGCTGACAGAAAACCTGAAAAAGGCCAGGGCGTGGTGGTGCATGCCTTTAATCCCAGCATTTGGGAGGCAGAGGTAGGAGGATGGAAGCCACCCTGAGACTACATAGTGAATTCCAGGTCAGCCTGGACAAGAGTGAAACCACCACCACGCCCAGCCAAAAAAAAAAAAGTTATTTTTTTGTTTGTTTTTTGAGGTAGGGTCTCCCTCTAGCCAAGGCTGACCTGGAATTCACTATGTAGATCAGGGTAGCCTTGAACTCATGGCGCTCCTCCTACCTCTGCTTCCCAAGTGCTGGGATTAAAGGTGTACGCCACCATGCCTGGCTAAAATTGTTTTTTCTTTTCTTTTTTTTTTTTTTATTAACAACTTGATTATAAAAAGTATCCCATGGTAGTGCCCTCCCTCCTCCTACTTTTCCGTTTGAAACTCCGTTCTCCATCATATCCCCTCCCTAAAAAAAAAAATGTTTTTTAAAGACCAAAATTGGGACTGAAGAGATGACTTAGCTGTTAAGGTGCTTGCCTACAAAGCCAAAGGCCCAGGTTCAATTCCCCAGGACCCATGTAAGCCAGATGCACAAGGTGGCTCACACGTCTGGAATCCGTTTTCAGAGGCCGAAGGCCCATTCTCATTCATTCATTCTTTCTCACTCTCTGTCTCTCAAATAAATAAATAAAAACTTTAAAAATACTTTAAAAACCACAAAATTACTAAAGTTGCTTTTATTGTACCATTTTTCATTTGGAGGATTAACTGAATGCTCCTTTACAAATAAAAGAAAGAAAATTACGGAGTTCACTGGTTCACGCTGCAAGTTCAGCATTTGGGAGGCTGAGAGGAGGATCACTCCGAGCTTGAGGCCAGTCTGGACTATATAGGGAGTTCCAGATCAGTCTGGGCTATAGTGAGGTCTTGCCTTGAGAAAAGAAACAAGGGCTGGAGAGACGGCTTAGCCATTAAGGTGCTTACCTGCAAAACCAAAGGACCCAGGTTTATTCCCCAGAACCCATGTAAGCCAGATGCACAAGATAGCACATACATCTCGAGTTCATATGCAGTGGCTGAAGGCCCTGGCGTGCCCATTCTCTCTCTATCTGCCCCCCCCTCAAATAAATAAAAATAAAGAAAAAAAAATTTTTTTTGGTGTTTTTGAGGTAGGGTCTCACTCTGGCCCAGGCTGACCTGGAATTCACTATGCAGTCTCAGGGTGGTCTCGAACTCACAGTGATCCTCCTACCTCTGCCACCCGAGTGCTGGGATTAAAGGTGTGCACCACCATGCCCGGCTAGAAAAAAAAAAATTTTTTTTTTAAAGAAATAAAACTCCATACAAATAAAAACAACAAAAGAAAGATGGAAATTAGAATAAAATATAACATGTAAATATGAAAATGTATAATAAAACCCATTTCTTGGTATGCTAACCAGATAATTTATCTAAAAAAACTATGTGATTCTTTTTTTTTTTTTTTTTTTTTTCCGAGGTAGAGTCTCACTTTAGCCCAGGCTGACCTGGATTCACTATGGAGTCTCAGGGTGGCCTTGAATTCACAGCAATCCTCCTACCTCTGCCTCCCAGTGCTGGGATTAAAGGCATGCGTCACCATGCCCAGCTAAAAAAACTATGTAATTCTTGAAGGAATTTTGTTCTTAATACTAAGAAATCGAACAATGCCTTAATAGTTTTACTTTTTACGTCCTACTTTTTTTTGTTGTTGTTGTTTGTTTGTTTTTCGAGGTAGGGTCTCACTCTAGCCCAGGCTGACCTGAAATTCACTATGTTGTCTCAGGGTAGCCTCGAACTCACAGCATTCCTCCTACCTCTGCCTCCTGAGAGCACCACCACACCCAGCCAGTTTAGAGATTTAAAAAAAAATATATATATATATATATATATATGTGTATATATATTTAATATAAAAATATAAAATATATAAAATATATGTATGTATGTATTTGTTTATTTATTTTGAGAGAGAGAATGTGTGTGCACCAGGGCCTCTAGACACTGCAAGCAAACTCCAGACGCATGTATCACCTTGTGCAGCTGGCTTTAAGTGAGTACTAGGGAATCGAACTCGGGTCCTTAGGCTTTGCAGGCAAGCGCCTTGACTGCTGAGCCATCTGTCCAGCCCCTAGCTTAGAGATTTTTAAATATATATTAATTAGGGCTGGGTGTGGTGGTGCACGCCTTTAATCCCAGCACTTGAGAGGAAGAGGTAGGAGGATGGATGTGAGTTTGAGGCCACCCTGAGACTCCATAGTGAATTCCAGGTCAGCCACAGTTAGACCTTATCTTGAAAAAAAAAACAAACAAAACAAAAATATAGATATATATTAGGACAATTATTATTTGGTAGTTTGGAATGGCTGGTTTATTTGTTTGTTTAGAGCCAGGATCTCATGGATTCCAGGCTGGCCTCAAACTAGCTAGGTAGCTGTCCATGTATCTGAGGGTGACCTTGAATTCCTGATGGTCCTGCCTCAACCTCCCAAGTACTGGGATTGCAGGTATGTGACACCACACCCAGTTTATGGAGTACTGAGAATAGAACCAGAGCTTCATGCATGCTAAGCAAGCACTCTACCAACTGAGATACATCCCCTGCCCCTGGTGTTTGCTTTTGGTTTTTCTCATGGTAAGGTGTTGCACTAGCCCAGGCTGACCTGGAATTCACTATGTAGTCCCAGGTTGGTCCTTGAACTCATGGCAGTCCTTCTACCTCTGCTTCACAAGTGCTGGGATTAAGGTGTGTGCCACTACATCCAGTTCCTGTTTGTTTCTTTTAAGTATTATTATTATTTATTTATTTATGTATTTATTTTTGTTTTTTTGAGGTAGGGTCTCTCTCTGGTCCAGGCTGACCTAGAATTAACTATGTAGTGTCAGGGTGCTCTCGAACTCATGGAGATCCACCTACCTGTCTCCTGAGTGCTGGGATTAAAGGTGTGCACCACCACACCTGGCTTAATTATTATTATTTTGATTTTGAGAGAGAGAGAGAGAATGGTTGCACCCGGGCCTTCAGCCACTACAAATGAACTCCAGGCACGTGCGCCCCCTTGTGTGCATGTGTGACACTGCATGCTTGTGTCACTATGCATCTGGCTTACATGGGACCTGGAGATTCTAACATAAATTCTTAGGCTTCACAAATACCTTAACTCTAAACCATCTTTCTAGCCCCAGATCTTTTTTTTTTTTTTGTTTGTTTTGTTTTGTTTTGTTTTTGAAACAGGGCTTCACACTAGTCCAGAATGGCCTAGAATTTTCCATGTAGGGGCTGGAAAGATGGCTGAGATGTTAAAGGTACTTGCTTGCAAAGCCTTCCAGCCCATGTTTGGTTCCCCAGTACCTACATAAAGCTAGATGCACAAAGTGACATATGTGTCTGGAGTTCGCAGTGGCAGGAGGCCCTGGAGTGGCCATTCTCTCCTCTCTTTCTCTCTCTCTCCTTGAAAATAAATAAAGTAAAATAAAAAGAATTTGCTGGGCTGGAGAGGTGGCTTAGTGGTCACCTCTTAAGGCGCTTGCCTCAGAAGCCTAAGGACCCATGTTGTACTCTGCAGGTCCCACGTGAGCCAGATGCTCAAGGTGACACAAGCGTGCAAGGTCACACATGCACATAAGGTGGCACATGCATCTGGAGTTTGACTGCAATGGCTGAAGGCCCTGGTGTGCCAATTCTCTCTCTCTCTCTCTCTCTCTCTGCATGTCTCATTAAAAAAAAGGAGGGGGCATCCTGTTGGGCTTGCCTAAAAAATAGAATTTGCTATATAGCCCAGGCTGGTCTCGAACTTGTGGCAACCCTTTTGTCTTCCTGCATGCTGGGATCATAACTCAACTTGAAGAGGACTTTACTGGGAGTATTTGTGCCTCAGAGATGGGCAAATGTGGACTTCACAGATGGCTCAGTGAGTAAGAGTGCTTGCTGCACTCCCCAGTACCCACACGAAGAGCTAAGTGTGGCCACACAACAGACCTGTGGGGTGGAGACAGGAGAATCGCTGGGGCTCCTGAAAACCACAGCTCTGGGTTCAGAGAAAGACTGGCTCAAGGAAATATGTGGATGAGCAAGAGGACACGCGTGTTCTCCTCTGGTCTCTGCAGGGGTGCAAACTGCACACACACGGGTGTCTACCACACACACACCACACCACGATACACAAAAGGGCACCCCAGCCGGGCGTGGTGGCGCACGCCTTTAATCCCAGCACTCAGGAGGCAGAGGTAGGAGGATCTCTGTGAGTTCGAGGCCACCCTGAGACTCCATAGTGAGTTCCAGGTCAGCCTGGGCTAGAGTGAGACCCTACCTCGAAAAACCAAAAACAAAAAAAAAAAAAAAAAAGGGCACCCCAGGGAGAGCCAGCTATTGAACTTAAAAAAAAAATATTTGTTTATGTATTTGCAAGCAGAGAGAGAGAGACAAGGAGAGAGAGAGAATGGGTAAGCAAGGGCCTCTAACCGCTGTAAACAAACTTGGGAAGGTTTTTAAACTATCATTTCTTGTCCTGCTCCTAGACTTACTGTTTTAAAATCTCCAGTGAGGAGGGGCCATCACAGTCACCCTCCTGACCACCCTCAGTGAAGGTCAAGAGTTACAACTACAGCTGACCATCAATAAGCTTTGTCCTCTGTTGCTAAGAGATTTCTTCATTCTTTCTAGAATGAGAATCAGAATAGAATTCAACATTTAAAAAAAAAAAAGTTTTTCCCTACAGCTAACCTAAACCTCAGTTGGGTTTGCTTTTCTTTTCTTTTTTAAAAGATTTATTTTCATTTATTTGAGACAGAGAGAGGGAGAGAAAGAGAGAGAGAGGGAGAATGGGCGCTCCAGGGCCTAGAGCCACTGCAAATGAACTCCAGATGCATGCGCCACCATGTGCATCCGGCTTAAGTGGGACCTAGAGAATCAAACCTGAGTCCTTTGGCTTTACAGACAAGTGCCTTAACCACTAAGCAATTGTTCCATCCATCCAGGCTGGCCTGGAATTCGCTGTGTAGTCTCAGGCTGGCCTCCTGAGTGCTGGGATTAAAGGCGTGTGCCACCATGCCCGGCTCTGTAACCCTCTCATTTGTATGGTAACTGCTGATGAGTTTCAGAGTTCGCCTTCTACATTCTGAATGCTCTGGGTTGGTTTTATTTTTGTTCGGGTTTGGCCCTGGGGATCTGACCTGGGGCTTTGTGCTTGCTAGGCAAGTGCGCTACCACTGACCTGTATCCCCAGCCCCTGGGTTTTTTTCATTCAATAATAATTAATCCAACACGCAGGATTGCCAGGTCCTTTGCTAGGTCTTAGGGAGGCAGCAATGAGTGAAATGGACATGACCCTTGGCCTTTCAGGATTACAGGACTATTAGAGTCAGGCAACCAACAAGCAACAGGGAGATGCTGGGACGGGGAATGTTGGGATAGGACGGATTTTTTCTTTTATTTTCTTTTCTTTTCCTTTTTTTTTTTGATATATATATATGTGTGTGTGTGTGTGTGTATACATATATATCATATATATATGTGTATATATATATATATATATATATATATATATATATATTGGGGAGAGAAAGAGAGGAAGAGGCAGATAGAGAGAATGGGCACATCAGGGCCTCCGGCCATTGCAAACAAACTCCAGACACACGCACCACCTTGTGCATCTGGCTTATGTGGGTACTAGGGCATTGAACCTGGGTCCTTAGGCTTCACAGGCAAGTGCCTTAACTGCCAAGCCATCTCTCCAGCCCTTTTTTGTTTTTTTCAAAGTAGGGTTTTGCTCTAGCCCAGTTGACCTGGAATTAATCTCAGGTTGGCCTTGAACTCACAGTGACCCTCCTACCTCAGCCTTCTGAGTACTAGGATTGAAGGCGTGCGCCACCATACCTGGCCAGGGAGGGATTTTTGTTCATTTTTATTTATTTATTTGAGAGTAACAGAGAGAGAAAGAGGCAGATAGAGAGAGAGAGAGAGAATGGGCACGCCAGGGCTTCCAGCCACTGTAAACAAACTCCAGACGCATGCGCCACCTTGTGCATCTGGCTAACGTGGGTCCTGGAGAATCCAGCCTTGAACGGGGGTCCTTAGGCTTCACAGGCAAGTGCTTAACCGCTAAGCCATCTCTCCAGCCCTAGGGAGGGATTTTTGTATGGAGGGAAGTTGGGATGAAGGATATTGAAATGGAGGATGTTGGCATAGGGACACGCTGGGATAGGAGGATGTTAGGAGAGGCAAAGTTAGTCTCCTAAAGAAATGAGGACTTGGCTGTGGCCTTAGGATAAGCATCCGTTAGTTCAAGAAATTTCCCCTGGGGAAGAGGAAAGGGCCCCGTCCCGGACAGAGGGACTAGCATGTAAGGGCTGAAGGGGAAGGAGCACATGCAAATCCATATAATCTGACTATGCCTCAGAAACCTGCCTGTCATACATTTCTACAGCACTTTCCAGAAACCCCTGGAAGCTCCATCATGACAATGGACTCCAAAGAGCCTGGAGCAACACAAAGAACTTGTCTGATCAGCTGAGACATGCATCCAGCGCCTGCTTGATTTTATAAGCCCAGCTCCGCGCTGCTGACTCACGGCCGGCTAGGTACTTTACGAGGATGCCACCGTGTCTGTCCTGGGTTTTTTTTTTTTTTTCCCCTGCCTAACTTCCCTTTCAGCTTGCTTTTTATTTTTATTTTTTATTTTTTTGGTGTTTCAAGGTAGGATCTTGCTCTAGCCCATCAGCTTACTTTTTAAATATATTTTATTTATTTATTTATTTGAGAGAGAGAAAAAAGCAAAGAGAGAGAGAGAGGGAGAGAATGAGCGCACTAGGGCCCCGCTGCAAATGAACTCCAGACGCATGCGCCCCCTTGTGCATCTGGCTTACGTGGGTCCTGGGGAATCGAACCGAGGTCCTTCGGCTTTGCAGGCAAACACCTTAACCGCTAAGCCATCTCTCCATCCCTCAGCTGGCTTTTAAAAGTATTTCCTCTTTCTACCTATCTCCTCTTTGAAGTGGACCATGTCAAGAAGATACAGGTGTCTTGGAAGCCTGCTCCGCCACCCTGGGTGGGCGGGGGGGGGCACAACTCCAAGGAAAGGCAGGTCTAGCTGAGAGCTGGTGTAAAAGTTGGTAGCCTAAATACCTACATCCTAGAGGACCGAAGCAAGCTGCCTGCCCTTGAGCTACTGGCCCCACCCCAAGGGTGAAGCAGGCGCATTTGGACGGTGACGGGCTACACGGAATGACGTCTCTGCACAGCGATGCCTAGAAAGGGTTGGGGGCAGGTGCTGACAGGCTTGGGAGCTCGGCCAACAGATGGGTCTGGCTGGGTCACTGGCTAAACCAACCAACCCTTCCCAAGGCCAGCAACCTGTGGGACCAGGCACCCCACGATTCTTCACGGGGGACACCATCCCCCGCCTCCGTCTCCTCAGTGAAACCATAGGGACGACATAGGAATTTGCTGGTTAATGCTAGTTTGGCATGTGCGAGAGTGTGGGGTGGTTGGAAAGGGGTGGGCACGGGGTGGGCGTGCTTAGCACAGCCCCTGGGAACAGAGCCAGCCCCTGCGAGGAAGAAGGCTTGCTCTGGCACTCATCCCTCCCGTAGTTAGTCACCAGGCTTCCCTGCCTGCCAGGTTGCTGGGACACAGAACCCAGCCCCCTCCCCAAAGGGCCCCTGAGAGGGGCCGGGAGTGGGGGTGGGCCACCCGTGGCCTGGTAAGGCTGAGCACAGGCTCCTTCCTCAGCTGCCAGGGAAGAATTTAATTACCAATTAAAGCCCCCTCCATCTGTTTCGAGCCTGCCAGAAAGCTCTCGCTACCCTTTAATTACATCTCTGACAACAATTTAACTCAATTAGCTGGTAAACACAGCAGAATGCAGGCAACCCAGGGCACCCTCTTGTCCCTGCCATCTGTCTGTCTGTCTTTCACTCTCCCGACCGCTCTCAGTCTGTCTGTCCGGCCCCTGCTTCTTCATCTCATTTTGACACCCCGTTCAGTTTCTTCTGCTTCTGCCCCCTTTTAAGCACCTCTTGTCTGTTTCACACCAGCTGGGCTGTACCCCTGCTCTTGGTCATTCTGCCTTCATTTCCCATCTGTCTGTCTGTCCATCCCTTTGCCCAGCTCGGTTCGGTCTCATTCTGTCCATTCCAACTTCATTTCTTTTTTAAAAAGAGTTTTTTGAATATATTTTATTTATTTGAGGGAGAAAGAGGCACAGAGAGAGAGACGGGAGTGGGGGAGAGAACAGGCATGCCAGGGCCTCTAGCTCCTGGAAACAAATTCCAGATGCATGCGCCACCTTGTGCAGCTGGAGTTATGTGGGTGCTGGGAAATCAAACCCGGGTCCTTAGGCTTTTCAGGCAAGTGCCTTAACTGCTGAGCCATCTTTCCAGCCCCCAACTTTCTTGCCCAGGCCTGTTTCCAGTGAGCCCCTTCTTTCTCCTGCCTTCTGCCAGTCTTTTCTCCTCTCTGCTTTTGCTCTGAATGTAGCCAAGCTATCCCTTTCAGAGGCTCTCCCTGAGTCTCCTTTCTGGTTTGTGACCCTACCCTGTTTTTGTTGTTTTGTTTGTTTGTTTTGATTTGTTTGACACTAGGGTCTCACTCTAGCCCAGGCTGACCTGGAACTCACTCTGCACCTCCAGGCTTCCTACCCTATGCAGTCTCCCTTCACTCTATTCATTCCCACAGCCAAACACAAGCCCTAGAGTAACAGCATCTTTTAAGCATTCATTTTGTCCGCCACTGGCTAACAGCTTTACACACATTATTTCATTGATTTTTTTTTAATACAAATATTCACTGGAGTAAAACTAGGCATGGTAGTACATGCTTCTGATCCCAGCAAATACTTGGGAAGTTGAGGCAGGAAGATCTTGAGTTTGAGGCCAGCCTAGGCTATAGTGAGATTGAACCAGGTTTTAAAACCCAGGTCTCTTGGCCAGGCCTGTCATCCTAGAACTCAGGAGGCTGAGGCAGGTGGATCACAAGTCAAGACCTGTCTAGGCAGCTTAATGAAATGCTGTCACAAAAAGTAGAAAGAAGGCTAAGGAATATTGGTTTGGGGTAGAACACTTGCCTAGGATGTATGAAGCCCTGGGTTTGATTTCCTAATCTGAAGTAAACAACCCCAAACAAAACAGCTCTGCTGCCAGTTTAATCCCAGCACTGGGGAGGCAGAGGTAGGAGGATTACTGAGGGTTCAAGGCCAGCCTGGGACTACATAGTGAATTCCAGATCAGCCTGGGCTAGAGCGAGACCCTACCTCAAAAAAAAAAAAAAAAAAAAAGTAAATAAATAAATAAATAAAGCCGGGCATGGTGGCACCCATTTTTAATCCCAGCACTTGGGAGGCCAAGGCAAGAGGATTACCGTGAGTTCGAGGCCAGCCTGAGACTAAATAGTGAATTCCAAGTCAGCTTGGGCTACACGAGACCTCAAAAACCAAAATAAATAAATAAATAAATAACGCCGCTTTGCTGACTCCAAAACTGAACTGAGAGGTCATGCTTGCGAGGAGAGGTGCTGTATTGATGCCGAGAAAACCTGAACATTTGGAGGAACTTCTGTGCTGCTAAATGAAGGACAAAGCAATAGGTTCCTGCTAAACGCTGGGAGGACGGTGAGCAGAGAGGGACAAAAACGAGGGAGGACATTTGAGGTCTTAACCTGTTTCTGCTGGAGGGAGCCCTCTAGATTCTAGTTCCCCATAGTAAGGATGAAGTTACTCTAGTCCTCCGAGAAAGGGGAGAAAAGGTTTCTAGGCCCCACAGGAGTCCGAGAGAAAGAGAAAGACAGAAATGGGTTATAATTATGCTAGCAACCTTCTCCTGGAGCGGAAGGGGAGGGCTGCAGAGAAGGGCGGCCTGATCTGTCTTGTGGACAGGCAGGGACATGATGGAGACCCCAGGTCAGCCAGGTGGTCACATGGCTGCAGCTCAGGCCGACCCAGGCAGATAAAAACTCATCCGCTTTCTCCCACCACCCTCCCTTGACTGCCTAATCACTCTTTCTGTGGTCAAACAGGAGAGAAAGAATTGAGGGAAGGCTGGGAGAAAAAGGCAGCCTATTTCTTATCTTTTCCCACCGTCTTTGCTGCTGTGATGGGCCTCCTATCCCCTGGTACTAGGATTCACTGTTCCATCCACACTTGCTTTTCCGCCACCCTGCTTGAGCAAGAGTACAGGGATCCAGCATACGGTCAGCTTCCCGAAGGAGATGGACATCACCTAGAATTTTCTACATTCCCTATCTGCAGAGGAGTCCTATCCTGGAAGCAGGCATAGAAAGTTCTGGACAGATCAACTGGGTATGGTGACTCATGCCTGAAATCCGGGTACTCAGGAGGCTGAGGAAGGAGGATTGTTACTAGTTTGATGCCAGCCTAGGTTACATAGTGAGTGTCAGGCGAGCCTGAGCTATGGAGTAAGACTCTGTCTCAAAACTACAACAACACAAATCACATAAAGGAGAAGAACGTATGGGGCCGAGATAACCCAGACACATGTGGGGGGAAAGAGACTAGAAAGGAGACTGGGTAGGAAAGCCGGAAATTCAAAATGAAGAGGCTTCTGTCCAGGCTTCTCTAGCTGGGTACCATCAGTGGGTTTGCGGGCAGTTTCTATAAACATGATATAAGCCACAGAGCAATGAGGCCATGGGTAGTTTTTTTTTTTTTTTTTTTTTTTTTTTTTTTTTTTTTCCTAAACAATACATGATTACCTAAAATTTCAGAGTTCAATAGACTAGAGGTCTATCTAACCCAGAGTCCTTCTTCCTGTAAGAATGCTTATTACAGTAGCCCTGATGATACCCTTCTTTGAATCCTCGGAGTGGCTACCTGACAAGGTAACTCCTTTCCACTTTCAGGCTGGCCTCCGCCAATCAGCCTGTCTGGTGCTGGCTTCAGAGGTGTGCTGCCATACTTGGCCATGTGATTTTTTTTTTTTTTTTGAGGTACGGTCTCACTCTATCCCAGGCTGACCTGGACTTCACTCTGTAGCCCCAGGTTGGCCCGAAATTCATGGCAATCCTCCTCCCTCTGCCTCCTGAGTGCTGGGACTAAAGGCATACGCCACCATGCCTGGCAGCTCATTTATTTTTGTTGTTTTTGTTTTTCGAGGCAGGGTTTCATTCTAGTCCAGGCTGACCTGGAATTCACTATGTAGTCTCAGGGTGGCCTCGAACTCATGGTGATCCTCCTACCTCTACCTCCCAAGTGCTGGGATTAAAGGCATGTGCCACCATACGTGGCTTAATTTTTATTTTTAAAAATATTTATTTATTTACTCATTTACAAGCAGAGAGGGAGAGATACAGACAGAAAGAGATACATAGAGAATGGGCGCACCAGGACCTCCAGCCACTGCAAACAAATTCCAGATGCATGTGCCACTCTGTGTATCTGGCTTTACGTGGGCACTGGGGAACTGAACCAGGGTTGCTAGGCTTTGCAGGCAAGTGCCTTAACCACTAAGCCATTTCTCCAGCCCTTAATTTTTATTTTTCACTTTAGCGAGCAAGAGAGAGAGACAGAGAGAGAGAGAATTGGAGCTCCAGGGCCACAGCCACTGAAAGCAATCTCCAGATGCTTTCACCACCTAGTGGGCATGTGTGACCTTTGCGTTGGGCTTACACAGGATCTGGAGAGTCAAATGTGGGTCCTTGGGCTTCGCAGGTAAGCGCCTTAACCTCTCCACTAAGCCCTCATCTGTTTCTTTTATTTTCTTTTGGTTTTTCAAGGTAAGGGTCTCACTCTAGCCCAAGCTGACCTGGAATTCACTGTGTAGTCTCAGGGTGGCCTTGAATTCACAGCGATCCTCCTACCTCTGCCTCCTGAATGCTAGGATTAAAGGCATGCACCACCATGCCAGGCTCCTCATATGTTTTTAGTGTTTACAAATGCTTTCTTGGGCTGGAGAGATTGCTTAGTGGTTAAGGCACTTGAGTGCTAAGCTTAAAGACCCAGGTTCGATTCCCCAATACCCATATAAGCCAGATGCTTATGGTAGTACATATATCTGGAGTTTGTTTACAGTGGCTAGAGGCCCTGGTGTGCCCATTCTCTCTGTGTCTTCTCTCTGTCTCTCTCAAATAAATAAGTAAAATTTTAGAGAAAGAAATACTTTCTCATCTTGAAGCAGAAACTATCTCCCTGGAGTACCCACCCTTCTGTCCCTATGATCACCTATGAGTTGATGGAGAATGTATAAAGCTTCCCACTTGGGTCAGATGTGATCAAAGATTTAGAAGGCAGCCAACGGGAACCCCTGAGGGACAACACATCTAATTCTTCAGCTATTCCTCTCATACTTTCCTTAAAAAAAAAAAAAAAAAAAAAAAAAAAAAAAAACCTTACAATTTGCCAAGTGGTGGCACACACTTTTAGTCCCAGCACTTGGGAGGCAGAGGTAAGAGGATTACTGCGAGTTTAAGGCCAGCCTGGGACTACAGCGTGAGTTACAGGTCAACCCAGGCTACAGTGAGACCCTACTTTGAAACCCTGACCCCCCCCAAAAAAAAGCCTTTACTATTTTCTTCATACCCTTTCTCATTAGCAATAGCAGTGTTTATCTTCTTTCCTTTTCCCCCCTCCTTCCCTCCATCTTTCCTTTCTTCCTTCCTCCCTCCCTTCTTCCTTCTTCTCTTCCTCTCTCCCTCTCTTCTTTCCTCTCATTCTAAAAAAATTTCTTTTTCTGGGCTAGAGAGATGGCTCAGCAGTTAAGGCACTTGCCTGCAGAGCCTAATGACCCAAGTTCAATTTCTCAGTACCCATGTAAAGCCAGATTAACTCTGGTGCATGTATCTGGAATTCATTTGCAACAACTAGAAGCCCTGGCATGCCCATTCTCTCTCCTCCCTCTCTCTTTCGCTGTCTTCTCTCTCTCTGCTTGCAAATAAGCAAATAAATAAAAATATTTTTTAAAATTTCATTTTGGGCTGGGCATGGTGGCACATGCCTTTAATCCCAGCACTCAGGAGGCAGAGGTAGGCGGATCGCTGTGAGTTCGAAGCCACCCTGAGACTACATAGTGAATTCCAGGTCAGCCTGAGCTAGAGTGAGACCCTACCTCGAAAAAAAATATTTTTATTGGGCTGGAGAGATGGCTTAGTGGTTAAGGCGTTTGTCTGCAAAGCCAAAGGATCCCAGTTCGACTCTCCAGGACCCACATAAACCAGATGCACAAGGGGTCTCATGCATCTGGAGTTCGTTTGCAGTGGCTGGAGGCCCTGGCGTGCCCATTCTCTCCCTCTCTCTTTCTCTCTCTGCCTCTTTCTCTCTCTCTCAAATAAATAAATAAATAAAATATATTAAAAAAAAAAAAAAAAAAAAAAACCTCTGTGGCCAGGCGTGGTGGCGCACGTCTTTAATTCCAGCACTTGGGAGGCAAAGGTAGGAGGATTGCCATGAGTTTGAGGCCACGCTGAGACTATATAGTGGGTTCCAGGTCAGCCTGGGATGGCTTAATGGTTAAGGTATTATTTGCCTGTGTGTCGTCTAAGGAGCCAGGTTTAATTCCCCAGGACCCACATAAACCAGATGCACAAGGGGGCACATGTGTCTGGAGTTCATTTGCAGTGGCGGGAGGCCCTGTCATACCCATTCTCTTTCTTTCTCTCTCTCTCTCTCTCAAATAAATAAAATAAATAAAAAATACCTGCCGAGCATGGTGGTGCAAGCCTTTAATCTGAGCACTCAGGAGGCAGAAGTAGGAGGATCGCTATGAGTTTGAGGCCACCCTGAGACTACATAGTGAATACCAGGTCAGCCTGGGCTACAGCGAGACCCTACCTCAAAAAACAAAAATTTTTTTAAATCATTGTGCTTGTGGGTATGATGTGTGTGTTTGCAGTGGGAGTGAGTGTGTGTAGGTGCCAAGCACACATGAGGAGGTCAGAGGTGTCTGTCCATCCTTCCCGTCTATCTTCTTTGAGGTAGTCTTATTCACTGCTGATACACCAGGCTAGCTGGCCCATCACTTTTCCAGGATTCTCCTCTCTCCACCTCCCTTCTTGCTGGGATTCCAGGCATATGCCACTATGTCCAACTTGATGTGGACTCTGGGGATCCAAAGTCAGGTCCTCACACTTACAGGGCAGTTGCTTTGCCTACTGAGACATCTCCCCAGCCCCTGAGAAGTACAAATCTCTTTTGAAAAAATCTTTATTGGGCTGGAGGGATGGCTTAGTGGTTAAGGCACTTGTCTACAAAGCCTAAGGACCCAGGTTTGATTCCTCAGTATCCATATAAGCCAGATGCACCAGGTGGCGCAGACATCTGGAATTCATCTGCAGTGGCTGGAGGCCCTGGTGTACCCATTCTCTCTTTCTATCTGCCTTTTCCTCACTCCTTCTCCCCTCTCTCTCAAATAAAGGAATAAATAAATAAAATATTAAGCTGGGCATGGTGGTGCATGCCTTTAATCCCAGCACTTGGTAGGCAGAGGTAGGAGGATCACCAGAGTTCAAGGCCACCCTGAGACTACATAGTGATTTCCAGGTCCGCCTAGGGCAGTGAAACCCTACCTCAAAAAACCAAAAATAAATAAATAAATAGTTTTTAGAAAAGAAAAGAGACAGAGGAGTGCTCAGCACTGCAATATCTCTATCACACCTTCCAAGGCTCAGGGTCCATTGTGGAAGAGGTGGCGGAAAGAATGTAAGAGCCAAAGGAAGGATAGGACTCCTTACAACGTGCTCCTCCAGACA
Source organism: Dipus sagitta (assembly GCA_036346955.1). Classification (NCBI taxonomy): domain Eukaryota; kingdom Metazoa; phylum Chordata; class Mammalia; order Rodentia; family Dipodidae; genus Dipus; species Dipus sagitta. The sequence goes on along the minus strand of CM070778.1, from coordinate 4,111,674 downwards.
TAACATGGCCTGGATATCCATGACCTCACAGTGCCTGACACTACCTACACAAGACCATCATAATAGGAGGAAAAGATGATGACATCAAAATAAAAGAGAGACTGATTGAGAGGGGGAGGGGATATAATGGAGAATGGAGTTTCAAAGGGGAAAGTGGGAGGAGGCAGGGCATTACCGTGGGATATTGTTTACAATCATGGAAGTTGTTAATAAAAAATAATAAATAAATAAAAGAAAAGTAAGTCACTAAAGTATTTTTATTGGGCCAGAGAAATGGCTTAGTGGTTAAGGTGTTTGCCTGCAAAGCCAAAGAACCCTGGTTCAATTCCCCAGGACCCACATAAGCCAGATGCATAAGGTGGTGCACGCATCTGGAGTTTGTTTCCAGTGGCTGGATGTACTGGTGTGCCCATTGTCTCTCTCTCTCTTTCTTTTTCCCCCTCTCTCTGCCCCTTACTCTCTCTCAAATAAATAAAATTAAATATTTTAAAAATATTTATATTAATTTGCAAGCAGAGGAAGATAGAGTGAAGAGAGACAGAGAAATGGGTGCATCAGGGGCTCCAGCTTCTGCAAACAAACTCCAGACTCATGCACCACTCTGTGCATCTGGCTTTATGTAGGTACTGGGGAATTGAACCCTGTTGTTAGGCTGTGTAGGCAAGCGTCTTAGCCTCTGAGCCATCTCTCCAGCCCCTAAATCTTAACATTCAATTCATTTATATTTCATGTATCTCAATTCAATTTAATTAACATTGATAAAGCTGATCACACTCCACTTTGTTAATATTTAATTTTTTATTTATTACAGATAGAGAAAATTAGTATGCCAGGGCCTCTAGCCACTGCAAACAAACTCCAGACACATGTGCCACCATGTGCATCTGGCTTATGTGGGTTCTGGGGAATTGAACCTAGGTTCTTAGGCTTTGCAGGCAAGTGTCTTAACTGCTGAGCCATCTCTCCAGCCCACACTCCACTTTTTGATTTAGGCCCATGTTATCACCCTGCTGAGATCTTCCTTAATCCTGTGAAACAAAATTTTTTAAAAATTGTTTTTATTTTTGGTTTATTGAGGTAGGGTCTCGCTCTAGCCTAGGCTGACCTGGAATTCATTATGTAGCCTCAGAGTGGCCTTGAACTCATGGCAATCCTACTACTGCCTCCCAAGTGCTGGGATTAAAGGTGTGCACCATCACGCCTGGGTCCTTTTTTTAAAAAATTTTAACATATTTTTTATTTGTTTGAGAGAGAGAAAAAGAAAGAAAGAGGCAGATAGATAGAGAGGAAGATAGAATGGGTGCACCAGGGCCTTCAGCCACTACAAAGAAACTTCAGATGCATGTGCCACCTTGTTCATCTGGCTTATGTGGGTCCTGGGGAATCAAACCTGGGTCATTTGGCTTTGCAGGTAAGCACCTTAACCACTAAGCCATCTCTCCAGCCCTTTTTTTAAAAATAATTTTTAAAAAATTTATTCATTTGAGAGAGGAAGAGGTAGAGAGAGAGAGGGGAATGGGCGTGCTAGGGCCTCTATCCACTGCAAACTAACTCCAGATGTATGTGCCACCACATGCATCTGGCTTACGTGGGACCTGGAGAATCGAACGAGTCCTTAGGCTTCACAGGCAAGTGCCTTAATGGCTAAGACATCTCTCCAGCCCAAATTGCTTTTTAAACAGTGAAAAAATGTTGAAATAAAATCATAGCTGGGGCTGGAGAGATGGCTTATCTTATGAAGCCTAAGGACCTCAGTTTGAGGCTCAATTCCCCAGGACCCACATAAGACAGATGCACAAGGTGGCGCATGCGTCTGGAGTTTGTTTGCAGTGGCTGGAGGCCCTGGAGCGCCCATTCTCTCTCTATCTGCCTCTTTCTCTCTCTGTCTGTTGCTCTCAAATAAATAAAAATTAAAAAAAAATAAAATAAAAAATAATTTGGGGGCCTGGAGAGATGGCTTAGCTGTTAAGGTGCTTTCCTGCAAAGCCAAAGGACCCAGGTTCAATTCCCCAGTACCCACATGCAGCTAGATACACAAGATGGCACATGCGTCTCTGGAGTTTATTTGCAGTAGCTAGAGGCTCTGGTGTACCCATTCGTTCTATGTGCATTTTTCACTCTTTCTCAAATAAATAAATAAATAAATAATTTAAAAAAATTTACCGATCCCAGCACTCAGGAGGCAGAGGTAGGAGGGTTGTGGTGAGCTCAAGAGCCAGCCTGAGACTACATAGTAAATTCCAGGTCAGCCTGTCAGTCTGGGCTAGAACAAGACCCTACCTTCAAAAACAAAAACAAGCAATTTGAAAACAACTTTTTTTTTTTTAATGCCAACTGTCAAAGCATCCCACTCCCTTTGATGAAAGGGTGAAAATCTGGACCCTCCGAGGAGAGCAAACCCAGCATACCGCAGACTGAAGACGATTCCCACAGAACCTTACCAAATGTTTTAAGCACTGGAAGCATTTGGAACAAGTGTCGCCTCCCGGTGAGATGATTTGAAGGGAATTCTCCTCAAAAAGAGAAATGGCTCCTAGGGCATTTGCCTATAAATTTGCCTCATTACTTGATAGTCAAACTGCACACCACCTTAGAGTTTCCAATCCCAGTGGGCAGAGCCTATGTGATGGGTGCGTTCTTCTTGGCTCATTTGTTAAAGTGTTGCTGGTGGAGCTGAGCCTTAAGTTCCCCCAAAGGGCTATTTATATTCGCCATGAGCTGAACCCTTAACCTCTAGGATCAGTCATGGGGGAGGCAGGTGGACAAACGAAGATGCCCAAGATAATCAATTGCCAGCATGTCTAAACACACGTCAGACCGATGGAGGATGAATCCCACGACTTCCCACCATAACGGACACGCAGAAAATATGACTGCACAGCAAGCTCGTGCGGCAGGCTTTACAACGCTCTGCTAAACTAAGGCAGCCCCAGCCCCAGCGAGTAAGGCTCACCACGGCACCTTTCCGCGACTGTCTTCCTCCTTACTCAGGTCCAGGGTCAGAGCGCTCTGCCTTTCCCCTCTCTTCCCAACATCCACTCTGTCACCAAGCGTTTTTGGGTTTCTTTTTTGTTTGTTTGTTTCTGAAGTAGGGTCTTCTTCTAGCTCAGGCTGTCCTGGGATTCACTATGGAGTCTCAGGATAGCTTCGAACTCATGGTGATCCTCCTACCTCTGCCTCTCGAATGCTGGAATTAAAGGTGTGTGCCTCCACGCCTGGCCATACACTTTTTCCTTTCTCTTACTCTCAAATAAAGAAGAAAAATGTATATAAACACACACACACACACACACACACACACACACACACACAGTTTTTACATGTGTGACACTGTTCAAACGACTTCAACCACTCTCTGATACATACAAGATATAGTCCATGAGTTTTGGTCCTTTATTTCAGACAGTCGTCAAGTTTCAAGATCTAGCCAAGTACACTGTCTGTGAACAAGCAATCCTCTTGGTGAGGATCTTAGCTCAAGCCATGCCCTTTTTCTTTCTATCTTCTTTTCTTTTCTTTTAATATTTATTTATTTATTGGTTTTTCGAGGTAGGGGCTCACTCTAGCTCAGGCTGACTTGGAATTCACCATGGAGTCTCAGGGTGGCCTCGAACTCACGGTGATCCTCCTACCTCTGCCTCCCAAGTGCTGGGATTAAAGGTGTGCGCCACCACGCCTGGCTGGCCATGCCCTTTTTCATTCCATCCCACCTTGTCTCTCATGTCCTTTGGGACCTGGGCTCTTTAGAGAGTGGGGGATTCAGCTGCAAGTAAGTCCTGAAGCTCTTTCCTTGGAGCTGTGTGGTAGGAACACTTGGCACCCACGCTACTTGTTGGCATTTAGCCCAGGGCTTCTTCAACAATTCGAAATGTTTAATGTTTCTCCTCCATCAGTTCTTCTAGCTGGGCATGGTAGTGCATTCCTGTAATCTGCGCTTTCGAGGTGGAGACAGGAGGATAGTTTAAGGTCATTTTCATAGTTAGTTTGAAGCCAGACTGGGCTACAGTGAGAAAGAAAGAAGGAAAGAGAGAGAGAGATCAGCTTGGGCTAGAGCAAGACCCTACCTCGAAAAACAAAACAAAACAAAACAAAAATGCCAGTGTAGTGGGGCATGGTGGCCCACGATCTTAATCTGAGCATTCAGGAGGCTGAGGAGGAAGGAGATCACTGTGAGTTCCAGGCCAGCCTGGGACTACAGAGTAACTTTTAAGTCAGCCTGGGCTATAGCGAGACCCTATCTCAGAAAAAAAATAAAAATTACCACTCAGGAAGCAGAGGTAGGAAGACCACCGTGAGTTCAAGGCCATCCTGAGACTACACAGTGAATGCCAGGTCAGCCTGGACTAGAGTGAGACTGTGCCTTGAAAAAAAAAGAAAATAAAAGAATTACCAGTGTGGGGCTGGAGAGATGGTTCAGCAGTTTGTAAGGTGTTGCTTACAAAGCCTGCCAGCCTGGGTTCAATTCCCTAGCCACCTCATAAAACTGGACCCCAAAAACTGGCACAAGCATCTGGTGGGCCTATGAACATATACATGCAAATAAATAATAAAATTATTTTTAAAAAAGAATTCTTTAGGGCTGGAGAGATGGCTTAGCGGTTAAGCGCTTGCCTGTGAAGCCTAAGGACCCCGGTTCAAGGCTCGACTCCCCAGGACCCACGTTAGCCAGATGCACAAGGGGGCGCACGCGTCTGGAGTTCGTTTGCAGTGGCTGGAGGCCCTGGCGCGCCCATTCTCTCTCCCTCTCTCTATCTGCCTCTTTATCTCTCTGTCTGTTACTCTCAAATAAATAAATAAAAATAACAACCAAAAAAAAAAATTAAAAAAAAAAAAAAAGAATTCTTTAGCTGAGCACGGTGGCACATGCTTTTAACCCCAGCACTGGGGGCGGGGGGGGAGAGGTAGGAGGATTGCCATGAGTTTGAGAACACCCTGAAGCAACATAATGAATTCCAGGTCAGCCAGGGCTACAGTGAAACCCTACCTCAAAAAAAAAAAGCATTCTTTCTCTTTCTTTGGCAAATAAAATAAATAAATAATTTTTTTTAAAAAAAAGGGCTGGAGAGATCACTTAGCAGTTAAAGCATTTGCTTGCAAGGCTAAAGACCCAGGTTCGAATCCCCAGAACCCATGTAAGCCAGATGTACAAGGTGGCACATGTGTCTGGAGTTTGTTTACAGTGGCTGAAGGCTCTGGCGTGCCCACTCTCTCTCTCTCTTAAATAAATAAATAAAAATTTTAAAAATGAACTGCCACTGTGTATCCAACACATAATGTCCATTGTGCCATACAATTTATGTGGATTATTTCATTTATCCCCTTCTGCCACCTGACGAACCAGAAGCAATTATAATCCTTATTTTACCGATGAAGAAACAGAAGTTTAGAGAGGCCAAATAATTTATCCACAGTCATCCAGCTAGTGAGAAGAGAAACCAGGACTGAACTCAGGTGCTCTGATTCCAGACTCATTGCTCTTAACCACCTTGCTGTGGCCACACTTGAATAACGGGATAACCCAACAAAAGACTTCAGGTACACTGTGATACTGATAATAATAAAAATCTTCCACAGGGACTGGAGAGATGGCTCAGCCATTAAGGAGCTTGCCTGCGAAGCCTAAGGACCCATGTTTGACTCTCCAGATCCCATGCAAGTCAAGTGCACAAGTGAGGCAAGTGTAAGGTCACACATGCCCACTAGGTGGCACAAGCATCTGGCGTTCAGTTGCAGTAGCTGAGGCCCTGGTGGGCCAATTCTCTCTCTCCCTCTCTCTCTCTCTCTCTCTCTCTCTCTGTCTCTCTTTCACTCTCTAAAAAATTTTAAAATCTTCTATGGGAAGTGAGGCTCTGATCTTCTTATAAAAATTTTGCTTGTATGTGTGTGTTGTGATCATCCGGGTTTCTTGTCATTATAAAGGGAACACCAGATACTTTAATTACACTGCTGTTCCCAACACCCCCACCCCGGGGGAGGCAGGGTCTCCCTCTAGCTCAGGCTGACCTGGAATTCACCATATAGTCTCAGGGTGGCCTCGAACGCTCAGTCTCTCAGTGATCCTCCTACCTCTGTCTCCTGAGTGCCTGGCTTTGCACTACTTTTTTTCCATGGGTAGTTGGAGAATTGAACACAGGTGTATGTTTGTAAGCAAGCACTTTTAACCCTGAGCCATTTCCCTGGCCCCTTAAGTGGCTTTATTTTATTTTATTTATTTATTTATTTGAGAGAGAAGAGAGAAAGACACAGATAGAGAGGGAGAGAGAACAGGTGCACCAAGTCTTCTAGCCACTCCAGACGCAAGCATCACCCTGTGCATCAGGCTTACATGGGTACTGGGGAATCAAACATGGGTCTTTAGGCTTCACAGGCAAGAGTCTTAACTGCTAAGCCATCTCTCCAATCTTCAATCCTTTCTTTTTTTTTTTTTTGGTTTTTCGAGGTAGGGTCTCACTCTAGCCCAGGCTGACCTGGAATTCACTATGGAGTCTCAGGGTGGCCTCGAACTCACGGCGATCCTCCTACCTCTGCCTCCCGAGTGCTGGGATTAAAGGCGTGTGCCACCACGCCCGGCTTCAATCCTTTCTTGAACAAACCAAATAAAAGGAACTGCAAAGTTGGGTTAGCAGTTAGTTTGAGCTTTAAAGGGCTACTTAATTTTTTTTTTTTTTTTTAAGCTGGGCGTGCTGGCACACGCCTTTAATCCCAGTGCTTAGGAGGCAGAAGTAGGAGGATCACCATAAGTTCGAGGCCACCCTGGGACTACATAATGAATTCCAGGTCAGCCTGGACTAGAGTGAAACCCTACCCCGAAAACCCAAAATAATAATAATAATAATAATAAATAAAGATAAAATTTACCAGTAGTGTAGGATTATGAAGAGTGTGCGTCAAAACTCAGGACAGCATGAGTTTCACAGAATTTCTGTGTTTCTAAGTCCCAGACTAGGCCAAAAATGGAAGTGTTGTATGTGTTCAGACATCAAGACGTCTCAGCAAGCAGTCCCTGTTACAGCCAGCTGATGTCACGCAGTTGGGGCGGGGAAGATGATGGAGGAAAGAAACAATAGAAGAGACAAAAGGAAAAGAGGGAAAATGGAGCAAAAAAGTGTTGATGGAAAATATGGCAGGAGGGCTGAGTGGAAAGAAAAAGAAGAAAGAGAGCCGGGTGTGGTGGCGCACGCCTTTAGTCTCAGCATTCGGGAGGCAGAAGTAGGAGGATCGCTGCGAGTTCGAGGCCACCCTGAGACTCCATAGTGAATTCCAGGTCAGCCTTCAGCCTGGACTAGAGCGAGACCCTATCTTGAAAAACCAAAATAAATAAATAAAGAAGAAGAAGAAGAAGAAGAAAGAGAGGAAGATGAATCTGAATCAAGAGTCACAGTCTTAGCCACTTCTCTCTCCCAACCCTAAACAGGCCCAAAGCTTCTCGTCCAGGCCTGTAACCCAGAGGTATACGGATGGACCCACACCCTCGGACCCTCCAGGGAGCTGTCCCCGGGGGCCCAGGGGACAAAAAGGGCAGAAGGGGACCCCCCTCTGCTTTCCCTAGGAAGTTGCCCGTTTCCTGAGGCCATCTCCTTGCATTGCTGCCTCCCCAAAGACCCCAGGCTGGCTCGGGCAGCCCCCCTCTCCTCCATCCCCGCCCCCACGGCTCCTCCGAAGGGGCTCGCGCCTCCCTAATGTTCTCCGGTGTCTGTCTGAGCCATCCATCACGGGTGGCAGGCGGGGGAGGGAAACATGAAAAAGAGCCTATTTGGCTATTAACATCCCCTCCCGCTTTGTTGTCTCCCTCCTCCCCACTCCCTTAGCAGCCCCCACCCCCCCAAAAAAAAAACCTCATCCAGCCCCTCCCTCCCTCCCTCCCTCCCTCCCTCCCCCCCCCCCCGTTTTGCAGGAGACAAAACCAGACTGACATGCTGAAGACTCAAACATTAATCAAACTGCGCTCCGGAACAACCTTTCCCTCGCATTAATAAATACATTTGCGGCCCCTCATTGGACAGTTGGCCTAATTTGTTTCTTTTTCGCGGGGTGGCGTGGGGGGTGTCGGTGGGGGTGGGGGAGGGAAGCCGCCGCGCCCGCGCCCCCGGGCTCCCGGCAGCTCCGCGCAAAGCAGATGTTCCGCCGCGGACGCCGAGCCGCGCCGAAGCCGTTCGCCCCGGAGGCCGCGGTTGCCATGGCGACGGCCGGGCCGCCTGCTGTCGCCCGAGCACGCCGCCGTCTCGCCCGCTCGGTGATTACCTCCATCTCGGCCGCGTGCGCCATACGGCCGGGGTTCTAATCAGCTCCCCTCCCCCTCCCCTCCCCTCCCCTCCTCCTCCGCCCAGCCCACCACCCCGGTTCAGCGACACCCCCAAGCGCAGCATCCTTAGGACCCGTTAAGAGAAGAGCCGCGGGTACATCCTCCCAGCAAGCGGCCCAGCCCTGTGCTCGCTCCCTGGTTCGGGGACGACTGGTCCCAGTGGAGAAGTGGTTGTGCGCCCATCCCCCACCACACACACACACGCACGCATACACACACACGCACGCACACACACGCACGCACACACGCACACTCCCCAGGCCGGCTATCTTTGGTGGCACCGGATCTCCAGGGCCCAGCTCCTAGCGCTGCTCCTGGGCTCTCCTCCATCACTCGCTTCCTGGGTTAGATCCCTGGAGGTCCCTGGGAGCGACAAGACCAGGCAGCCGTAGTTCGTTCCCCAGGCCTGGGCCACTCTGATTCTGAAGTTGCTGGCAAGGATTTCTACTTAGACTGGAGAAGGGGCCTGGGGGGAGGGGGGGGCTAGGCACAGGATTTCTAGAGCCATCTCTGAGTATCAGCCTGGCCTGTGGAATTAATTTCAGGCTAAGGGGAAGGTCTTCAAATGTCTCATGCCTGTAATCCCAGCCCATGGGAGGCTGAGGGAAATTCAAAGGACAGTCAACCTGGGCTACAGGGTGAGTGAGATCCAGTCTCCTCAAAAAAAACCAAAACCATGGACTGGGCGGATGGTTCAGTGGATAAAGCATTTGCCATACAAGAGTACCTCAATTTGGGGCCCCGAGAGATGGCTTAGCAGTTAAGGCGCTTGCCTACGAAGCCTAAGGACCCAAATTACCCACTTAAAGCCGCATTCACAAGGTGGCGCATGCGACTCGAGTTCATTTGCAGGAGCTAGAGACCCTGGGGAGCCCATTCTGTCTCTCTTGTAAATAAATAAACAAAAATAAAAAACGAGTACCAGATGCTAATAGATAGCACGGGCATCTGTAACCCCAGGATGCCTATAACGAGAAGGGAGGCAAAGAAAGGAGAATCCTCTGGAAGCTCACAGGCCAGCGAGGTTGGTAAATGCAGTGGTGAACAAGATACTCTGCCTCAAACAAGGTGGAAAGTGAGAACCAGCACCCAATGGTCCTCTGACCACACGTGCACCATGGCACATGGGCCCACATTCATACACGTGAACACTCACACATACACACAACAAAAATAAATATTAAATAAAGACTTCTAAAATTAAAGAAAGAAAGAATGTAGTAATGGTAGTCTAAAAGGAGAAAAGAGTAACACAAGTCAGACACTCAAACCATGCAGGCCTGGCTGGGGAAAGGCCTGTGGCTCCCAGGACCCATTCTCCATTATCTCATATACTGTGACTTCCAAGCTTCCTGGCTATGCATGATTTGCTTCCCGGTGATCACTGATGCACCTCCAGCTGACAGGCAGCCTGTGAAGCCACTTCCAGGAGGCTGGCTAGAGGGCAAGAGGCAGCAGCGCTCAGGGATTGAGATGCCTGGAGATCTTTCTGTTGGGGAGGACCGTTCTCTTCCTGAGACTTTGAGGTTTCGTTGCAAGATCCCAAGTATCATCGCCCTTTCCAAACATTCCTGGCTTCGGGAGAAATAAGGCAATCCCAGAAGTCACGAGCAAGCCAGCTGCCCAGAGGGGCCTCAGGTGACAGCAGAGAGATGGCAGGGAGACGAAATCCTGAGTGCAGATTTCACGTCTCAGCTTGAAGCACAAGCCAGGAAGCCCGGGGTGGTTGAAGTGAAAAATAATTCTGCTCCAAGGGAGGGACCCCTTGGTGTGATTTAAAGTGGAAACACACATGTTGCTGAAGTTATTGATGCAGGAAGACATGGATGCTTGTATATACACTCCCACAGCATCCCGAATGCCAGCCTCCTCCCTATTTGTCTGCAGTCCTGAGCCAAAGAAGCAAGTAAGGAATTACAACAACTGCGGCTCTTGGTTCTCTCTGGACTCCATTAAGAATTCTCATGTCAGGGCTGGAGAGATGGCTTAGCGGTTAAGGTACATGCCTGTGAAGCCTAAGGACCCCGGTTCAATTCTCCAGGTCCCAAGTAAGACAGATGCACATGGTGGTGCATGCATCTGGAGTTCATTTGCAGTGGGTAGAGGCCCTGGTGCTCCCATTCTCTCTCTCTCTCTCTCTCTTTCTTTCTCCTTCTCTCTGTCTCTAATAAATAAATAAAAATAAAATCTTAAAAAAAGATAAAAACAAAAAAAAAGAATTCTCATGTCAGGGCTGGAGAGATGGCTTAGCGGTTAAAGCGTTTGCCTGCAAAGCCAAAGGATCCCAGTTCAATTCTTCAGGACCCATGTAAGGCAGATGCACAAGGGGGCACATGCCTCTGGAATTTGTTTGCAGTAGCTGGAGGCCCTGGAGCACCCATTCTCTCTCTTTCTCTCTCTCTCTCTGCCTCTTTTTCTCTCTCAAATAAATAAGATATATTTAAAAAAGGGGGGGGAGAGATGGTTTAGCGGTTAAGTCACATGCCTGCGAAGCCTAAGGACCCAGGTTCAATTCTCCAGGTCCCATGTAAGCCAGATGCACATGGTGGCACATGCATCTGGAATTCATTTGCAGTGGCTAGAGGCCCTGATGTGCCCATTCTCTAGCTCTCACTCTCTCTCTATCCCTCTCTCTGTCTGTAATAAATAAATAAAAAATATTCTCATGTCTGGCTGGGCATGGTGGTGCATGCCTTTAATCCAAGCAATGGGGAGACAGAGGTAGGAGGATCTATGTGAAGTGAGTTTGAGGCCTGTCTGAGACTGCATAGTGAATTAATTCCAGGTCAGCCTGGGCTAGAGCAAGACCATACCTCGAAAAAAAAAAAAAAAAAAAAAAAAAAGAATTCTCATGTCTCTTAGGGCTGGAAAGATGGCTTAGTGATTAAGGTGCTTGCCTGTAAAGCCAAAGGATCCAGTTTTGATTTTCCAGTACCCACATAAAGCCAAATGCACAAAGTGGAACATGCATCTGGAGTTCATTTGCAGTGGCTAGAAGCCTTGGCATGACCATTCTCATTCTCTCTCTCTTTCTCTCAAATATATATATATGTGTGTAATTTTGTTTTGGTTCTGGTTTTGGTTTTTCGAGGTAGGGTCTCACTTTAGCCCAGGCTGACCTGGAATTCACTATGGAGTCTCAGGGTGGCCTCAAACTCACAGCAATCCTCCTACCTCTGCCTCCTGGGTGCTGGGATTAAAGGCGTGTGCCACCATACCCGGCTTTTTTTTTTTTTTAAGAATTCTCAGAGGGGGAGAGGATATGGTGAAGAGTGGAGTTTCAAAGGAGAAAGTAGGGGGGAGGGAGGGAATTACCATGGGATATTGTTTACAACTATGGAAGTTGTCAATAAAAAAATATTAAAAAAAAAAAAAGAATTCTCAGATCCTACAGAGAGAATTCTAGGTCAGCCTGAGCTAGAATGAGACTCTACCTTGAAAAAGCAACAACAAAAATTGGCCTGAAGAGATGGCTTAGCAGTTAAAGACACTTGCTTGCAAAGCCTGCTGGTCTTGGATTGATTGCTCAGTACCCATATAAAGCCAGATGCACAAAATGGTGCATGTGTCTGGAGTTTGTCTGCAGTGGCTAGAAGCTCTGGTGTGCTCTTGCTCTCTCTCTCTAATAACTAAATAACTAAGTCCTTTTGAGATCTAGACCAATCCTTCGGACTATGAATGAGAAACTGAGGCTCAGAGAGGGATTCTGGCTGACCCAAGACCCCATAGCTAGCAAACAGTTGGACCCGCCTGGCTTTCTGCTATGGTGGCCTCTGGGGAAGCTCCCCCGCCCCGCCGCACCCCCCCCTTCGGAAACTGGTTTCTAAGAGGCACAGACAGAATTCCAAAAATCTCAGGCCTTTCCAAGACCCTAGTCACCCTGTCCCCTGAAGGCCTGTCACCTGAACCGGCCCCACTGGAGTGACAGCTCCCGTTGGCCCTGGCCGTCCTGGGGCCTCTCCTGGGGGGGGGGGGTAGGAGCATTTGTGAGGCCTTCTTCAGAAGCTCTCTTTGTCCGTCTGTCACTCAGAAGGGAACGGCTGAGGGGAGAGGTCAGGTTGGGCGGTGGGCAGGGAGAAAGAGGCTTGCCCTGTCAAGGAGGGCTTGGGAAGAAGGCTCCCTTCTCTTCTTCCTCACCCCCCCCCCAACTCCTTCCCAGCTCCTCTGCTGGCTCCTTCATTTCAGGACCAGGGTGGCAACTGTCCACAAAGGCTCTTGTCTCCTTGCCATGAGAAATCTTGGCTCCTCATTGGAAAGCTATTCCCTCACCCTGTCCTCTCTACAGGAAGAGGCTGGGAGCCATTCTAACTCAAATCCACTGAGCAGGGGAGAGGTGCCATCATACGCCCTCCCTCTGGACTCCACTCTAGCCCCTGCCTTTCTCTCTGAGGTCCCCCACCCCATCAGATTCCTCAAACTCCCCCACAGCGCTCACTGCGATTTCACACAGTCCTATCCCCTGAAAGCCCCTGTGTCCAGGCTTCCACAGTACACTGATGCATCCCCCCGCATTGCGCCCTTTCGAGCTCCCCTAGTCTCCCCATATTCAACTGCTTTCAGCTCTTTCTCTCTTTCTGTCTTGATATCTGTCTGTCTCTCTCCTTTCTCTCTCTCTCTCTCTCTCTCCCCCACTGTACACAAACTATCTCCCCAGATCCTGCTGTTTCCAGGTTCCCCTATATTTTCCCGGTACACAAATTGGCCTCCCCGGATTCAGCAGTTTCCAGAACCCCTTTGCTCTCTCACTAGGCAGTTCCATCTCCCCAGATTCAGCTGTTTTCAGGCTCCCCTCATTTGCAACTGTACACGGTTACCTCTCCCAGGTTCTACTGTTTCCAGGCTCCCCTATTTCCCTTGTACACGCATCAGTCTCCAGCTTATGTTGATCCCAGCTGCCTAAGGGATTCAGTGGGTTTAAGGAGAGTGGAAGGATGAAGACAGTCAGAAAAAGGAGGAGGAGGAGGAAAAAGATTGTCATTGGGAATACTCTTTAGTTATTTCTCCTGTGACCTAGAGACCTAAGCTGTTTGCACCCAAGCAGCCTCTGGGCCACTGCTTGTACAAATAGATCCCTTAAGGTCACCTCCCCGGGACAACCTCCCCGGGACATCCCCATTCCCTCCTCCCTGCTGCTGCTTGGAGTCTGAGCTTCAAGCTGAGCATCCCTAAGGCTCATCTTGGCGGGCTGCTCAGTAAACACATGCAGTCAGGTGCAGTAGGCAGCGGCCTTCCGAAGCCTTGGGTCCGGCCTCCTTGCTCCTCTCTCCTTGTCTTCTCTGCCTCCCACCTGCTCCACCTCAGCTCCCTTCAATTTATTCACACAGAACCTAAAGGAGTCTGCAAAATGCATTCCCACAACAAAGAGAAATACTGAGCTGGGGATCCACTCCTCCCTTCTTTCTTTCAGTTTTCAGAATCAAGAAGCAGCAAGCACAGGCCCTGGAAACCAGCATCCCAGCATGCTCTCCGGGCATGCAAACAGTTGTTTCACCCTTGATCCACAAAAGCAGGGGAAGGCTGGGGATATGGCTCAGTTGCCAGAGTGCTTGCTTAGCTTGCGTAAAGCCCTGGGTTTGATCCACCAGTATAGCATAAAATTTAGCATGGGGCTGCAGAGATGGCTCAGCAGTTAAAGGCATGGGCCTGCAAAGCCTGCTGGTCTGGGGTTCCATTCCCCAGTATTGATATAAAGCCAGATGCACAAAGTGGCAAATTCCTCTGGAGTTCATTTTCAGCCCTGGCTCACCCATACTTTCTCTGTCGCTGTTTCAAATAAATAAATAGAAACATCATGGTGGCATCCTCCTGTAATCCCAGCACTTGGGAGGTGAAGGCAGGAGGGTCAGAAGAAACTCAAAGTGTCATTGGCTGCATAAAGAGTTTGAGCACACGCCTTTAATCCCAGCACTCAGGAGGCAGAGGTAGGAGGATTGCCATGAGTTCGAGGCCACCCTGAGACTACAGTAGTGAATTCCAGGTCAGCCTAAACTAGAGCGAGACCCTACCTTGGAACCAAAAAAAAAAAAAAAAAAAAGGCTAGAGAAATGGCTTTGGCTTAGTGGTTAAGGCGCTTGTCTGCGAAGCCTAAGGACCTATGTTCAACTCTCCAGGTCCCACATAAGACAGATGCACAAGGTAATGCAAGGTACAAGGTGGCACATGCGCACAGGGTGTGCACATGTCTGGAGTTCGATTGCAGTGGCTGGATGCCCTGGTGGTCCAATTCTCTCTCTCTTTCTCCCTCCCTCTCACACTTGATCTTGCTCTCTCTTATAAAGAAAAAAAAATTACAGGGCTGCAGAAATACCTTCCTGGTTAAGGCATTTGTCGGCCATGACTAAGGAGCCCAGTTTGATTCCCCAGGTCCCACGTAAGCCGGATGCACAAGGGGGTGCATGTGTCTGGAATTCGTTTGCAGTAGGTGGAGGCCCGGGTGTACCATTCTCTTTTTCTCTCTCTGCCTCCCCCCTTCTCTCAAATAAATTAATTAATTAAATAAAGGCATGAACCACCATTCCTGCCTTAAAACATTACAAAAAAAAAAAAAAAAGGAAAAGGAAAAGGAAAAGAAAGAAGGAAGGAAGGAAGGAAAGAAAGAAAGAAAGAAAGAAAGAAAGAAAGAATGAATGAATGAAAAGAGAAAGGAAGGGAAAATAAAACTTGTAAAGAAAAGTTCGAATGGGGGCTTTAGTTAGGAACCCTACTACTTTTTAAAAATTTTTTATTTTTATTTATTTGAAAGCGACAGACAGAAAGAGGCAGATAGAGAGAAAGAGTGGGCGCGCCAGGGCCTCCAGCCACTGCAAAGGAACTCCAGACGCATGCGCCCCCTTGTGCATCTGGCTTACGTGGGTCCTGGGGAATCGAGCCTCGAACCAAGGTCCTTAGGCTTCATAGGCAAGCTCTTAACCGCTAAGCCATCTCTCCAGCCCTGCTACTTTTTTTAATTGTCCAGCAAGGCACTTTTTTTCACGGAGCTTCTGTTTATAAATGTTAGACTCTGATGCTCTGAAGAAGTCAGGAGTCAAAGCACACCTATAATTCTCAGCTCTGGGGAGACTGAGACAGGAGGATCATAGGTTCAAGGTCAGTCTGTCCTTCATAGAGAGTCCCAGGCCATGCCAGGCGTGGTGGCACACACCTTTCATCCCAGCATTTGGGAGGTAGAAGTAGGAGGATCACTGTGAGTTCAAGGCCACTGTGAGACTACATGGTGAATTCCAGGTCAGCCTGGACTAGAGTGAAACCCTACCTGGAAAAACCAATAAAAGAAAGCAGAAACCAAACAGATTCCCAGGCCATCAGCTGAGGCTCTATCTCAAAATCTCTCTATCTGCCTCTCTCTTTCTCTCTCTCTCAAATAAATAACTAATATATATTTTTTTCTTAATGAGAGAGATCAGGCTGGAGGGATAGCTTAGCAGTTAAGGCGCTTGCCTGCAAAGCCAAAAGACCCAGGTTCAATTCTCCAGGACCCACATAGGTCAAATGCACAAGGCAGCGTTTGCATCCAGAGTTCATTTGGAGCGGTTGAAAGCCCTGGAGTGCCCATTCTCTCTCAAGTAAATAAAATAAATTAAAAACAGAGAGAGAGAGAGAGAGACCCATCATTCCTGATCCATTTTTGTCCCTTACTAGCTGTGAGTCACCCTTTAGGCTTCATTTCATCTTCTCAGGAACTTTAGCCTGTTCTCCCAGAACACCAAAGTTCCTTTTCCTAGTTTGGAATGGAAACTATTCAGTGCTTAACCCCTCGGCCCCTTCCGCAACCAACAACCCTCTACTTGGAGAAGCTGGATCAAATCTCCAGAGTGAAGGGAAGGAGGTATGGTTTCTTTATTTTAAAAAAATATATTTATTTTATTTTTATTTATTGTTTGAGAGACGAAGGAGGGGGGAGGAGAGGGGAGGGGAGGGAGGAGGAGGAGGGAGGGAGGTAGAGAATGGGTATGCCAGGGCCTTCAGCTGCTGCAAATGAACTCCAGATGCATGTGCCACCTTGTGCAGCTGGCTTACATGGGTCCTGGGGAATTGAACCTGGGTCATTTGGTTTTGCAGGCAAGCACCTTAACCACTAAGCCCTCTCGCCAGCCCTGATTTCTTGACAAGTTCCTTTACCATGGGCCCTGCTTTTCCAGAACAATCTTTCTTCCAGACTCCTAGGGTTCAGACCCACTAGCGTGTTCATAGCTATGATATCCTCTCCCACAACACACTGCGTGATCTAGGAGTCTCTAGGAATGGGCTCCTATGCTCAGCGCCACTGTCCAGGAAGTGGGAGAGTTATCCTCCAGGTCTGGTTTCCCACGGGTTGCTTGATCCCTAGTAGGCTGCTTGAGGATGCACATGGCGCTTATCTTACAGCGCCACCTTCTGGGCAAACCTGTGAGAGCCTCTTGTTTTGACTGCCAGGCTGAAAAACACCAAGAACTTTGTTTTGGTTTTGTGGAGGTAGGGTCTTACTCTAGCCCAGGCTGACCTAGAGCTCACTCTTCAGTCCAAGGCTGGCCCCGAACTCACAGCGATCCTCCTACCTCTGCCTTCCTAGTGCTGGCATTAAAGGTGTGTGCCACCACACAACCAAGGTTGGTTTTTTGTTTTTGTTTTTGGTTTTGGTTTCTGAGGTAGGGTCTTGATCTAGCCCAGGCTGACCTGGAATTCACTATGTAGTCTCAGGGTGGCCTCGAACTCATGTGCATCTGGCTTTTGTGGATACTGGGGAAGTGAACCAGCCGACCAAGAGTTTTTGATCTGTTTTTATCTTAACTGTTTCTGAATTCTTTTATCTGTTTTTTGTTTTTTTTCTTATATGTTTCAGAATTCAAATTCTGAATTCTTAACTTCCCAGTCATCTCTTAGGAGAGAATGTTCCAGAAGCCCTCAAAGTATCTGATCACAGGGAATAGTCTCAGGGGTTGGGGACCTTCAATTCACGGAGTCTCAGAGACAACTGAAGGGGCTGAGGAGAGGGCTTAGCAGCTAAGACATTTGCCTGCAAAGCCTAACGGCCTGGGTTTGATTCCCCAGAACCCACATAAAGCCAGATGCACAAAGTGGCATATGCTCACTCACTCATCCATCTATCTATCTATCTATCTATCTTCCTATCTTTCTTTCCTTCTTCCTTCCTTCCTTCCTTTCTCTCTCTCTCTCTCTCTTTCTTTCTTTCTCTACTTGCAAATAACAACAACAACAAAAAATCTGAGGGCCAGGTGTGGTGGTGCACACCTTTAATCCCAGCACTTAGGAGGCAGAGGTAGAAGGATCACCATGAGTTTGAGGCCATCTGAGACTGCAAAGTGAATTCCTGATCAGCTAGAGGGAGACCCGACCTCAAGAAACAAAAACAACATCAACAACAAATTAACAACTGAGGTACAGTTCTTTTTTTTTTTTTTTTTTTTTTTTTTTTTGGTTTTTTCGAGGTAGGGTCTCACTCTAGCCCAGGCTGACCTGGAATTCACTATGGAGTCTCAGGGTGGCCTCGAACTCACCGCAATCCTCCTACCTCTGCCTCCCGAGTGCTGGGATTAAAGGCATGCGCCACCATGCCCGGCTCAGTTCTTTCACTTATTGATAGCATGGGTCCTCAACACACCCACACAAGGCATCCCATCACTCCCTAGGATGCTACTCTCTGACTTTCAGAGTTTTCTTGTATTCTAGGGATGAACACAGGGCCTCATATGTGTTAAGCTTGCCCTTACCTAAGTGAGCTACACCTCCAGCCTTCATATTTTCAAGGCAAGAATCAAGTGTTTGAATAAAGAGAAATCTCGAATCTGTTCAAATGTAATCAGATCTTCTCTCTTGCTACATTTCTTTCCTTTAGGGGACCTGTGTATGTGAAAGTGACTAGAGCGGGTTGTGGTGGTGCACACCTTTAATCCTAGCACTCAAGTGGCAGAGGTAGGAGGATCACCGTGAGTTCGAGGCCACCCTGAGACTACATAGCGAATTACAGGTCAGCCTGGGCCAGGGTGAGACCCTACCTCGAAGAAACGAAAAAAAAGAAAAAAAAAGGGGGGGGGATTAGAGAGTACTAAATATAAAAGACACATAGATAAACTTATTTTAAAAAATCATTTGTGTGTGGATGTGTATGATACATCTGAGTATGGAGGCAGAGGACAACCTTGGGGTGCTTGTCTTCTCCTTTGGGCAGATGCACACACGTGCGGAGACCAGAAGAAAATGTCGGTTTGTTTTGAAGGCAGAAGTACTGCTAAAATACACAGAGTAGCAAACTCAGTAAGTGGCAATTATTTATTCATTGCCCACTGTGCTGGAGTCACAGGCTGTTTGGGGAGAAGCCACCTGTCTCAACTCACTCCAGGCGGACAGACATCTTCTATCAGCTCCCCAGGGAGGTCCACAACACTCTGCAATTTGCCTAAACAAAACAGGAATGGGACTAGGGATGTAACTCCGGGGCTGAACGGAAGAGCACCTGGTGAGCATGTGCAGGACCCTGGCTTTCATCCCCAGCACAGTGAAGCAACAATCAAAATCAGGGCCCAACACACAAGAAAGCAGGAGACCCACTGCCCACGGCTCTGCATATACTGTTGCTGCTTTGGTAGTGACTCTTTCCCCATATGCTTCCTGTCACTTACTATGTAATGCGTCATCTACTCTGCGAATGTTTATAGTTTCCCTATCTCTATACATGATTTCATTCTCAGCCAAGTTGTAATCTACCTAGATCACAGATTGTGTTTCCCAGTTCATTTGAGAAGTTCTCATCCGCACCCCCACCCCCAGTAAAGCTATATGGTTCAGAACAGCCAGTTAATAAATGTCTGTTGGAAGAATTTGGCCCTAATGAGTTTAATTCAGGCCAGGCGTGGTGGCCTTTAATCCCAGAACTTGGGAAGCAGAGCTAGGAGGATCATACACACATGTGCAAATAAATAAAAATAAGAAAAAAAAATTAGTGTTCCATGTCTTGATATTAATAGGAATGAAAATTCCTAATTAACACTTAAGATGTGTGCTCCCTCCAACAACAACAAAAAAAAAGAAAGTTAATCACATGCTGCCAAATTGTATCCTAGCAGCATTTATATGGTCCTCATGTGTTTGCCTATCTCTTCTTCATCTTAGACGACCCAGAGAAATGACAGTGATTATTAAAGGAATGTATTTTTTTTTCTGAGGTAGGGTCTCACTGACCTGGAATTTACTATGTAGTCTCAGGGTGGCCTTGAACTCACAGCAATCCTCCTACCTCTGCCTCCCAAGTGCTGGGATTAAAGGCGTGCGTCACCACGCCCGCCTGGCTAACCAGGGTCTCTTGCTACTGCAGATGAAGGCCCATCTGACTGACTTAATGGGGGTGGCTGGGGAATTAAACCCGGAACAGCAGGCTTTTGAAAGTAAGTGCCTTTAATCACTGAGTCATCTCCCTAAACCCCACTCTCTGATTTTAAAAGGTATTTGTACCTTGGGCTGGAGAGATGGTTTAGTGGTTAAGGCACTTGCCTGCAAATCCTAAGGACTCAGGCTCGATTCGATTCTCCAGGTTCCACATTAGCCAGTTGTACGTACAAAGTGGCGTATGCATCTGGAGGCCCTGGCACACCCATTTCCTTTCTCTCTCTCTCTCTCTCTCTATATATATATATATATATATTTCTCTTTCAAATGAATAAATAAAAATTAAAAAGTACAAAAAAAGGTACTTGTATCTTGAAATATCCCTGAAGTCCAGTCTCTCCTTTCAACACTCCACAGCTGCATGTAACCAGACTCTTTGCCGCAGCGCTGGGTTCAGAGCAGACACTTAAGTACTAGAATAAATTGAGTCAACAAACAAATACGGTTAGATGAGACCCAGGATGGAAGGAAATATAGTCCAGTGGGGCCGGCCCAATAAATTATTCCCACTGCCTCCACCGAAATCCAGAGGTAAAGATTATCTACCAGGAATTCAGAAATAAGACATTTTCCCCTGTATACCATATCTTTTGGTCTGCTTGCTTGTTTGTTCTGAGACAGGACGGTCTCATTATGAAGCTCAGGCTAGCCTCGAACTCCCGGCTGCCTCAGCCTTTTGAATGCTGAGATTCTGGGAGTCAGTCATGCTTTATAATGAGTTTGAAAAGGCACAGAAAGTTCGGGTGGGTTACTGCCCCCCCCCACACACTCCTACCTCCCTATCAGGCCTGGCTAGTACCTCCTCCACCAATCAGAGCCGCCTCGTGATCTCTCCCTCTCTCTCTCTCTCTCTCTCTCTCTCTCTCTCTCTCTCTCTCTCTCTCCATCCATCACTGTCTGGACGAGGGCCAATCAGACATACCCTGCCTTCGTTTCTGCCAGCCAATTGGGGGAAGGCAGGAGGCGCGTCGAGCCTGGCAGGGGTGGAGGGGGGCGTTCATCTTCAGGTGTTATAAAAAGGGTCAGGGGGCAAGTTCAGACACCTGCCATTTGAGCCGGGCCCTTGTGTGGCTAGCATCCCTCTGCGCCATGTCCCTGCGCCAGGTGCCCACGTTCTTGGGGTCTCAATTTCTGGACGTACCCTGGTGCCAACTCAGCTGGCAGCAAGGGTTGGCTCCCACCCCACCTCGCACACACTCGAGACTTGCTGGATCTCTCCCTAAGGCCCGGGGGGGGGGGGGATGGGAGGAGACGGGAAGGCAAGCCCCCCGCGGGAAAATGCCCTTCCAGAAACCTGGTCCTTGGAGCTCGCCTCCGCGCCAGCCCGCCGACTCCGGCCTGTGGCCGCGCTAATGAGGCTGTCGTCTGCGGGAAGCTGGTGCCCGGGCCAGATCTCTGGGCCCCGGGCCAGGCCTGCAGTCCTGGCGGCTTCCACGGGCTGCGAGCGGGGCGGGGGACACAGCACCAGCGAGGTCTTCGCCTCCGTAGAGTTTGCAACAACTTGGGGCCCCCGGGGAATCGACCCGTTCTGCACAAGCCCCTCGGCTGTGCTTTGCAAATAATTCATGATCTCCCTTGTGTGGGCGAGGAAGCCATCTGTCCCCCAGCACTGCCCACTCCAGAATTTGGCACAAACACCTGAAACTTTCAGAGCCCTCCGCGTACCCCTCGGTAAAATGGGGACAGCACTGAACAATATTCTGGGGGCCAGTTTGTATGAAACGCCTGGCTTCTGCCTGTCCCTACCCATTCTCGTCCCTGTACAATGGAATTTGCAGGGTCCAGGCGGGGCTGCCAGGAAGAGACTTGCCTATCTAGTCTCTTCGGTCGCTTAGGGAACCACTGGGTGGAACCAAGCTCTGGGTATGGTGGCATGCACACCTCTCCCTCCCCTCCTTTGAGCTTTTGCATTATTTGCTGGGAAGGGATGTATACATAGTGTTTACAATGTACGTTTACTTTACCGTGTCTTTGTTACTTTCTCTAATGATAGAAATAGTCAAATGCATTATAAAGAGCCAACCATTTGGTCTTCCTTCCTTCCTTCCTTCCTTCCTTCCTTCCTTCCTTCCTTCCTTCCTTCCTTCCTTCCTTCCTTCCTTCCTTCCTTCCTCTCTCTCTTTCTTTCTTTCTTTCTTTTTGGTTGTTTTCTGAGGTAGGGTCTCACTCTAGCCCAGGCTGACCTGGAATTCACTACGTAGTCTCAGGGTGGCCTCGAACTCACGGTGATCCTCCTGCCTCTGCCTCCCACGTGCTGGCATGAAAGGCACGCGTGGCAACCTTGCACTTCTGATCTCCCAGCCTCTACCTCCCAAGGGCTGGGAACACGGGCCTCAGCCCCAGCCCCTGCTGCCAATCTCCGTTTCATAACGTAGGACGTGATCAGCACAAGGTGCGTTCCTATTAACGCCCAAGGCTCGCCGCTGATTGAAGCCGCAAGCGAAAAGAGCACATCGGGCGGGTCACGCGTGCTGGTTACTGGGGCAACGCCCCGGTGCAGGTGTAGGAGCGGAGCTCTGAACACGCCCAGGCGGGGGTCGGCCCCGCCCGGGAGGCGGGGTTCATCCAGGCCCCGGCCGGGAGGAGTGCCCGCGGTTTCCTCCAGATGGCGCTGTAGGATCGCGGATGGTGCACTGGGGCGGGGCTTCCTCCGCCCGCCGGCTCCGGGAAGGGGCGGGGCCTGCGACCCGCAGGGCATCCTGGGAAACGTGCTGACGGCCGTCCCTATCCTAGAGGAGCTCCCTGCCTGCTTGCACCTCCCGGGACTCAGAAAGTGTTCACGTCCCAGCTTCTGAGACTGGGATAGAGAAGGAAAGTCAGATTACTCAAAAAAGGTTATCCAGATCCGGGCGTGGTGGTGCACGCCTTTAATCCCAGCACTCGGGAGGCAGAGGTAGGAGGATCGCCGTGAGTTCGAGGCCACCCTGAGACTACATAGTGAATTCCAGGTCAGGCTGGGCTAGAGTGAGACCCTACCTCAAAAAAACCAACAAAAAAAAAAGTTACCCGTCTCCATCCTTCGGATCTGCCCCTAAATCCTTCCTCCTCGTGCCTTCTGTGCCGGGGATTCTTCACAGCCGCGGCCTCACATGGATGCCCTGGACGTGCACTGTGGCCACTGGCCGGTGCCTCCTCGCCGTCCCCACGCCCCGACATTACAGTCAGAGCCTGCAAGCTCTAGGGCCCAGGGTGAATGCCAAGCTGGGAATTGCACGGTGTCAGTCATGCCAAGAAAAAGAGCCATACTGTCCCCTATTTGTCAGAGGAAGCCCGACTCCCTTCCTTTCTGGAGACCAGGGATGGAAAAAATGACTCAAGGAATCCCCGGCGGAGCCGCCCTGGGTGTGGCGCACACAGAAAATAGGGGTGCCATCGTTTGCTCTCCCTTTCCTGGAAGCACATGCCACCATTACCACGCCACACTGTCATACCCAGCCCCCCCCCCAGCACATATGGAACCCGGGGTATCAATGTCACACTCCCCTCCCTGTCAGTTTCCTTTCTCTTGACCCACCCTCTCCCCAATCGACTACAGGCATATGCCCGCCGCGTAGTACTGGATACCCCAAAGATGCACCCCGGAGTCCTTATCTGAACACAAAGCAGGCACACGGCACCCACCAAGCAAGGAGATCTTGGGCAAGACACAAAACAGGTTTATTAGGGCTCCAGGCTGAGGCTGATGAAGATCTGAGGGCTCCCAGGGATTCAGAGGCAGGCCACGGTGCTGAGCAGGGGTGAGAGAGCTGGAACCAAGCTTTTGCTTCTCAAAATTCCTAGCCTGAGACTTCAGGAGTCCCTTCTGGGAAGGTAGGGGCATTCCTCTTTTCCCTTGAGGGCTCTGCGCTTTTGCCAGGGTTGGGGCAAAGGTTCTCTGGAGCCAGGGAGCCTTGACTCCGTGGTCTTCATTTCAGTAACGACCACTTGATTTGTTCCTTGGCCGATTGAAGAACCTTGGGTGGGGGGAGGAGGGCGAGAGAAAGAATCCGGGAGAAAGTCAAACGACTTTACTGGTCTTGGCTGTCTGTGCAGACGCTTCTGCAAGCCCTGGTCTCTAGGTGGCAGCAGCCTGCCTCTTATTAGTTTAAATGGGGACACTCGTCAGGAAGGAAAAAGCAGGCCCAAGCCTACCCAGCTCTGGTTATGGTGTCCGTAGCCCTGCATGTGGCTTGCCTCCCTTGCCTCCCCCGCACCATGCCATGCCGTATGAGCTCCTCCTCACAGTGCCCTGCCACTTGGCACTTCAGCAGGCCCCTAGCTCTGGCCTTGGCCAGGGTGTGTCCTCAATACCCCATCCCATCCTCTGCAGATGTGGAAACAGCTGTCTTGGGATAACTGCTGTCAGATGTGTATGCTCCTAATCCTACCAAGTGCACACACAAATTCATATACATACCACTCTGCATGCATGATGTCAACGTAACAGGGGCCCCAGGTGACCCTCATTGTCCCTCCAGCCATGCAGCCACATTCCCTTCCAAAGAAAGCCCATCCACAGCACATGTCCCCTCCTGCAGTCTCCCTCCCTTGCTGGAGATGGTGAAATCCCCTGGCGATTCCAAGGAGGAAAGGAGATTCTTTCTCCTCATGTCTTTTTTTTTTTTTTTGAGGTAGGGTGTCACTCTAGTGCAGGCTGACCTGGAATTCACTATGTCGTCTCAGGGTGGCCTCGAACTCATGGCAATCCTCCTACCTCTGCCTCCCAATTTCTGGGTTAAAAGCGTGCGCCACCACGCTTGGCTTCATGCCACTTTTGCAGCTTCCTTTCCTTTTCTGTGCGTGCGTGTGTGCGTGCGTGCGATGTGGTGTGTGTGCAGGTATGGCGTCCCATGTGTGTGTGGCCAGAGGAGGACGCTGGGTGTCCCCTTCATTACTCATCCATTTGTTTCCTTGAGACCGAGTCTCTTCCTTAATTCCAGAGCTTTGGCATTTCCACAAACCCCAGCAATTCTCAGGTCTCTGCTCTCCACGGGACTGGAGTTACACACGGCCATGGCCATGCCCAGCTATTTATGTGGGTTCGGGAGAATCCAACTCAGAAGTCTCGGGCTCCCTCAGGACCTCATGTTTGCTTGGGAAGTGCTTTTAACCTCTGAGCTGTCTCTCCAGCCCTGCATGCCACAACCAGCTCCTCTAACCTCCTTCCACCCTGAAAACGATCATGTAACTCTATTTATTCCAGCAGGGCGATAAGGGGATACAGTGGGAATGGGACCACCAAGGGCAGTGCTAAATAGTAGGCATCATACCCAAGACTCCCCATCAACAGCAAAGGCCCGTTGGGCATAGACTGCAAGATAAGAGTCATGAGTACCATGGTATGAAGCTTCATAAAAATAGGATTCATTGGGTTGGAGAGAGGGCTTAGCGGTTAAGGCATTTGCCTGCAAAGCCAAAGGACACAGGTTCGTTTCCTCAGGACCCAGGGAAGTCAGATGCACAGGGTGCCCCATGCATCTAGAGTTTGTTTGCAGTGGCACCCATCCTCTCTGTCTCCCTCTTCCTTTTTCTTTCTCAAATGAATACTTTTTTTTTTTTCAAGGTAGGGTTTCACTCTAGCCCAGGCTGACCTGGAATTCACTACTTAATCTCAAGTGACCTCGAACTCACAGCAATCCTCCTACCTCTGCCTCATGAGTGCTGGGATTAAAGGCGTGCACCACTATGCCCACCTTAAAAATATTTTTAAAAATAGGGTTAGTCAAGATGGGCGTGGTGGCGCATGCCTTTAATCCCAGCACTCAGGAGGCAGAGGTAGGAGGATTGCTGTGAGTTCAAGGCCACCCTGAGACTCCATAGTGAATTCCAGGTCAGCCTAGACTATAGCAACACCCTACCTCAAAAATCCAAGAACACAAAATAACATTAGTCTGAGCAGAAAGACCTGCAGACAGACAGAGCAGAGGTCAAGGCAGTCAGCTGGACCAGCGGGAAGTTTGCAAGACTGCCCATAGTGGCTAACCCCCGCCCCCACATGCTTCATGCACTTCCAGATACGATGCCACAGGGAGAGGTATGATAGGCTTTTTCATGGTCAAGGCATTCGGGGGCAAGGCAGAAGTGACACGCAGGGAAAGTTAAACCCCTTAGTAGGCTGAGAAGGTCCTTAACTATCCCAGCATGGACTCAAGTGGTAAGGATTGGGGTTGGAGGAAAACTCCTACTTGGTTAGGCGGAGCCTCCACATTGTTTTGGATTAGTAACCCATCACCCGAGTAGACACCTCACTTTAGGTTCAATCTAACTAAAGCTAGGCCAGATGAGGTGAGAGGTGGTAGCTCACCCACCCATCCTTCAGCGCCCAACTTACCCACCCAGGAGAGTTTAGCAACCTCCAACCTCTCTTCGGGACACAGCCTGTCACCAACTCATCCCTTCCGTCCCTCACCCCTTGCTCCTCAGCTTTGACAGTCTCTCCCTTGCGACCTAGGGCTCTCTCCCTGTCACTTTGGCTTAGATGCAAGGGACTTACGTGGGCCACACTCTGTTCCGTCAGGCCGCTGTCATCTGTCTGCGGGGAAGCAGAGTCAAAGAGAAGGGTCAGCACGGAGAGTTGCGTCAGAGAGGTGGAGGAGGGAGGCTGGAGGGTGACGGGTGCAGTGGCCGGCACAAACGCAGAACTACGCTTCTATTGGGAGTCCTGCAGTCGTCATCTGGAAGCTGGGATCTCAAGGACCTTTCTTTTCCCCCTTCCCTCCCTTCTTCCCTACTTCTCTCCCTTCCATTTGCAGTGCTGAGGGATTAAGCCCAGGGACTCACACATATCAAACAAGTGGTCTGCTACTGAGCTACATCTCCAGCTCTCCTGGGATCCTTCCATTCGTATGGAGGGAAAGGGCGTGGTAGGGAACAAGATGGGAAAAGTACCTTTTGGACTCCAGACATGAGAAAAGCCAAACCAGGCAGAAGCTTCTGTCTACAGCCCCAAGTCCCAAATTCACAGACAAGGCTGCGACTTGGAGTCATGTTGAAGAGGCACTCACACCCCCACATGTTCCTCCCACCACGCACCCAACTGTCCCTAGGGAGTGTGATACCCCAGTGGACGGGCTTCCAACAGCTGAGCCCTGGCAGCCAATAGTGCCCAACGGGGGAGGGAGGACAGGAATGGTAGCGTTGAGGAGATGGGGGGGGGGCAGGCAGGAGGACTTACCCTAAAATTTACTTTCTGGATCACTTGCTGGGGGTCGCTTTCCAGAATGACACTGTAAGAGACAACCAGGGGACAATCTGTGATGTGAGTCTCCCCATCCCTTCTCTTCCAGCCAAGCTGCTTCCCTCTCCTCAGTGAGCCTGCAGGATCTCCCTTCTAGGGGATCTTCCCACACCTGCGCCCCTCCTCCCGCCCCGAGGTTCTTCAGCTCTGCTTCTTCTGCACTTCGTCTCGTGGTCCATCTCCTTGGTCATCACTGGGTAAAAACTGAACTGGGAGGGCCAGGACTGAATTCTCCAGCACCCTCATAAGGCTGGGTGCAAAGTAGCACGTGGACCTGTGATCCCCTCACACCTTCCATAGGAGGTGGTTCCAGGACAGCCTGAAGCTTGAGGGCCAACTAGTCTGACATTCCTTTGCAGTGTGGCCGGTCCTTTGCGGAGGTAAGAGACCCGGACTCAACACAAACACGCTGAAGGTCTTCTCTGCCCTCCACATGAGCCCTGTGGCATGCACACCCATGCACCCACCCACACAGACACAAATAAGCATAAAAACATTGAACTAGCCAGGTGTGGTGGCTCACACCTTTAATGCCAGCACTTGGGAGGCAGAGGTAAGAGGATCGCTGTGAGTTCAAGGCCAGCCTGAGACTACATAGTGAATTCCAGGCCAGCCTGGACTAGAGCAAGACTCTGCTTTGAACTCAAAAACCCAAAAAAATATTGAACTAGGGTCAGGGTAGTCCAGTCTAGAATGATTAGGAGCTTAGAGCGGGAGGGAGTCCCACGCAGAGAGCTGCCTGCAGTTCCTGTAGCACTCCTTCAGGCCGGGGATGCAGTCCCCTGGGGTTCTTAGCCTGTCCTACTGTCACTTATGCTGTGGAGTCATAGTGTACATGAAAAGTGGGACCAGCAGGGCGTGGTGGCACAGGCCTTTAATTCCAGCACTTGGGAGGCAGAGGTAGGAGGATCACAGAGAGTTCAAGGCCACCCTGAGATTACATTGTGAATTCCAGGTCAGCATGAACTAGAGAGAGACCCTACCAAAAAAAAAAAAAAAAAGAAGGACCACATACGGCATGGTGGTTTATACCTGTTATCCCAGCACTTGGGAGGCTGAGGCAGGTTTATAAGTTTAAGGCCTGACTGGGCTACATTGTGAGACCCTATGTCAAACAAAACAAAACACAGGGATAGAGAGATAGCTCAGTAGCTAAGCTAAGGTGCTTGCCTGCAAAGCCAAACGACCCGAGTTCAATTCCCCAGTATCCAAATAAAGCCAGATGCACAAGATGGCACATGTCTGGAGTTCATTTGTAGTGGCTGGAGGCCATGGGGCCTTGGTGTGCTCATTCTCTATCTGCCTCTTTCACTCTCTCTCAAATAAGTAAAATATAAACACACACATACATGAGCCAGATATGGTGGCTCCTGTTACAATCCCAGCCCCCAGAAGGCTGAGGTAGGAGGATCTCTGTGAGTTTTAGGTCAACCTGGGCTAGAGTGAGACCCAGCTTCCATCCTCAAAAAAGCTTCCCTCCCCTACTAAAAAAAAAAATAATTTAAAAAAACCCCAGCGTATACCTTCCCTTTGTTAGATCCGAATACCAAGGCTTTTGTCAGCCAATGGGCACACATTCTTGAGGCACTGGGGGTATTACAGAATCATTTGCGGGTGTGTACTGGATAGACTGGGTGGGAGTGGTCTCCTTACCTGGGAGGCTCCTCCAGGGCACAAGTTGTTATTTTCCTACCGGAAATGATTCACATTTCCTAGGGTACCCTTTCAGGCCCCCACACTGGTACCAGAGGTCCTAGAATTCATACAGACAGATCATCCCCATGTTGGGACTTGCTACCCCCTGACTGGAGCTCCTGGGTTTCCTTGATGGGAAATTGAGCTCTGATGGGAAAAGGCTTATAGAGCTGAAAGTGGTCATGACCTCTGCACACACCTACCAAGGCCCTGCTCCTCACCGTGGTGTGTATGTGTGTAGGTGTGGGTGTCTCTGTGTGTGTGTTGTGTACCTGCGTGTAGTTTGCCTTCCAGAAGGCTCACCAAATCATGTATGCTTCCAAAAATACAGAACCTGGTTTTCCTCACTTTAGGTCCTAGCAATCAATACAACACCAAGTGGCAGCAGGCAGGCAGGCAGCAAGAATGGAAGGACTGGGGAGCATTCACAGTACCCTGATCTCCCAGAGCCAGGTGCACTGAACAGTACCATGGAAACAGCAGTCTCTGGAGCCTCTCCTGGGCATGGTTTTAGGTCTTGGTCCTGCCAACTCCTGTGTGACCTCAGGTAATGACTAATCTCTGAGCCTGTATCATCCTCCATAAAATAGATGCATTTGTAGAAGCAGGCAGTTTTTTGTTGTTGTTGTAGCCCAAACTGATCTGGAATTCACTATACAGTCTTAGAGTGGCCTCGAACTCTTGGCAATCTTCCTACCTCTGCCGCCTGAGTGCAGGGATTAAAGGTGTACACCACCATGCCTGGCTGTTTTATTTTTAATTTTTTAATATTTTATTTAGTTATTTACTTTAGAGAGAGAAAGAGGCACAGAGAGAGAAAGAGAGAATGGGCACGCTAGGGCCTCCAGCCACTGCAAACGAACTCTAGATGCACGTGCCCCTTGTGCATCTGGCTTATGTGGGCCCTGGAGAATCGAACCGGGATCCTTTGGCTTTGCAGGCAAATGCCTTAACCACTAAGCCATCTCTCCAGCCCTGTTTTTTTTTTTTTTTTTTTTTTTTTTTGAGGTAGAGTTTCACTCTAGCCTAAGCTGACCTGGAATTCACTCTGTCGTCCCAGGCTGGCCTTGAACTCACAAGGATCCTCTTACCTCTGCCTCCCAAATGCTGGGATTAAAGGCATGAAAAACCATGCCTGGATCCATTATTAAAATCATGGCTGCTCGGCTAGAGGATAGCTTAGTGGTTAAGGCGTTTGCCTGCAAAGCCAAAGGACCCAGGTTCTATTCCCCAGGACCCACGTTAGCCAAATACACAAGGGGGAGCACGGGTCTAGAGTTCATTTGCAGTGGCTAGAAGCCCTGGTGCACCCATTCTGTCTGTCTGTCTGTCTCCCTCCCTCTTTCTCTGTCAAATAAATAAATAAATACATAAAATAAAATATTTTTAAAAATCATGGCTGCTTATCTGTGTTCAATTCCCCACTACCCATGTAAAGTCAGACACAAAGCATCTAGAGCTTGTTTGCTGCAACAAGAGGTTCTAGCAGCACCCATTCTCATTATCTCTGCTTGCATATAAATAAAAATACACTTAAACCGGGCGTGGTGGCATGCCCCTTTAATACCAGCACTTGGGAGGCAGAGGTAGGAGGATCACCATGAGTTCGAGGCCACCCTGAGACTACATAGAGAATTCCAAGTCAGCCTGGGCTAGAGTGAGACCCTACCTCAAAAAAAAAAAAAAAAAAAAAAAAAAAAAGATACTCAAGTAGCCATGGTGACATGCTACAATCCTAGCACTTGAGTGGCTAAGGTAGGAGGATGGTGTAGGGGGCTACTCAAGAAGTTTCTATTATCTTTTGCCTCAGAGTCAGAACTTTTTATTGTCTTTTCTTTCAAAGAAATCTACTAATCAACTTTTCTCATACGTGATCCCAACTTTCTAGAAACATAATCATATACTAATGGGATATTACATTTACCAACGAGAAAGGCAAAAAACACTCCCTACGTACAAATTACCAGTGAGACCCAGGAGTTTTCTATGCCTCATCTTGTTTGACCCCCACAGTCCTATGCAGCCATTTCCTTATCACTTCCAGTTTAAGCTTCTGGGTTTTTCTTTTGTGTGTGTGTGTGGTATGACGGAGGTGTGTGGTGTATGTACATGTGGGTGCAGGTGAGTGCATAGAGTGTGCCCGTGGTGACCGAAGGAGAACATCAGATGTCCTCCTCTATTCTACATCTATGGGTTTCCTTGGGACGGAGTCTCTCTGAATCCAGAGCTGCAGTTTCAAGAGCCCCGGTGATTCTCTGGTCTTTACTCCCCACAGGACTGGGATTACAGGCATGTGTGGCCACACCCACCTGTTACATGGGTGATGGGGAACCGACCCACTCAGGTCCTCATGCTTGTGTGGCCAGAGCTCTTAACCACTGAGCCCTATCGCCCTGGCCCTCATTACCATCTTTTTTTTTTTTTTTTTTTTTTGAGGGAGGGTCTCACTTTAGCTCAGGCTGACCTGGAATTCACTCTGTATTCTCAGGGTGGCCTCGAACTCATGGCGATCCTCCTACTTCTGCCTCCCGGGTGGTGCACTTAGCCCGTGTTAGAGGGGAAACTGGGGCAGCTGGCAGCTTCTAGATGAGGTTCTTTCAGAGAAGGACAGAAGGACCTGGACTTCCCCAAACCCTGCCATAGGTGGACATCAGGCTACTCTCTTGTTTGGCTTGACCTTGGCTGACAAGAACACTTCACCCATCATCCTCATTAATGACTGGGAATAAGGGGAATGGGTTACTGGGGATATGTGGGGGAAGGGAGGGAGTGTTGGCTAGATGAGCTCCCAACACTGAACCCACAAAGGCCTCCGATGCTCTGAGTATCCTCAACTCCTCTTCTCTCTACCCGCTCCTCACCCGCCATCTACAATCTCGTCCAGCACCAAGAAGGCTCCATCCATATTCTCCAGCAACCAGCGCTTCTCCACGTTCTTCCTGCAGCGAGACATAAGAGCCTGAGCCTCCCAGTGCCCAGGAGGAATCAGGTCCTGTCTAGGCAAGGCCAACCCTTCCCCTCCAAAAACTGCCTTGTTGACCACCCCTCCCCGACAAGGCCAGGAAGGAGAATGTTAAGTGGTTAAGGTGCTTGCTTGCAAAGCCTGACTGCCTGGGTTCGACTCCCCAGTACCCTGGTAAAGCCAGATGCACAAAGTGGCACACATGTCTGGAGCTCATTTGCAGTGGCAAGAGATCCTGGAATGCCCATTCTCTCTCTCTCTCTGATTGCAAATAAATTAAAAAAAAATTTTTTTTTGAAGTACCAATATCCCCACTGAAGACCCTCAGCAGAGCTGGGGTGGGGGAGAGGGGATCTTTGTGTGCAACCTTTTTATAAAAAGAAATCATAGCCAGGCATGGTGGCACACACCTTTAATCCCAGCACTCGGGAGGCAGAGGTAGGAGGATCGCCGTGCGTTAGAGGCCACCCTGAGACTACATAGTAAATGCTAGGTCAGCCTGGGCCAGAGCGAGACCCTATCTCGAAAAACCAAAAAGACTCCTTCCTGTGTGCAGAGCAGGGATAGGATCATCTATGTTGATTTATTCAGACCCTGTTCCTGGGGTCATCATCGATAACTGAATGGGGAGGTGGAAAAAGCCAACTCTAAGCTTCTAGTCAAAAACCTTGAGTGTGCTGGGGCCTGGTGTTGCACATCCACAATTCCAGGACTCAGGTGAAGGAGTCAGGAGGATCAAAGTTGGAGGTCAGCCTGTCCTACATAAAAAAACCCTCTCCCCCAAGAAATCCTGTGTCTGGATCTCTGTAACAACACAATACTGTGACCTCAGGCATCTCGGTCAGTGTCTGGAGGCTTGTTTTCTGGCTGTATCTTGCGCATGACTGCCTGGGGCACGTGGAGGTCAGGGGCCTTGGAGAAAGGTGCTCAGGTTCTATCTTAGGATTTCAGGGATTTCAGGAGGAGCTGGATGAGGAGGGGCCGGGGCTCTGGAATACAGAAAGCTTCACTTACCTTAATATGTGGCTCAGAGAGTCAAACAGGCAGGTGAGAACTGACATGAGCATCAGCTGGGAAGGGCAAGTGTGGGAGAAGAAAAGACAAGAGCTGAGGCTGAGAGGAGGCCTGCGAGCACCCTGTGTGGGTCATGCAGGCAACTCTCACGACAGAGGCCTGGGCTGTAGGCTGGCTGTCCTTGGTTTAGGTAGGGGAACGTTCTCAGGTCTGGGTTGGGGTGGGGGGAGACAAGGGAGTCTCCGGCGGGTATGTTAAAAAAGATGCCAGGCGTGGTGGCGCACACCTTTAATCTCAGCACTCGGGAGGCAGAGGTAGGAGGATCACTGTGAGTTTGAGGCCACCCTGAAACTGCATAGTGAATTCCAGGTCAGCCTGTGCTAGAGTGAGACTCTACCTCGAAAAACCAAAAAAGAAAGAAAGAAAGAACCAAAGACTGGAGAGATGGCTTAGCAGATAAGGCGCTTGCCTGCAAAGCCGGAGGACCCAGTTTCAATTCACCAGGTCCCATGTAAGCCAGATGCACATGGCTGTGCGTGCATCTGGAGTTCATTTGCAGTGGCTAGAGGCCCTAGCATGCCCATTCATTCTACCTTCCCCTACCCCCCACTGTCTCTAATAAACAAGTAAAAATATTTTTAAAAAAGAAAGAAAAGGGCTGGAGAGATGGCTTAGCAGTTAAGGTGCATGCCTGAGAAGACTAGGGATCCAGGTTTGATTCTCCAGGTCCCACGTAAGCCAGATGCATGTGGTGGCAAATGCATCTGGAATTTGTTTGCAGTGGCTACAGTCCCTGGCATGCCTATTCTCACCCTGTCTCTGTCTCTTTTTATGTATTAATAAATACATAAAAAGAACTCTTTTTTTGTTTATTTTTTGAGGTAGGGTTTCACTCTAGCTCTGGCTGACCTGGAATTCATTATGTAGTTTCAGGGTGGTCTTGAACTCATGGTGATCCTCCTACCTCTGCCTCCCAAATACTGGGATTCAAGGCGTGCACCACCATGCCTGGCTAGAAATCTTAAAAAAAAAAGAAAGAAAGAAAGAAAAGAAAGAAAAAGAAAGAACCAGAGCCAGGCATGGTGGCACACGCCTTGAATCCCAGCACTTGGGAGGCAGAGGTATGAGGACTGCCATGAGTTCAAGGCCACCCAGGTCAGCCTGGACTAGAGTGACACCTTACCTCGAAACAACCCACTTCTGATTCCCAAGGAACCTAAGGGTAACATGCCAGAGAGACCCATTCTGGCTTCCCCTCTCCACCCCTAGAATCTAGCGGGATACCAATAATGAGCCTCCGGAACTGACCTCCCCCCCTGGACTCCAAGCTATCCCCAGGACAGCCCCTCCTTGTCACCCCAACCTCCTAAACTCACCTCATTCTCGTGCGAGGAGCCCACCACGTACAGGAAGAGGTCAATGCTGCTCTTGTAGACGATGGTCATGCCCCCCAAAAATGCGATCTCACCTGGAAGAAGAGGGGCTCTCAGATCAGCTCCTAGGCTGCCAGGCCAGCTTGGTCCCGCTTCCCCGCGACCTGCTCTCTGCCTCTTCCTTCCCAAGGAATGCTTGTCAGACAAGCACCACCAGGAGGCTGTTCTGTGTTCCTTGGCCCCACTGCTGTAGTTCTAGAGAAGCTCTCCTGTTGAGGAGTCAACAAGCCCAGGCCAAAGTCAACCTCCTGCCCACCCTCTACCCTGTGCAATGCCTGGGACCACATCCAGATGGGGGAGTCACCGCACAGTTGGCCTCCTCAGCTGAGAAGGCTGGCTGCGCTGGAGTGGGGAGGATTAGAGCAAAGGTTCCCGGATGAAGGGCGTGGGGAACAGCTGTGGAGGAGAAGCCGGGAGAGCCTCTGAAGAGAAGGGAACGGCCCCGGGGGTGGGGAAGGCCGACAAGGACAGATGTGTCCAGATGGGGAAGATGACAGCCGCGTTCGTGAGAGTTCTAGTGGAGGAAGAGGCGGACGCTTACTCTCAGTGCGGCTGGTCTTGTTGAAGACGTTTTTCTCGAAGACCATCTGCTCTTTTGTGGAGGGAAACGTGTCATCATAATACTGTGAAAAAGAGAAAGGGAAGGGCGACACGGGGACAAGGGCAGGGAACAGCAAGAGCTGGTCAAGCTGGACCCTGCTTCTAGGCTGTCTCCCCTTTACTGTCCTCCCAGCCTGTCAGCTCCCTAGTTCCCATAAACAACTTCCAAGCAAAGAAAGTAAAAGAAATACTGGGACAGCCTTTGACGTTCTCTCCTGGTTTCTTTAATTTCCTTCCTTCCTTTGTTCTTTCCTCCCTCCCTCCCTTCCTTCCTTCTTTCTTTTTGGCATTGCTGACGACAGAGCCTAGGGCCTCACACATACTAGAAAAGTGCTCTACCACTGGGCTGTGTCCTGGGCCTCTTTCCTGTTTCTCGGAGTCTCCTGTACAGGGTACTAAGGATTAGGGTGGTCGCTAGGTCACATTGTTTGGACACCAACCCAAGTCCACAGAAGAGAGAGCAAAGCCAGGAGTTCTTCCTACATAATAACCATCAACAGTTACAGCCAAGTTATACATGAACACACCGGGGTGTGCAAAAGTCGGGGAACTCCTCAACATTTCACAGTGGGAAGGGCCGGAGCTGAGAAAACACCAAGGCCAACCTGGCTTCAGACAGGGTTAAGGTGGTTGAAGATTGTCTAGAAAAGTTCCTGGCATTATATATATGTAATGTTAGTTCATAACTAAACCAATGCTTTTTCATTTAGGTTTGGCAAGATTCTCCCCTGTGGTTTTTTTTTTTTTTTGTTTGTTTGGTTTTTTTTTGAGGTAGGGTCTCACTCTGGCTCAGGCTGACCTGGAATTCACTATGTAGTCTCAGGGTGGCCTCGAACTCACTGCGGTCCTCCTACCTCTGCCTCCCTAGTGCTGGGATTAAAGGCGTGCGCCACCACGCCCGGCATCCCCTGTGGGTTTTGTGCGTGTGTGTGTGTGTGTGTGTGTGTGTGTGTGTGTGCAGTGCTGGGACTCAAACTCTCAGGATGTTGTCCATGCTAGGCAAGTGCTTTACCACTGAACCACAATCCCAACTCCCTCCCAGGTTCTCTTTTTGTGTGAGACAGTGTCTCATGTAGCTTACACTGGCCTTAAACCTTGACTTCTTGGGCTGAGGAGGGCTCACCTGTTAAAGGTGCTGCTTGCAAAAGCTGCCTACTAAGGTCCAATTCCCCAGTTTCCACATAAAGCCAGGCACACAAAATGGCACATGTAGCTGGGCGTGGTGACACACACCTTTAATCCCAGCACTCAGGAGGCAGAAGTAAGAGGATCACTATGAGTTCAAGAACACCCTAAGGCAACATAGTGAATTCCAGGCCAGCCTAGACTAGAGTGAAACTCTACCCCTGCCAAAAAAAAAAAGAGGCACACGTGTCTGGAGTTTGTTTGAAGTGGCAGGAGGCCCTGGTGCGCCCATTTATTCATCCTCTCCCTCTCTCTTGCTAAGAAATAAATTTAAAAATATATTTTTTTAAAAATTTGAGGGATGCAGAGGTTGCTCAGTCATTAAGGCACTTGTCTGCATAGCCTAAGGACCCAAATTCAATTCTCCAGTAACCACATAAAACCAGATGCACAAGGTGGCACATGAATCTGGAGTTTGTTTGCAGTGGCTGAAAACCCTGGCGTGCCTGGTTTCTCTATCTGCTTCTTTCTCTCTCAAATAAAATAAAATAAAACAAAATAAATAAAAATATTTTAGCTGGGTGTGGTGGTGCACACCTTTAATCCCAGCACTCGGGAGGCAGAGGTAGGAGGATCACTGAGTTCGAGGCCACCCTGAGACTACATAGTGAATTCCAGGTCAGCCTGGACTAGAGTGAAACCCTACCTTGGGGGTATTTGCCTGCAAAGCCTGTTGGCCTGGATTCAATCCTCCAGCACCAAATAAAACCAGATGCAAAGTGGTGCATGTTTATTTGCAGCAGCAAGAGACCCTGGTATGCACACATAAATAAATGAATAAACAAGATAGAGGTGCGGGGCTGGAGAGATGGCTTAGTGGTTAAGGCATTTGCCTGAAAAGCCAAAGGACCCCAGTTCAATTCTCCAGGACCCACATAAGCCAGATGCACAAGGGGGCACATGCATCTGGAGTTCATTTGCAGTGGTCGGAGGCCCTGGTGCGCCCATTCTCTCTCTCTTACATAAACAAATAAAATAAAATAAATAAAGTTTTAAAACAGAAGTGCTGGGAGATAGCATAATCAGTAAAGTGCTTGCCTTATTAGCATGAGAACTTGAGTTTGATCCCCTACACCTACATAAATGCTGGATGTGGTGACCCACCTCTGTAATTCCAGCACCGGGGAGGCAGAGGCAGGATGACCCCTAGAGCTTCATAGCTAGCCAATATAGCCTAATCAGTGAGCTCCCGGACAATGAGAAAGTCTGTCTAAAAAAAAAACAACACTAGAGAGCCTGACCTAGGAGGATCACCATGAGTTTGGGGCCAGCCAGGGCTAGCTACAGAGTAGGTTCCAGGTCAGCCTGGCCTAGAGTGAAACCTTGCCTAAAGAGAGGGGGCAGGGAGAGATGAGCTGGGTGTAGTGGCACACACCTTTAATCCCAGCACTCCAGAGGCAGAGGTAAGAGGATTGCTGGGAATTCGAGGCCAGTCTGAGACTGCATAGTGAATTCCAGGTCAGCCCGGGCTACAGCAAGACCCTACCTTGAAAAACAAATGAGAAAGAGAGAAGAGAGTGGGGGGGGGGGGGACATTGTACCTAAGGATGACATCTGAGGTTGTACTCTGGTCTTCACATGCATCACACTTGCACACACATTAAAGCACACATACACACATGAACACATGCATACACACGCAAACAATAGCAAAAATCAGATGTTTTATCTGTTATAATTGAGTCCATGGTATAAAGCTAGCTTTGGGAGCTGGAAAAATGGCTCAGTGTTTAAAAGCGCTTGCTGTGCACGCCGGGCAACTGGACTCAGGATCTCCAGAACCCAGTTAAACCGGACATAAGTAGCATACATATCTGTAATTCCAAAAGGAACCCGTGATAACGGGAAGCAG
Source organism: Dipus sagitta (assembly GCA_036346955.1). Lineage (NCBI taxonomy): Eukaryota > Metazoa > Chordata > Mammalia > Rodentia > Dipodidae > Dipus > Dipus sagitta. The sequence goes on along the minus strand of CM070778.1, from coordinate 4,074,036 downwards.
AGTTAGGAGAATCCTGAAGCTCATGGGCCGGCTACTCTGACATCTGCAGTGGCAAACAGCAAGAGAGACCTGTCTCAAAAACAGTGGAATACCTGGCGTGCCCATGCCTTTAATCCAAGCACTGGGGAGGTAGAGGTAGGAGGGATGCTGTGAGTTTGAGGCCAGCCTGAGACTCCATAGTGAATTCCAGGTCAGCCTGGGCTAGAGAGAGACTCTACCTTGAAAAAACAAACAACAACAACAAAAAAAAAAATGTTGAAGGTGGAGACCAAAACTCCAAGGTTGTCCTCTGATCTCTACACGTGCACTGTGGCCTACATACCCATATGTACGTAAACCCGCCACAAAAAGGTTTGGGCTGGAGAGATGGCTCAGTGGTTAAGGTGCTTGCCTGCGAAGCCTGAAGACCTAGGTTTGATTCCCCAGAACCCACATGAGACAGATGCACAAGGTGGCACATGCGTGTGGAGTTTGTTTGCAGTGGCTGGAGGCCCTGGAGTGCCCATTCTATCTGTCTTTCTCTCTCTCTCTTTCCAGTAAATAAATAAATTTTTTTTTAGTCCAACAGACTGGACTTTTATTTTTTATTTTAGAGAGAGAGAGAGAGAGAGAGAGAGAGAGAGAGAGAGGGAGGAAAGATGACAGGGCCTCAGCCACTGAACTTGAACGCCAGATGCTTGCGCCACCTAGTGGCCATGTGCAACCTTGCGTTTGCCTCGCCTCTATGCATCTGGCTTACATGGGATCTGGAGAGTCAAACATGGGTCCTTAGGTTCTGCAGGCAAGGGCCTTAACCAGTAAGCCACCTCTCCAGCCCTTGGCCATTTTTTATTTGTTTTTTTCCAGGTAGGGTCTCACTCTAGCTCAGGCTGACCTGGAATTTACTATGTAGTCTCAGGTGGCCTCAAACTCACAGCAATCCTCCCACATCTGTCTCCTGAGGGCTGGGATTAAAGGGGTGAGCTGCTATGCCCAGCTGGCCTTGCTTTTTTTTTAAATATTTTATTCATTTTTATTTGTTTATTTGAGAGCGACAGAGAGAGAAAGGGGCAGATATAGAGAGAGAATGGGCGCGCCAGGGCCTCCAGCCACTGCAAACGAACTCCAGACGTGTGCGCCCCCTTGTGCATCTGGCTAACGTGGGTCCTGGGGAATCGAGCCTCGAACTGGGGTCCTTAGGCTTCACAGGCAAGCGCTTAACCGCTAAACCATCTCTCCAGCCCTGGCCTTGTTTTGTTTTTATGTGAGAGAGTGAGAGAGAGAAAGGGAGAGAGAATTGGCACACATGGGCCTCCAGCCACTATAATGGAACTCCACTTGTGCGCATGTGTGACCTTGCACACTTGTGTCGCCTTGTGTGCCTGGTTTATGTGGGACCTGGAGAGTAAAACATGGGTCTTTAGGCTTCACAGGCAATTGCCTTAACTGCCAAACCATCTCTCCAGCCTTAAAATATTAAAAAAAAAAAAAAAAAAGTTTTGGGTTGCCCTAGTTCTGTTTATCCAAGACATGTTCACTAGGATGGGTATCAAATAACTGAATGGTAGCCCAATGAAAACTACCCTAAACCTCTAACCAAACCCCGAGTTTGGATCTCAATTATGATATTAACTCTGTCTGTCTGTCTGTCTGTCTCTCTCTCTCTCTCTCTCTCTCTCTCAGGCAACTCACTTAGCATCTCTACACTGTGAAAATAAAACGTTGGATTGTGTGGCTTCCAAAGTCCCAAAGTATTAAGTCCTTACACTCAGTCTGTTATGTTTACCAAGCTGTTATGCAAAAGTACAGGTCATTTGCTTAGAGTTTAGGGTCCCAGGCTGTACTTTCCTTTAATCCCTAGGCTGGAATCTTCCTATGCCAGGGTCCTGGAGACCAGTGGGAGGAAGACATTTCAGGTAGCATGAGCAGCAGAAACAAAAGACATGCTTCCTTCAGGGCCAGCAGCTTGACGAGGCAGCAGGGTGGACAGTGACCACTGGAGAATCTAAGCTGAGCTGCTGTGTGTCCTTGAGAGCCGACCCTCTCCTGAAACAGGAGTCAACTGGGCTCGGTGGGGATCACTGTTCTTGGGGCTGTGACACTGTCTTCGGGGTTCCTGGGTAGGGAGGGGGTTACCTTAGCCAGCAGCCGGTGCCCATCATTATCTAGGATGAAGACAGCCTTGACGATGTAGAGGGAAGGTTCCTGAAACTGACACGGGCGGAAGGGAGGGGGAGAAGAGCGCCATTTGATTCCCGTGTCAAAGTGACCACCCTGTCATTGGCTCTTCGCAACCAGTCATTCCAAGCCCACAGCTGGTTCTCTAGCCCAACCCTGTGCCACATGGACCAAGCCTGGTGCCCACTCCAGATGTTCCACTGCAGGTCCGAGGTGGGCGCTGTGCCCACTGGGTTGCCGAAAGTCCCACCGGGCCCAAGTTCTGTCATGCACTGACTGCTCCAGAGCCCGAGTCGGAGTGTATCACAGAACCTGGGCCGGGGGGGGGGGGGGTTCAGCGGTGGTGGCGTCGAGCCTCCTCCGTCCAGCTTGACCCCAGACTCCGGAAGCACGGCCATCACCCTACAGCAACTGGCACCCCGTCCCCAAACCACCTCGCCATCCCTCGCCATCCCTCACCCCTCCCGCCACTTCCAACTCCATCCCCATCACTGCTCCGAGTTTCCCCGGAACTTCAGCCGCGCCGCGCCGCTCAGAACCGGACTCTCCGGGCCCGGGAGGAACTTTCTTTTTTTTCTTTTCTTTTTTCTTTTTTTTCCCTTCTTCCCCCTCGCCTCCCCGGGCCCGCGCTTCCCTCCCCGGGGTGGCAATAGCCGTGGCTCAAAGTCCCCCACCGCCGAGTCGGCAGCCCTCCAGCCCGGATCCCCGCGTCCCCGCTCCGTACCCGCAGCCCCGGGGGCTCCCCGGTTCGGATGGGCGGCGACGCCGGGCCCCCAGCCTGGGCCGCCGCGGCCCCCTCCCCCGGGTGCGGACGTGGCCAGGCCTCGGGCCGCTGCATTCCGCTCCTCGCCGCGCGCTGACAGCGCCGCCCGCCGCCCGCCCCGCCCCGCCCCGCGCCCGCCCCCCGGGGCGCCGCCCCTCGGCCCGCCGCGCCCCGCCGCCCGCCTCGCCTCGCCTCGTGGCCCCCGGCTCCCGGCACGCTCTCCGCCCCTTCGCCCGCGCGGCGGCCCTCCTCCGTGCACCTGGCTTCCCTCTCCCTCTCTGCGCCTCCAAGACCCTCGGGCGACCCAGGATCAGTCCCTCTTCCCGATTCCGAAGTCGTCTCTCTGGCTGATGACTTCTGTCCCAACAGGCCAGCGAAGCTCACTGTTTGTTTTTAATTTTTTTAATTTTTTAAATTTTAACTTATTTGAGCTGCAAATGAACTCCAGATGCATGCGCCACCTTGTGCATCTGGCGTGCACATGGGTCCTGGGGAATCAAACCTAGATCCTTGCAGGCAAGGACCTTAACTCCTAAGCCATCTCCCCAGCCCAGTTTTCTTTTTTTTAATTAATTAATTTATTTGAGAGAGAGAGATGAGCACGCTAGGGCCTCTAGCCACTGCAAACGAAGTCCAGACGCATGTGTCTCCATGTGCATCTGGCTTTCTGTGGGTCCTCGGGACTCGAACCAGAGTTCTTAGGCTTCGCAGGCAAACACCTTAACGGGCTAAGCCATTTCCCCAGCCCCCGCCCCCCCCCCCTTATTTTTGGCTTTTCGAGGTAGGGTTTCACTAAAGTTCAGGCTGACCTGAAATTCACTATGTAGTGTCAGGGTGGTCTTGAACTCAAGGCAATCCTCCTACCTCTGGCTCCCGAGTGCTGGGATTAAAGGCGTGCACCACCACGGCCCACCCTGTTTTGTTTTATTTTATTTATTTATTATTTATTTATTTTTGTGGCTTTTCAAGGTAGGGTCTCGCTGTAGCCCATGCTGACCTGGAATTCACTATGGAGTCTCAGGGTGGCCTCGAAGTCACGGCAATCCTACCTCTGCCTCCTGAGTGCTGGGATTAAAGGCATGCGCCACCACACCTGGCTTTGTTTTAATATATTTTTATTTGCAAGCAGAAAGATAGGAGACAGAATGGGTACACCACAGCCTCCAGCCACTGCAAATGGACTCTAAATGCATGTGCCGCTTTGTGCATCTGGCTTTACATGTGTACTGGGAAATCAAACTCAGGTCCTTAGGCTCTGAAGGCAAGCACCTAAACCACTGAACCATCTCTCTAGCCCTGAAGCCACCTTTTGGGTCTGAAGTTAGGTACTAGAGGGGAGTGAGAATAGGTGGAGACCCCTCTGGAGAACTTTCTCCTTTTCCTGTCCCACTACTTGGGAAAGAGATCTGTGGACCCAGGGATACTTACCCCAGCATTTCTGAAGACACAGAGGTGGATATGCCTGGTGGTAAAAACTGTAATCCCAGCACTCAGGAAGCTGGGGTTCAAGAGGTCCAAGAGTTCAAGGCCAGCCTGGGTTAGGTGAGACCCTGCTTTAGTGGCGCACACCTTTAATCCCAGCACCCAGGACGCAGAGGTGGGAGGATTGCCATGAGTTTGAGGCCACTCTGAGACTATATAGTGAATTCCAGGTCAGCCTGGGCCAGAGTGAGACTCTACCTTGAAAAAACAACCAACCAAACAAACAAAAAACCAGCTGGGCGTGGTGGCACAGGCTTTTAATCCCAGCACTCAAGAAGCAGAGGAGGTAGGAGAATCTCTGTGAGTTCGAGGCCAGCCTGAGACGAAATAGTGAATTCCAGGTCAGCCTGGGCTAGAGCAAGACCCTGCTTCAAAAGGGTGGGGGGAGAAAAACAACCCTTGACCAGCTTGTGCTACATAGTGAGTTCAAGGCCAGCCTAAGCCTATGCAATACTCTGGCAGGTGGGCAGTCCACACCCAGTGAAGCAGGAGTTGATTCAAAACAAAACCAAGTGGGCCTTTTACTGAACACTCATTATCTGACAGAAGCCGTGCCTGTGGAAGTAGGTGTTTACACACACACACACCTGTTAGGAAAGAGCCAGACTGTGTGTGAACGCTTCAAGCTGGTTTCGCTAATAAATTGAGTGGGAGGGTACCTAGGCCTTGGACTAAGAATGTTTTTCCTGTTCTTCCCTTCCTGGCCTCTTAAGTAGAGTGTCACATTCCCTCCTCCCAGATGGTGTGCAGTAGGGCTTGCTTCCCGAAGGCATGAAGCCTTTTCTCAAACTTTCACCTGTTTTGTTTGTATTGAGACAGAGGCTGGCTGTGTAATGCAGGCTGACCTTGAACTCTTAGCAGTCCTCTTGTCTCTGCTCCCTTTCTGAAAAGTTTTATTTATTTGAGAGAGAGAGAGAGAGAAGAAGAGAGAAAGATTGACTGTGCCAGGGCCTTCAGCTGCTGCAAACAAACTCCAAATGCATGCATCCCTTGTGCGCATGTGCAACATTGTGCGCTTATGTCACTGTGCGTCTGGCTTACATGGGATGGGACCTGGAGATTCGAACATGAGTTCTCAGGCTTCGCAGGCACGCGCATTAACCACTAAGCCATCTCTCCAGCCCAAGTTGTTTTTTTTTTCCAATATTCTCACCAAAAGGCCTCCTTTGATAGACACCCTGTTTAGTTTGATAGGTCTCTCCTATAGCAGTGTGACACAGCACTCTACTTCCTTCTTCCTTAATGCTTCTTTTTATAAGAGAGAAAGAGAGAACGGGCTCACCAGGGTCTCCAGCCATTGCAATTGAACCCCAGATGTGTACATCATCTTGTGTGCGTGTGCAACCTTGCGCATGGGTCACCTTGTGCGTCTGGCTATGTGAGATCTGCGGAGTTGAACATGGATCCTTAGGCTTTACAGGCAAATGCCTTAATGGCTAAGCCATCTCTCCAGCCCCCTTAATGCCTTTTTTTTTTTTTTTTTGCTTTAGAATATATAAGCTTTAAAAAAATTTACAACTTCCATAATTATAGACAATAAACCCTTAATGCTTTTTTGGGGGGGCGGGGTTCGAGGTAGGGTCTCACTCTAGCCCAGGCTGACCTGGAATTCACTCTGTAGTCTCAGGGTGGCCTTGAACTCACAGCGATCCTCCTACCTCTGCCTCCCGAGTGCTGGGATTAAAGGCATGCGCCACCACGCCCGGCTTCCTTAATGCTTTTGTAATACATTAAATATTGCTGGGTGTGGTGGCACACGCCTTTAATCCCAACACTCAGGAAACTGAAGTAGGAGGGTCACTGTGAGTTTGAGGCCAGCCTAGGACTACAGAGGGAGTTCCAGGTCAGCCTGGACCAGAGTGAGACCCTATCTCAAGAAAACAAAACAAAAAAATACATAAAATATTTTTTAGCCAGGCATGGTGGCGCATGCCTTTAATCCCAGCACTTGGGAAGCAGAGGTAGGAGGATCACCATGAGCTTGAGGCCACCCTGAGATGACATAGTGAATTCCAGGTCAGCCTAGGCTAGAGTGAGACCCTACTTCGAAAAACAAAAAAGAATAATAATTATTATTTTTAAGCCAGGCATGGTGGTACACGCCTTTAATCCCAACACTCAAGAAGCTGAAGTAGGAGGGTCGCCATGAATTTGAGGCCAGCCTGGGACTACAGAGGAGTTGCATGGGGGTATAGCTCAGTGGTAGAGCATTTGACTGGAGAGTGAATTCCAGGTCAGCCCAGGCTAGAATGAGAATTTACCTTAACCCCCCCACCCCAACAAAAAGAGGTAGGTACGTTAGCTGGGTGTGGTGGTGCACACCTTTAATCCCAGTGTTTGGGAGACAGAAGTAGGATGGTCATCAAGTTTCAGGCCAACCTGAGACTACATAGTAAATTCCAAGTCAGCCTGGGCTAGAGTGAGACCCTACCTTGCAAAACAAAAAAAGAATGTGTGTGTGTGTGTGTGTGTGTGTGTGTGTTATTTATTTATTTATTTGAGAAAGAAGCAGAGAGAGAGAGAAAGAATGGGAATGCCATGGCTTCCAGCTGCTGCAAACAAGCTCCAGATGCATGCACTACCTTGTGCATCTGGCTTACATGGGTCCTGGGGTATTGAGCCTGGTTTCTTTAGCTTTGCAGGCAAGCACCTTGACCATTAAGTCATCTCTTCAGCCTTAAATATATTTTTTGAAGCAGGGTCTAGGGCAATGACAGTTCAGTGGTTAAACGTGTTTGCTTGTGGGGCTGGAGAGATGGCTTAGCAGTTAAGGCTCATGCCTGTGAAGCCTAAGGACCCCGGTTCAATTCTCCAGGACCCACATAAGCCAGATGCACAAGGTGGCGCGTGTGTCTGGAGTTCATTTGCAGTGGCTAGAGGCCCTGGTGTGCCCATTCTCACACACTCTCTCTCTCCTTCTCTCTGTCTCTAGTAAATAAACAAAAATAAAATCTTTTTTTAAAAAAAAGTGCTGCTTGTAAAGTTTGATGGCTTAGGTTTGATCCCCAAGTACTCAAGTAAACAGCCAGATGCACAAAGTGGCGCATGCGTTTGATTGCAGTGGCAGGAGGCCCTAGTGTGACCATGCTCTCTCTCTGCCTCTCTAAATTATGCACGTGTGTGTGTAATTTTTATTGGAGCCTGGAATCCTGGCACTCAGGAGGAGGCTGAGATAAAAGGATTGTGATGTTGAAGCCAGCTTGGTCTACATAGCAAGACCCTGTTTCAAAAAACAACAAAATAAATAATACATAAATAAATATCAGTTTTATTAATCTGTTTACAAGTGTGTGTGGTCCGTTCCCCACCAGATGTCCAGCCCTGTGAGTACAGAGATAATGTACCTGTTTTCTGTTCCTGTCTTATTCACTATAAAATCTCTTGCGGCTGGGCATGGTGACACATGCCTTTAATCCCAGCACTTGGGAGGCAGAGGTAGGAGGATTACTGAGAGTCCCAGGCCACCCTAAGACTATATAGTGAATTCCAGGTCAGCCTGAGCTAGAGTGAGACCCTACCTAAAAACAAACAAACAAACAACAACAACGAAAAAAAACAATAAAATCTCTTGTGAATACCACGCCTGGCACCAATAAGCACTTAATAAATGAATGAATTAATAAATTTACGGTGAGAAAAATCATGTCTAAATATTCACAGACTGCCTATTGTGAACAAAATATCTGGGTTTGGTGATGACCACTTGTACTTGAGAGGTGGAGGCAGGAGGATCAGGAGTTTAAGGTAATCCTAAGTATATATCAAGTTGGAGGCCAGCCAGTCTCAAACAAAACAAAACCAAAAAAAAAAGGGGGGGGGAGTTGGAAAGATGACTCAGAGTTTAAGACATGACCCAGGCTGGATTCCCCAGTACCCACGCAAGCCAGATGCACAAGGTGGCACATGTGTCTGGAGTTCGTCTGCAGTAGCTGAAGGCCCTGGCACACCCATTCTGTGTGTGTGTGTGTGTGTGTGTGTGTGTGTTTGTCTGTCTCTATCTATCTCTGTCAAATAAATAAAGCAAATTAAAAAAATTTTTTTTTTCGAGGTAGGATCTCACTCCAGCCCAGGGTGACCTGGAATTCACTATGGAGTCTCAGGGTGGCCTCGAACTCATGGCGATCCTCCTACCTCTGCCTTCCAAGTGCTGGGATTAAAGGCATGAACCACCATGCCTGGCAAAAAAAAAAAAAAAAAAAAAAAAAAAACACCAAAATTAAGTACTGGATGTACAGCTCAGTTGGTAGACTACCTACCTCTCACACACAAGGCTCTGGGTTCAATTCCTAGTACTGCATAAATTCAGCCTGGTGGCACACACCTGTAATCCCAGCATTTTGAAGCTGGAGGCAAGGCAGGAAGTTCAAGGTCCTCCTCAGCTACACAGTGACCACAAAACTCAGTGGTGGGGCACAAGTTCCTCTCGCCAGAATGCTAGTTTCCTTAGAGTAAGAGAGTCTTCGAGAAGCAGCCACCTTGTGCGTGCATCTGGCTTATGTGGGTGGGTCCTGGGAAATCAAACCTGGGGCCTTTGGCTTTGCAGGCAGATGCCTTAACTGCTAAGCCATCTCTCTAGCCCTATTTAGTTACTTTTAAAAAATATTTTTGTTATGCTGGGCATGGTAGCGCATACCTTTAATCCTAACACTTGGGAGGCAGAGGTAGGAGGATTGCCGCGAATTCGAGGCCACCCTGAGACTACAGAGTGAATTCCAGGTCAGCCTGAGCTAGAGTGAGACCCTACCTCGAAAAACCAAACAAACAAACAAAAAAATTTTTTTGGAAGCCAGGTGTGATGGCACACACCTTTAATCCCAGCACTTGGGAGGCAGAAGTAGGAGGATTGCTATGAGTTCAGGGCCACCCTGAGACTACATAGTGAATTCCAGGTCAGCCTGGGCTGTAGCGAGACCCTACCTCGAAAAACTAATATATATATATAATGGCTGGAGAGGTGGTTCAGTGGTTAAGGTGCTTGCCTGTGAAGCCTAAGGATCCAGGTTCAATTCTCCAGGTTCCACATAAGTCAGATGCACCAGGTGGCACATGCATCTGGAGTTCATTTATAATGGCTGAAGGCCCCAGTACACCCATTCTCTCCCTCTATCATCTATCTATCTATCTATCTATCTATCTATCTATCTATCTATCTATCTATGTATCTCTACCTCCCTCTTTCTCTCTCTCAAACAAAATAAAATAAAATATATTTAAAAAGTAACTAAATAAGTAAAAATTAAAAAGAAACAAAGATTTGCCAGGCGTGGTGGCGCACGCCTTTAATCCCAGCACTCGGGAGGCAGAGGTAGGAGGATTTGCCGTGAGTTCGAGGCCACCCTGAAACTACATAGTTAATTCCAGGTCAGCCTGGGCTAGAGTGAGACCCTACCTTGAATAAACAAACAAACAAACAAACAAAAAAAAAGAAGAAAGAAAGTAAGAAAGAAAGAAAGATTTGAACCGTGAACAGAAGAAGGTGAGGACCTGAGCCAGGTGACAGCTGAGCTCTTTGTAGATGTGCCCGTGCCTTCCTGGCAGCTATCAGCACTGTAATAGTAAATGCAGACAACACTATTTGGTATAATGTGTGTGTGTGTGTGTGTGTGTGTGTGTGTGTGTGTGTGTGTGTGTGTGTAGGAGGGGGGCTAGTATTAGAGCGTTTTGTCTGTGTCCTAGATCATGAGAAGTTATATCAATGGTCATGCTGATGTGGTTGTTATAGCAATTCATTCACAGATTGGAGAGATGGCTCATTGCTTGCAAAGCCTGATGGCCCGGCATTGGTTCCCCAGTACCCATATAAAGCCAGATGCACAAAGAGATATGTATATCTGGAAATTGTTTGCAGTAGCAGGAGTACTCACACCCTCTCTCATATAAATAAATAAATATATTAAAAAATTTTTGGGGGGGCTGGAGAAATGGCTTAGTGTTTAAGGCACTCGCCTGCAAAGCCTAAGGACCCTGGTTCAATTCCCTAGTACCCACATAAACCACATGCACAAGGTGGAGCGCATGTGTCTGGAATTCATTTGCAGTGGCTACAGGCCCTGGCGTGCCCATTCTCAATCTCTCTTTCTCTCTCTCTACCTGGCTCTTTCTCTTTCTCATAAATAAATAAATAATTAGAAAGATTAAAAAAAATTTTAGCTGGGCATGGTGGTGCACCTCTTTAATCCCAGCACTTGGAAGGCAGAGGTAGGAGGATCACTGTGAGTTTGAGGCCACACTGAGACACCATAGTGAATTCCAGGTCAGCCTGGGCTAGAGTGAAACCCTACCTAGAAAAAACAAAAAAACATTTTTTTAAATTTATTTTTACTGGAGACAGAGTAGGGGAAGAGAGAGAGAGGGAGTAAGGGCGCGCCAGGGCCTGTAGCCACTGCAAATGAACTCCAGACGCATGTGCCACCTTGTGTGTCTGGCTTACATGGGATCTGCAGAATTGAGCCTCGGTCCCTAGACTTTGCAGGCAAGCACCTTAACCACTAAGGCATCTCTGTATCCCAGCAAAAATATTTTTAAAAATTGATCAGGGCCAGGCGTGGTGGCGCACACCTTTAATCCCAGCACTCAGGAGGCAGAGGTAGGAAGATCACCATGAGTTCGAGGCCACTCTGAGACTACATAGTGAATTTCAGGTCAGCCTGGACCAGAGTGAGACCCTACCTCGAAAAACCAAAAAATAAAAATAAAAAAAAAATAATAATAAATTGATTTAGGGCTGGAGAAATGGCTTAGCGGTTAAGGCGCTTGCCTGCAAAATCAAAGGGCCAAGGTTTGATTCCCCAGGACTCACATGAGGCAGATGCATAAAATGGCTTATGCATCTGGAGTTCATTTGCCCTAGTGTACCCATTCTCTCTCTCTTTCTCTGCCTCTTTCTATCTGAAATTAAAAATAATAATAAAATGGGCTGGAGAGATGGCTTAGCAGTTAAGCGCTTGCCTGTGAAGCCTAAGGACCCAGGTTCGAGGCTGGATTCCCCAGGTCCCACGTTAGCCAGATGCACAAGGGCGCGCACGCATCTAGAGTTCGTTTGCAGTGGCTGGAGGCCCTGGCGTGCCCATTATCTCTCTCTCCCTCTCTCTCGCTCTCTCTCGCTCTGTGTGTGTGTGTGTGTGTGTGTGTGTGTGCGTATCTGTCTGTCTCTCAAATAAATAAAAATAAAAGACAAAAAATAATAATAAAATGTTAAAAATAATTTATTTCAATGCCTCTCTCTATACATATGTATGCATATATGTGTATATATATATTTTCTTTTTTATTTATTTGAGAGAGAAAAAGAGGCAGAGAGAGAGAGAGAATGGGTGCAGCAGGGCTTTCAGCCAATGCAAATGAACTCCAGCCTCCTGCGCCCCCTTGTGTGCATGTCTAACATTGCACACTTGCATCACTGCATCCCGCTTAGGTGGGACTTGGTGATTCAAACATAAGTTCTGGGCTGGAGAGATGGCTTAGCAGTTAAGTGCTTGCCTGCGAAGCCTAAGGACTCCAGTTTGAGACACGATTCCCCAGGACCCATGTTAGCCAGATGCACAGAGGGGTGCATGAGTCTGGAGTTCGTTTGCAGTGGCTGGAGGCCCTGGCATGTCCATTCTCTCTATATATGTATCTGCTTCTTTCTCTCTCTGTCACTGTCAAATAAATAAATATAAACAAACAAACATGAGTTCTTAGGCTTCGCAGGCAAGCGCCTTAACCACTAAGACATCTCTCAAGCCCTTTTATTATTATTATTATTATTATTATTATTATTATTATTATTATTATTTTTTTTTTTTTTATGTAAGGTCTCACTCAGCCCATGTGCTGGCCTGAAATTCACTATGTAGTCTCAGGCTGACCTTAAACTCACAGGGATCCTCCTACTTCTGATTCCCAAGTGCTGGGAATAAAGACATGCACCATCACACCTGGCTACCTCAATATTTTTGAGCTGGCACATGCCTTTAATGCCACCACTCAGGAGGCTGAGGTAGGAGTTCAAGGCCAGTCTGGGACTATAGAGTGAGTTTCCAGTCAGCAGGGCTAGACTGAGACCCTGCCTCAAAAAAACCAAAACAATTTTTTTTTTGTGAACTAGTCCCTTTTTAGTTCATTTGTACAGGGACAGAACCCACAAACTCCTGGGGGCATTTCCCAGCCTCTTTTTATTTTTTTCAAGGTAGAGTTTTGCTCTAGCCAGGTCTAGACTGACCTGGAATAGTCTCAGGCTGGCCTCAAACTCACAGGGATCCTCCTACCTCAGCATCCCCAGTGCTGAGATTAAAGGCATGAGCCACCACACACATGGCTCACAGTCTCTTTTGTGCATTTGGTGCCCATATTGGGAGGGACAGACCCTTCAAAGAGGGACAGAAGACTTGGGGAAGCAAGGGCTTAAGGGAGCTGTGGTGGCCCCATGGAAGCAGCGAGAAAGGAGTTAGGCAGACAAGGAGTGAGGGTAGGGGATAAGAGAAAGTAGGAAGGAAACTTAGGAACCACAAAATAACCCTATGGGTGCACCAGGGCCTCTAGCCCACTACAAACAAACTCCAGGTGCATGCCCTACTTTGTACGTCTGGATTTATGTGGGCACTGGGGAATTGAACTCTTAACTGCTGAACCATCGCTCCAGACCCTCTTTTTAAATATTTTTATTTAAGTATTTGCAAGCAGAGAGAGAAAGAGAGGAGACAGACAGAGAGAATAGGCATGCCAGAGATTTCAACTGTTACACGCAAACTCCAGACACATGTGCCACTTTGTGCATTTGGCTTTGTATGGGTACCAGGGAATTGAACTTGAGTTGTTAGGTTTTGCAGGCAAGTGCCTTAACCACTGAGCCATCTCTCCTGTTGCTGTTCTTTTTTTTTTTTCCCTGAGTTAAGGTCTCACTCTAGCCCAGGCTAACCTGGAATTCATTATGTAGTCTCAGGGTGGCCTTGAACTCACAGCGATTCTCCTACCTCTGCCTTTCAAGTGGTGGAATTAAAGGCATGCGCCGCCACGCCCAACTTGTTACTGTTCTTATAATCACCATGATCTCTTTACATCTTAAGTGAAACAATGAAAGAATAAATTCTGAGCCTTCAAATTCAACCTTCCAAGAAAGATGATGACCCCTCTCAAACTCTCTCAGTAGAGCCCCTGGGTTTCCTCTCCTCAGCATGAGTACAAGGTACCCTGTGTGTGTGTGTGTGTGTGTGTGTGTGTGTGTGTGTGTGTGTTTTATTGTTGTTTTTCTTTTCATTTCTTTTTTTTTTTCAAGGTATGGTCTCATTCTAGCCCAGGCTGACCTGGAATTCTCTATGTAGTTTCAGGATTGCCTGGAACTTATGGTAACCCTCCTACCTCTGCCTCTCAAGTGCTGGGATTAAAAGCATGCACCACTATGCCTGCTGTTTGTGGTGTTTTAAAATATTTTTTATTTATTTTTATTTATTTGAGAGAAAAAGGCAAGTGCCTTAACAGATGAGCCATCTCTCCAGCCCCCTTTTGTGTATGTGTGTGTTTAAGATTTTTATTTATTTGAATTTCTGTGTGTCTGTATGGGCGTGTCAAGGTCTTTTGCCACTGCAAATGAACACCATCATTATGTGGGTGACTAAGGAATTGAACCCAGGCTGGCAGACTTTGTGTGTAACTTTCTTTAACTGTTCAGCCATCTTCCCAGCCCATTTTGTTGTTGTTGTTTTTGGTTTTTTCTAGGTAAGGTCTGACTCTAGCCCAGGAATTCACTATGGAGTCTCAGGGTGGCCTCGAACTCACGGTGATCCTCCTACCTCTGCCTCCCGAGTGCTGGGATTAAAGGCGTGCGCCACCACGCCTGGCTGCATGTTTGTTTTTGAGATAGGATCTTACTCTAACCCAGGCTGACATTGGACTCACTCTGTAGTCCCAGGCTGGCCTCAAACTCACAGTGCTCTTCCTACCTCAGCCTCATTAGTTCTGAGATGAAAAGCAGGAGCCACCATGTCTGGCTGAAGCACACCTTTAACGGAATCACATGTAAACATGCAGGCAGATTGGGACAGTGTCAGCCATAGAGCGTCACCACATGAAGACTTGTCTGTTCATGGCCAGTAGCATGCAGGCACACAGCAGACGATTGATTATCTTACTGGTCTGCCCAGAGTGAAGAAGCTATGGGTTCAAAAACAGGTCAATTGGGGCTGGAGAGATGGCTTAGCAGTCAAGGTGCTTGACTGGGAAGCCTAAGGACCTAGGTTCGATTCCCCAGAACCCACATAAGCCAGATGCACATGGTGGCACATGCGTCTGGAGTTTAGTTGCAGTAGGTGGAGGCCTTGGCGTGTCCATTCTCTCTCTCTGTGTGTGTGTAATAAAAGTAAAAAAAAAAAAATTTTTTTTAATGTCAGTTATCCACCTGTGGTGGCAATACACTTTTTAAATCACTGAACTCCAGAGACAGGGGAAGAGGATCACCATGAGTTTGAAGTTAGCTTGGGGCTACAGAGTAAGTTCCAGATCAGCATGGGCTAGAGAGAGACCCTGTCTGGAAAAAACAATTCTCTGCCCACCACTGCCTCCTGGGCGGTGCAGTTGGGCAGGGACACGGAGGCTGTGCCTCTCTACCCTTGGAGTCTGTGCACAGCTGAGCGCAGGGTTGCTCTGTTTTCTTTGGAGCCCAGGAGACGGGTGGTTCCTGTGGAGGTCTCCTATGGGCCTTGGCACATCCTAGAGGGGAGGCCTTCCACTTCCTGTGACTCACGCTCCTGCTGCTGCCGTGTCTGTGCTATCTGTCCTGGGATTTCGGCATCTGTTCCTGTGTGACAAGAAGAAACAGCTCTCTTGGGCACCAGTCCCCTCCTTCCTGCTGGAATGTCAAGAGGGGGAGGTGTGTACGCTTCAGAGCGTGAGGCGCGGATGTGTGCTGCGCTAGGGAGAAAACGAAAGCTTCCACGCTCCGTCTGCAGGATGGGCGTCAGTAAGCCGTTCTACAGACAGCTTCCGTTTCTTCTCAGCCTATGGCTTTCTCCGAGACTAAATTGGAGAGTGGGAAGAGAGAGTTGGCCCAAAAAAGGACGCACAGTATGGCACACAGTACACCTGTAATCCCAGCACTTGGAAGGCAGAGGCAAGGAGGATCAGGAGTTCAAGGTCATCCTTGATAACAAAGCAAGTTTGAGGCCAGCATGGGCTATAGGAGAACATGTTTCAAAAAAGAAAAATAGCCGGGTGTGGTGGCGCACGCCTTTAATCCCAGCACTCGGGAGGCAGAGGTGGGAGGATCTCTGTGAGTTCGAGGCCACCCTGAGACTTCATAGTGAATTCCAGCTCAGCCTGGGCTAGAGTGAGACCCTACCTCGGAAAACCAAAAAAAAAAAAGAAAAGAAAAAAGAAAAAAAAAAGAAAAAAGAAAAATAGCCGGGCGTGGTGGTGCAGGCCTTTAATCCCAGCACTCAGGAGGCAGAGGTAGGAGGATCACCAAGAGTTTGAGGCCACCCTGAGACTACATAGTGAATTCCAGAACTAGAGTGAAACCCTACCTCAAAAAAAAAAAAAAAAGAAAAAAAGAAAAATAGGGGACTGGAGAGATGTCTTAGCAGTAGCTAGAGGCCCGGACGCATTCATTCTTTCTCTCTCGCAAATAAATAAAATAAAATATTAAAAACAGAAGAATAGCAAAAAAAAAAGGGGGGGGTTGAGGAGATGGCTCAGCAATTAAAAGCATTTGCTTACAAAGCTTGCCAACTCAGGTTTAATTTCCCTGTCCCCCCACACCCTGCTGCCAACCATGTAAAGCCTAACACAAAAAGTGGTGCAGGACTGGAGAGATGGCTTAGTGGTTAAGGCACTTGCCTGAGAATCCTAAGCACCCAGGTTCGATTTCCCCAATACCCATGTAAGCCAGATGCACAAGTTGATGCATACGTCTGGAGTTCATGTGTAATAACTGGAGGCCCTGGTGTGCCCATTCTCTCTCTCTATCTGCCTTCTTCTCTCACTCCCCAATAAATAAATAAAAATTTTAAAAAGTGGTGCAAGCATCTGGTACAACAGCAAGAGACCTTGGTGCAAACACACACACACACACACACACACACACACACGGTGGGGGAGGGAGTTGGAAAGAAGGAAGGATGGAAGGAAAGAAAGAAAATGACTCCCTTGAGGTAAGAGGGCCTCAGTGGTTAAAGGTGCTTACTTGCAAACCCTACCAGCCAGGGGTTAATTACCCAGGTACCCACATAAAGCTGGATGGGCATTCCATCGGCAAGAGTCCCTGGCACACTCAAATAAATAAATAATTTTTTAAAGGAAAGAAAAAAGGACTTATACTCAGCCCTAACCCCATACTACCATGCATGTATGATATGTAATCTGATTTTTTTTTTTTCAAGGTAGAGTCTCACTCTAGCCCCAGGCTGACCTGGAATTCACTATGTAGTTTCAGGGTGGCCTCAAACTCATGGCGACCCTCCTACCTCTGCTTCCTGAGTGCTGGGATTAAAGGCGTATGCCGCCACGCCCAGGTTTATCTGAAATTTTAATTTGTTTGTTTTGAGATAGGGTCATGCTATGTGGCACTGGCTGGCCTGCAACTCATTCTGCAGCCCGAGCTGGCTTTGAGCTCAAAGCAGTTCTTTTACATCAATCTCAAGTGCTGGGATTACAGGTGTAAACCACCACACTTAGCTATAATCTGATATTTAAGACTTATGAATATGCATATTGTCTTCATTTAGTTCAAGATAGCCCCACTGGCAAGTGACAGAACCAGAATTTTTAAATCCAGCTGAATCGAAAACACCCACTCTCCCCACCTCAAAATTGCACCTGCCTGATTGTGAAATGTTGCACCGAGAACTATACAAAGAAAATTACCCAATATGTTTGGGACAATCCAGAGAGACATACAGGACAGTTGAACTCAGCTTCAAAAAATGTTACACCGGCACATGAATGAACAATGAGGCATTTGTTTTCATTGCACAAGTCAAGGGACAGCAAACACATCCTAAAATCAGATGATGATCCTAGTCTTGGCATTAGCCGCTGATTTTTTTTTTTTCATCCAGTTTGAATTCTTGCCCCAAGCTAGTGATTCTCTACTTGTCTGCACATTAGAATCATCTGAGGAGATTTTACAAAATACTGATGTCCAATTTTGCTATGGGGAGGTGATCTAATTGGTCTGGGTTAGGATTTAGGCATTGCTGGCTTTTTGTTTGTTTGTTTTGTTTTAAGTTTTATTTGAGACAGGCAGAGAGAAAGAGAGAGAATGGGCGCTCCAGGGCCTCTAGCCACTGCAAACGAACCCCAGATGCATGTGCCACCTTGTACATGTGGCTTACGTGGGACCTGGGGAATCAAACCTGGGTCCTTAGGCTTTGAAGGCAAGCACCTTAACCGCTAAGCCATCTCTCCAGCCCGGCATGACTGTTTTATACAAATTTCTGAAGTGATTTTCAAACCCAGCCAAGGTTGAGAAGCAGTTTCCTATGAGAGAGAGCATGGTGGTGCACGCCTTTAATCCCAGCACTTGGGAGGCCAAGGTAGGAGGCTCACTGTGAGTTCAAGGCCACCCTGAGACTACATAGTGAATTCCAGGTCAGCCTGGGCTACGGTGAGACCCTGCCACCATACCCCCAACCCTCCCAACCAAAAAAAAAAACCCACAAAAAACAAAGTGAGCATGGTAGTGGTGCATAAGGGGAGAGACTGACAGCAAGACAAACTTTACTCTTTTTATTCTTTCTTTTTTTATTCATTTGTGTGTGAGAGAGAGAAAGAGGGAGAGAGAGAGAGAGTGAGTGCGAATGGGCTCATCAGGGCCTCTAGCCATTGCAAACAAACTCTAAATGCGTGTTCCACCTTGTGCATCTGGCTTTACGTGGGTACTGGGGTGTCAAACCAGAGTCTTTAGACTTTGTAGCCAGCCAAGTGCCTTAACTGCTGAGCCATCTCTCCAGCCCCAGCTTTTTTTTTTTGGTTTTTCAGGTAGGGTTTCACTCTAGCCCAGGCTGACCTGGAATTCACTATGGAGTTTCAGGGTGGCCTCGAACTCACGGCAATCCTCCTACCTCCGCCTCCTGAGTGCTGGGATTAAAGGCCTGTGCCACCACGCCCGGCTGTGACAAGCTTTTTAATGATAATTACCATGTAAGAAAAGATGCCTAGATTACCTCAATATGAATTGATTTCCTTGCAAAATATTCCAACAGTTTAGTATTGACAGGATATAATCCTGGAACCTCTCCGAAGGGCTATGAGAAGGAAATGGATGGCTCAGTGGTGGGAGTACCTGCTGCTTAGGTGTAAGTACCCAAGTTGGGTCCCCAGATCCCCTGTAACAAGCAGGAAGCCATGGTGGGCTTCTGCAATCCCAGCACACTAATGGGGAGATGGGAGGCAGAGACAGGAGAATTTCCTGGGGGAAGCTTGGGAGCAGCAATGAATATCAACAGTGAGAATGAGAGAGAAAGAGACAGACCAATGCAGAGAGAGACAGACAGAAAGAGAGAGAGAGAGACAGTAAGAGAGAGAGAGAGTATGGGTATGCCAATGCCTCTTACCACTGGGAATTAACTCCACATGTATGCTCCACTTCGTGCATCTGGCTGTATGTGGTTACTAAAGAATTGAACCTGAGCCGGGCGTGGTGGCGCATGCCTTTAATCCCAGCACTCGGGAGGCAGAGGTAGGTGGATCACTGTGAGTTCGAGGCCACCCTAAGACTACATAGTGAATTCCAGGTCACCCTGGGCTAGAGTGAGACCCTACCTTGAAAAAAAAAAAAAAAAAAGAATTGAACCTGGATTGGAAGGCTTTTAACTGCTATGCTATCTCCAGCTCCCAGCTAAACATTTTTTTAAACTTTTGGTTTATTTATTTATTTAATTTGAGAGAGAAAGAGGCAGATAGAGAGAGACAAAGAGAATGGGCATGCTAGGGCCTTCAACCGCTGCAAATGAACTCCAGATGCATGCGCCACCATGTGCATCTGGCTTACGTGGGTCCTGGGGAATCAAACCTGGGTCCTTTGACTTTGCAGGAAAGCACCTTAACCACTAAGCCATCCCTCCAGCCCTAAACATTTCTTGGTTTTTAAAAAATATATTTTATTTTTATTTATTTATTAGAGAGAGAGAGACAGAGAGAGAATGGGTGCACCAGGACCTCCAGCCATTGCAAATGAATTCCAAACACATGCACTACCATGTGCATCTGGCTTACATAGGTTCTGGGGATCAAACCTAGGTCCTTAGGCTTAGCAAGCAAGTGCCTTAACTGCTAAGCCATCTCTCCAGCCCTCTTTTCTTATGTGTGTGTGTGGATGTGGGTACATATATGGTTTTTGTTTTATTTTTTATTTTTTTGAGGTAGGGTCTTACTCTAGCTCAGGCTGACCTGGAATTCACTATGTAGACTCAGGGTGGGGATCCTCCTACCTCTGGATCCCGAGTGCTGGGATTAAAGAAAGATGTGTGCCACCATGCCCAACCTATATTTTATTTTTATTTATTTATTTGAGAGAGAGACAAAGAGGCAGATAGAGAGAATGGGAGCACCAGGGCCCTTAGCCTTTGCAAATGAACTCCAGACCCATGTGCCACCTTGTGCATCTGGTTTAAGCAGGTCCTAGCAAATCAAACCTTGATCCTTTGGCCTTGCAGGCAAATACCTTAACTGCTGAGCCATCTCCCCAGCTCTCAGCTAAACATTTGTGTTTTTTTTTTTAAGATTTATTTTTATTTATTTATTATTAGAGACAGAGAGAGGGTTGGGGAGAGAGAGAAAGAGAGTGAGAATGGGCATGCCAGGGCCTCTAGCCACTGCAAATGAACTCCAGACACATGCAGACACATGCATGTGCACCTGGCTTACATGGGACCTGGAGAATTGAACCTGGGTCTGTAGGCTTTGCAGGCATGCGCCTTAACCACTAAGCCATCTCTCCAGCTCTGTGTTTGGTTTTTTGAGGGAGGGTCTCACTCTAGCCTAGGGCTGACCTGGAATTCACTCTGTAGTCACAGAGCGACCTTGAGCTCTGGGATATCTGCCTACCTCTGTCTCCCAAGTGCTGGGATTAAAGGTGTGTGCCACCACACCCAACCATTTTTAAGAAGGAAAAATAATCAACAACCAGAATGGCAGGAAGCTTGGGTTTCTCCTTAGGGGAAATAGCAATTCCCGCTATTCCAGAGAAATCTGAGCTTCAGCCAGTCTGCCCTCCCACAGTCCCTTCTGAGAGGGTTTCCTGGCAGGTGTCATCTTCCGGGGTGACTGGAGGATGGACGGATGTGCCGCAGCTTGTCCTGTGGGGAGGCAGCGGGTCATCATGTATTCCCAGGGGCGTGGGGATCTCAATGTATGCTTTATAGCTAGCTGGCCCTTTTTATTTTTATTTTTTTAATTTTTTTTAGCTGGCCCTTTTATTTTTATTTTTATTTTTTTTTTTAGTATGGATACATCATGTGTTGGTACCATCCTTTCCCTCCTCACTGCCCCCATTCCGCTGGGGGCCCTCCTCAGTGGGGTTGCAGGTATTCCTCATGGGGTTGTGGGTTATGCATTGTGGAAGCAGCAGTCAGTTATTTGGGGAAGGGAATGCCTCTGGGCATGATATCCCAACCTGTTGGCTCTTACAATCTTTTCACCTCCTGTTCCACAAAATTCCCTGAGCCATGGTGGGTGTGTTTTAAGTCTACTTGAGTGATAGCTGGTCCTTTTATGGCCCTGAATCGGGGTGCGTTGGAGCCAGTCTTCTTCCTAGCTTCCCACTGCTTTTCTCTGCTGTGTAGCCTGGAGTCACCACAGCAAGGCCTGGTTTTTCTAAAGGCTGACAGCCTCTCCCTTGGGGAGCAAGGGTATGTGCTCGCTTTTTCCAGCCAGTCTTCTCAGTCTGATTGAATGGATGGATATACAGGGACTGATGACACATCAGCATGGGATCTCTCCTTTGCTTCTTGGGTAATTGTCCTATTAACAGCTGTCCCAGGCAGAGGGATGGGGGAGGGCCCGGGGAAGAGAGGAGGGCAGCTTCTTGGATGAAGAAGGGCACACCCTGGATTTTACAAGGTTAATTAGCAGGCTCTAGGAAGGGGGTTTGCACCTGCTCAGACTTGATCTGGAATTCTAGACGGAATGGAAGGCAGGCTTTCAGTCTGCACTCCCTGTCATGGCATATTAAATATCCACAGTGCCCACACCTTGCCAGGCTTAACTTGTCTGATGTTAATACTGAGATTGTCAATACCTGCTGTCTCCTTGGTGAATCTTGGTCTATCCTTTTTTTTTGTTTTGTTTTGTTTTGTTTTTCAAGGTAGAGTCTCATTCTGGTCCAGGCTGACCTGGAATTCACTATGTAGTCTCAGGATGGCCTTGAACTCACGGCGATCCTCCTACCTCTACCTCCTGTGTGCTGGAATTAAAGGCGTGCGCCACCTCACCCGGCATCCTATCCTTTTTTTCTTCCAGCTTTTCTGAAACTGCTGAGTAGCACACTTTTTTTAAAAAAATACTCTCTTCATTCTTTCTCTTTTCCTGTTCTGTTTGTTGTTATATTATTATTATTATTAATTGTTTTTTTTTTTCCAAGGCAGGGTCTCACTCTAGCCCAGGCTGACCTGGAATTCACTACGTAGTCTCAGGGTGGCCTCAAACTAACCACGATCCTCCTACCTCTGCCTCCCGAGTGCTGGGATTAAAGGCGTGTGCCACCATGCCCAGCTTATTATTATTTCTTGGTGTTGGGAATCAAAACCGGGTCCTTGGTCATGTAAAGCACATGTGTGCTTTATCTTGAAGCTACATTCCCAAGCCTGCCACAGTCATTCTTTAATTCCATAACACAGCTTCTGATCCATTTGTTTCCCATTGTATACTCAAGTAATTATGCATATTTACAAACTGCACTTGAAGTTGAGTGGCAAAAGAAAATGAACAGGATAGCACAGGGAAAAACAACAGATCTCGGGCTGGAAAAATGGCTTAGCCATTAAGACAGTTGCCTGCAAAGCCAAAGGACCTAGGTTTGATTCCCCAGGACCCACATAAGTCAGGTACACAAGGTGGCACATGCGTCTGGAGTTTGTTTTCAGTGGCTGGAGGCCCTGACGTGCCCATTCTCTATCTGCCTCTCTCTCTGATTCTTTCTCTCTCTTCCCTCAAATAAATAAATTAAATTAAAAAAAAAAAAGATCTCTTCACATCTCTCGTTCCCTGTTCTCAGCATGTGCCAGGGCCTCTTTTTTAGGTACCTTCTACTCCTTCCGTATGTTAGACCCACAAAGGGAAGAGAAAGAAGATAGTAACTGTTATTCTAAGATACTTATCAGTTATTAAAAAGTGACTAGAGGGGCTGGAGAGATGGCTTAGCAGTTAAGCGCTTGCCTGTGAAGCCTGAGGACCCCGGTTCGAGGCTCGATTCCCCAGGACCCACGTTAGCCAGATGCACAAGGGGGCGCACGCATCTGGAGTTCGTTTACAGAGGCTGGAAGCTCTTGTGCGCCCATTCTCTCTCTCTCTCTCTCTCTCTCTCCCTCCCTCCTCTCTCTGCCTGTAGCTCTCAAATAAATAAATAAAACAATAAACAAAATTAAAAAAAAAGTGACTAGAGCTGGGCATGGTGGCATATGTCTTTAATCCCAGCACTCAGGAAGCTAGGTAGGAGGATTATTGTGAGTTCAAGGGCAGCCTGAGACTACAAAGTGAATTCCAAGTCAGCCTGGGCTAGAGAGATACCCTACCTAGAAACACCAAAAAGAAAAAAACAATGACGAGGGCTGGGAAGATGACTCAGTGATTAAAAGCATTTGCTTGCAAGACCTGATGGCCTGGGCTTGATATCTCAGAACCCACGAGAAACCAGACGCACAAAGTGGCACATGCATCTGGATTCGTTTGTAGTCGCAAGAGGCTCTGGTATGCCCATACCCAGTTTATCTATGTCTGTCTCTTTCTCTGTCTCTATTTTTCTCTCAAATAAACAAACAAAATAAAATATTAAAAAAATATTTTTAAAGCTAGGAATGGTGGTGCACACCTTTAATCCCAGTGCTCAGGAGGCAGAGGTAGGAGGATCACCATGAGTTCATGGCCTGAGACTGCATAGTAAATTCCAGGTCAGCCTGGGCTAGTGAACCCCTACCTTGAAAAACCAAAAACCAAAAAACAACAACAACAAAAAAAAAGTAAAAACAGGGAACTAGGATGGTGGCACATCCTTTTTCAAAAAAAAATATTTTGGGCTGGAGAGATGGCTTAGCGGTTAAGCACTTGCCTGTGAAGCCTAAGGACCCTGGTTTGAGGCTCGATTCCCCAGGACCCACGTTAGCCAGATGCACAAGGGGGCGCACGCGTCTGGAGTTTGTTTGCAGTGGTTGGAGGCCCTGGCGCGCCCATTCTCTCTCTCTATCTCTGCCTCTTTCTCTCTCTGTCTGTTGCTCTCAAAAAAATAAAATAACAACAAAAAAAAATTAAAAAAATATTTTATTTATTTATTTGACAGAGAAAGTGGGGGAGAGAGAGAATGGGCACTCCAGGGCCTCCAGCCACTGCAAATGAACTCCAGGCGCATGTGCCCCCTTGTGCATATGGCTTACGAGGGTCCTGGAGAATGGAACCTGGGTACTTTGGCTTTGGAGGCAAACGCCTTAACCGCTAAGCCATCCCTCCAGCCCTCGTGGCACATCCTTTAATCTCAGCACATGGAAGATAGAGGTAGAGGGATCACCATTAGTTCAAGGCCAACCTGGAACTATAGAGTGAACTCCAGGTTAGCCTGGGCTAGAGTGAGACTCTGCCTTGAAAAATAAATAAATAGAAATTTTTAAAAAGGTAAAAACAGGGCTAATGGTAGAATGCTGGCTTAGCATTTGGGAGACTCTGGGCTCAATCTCTAGTAGTACAGAATCATAACTTTACTTGTGCTTTGATAGCTTTTAGTTTATGGTTTTAAAATATTTACTTCCCAACATGTTTAAATATTTTTTTATTATTTATTTGCAAGCAGAGATAGAGAAGAAATGAGTGTGCAAGGGCCTCTTAGTACTGTAACTGCACTCCAGGCACATGTCACTTTGTGCATATGGCTTTATGTAGGTACTGAAAAATCAAACCCAGCTATTCTGGTCTTGCAAGCAAGAGCCTTTAACTGTTAGGCCTCTCCAGACCCCTTCCCAACTTTTTTTTTTGGTGGGGGGGGGTGTTGAGGTAGGGTCTCACTCTGGCCCAGGCTGACCTGGAATTCACTATGTAGTTTCAGAGTGGCTTCAAACTCATGGTGATCCTCCTACTTCTGCCTCCCAAGTGTTGGGATTAAAGGCATGTGCCACCATGCCTGGCCCCCTTCCTAGCTTTTTAAAAAAATATTTATTTTTAATTTATTTATTAGGGGGTGAGAAAGGGCATGCCAGAGCCTCTAGCCACTGCAAACAAACTCTAGACACATGTGCCACCATGTGCATCTGGCTTACATAGGACCTGAAGAATTGAACCTGGGTCCTTAGGCTTTGCAGAGGCAAGCACCTTAACAACTAAACTGTCTCTCTAGCCCCCAATTTTTTTTTCTGTTTGTTTTTGTTTTTCAAGGTAGGGTCTCACTCTTAGCTCAGGCTGACCTGGAATTTACTATGTAGTCTCAGGGTGGCCTTGAATTCATGAGGATCCTCCTACCTCTGCCTCCTGAGTGCTGGGATTAAAGGCGTGCACCACTACACCCAGCTCCCCCAATTTTTTAAAAAATATTTTATTATTTATTTATTTATTTGAGAGAGAAAGATTCAGAAATATGTAGGTACAGAGGGTACAGAGAGAGAGAGAGAATGGGTGTGCAGGGCCTCCAGTCACTGCAAAGGAATTCCAAATGTATGCGCCTCTTGGTGCATCTGGTTTACGTGGGTCCTGGGGAGTCAAACCAGGGTCCTTTGGCTTTGCAGGCAAGTGCCTTAACTGCTAAGCCATCTCTCCAGTCCCCCCAAATTTTGGGGGGGGTTTCAAGGTAGGGTCTCACTCATGTCCAGGCTGGCCTGGAATTAACTATGTAGTCTCAGGGTGGCCTCAAACCCATGGCAATCCTCCTACCTCTGTCTACCAAGTGCTGGGATTAAAGGTGTGCACCACCATGCCCAGCCCCCAACTTAAAAAAATTATTTATTTAAGAGAGAGAATGAGTGTGCCAGGTCCTCCAGCCACTGCAAATGAACTCCAGATGCTTGCACCACCTTGTGCATCTTGTTTTACTGGGGAATGGAACTTGGATCCTTTGGCTTT
Source organism: Dipus sagitta (assembly GCA_036346955.1). Taxonomy (NCBI): domain Eukaryota; kingdom Metazoa; phylum Chordata; class Mammalia; order Rodentia; family Dipodidae; genus Dipus; species Dipus sagitta. Next base: position 4,048,406 of record CM070778.1, on the reverse strand, counting down.
GCAGGCAAATTCCTTAATTGCTAAGCCATCTCTCCAGCCCTTTCCCTTCTGTTTTTGTTTTTGTGGTAGGGTCTCACTCTAGCCCAGGCTGACCTGGATTCACTATGAAGTCTCAGGCTGGTCTCAAATTCACAGTGATCCTCCTACCTCTGCCTCCCAAGTGCTGGGATTAAAGGTGTGTGCCACTGCACTTGGCTTTTTTCTATTTCTTAAATTTTTATTTATTTATGAGACACAGAGTGTGGGGGGAGCACAGGTGTACTAGGGCCTCTTGCCACAGCAAACAAACTCCAGATGCATGTGCCACTTTGTGCATCTGGCTTTACATTGGTATTGGGGAATCAAACAGTCCAACAGGCTTTGCAAGCAAGCACCTTTAATCACTGAGCCATCTCTCCAGACCTAAACACACACACACACACACACACATACACACATAATTAGCAATAATGGGAATTGAACCTAGGGATTCATGCATATTAAGAAAGCCTCCAGCAAAGTGTTGTGGCACACACCTTTAATCCCAGCACCCAGGACGGAGAGGTAGGAGTTCGAGGCTAGCCTAGGACTACAGAGTGAATGCCAGGTCAGAGTGGGCTAGAGTGAGACCCTACCTCAAAAACAAACAGGCTTCTAACATTGAGCTATATCCTCAGCACTCTTGTGTGTTTGTGTGTGTGTGTGTGTGTGTGTGTGTGCGTGTGTGTGTTATATGCCTGTGTGTGTGCAGATGTGTGTGCCCCATGAGAACATTAGGTGTCCTGGTCTGTCCTTTATTGCATTTCTCTGAGGCACCCAGAGCTGCCATTTTAGGTCAGGCTGGCTGACCAATGACCTCCAATGATTCTTGAGTCTCTAATCCCCACAGGACTTCGGTTACAGACATGTGTGGTCACACACAGCTGTTTATGTGGGTGCTGCGGAATGAAATGGAACTCAGGGCGTATCAGGCTCTCTCAGGCTTTCTCAGCAGTTCTTACCTCTCACTGCAGCCCTATTTTTACCTATAATTTGTTTATTTGCAAGCAGAGAGTTAGATAGAAGAGAGACTGACAGAGAGAATGGGTGTACCAGGGCTTCCAGCTGCTACAAAGGAATTCCAGATGCATGTGCCACTTTGTACATCTGGTTCTACATGGGTACTGGGGAATCAAACCAGGGATGTTAGACTTTGCAGGCAAGCACATTAACTGCAGAACTATCTCTCCAGCTCTTTACCTATCATTTTTTTTTTTTTTTTGTTTGTTTGGTTTTTCAAGGTAGGGTCTCACTTTGGCTCAGGCTGACCTGGAATTCTCTAAGTAGTCACAGGGTAGCCTCGAACTCACCGTGATCCTCCTACCTCTGTCTCCCGAGTGCTGGGATTAAAGGCATGCGCCACCACGCCCGGCTTTACCTATCATTTTGAGATGTTGTCTCACTCACTTGTCAAGGTTGGCCTTGAATTCTGTAGTCCAGACAAGCCTTGAATTTTTAAATTTACTGGCCCAGCCTCCTGACTAGCTGAAATTATTAGACTGTACCAACAAACCTAGCTCCTTTCTTCCTTTTCTTTTTTCCTTCTTTCCTTCTCTCTTTTTATTTTTAAAAATATTTGAGGGGAGCCGGGCATGGTGGCGCACGCCTTTAATCCCAGCACTTGGGAGGCAGGGGTAGGAGGATCACTGTGAGTTTGAGGCCACCCTGAGACTACGTAGTTAATTCCAGGTCAGCCGGGGCCAGAGTGAGACCCTACCTCGAGAAAAAAAAAAAATTGAGGGCTGGAAGGATGGCTTCGCGGTTAAGGCGTTTGCCTACAAAGCCAAAGGACCCAGGTTCGATTCCCCAGGACCCTAGTAAGCCAGACGCACAAGGGGGCGCACGTGTCTGGAGTTCATTTGCAGTGGCTGGAAGCCCTGGCGTGCCCATTCTCTCTCTCTCTTTGTTCCTCTTTCTCTGTCAAATAAATAAATTAAATTAAATATTTAAAAAATATATTTGAAGCCGGGAGTAGTGGCGCATACCTTTAATCCCAGTACTCGGGAGGCAGAGGTAGGAGGATTGCTGTGAGTTCAAGGCCAACCTGAGACTACATAGTGAATTCCAGGCCTGCCTAAGCTAGAGTGAGACCCCACCTCAAAAAAAAAAAAAAATCTGGCATGGTGATGCATGCACTCAGGAGGCACAGGTAAGAGGGTTGCCGTGAGTTCAAGGCCACTCTGAGTGCACATAATGAATTCCAGGCCAGCATGGACTAGAGTGAGACCCTACCTCGAAAAACCAAAACCAAACCCCAAAACAAAACAAAAAAATAGAATGTGGTTTCACATAGTCTTCGCAACCCTGCTATGGGACTGAACTTCCACCTTCCCACTGAACCATATATTCTGCTAACTCCAGAATCACCTCCTTCCAGGCCTTCAGCCTTTGTAGGCTTTTGTCCTTCATGGTCATAGCCAGGAGGATGACTCTGTTTCTGGCCTCTTGAGACACAATTGCCACCATCTTCTTTGTAAAGGCATGGATGGGCAGCTCATCCTGCCCACGAAGGACTTTCATGGTGAGCATTGGCTTGCTGGTATCGTTACTCATGTTGCTGGACTTCAGGGACACTAGGGCACCTATCTTCTCAAAGTGGGGTGCTATGGGTAGGGTGCCCCTTCCCCTGTTCTAGCACACTTTAGTCTTCTGGTTTCTGTTTTATGGTCCTACTCATCAATGGAGGTCAGGTATGGGAAGTCCACTGACGTCCCCTCCAGCAGAGTGTGACTGCCTCCCAAGGGCGGGGGACACCGAACTCACCCAAGGAAGAGGTCTCACGGGCTACAATGGGATGTAGCCCTCCCGACTTCTACATGGATCCATGCTTATGTGATTCTTTCTTTCTTTCTTTCTTTTTTTTTTTTTTTGTTTTTCGAGGTAGGGTTTCACTCCAGCTCAGGCTGACCTGGAATTTACTATGTAATCTCAGGGTGGCCTCGAACTCCTACCTCTGCCTCCCAATTGCTGGGATTGAAGGCGTGTGCTACCACACCCAGCTCCATTCTTTCTTTACTAGTAGTATTTACCTTCATGGCTCACTAAGTTAGCGGCTAAATGATCTGTTTTCTTTTTTTTTTAAATATTTTATTTTCATTTATTTATTTGACTGAAAGAAAGAGAGAGAATGGGCATGCCAGGGCCTCCAGCCATTGCAAACTAATTCCAGATGCATGCGCCACCTTATACATCTGGCTTATGTGGGTCCTAGGGAATTGAACCTGGGTCCTTTGGCTCTGCAGGCAAACGTCTTAACTTCTGAGTCATCCCTCCAGCCCTGATCTGTTTTCTTGGTTGCATATCCAGATGCATGTGCAACTTTGTGCATCTGGCTTTATGTGGGTACTGGGGAATCAAATCCAAGTTGTCAGGCTTTGCAGGCAAAATCCTTAATCACTGAGCAGTCTTTCCAGCCCTATGTCATCATTCCTTTCCTTCCTATTATGAATGTCTTGTGTAGGTAGTGTCAGGCACTGTGAGGTCAGACACATTTGGAAGACAGCATTGTAAGCAGTCCTCCCTTTGGCTCTCACATTCTTCCTGCCCCCTCTCCCACAATGGACCCTGAGTCTTGGAGGGTGTGATAGAGATGTCTCAGTAGCATATCCTCTTTCAAGGTGTGGTAATTAATTTCTGATTGTATTACCAGAATTTTAGGGCAACAGCCAGACTTTGACATCAATAGGATAGGCTCTCAGATCCACTCCAATACACCAATGAAAGAAACAAGTATTCCTGGGCTGGGCTAGAGCAAGACCCTACCTCAAAAAAAAAAAAAAAAAAAAGTATTGGTGAAAAGCAGAGAAAGGAGTTTTAATCAATGTGGCTTACTGGGAGAGCAAACAAAAAAAAATAAAGGTGTAGCAGACAGCCTTACACGGCTGAAATGAACTTCCAAACCAGGCAGTTATGCAGGAAGGGATTTATTGAAGATAGAGGGGAAGTTCCACAATGGCAGAAAAAGTTGGGCCTCTTTCACAGGTCCAACCAGAGAGAAACACCCAAGCTACCACCACCATCACACCTTAGGGCTGGACCCTAAGATCTGCCCAGTGACACCTCCTTCAGCCAGGTGACTGCAGATCTGAATTACAAACTTTAATAAAGTTCTGAATATATTGGGGGCCATCCATTCAAACTACCACAAAAGGGGTCCAATGACCGTGTCTTCAGAGTACTGACATGAGCTTTAGGTTTATATAAGGGAAGAGGGGACTGAAGAGATGGCTTAGCGATTAGGGCCCTTGCCTGTAAAGCCAAAGGACCCAGCTTCAACCCATGTAACCTAGAACCCATGTAAGCCAGATGTACAAGGTGGTGTATGCATCTGGAATTTGTTTGCAGTGGCTGAAGGCCCTGGCGTGCCCATTCTCTTTCTCTCTCTGCTTCTTTCTCTCTCAAATAAATAAAATAAACAAATTAAAAATATGAGAAGAGGGCTGGTTAGATGCCTCAGTGGTTTAGACGCTTGCAAAGCCTAAAAGCCCATGTTAAATTCCCCAGCACCCACGTAAAGCCAGACACAGTCAGTGGTACATGCATCTGGAGTTCATTTGCAGTGGCAAGAAGCCCTGGTGTGCCCATTCTCTCTCTCTCTCTCTTTTGCCTCACAAATAGATAGAACATTTAAAAATATATGGGAAGAGCTGGAGCAAGGGGCAAGAGGCAAGAGGTAGGCATAATTAAGCAGTCTTGGACAAAGTATGCTTTGACTGATCATTATCTCAGTTCTGGTTCTGCAAGGTGGTCTGAAGAAGTTATCTCTTTCATAGCTTGAGGGGAGCCATCTGGTTTCCATAAGATGATTATTTTTGCTCCAGGGTATACCTCACTATCATTGATAAAGGTCATTTGACTAGTGGTCTGTTGGCTTACCAGTTTTTCCAGGTGGGTTCAGTCCTTTGTTAAAAAGATGTTTATTCTTTTTTTTAAACATATTTTATTTATTTATTTGTTGAGAGTGACAGACAGAGACAAAAACAGGCAGAGAGAGAGAGAGAGAGAGAGAGAGAGAGAGGGAGAGAATGAGCACACCAGAGCCTCCAGCCTCTGCAAATGAACTCCAGATGCATGCGCCCCCTTGTGCATCTGGCTAACGTGGGTCCTGGGGGATCGAGCCTTGAACCAGGCTCTTAAGGCTTCACAGGCAAGTGCTTAACTGCTAAGGCATCTCTCTAGCCCAACATGTTTATTCTTTAATCCTGCTGTTTCTGAAATCCAAGGTGATGGGCGTAAACCTATCATTATGACAATAACTGGATCACCTTTTGGGTTCTGGAACATGATACTATAAGAGTAGGAAGATGCCTAAATGAGGTATAGACCAAATGAAGGCAGATATGACAGACTTTTATCTTTCTCGCTATCTTCTGGGCTCAAATGAGGAAGCAATACTTTTTTGTTTTGTTTTGTTTTCTTTCTATTTTTCAAGGTAGGATCTCAGTCTAGCCTGGGCTGATTAAAGGCATGCGCCACCATGCCTGCCTAACCTTGAGCAGCTTACCCAATCACCTGTAGGGACTACAGAGAGCATGTGCCCAAGCTGGGGCCATGGCAGGCAACAGATGCTTGCCCTTCGGGCACTGCTTTGTATGGCACACGTGGCCATCTCTGCTGTGGAGACTAAGCTGGTGTCCTCCACTCTAGCCCAGCCTGCTTGGAATTCACTATGTAGTCTCAGGATGGTCTCAAATTCACACTGATCCTCCTCGCTTTGCCTCAAATGAGCTGAGATTAAAGCTGTGCACCACCACGCCCAGGGCTGACCTGGAATTCACTATGTAGTCCCAGGGTGGCCTAGAAGTCATGTCTACTTTCTGCCTCTCAAATGCTGGGATTAAAGGCGTGCGCCACCACGCCTGCCTGGCTCTGTGTGTGTGTGTGTGTGTGTGTGTGCACGTGTGTCTGTTAGAATTGAAATCAAGGTTCTGATTGTAATTTCTATTGTGTGTGTGTGTTCTCGCGTGTGAGTGTATCAGTGCGCATGTGCATGTAGAGGTCAGAAGACAATCTCAGGTGTTGGTTCTCACCTTCCACCTTGTTTGAGGCAGGGTCTCTTTTTCTTTTTCTTTCCCTTCCTTTCTTTTTTTTTTTTTTTGTTTTTCGAGGTAGGGTTTCACTCCAGCTCAGGCTGACCTGGAATTTACTATGTAATCTCAGGGTGGCCTCGAACTCCTACCTCTGCCTCCCAATTGCTGGGATTGAAGGCGTGTGCTACCACACCCAGCTCCATTCTTTCTTTACTAGTAGTATTTACCTTCATGGCTCACTAAGTTAGCGGCTAAATGATCTGTTTTCTTTTTTTTTTAAATATTTTATTTTCATTTTTTATTTGACTGAAAGAAAGAGAGAGAATGGGCATGCCAGGGCCTCCAGCCATTGCAAACTAATTCCAGATGCATGCGCCACCTTATACATCTGGCTTATGTGGGTCCTAGGGAATTGAACCTGGGTCCTTTGGCTCTGCAGGCAAACGTCTTAACTTCTGAGTCATCCCTCCAGCCCTGATCTGTTTTCTTGGTTGCATATCCAGATGCATGTGCAACTTTGTGCATCTGGCTTTATGTGGGTACTGGGGAATCAAATCCAAGTTGTCAGGCTTTGCAGGCAAAATCCTTAATCACTGAGCAGTCTTTCCAGCCCTATGTCATCATTCCTTTCCTTCCTATTATGAATGTCTTGTGTAGGTAGTGTCAGGCACTGTGAGGTCAGACATATTTGGAAGACAGCATTGTAAGCAGTCCTCCCTTTGGCTCTCACATTCTTCCTGCCCCCTCTCCCACAATGGACCCTGAGTCTTGGAGGGTGTGATAGAGATGTCTCAGTAGCATATCCTCTTTCAAGGTGTGGTAATTAATTTCTGATTGTATTACCAGAATTTTAGGGCAACAGCCAGACTTTGACATCAATAGGATAGGCTCTCAGATCCACTCCAATACACCAATGAAAGAAACAAGTATTCCTGGGCTGGGCTAGAGCAAGACCCTACCTCAAAAAAAAAAAAAGTATTGGTGAAAAGCAGAGAAAGGAGTTTTAATCAATGTGGCTTACTGGGAGAGCGAACAAAAAAAATAAAGGTGTAGCAGACAGCTTTACACGGCTGAAATGAACTTCCAAACCAGGCAGTTATGCAGGAAGGGATTTATTGAAGATAGAGGGGAAGTTCCACAATGGCAGAAAAAGTTGGGCCTCTTTCACAGGTCCAACCAGAGAGAAACACCCAAGCTACCACCACCATCACACCTTAGGGCTGGACCCTAAGATCTGCCCAGTGACACCTCCTTCAGCCAGGTGACTGCAGATCTGAATTACAAACTTTAATAAAGTCCTGAATATATTGGGGGCCATCCATTCAAACTACCACAAAAGGGGTCCAATGACCGTGTCTTCAGAGTACTGACATGAGCTTTAGGTTTATATAAGGGAAGAGGGGACTGGAGAGATGGCTTAGCGATTAGGGCCCTTGCCTGTAAAGCCAAAGGACCCAGCTTCAACCCATGTAACCTAGAACCCATGTAAGCCAGATGTACAAGGTGGTGTATGCATCTGGAATTTGTTTGCAGTGGCTGAAGGCCCTGGCGTGCCCATTCTCTTTCTCTCTCTGCTTCTTTCTCTCTCAAATAAATAAAATAAACAAATTAAAAATATGAGAAGAGGGCTGGTTAGATGCCTCAGTGGTTTAGACGCTTGCAAAGCCTAAAAGCCCATGTTAAATTCCCCAGCACCCACGTAAAGCCAGACACAGTCAGTGGTACATGCATCTGGAGTTCATTTGCAGTGGCAAGAAGCCCATTCTCTCTCTCTCTCTCTTTTGCCTCACAAATAGATAGAACATTTAAAAATATATGGGAAGAGCTGGAGCAAGGGGCAAGAGGCAAGAGGTAGGCATAATTAAGCAGTCTTGGACAAAGTATGCTTTGACTGATCATTATCTCAGTTCTGGTTCTGCAAGGTGGTCTGAAGAAGTTATCTCTTTCATAGCTTGAGGGGAGCCATCTGGTTTCCATAAGATGATTATTTTTGCTCCAGGGTATACCTCACTATCATTGATAAAGGTCATTGGACTAGTGGTCTGTTGGCTTACCAGTTTTTCCAGGTGGGTTCAGTCCTTTGTGAAAAAGATGTTTATTCTTTTTTTTTAAACATATTTTATTTATTTATTTGTTTAGAGCGACAGACAGAGACAAAAAGAGGCAGAGAGAGAGAGAGAGAGAGAGAGAGAGAGAGAGGGAGAGAATGAGCATACCAGGGCCTCCAGCCTCTGCAAATGAACTCCAGATGCATGCACCCCCTTGTGCATCTGGCTAACGTGGGTCCTGGGGGATCGAGCCTTGAACCAGGCTCTTAAGGCTTCATAGGCAAGGGCTTAACTGCTAAGGCATCTCTCTAGCCCAACATGTTTATTCTTTAATCCTGCTGTTTCTGGAATCCAAGGTGATGGCGTAAACCTATCATTATGACAATAACTGGACCACCTTTTGGGTTCTGGAACATGATACTATAAGAGTAGGAAGATGCCTAAATGAGGTATAGACCAAATGAAGGCAGATATGACAGACTTTTATCTTTCTCGCTATCTTCTGGGCTCAAATGAGGAAGCAATACTTTTTTGTTTTGTTTTGTTTTCTTTCTATTTTTCAAGGTAGGATCTCAGTCTAGCCTGGGCTGATTAAAGGCATGCGCCACCATGCCTGCCTAACCTTGAGCAGCTTACCCAATCACCTGTAGGGACTACAGAGAGCATGTGCCCAAGCTGGGGCCATGGCAGGCAACAGATGCTTGCCCTTCGGGCACTGCTTTGTATGGCACACGTGGCCATCTCTGCTGTGGAGACTAAGCTGGTGTCCTCCACTCTAGCCCAGCCTGCTTGGAATTCACTATGTAGTCTCAGGATGGTCTCAAATTCACACTGATCCTCCTCGCTTTGCCTCAAACGAGCTGAGATTAAAGCTGTGCACCACCACGCCCAGGGCTGACCTGGAATTCACTATGTAGTCCCAGGGTGGCCTAGAAGTCATGTCTACTTTCTGCCTCTCAAATGCTGGGATTAAAGGCGTGCGCCACCACGCCTGCCTGGCTCTGTGTGTGTGTGTGTGTGTGTGTGTGCACGTGTGTCTGTTAGAATTGAAATCAAGGTTCTGATTGTAATTTCTATTGTGTGTGTGTGTTCTCGCGTGTGAGTGTATCACAGTGCGCATGTGCATGTAGAGGTCAGAAGACAATCTCAGGTGTTGGTTCTCACCTTCCACCTTGTTTGAGGCAGGGTCTCTTTTTCTTTTTCTTTCCCTTCCTTTTTTTTTTTTTTTTTTGAGGTAGGGTCTCACTCTAGCCCAGGCTGAGCTGGAATTTGTAGTGTCAGGGTGGCCTCGAATTCATGGCCATCCTCCTACCTCTGCCTCCCAAGTGCTGGGATTAAAGGCCTGCACCACCACACCACGCCCTTCTTTCCTTTGTCTTTTTTTTTTTTTTTCAAGGTAGGGTCTCACTCTAGCTGAGGCTGACCTGGAATTGGAATTCACTATTTTGTCTCAGGGTAGCCTGAACTCATATGGATCCTCCTACCTCTGCCTTCCAGGTGCTGGGATTAAAGGCGTGTGCCACCAAGCCAGGCTTCTTTTCTTAATTTTATTTTATTTTTATTTTTAGGTTATTCGAGGTAGGGTCTCACTCTAGCTCAGGCTGACCTGGATTCATTCTGTATCTTAGGGTGGTCTCGAATTTATGATGATCTTCTAACCTCTGCCTCCCGAATGCTGGGATTAAATGCATGTGCCACCACGCCTGGCTCTCTTAATTTATTTGCAAGCAGAGAGAGACAGCCATAGAAGGGGGCATGCTAGAGCCTCCTGCCACTGTAAATGAACTCCAGATACATGTGCCACTCTGTGCATCTGGCTTATGTGGATCCTGGGGAATTGAATTGGGTCCTTTGGCTTTGCAGGCAAGCACTTTATTAACCACGAAGCCATCTCTCCAGCGCCCCACCCCCACCTTTTTTTTTTTTTTTTGCACAGAGTCTTGCTACATAGCCCTGGCTGTCCTTGGACCAGGCTGGCCTTAAACTTGTGGCAATCTTCCTGCCTCTGTCTCTCTAGTGCCGGAATTATAGACATGTGTCCCTATGCCTAGCTGAGCCTTGATCCTGTTAAAATGCAATGTAAGTCAGAGGTGGTGGTTTATACCTATAACCCCAACACTTGGGAGGCAGGAGGACTGATAAATTTCAGATCAGCCTAGAGCTACAGTAAAGTGAGAGACCTTGTCTGAAAAACAAACTTTTATACTTTCATTCCACTTTTTTTTTTTTTTGGTTTTTCGAGGTAGGGTCTCACTCTAGCCCAGGCTGACCTGGAATTCACTATGGAGTCTCAGGGTGGCCTCGAACTCACGGCGATCCTCCTACCTCTGCCTCCCGAGTGCTGGGATTAAAGGTGTGCGCCACCACGCCCGGCTTTCATTCCACTTTTTATTTTAACAAGCACTCCTAATTACAAGCCTACCTGCTTGACTCCAGTTCATTTGTCATTATTATTATTTTGTTGTTGCAGTGCTGGAGATTGAACCCCGTGGACTCAGATGTGCTAGGCAAGTACTCTACCACTGAGACAACCTCAGTACTACTCCTTACTTAGTATTTAGAATCTAAATTCCATGCATTTTTGCTTTGAATGCGCTAGCAATTACAATTAATGTACAAAATTCTGTGGGCTGGAGATACGGCTTAGTGCTTGAGAAGCCTAAGGACCCAGGTTCGATTCTCTAGAACCCAAATAAGCCAGATTCACAAAAGGCCCTGGCATGCCCATTCTTTTAGTTCTAGAGCATCACACTAAGCTAAAAAGTAAAGTTTAAAATAGACCCTTTATAAGGATAAATTATAAGTCATATAGTAATTAGTCACTCTGAGAAATTCTGATCTTAGTGTTTATGATGCAACCTGATGGCAATAGCGCCCAGGTTTTCTGAAAAGTCCGTCATCATTTTTCTCTAGGCTGCATAGACTTCTTCTCATTGGCTGCCTTCTGCTTTTGCTGCATGATCTCGAGTCCCTCTGCTTTCTCTGAGGGTAGTCAAGCTATCCTCTTTTCTTTTGCCCTTGCTAATTTTTTTTTTTCATATTTTTCTGGCGGGCAAGTTCTGGTTGATTTCCACGGGCCATGCCGATCTCCGGACCCAGCCTGGAAGAGAGCAGAGCGACTGGGAAAAGCAAAGGCTGCCGTGACGCTCACGCTGCTGCAGCCGCCCGCTTGTCGCCCATTCTTTTTCTATGTTTCCCTCTCTCTCAAATAAATAAATAAATAAATAAAAATTAAAAAGAATTCTAGTTCTGGGCTGGAGAGATGGCTCAGCGGTTAAGCACTTGCCTGTGAAGCCTAAGGACCCCGAGTTCGAGGCTCGATTCTCCAGTATCCATGTAAGCCAGATGCACAAGGTGTGGCATGCACCTGGAGTTCATTTGCAGTGGCTGGAGGCCCTGATGTGCCCATTTTCTCTCTCTGCCTCTTTCTCTGTTGCTCTCAAATAAATAAATAAAACAAAAAATTATAAAATTAAAAAAGAATTCTAGTTCTTATGCAGTTTATATTATAGTATTTATTGGGACACAGTAAAACATTAAAGTAAAATGTGGGCTTGGTATCAGTATTTGAAAAGTGTAAACGAATGCAGTAGTTTTGTAAGAATTTAGTGAGTACATATTGTTGTATATTTATATCTACTAACGTATACTCTCTAAACCTCCCCAAATTAAGTCAAACTCTCTCCAAGCACAGCATGGACTTGATTATCTAGTGAGTTATCAGTTGGCCTTGTCCTAATTGCACAAGGACAATGAATTGCCAACCAGATTATGGCCTATTTCAAGGAGACATGAACTTCAATTGGCATCTTTGTCCTACAGCTGGGAGCAATACAGTACAAACTCCAACTCAGTGATTTCCTAAACGTGGTCTGACAGCTTCATTAGAATTACTCGACAGGCTAGGCATGGTGGCGCATGCCTTTAATCCCAGCACTCAGGAGGCAGGAGGATCGCTGTGAGTTCAAGGCCACTCTGAGACTTACATAGTGAACTCCAAGTCAGCCTGGACTAGAGCAAGACCCTACCTGGAAACCCACCCCCACCAAAAAAAATAGATTTACTCAAGACGGCCCATTTATCAGGCCTCCACCCCAACGCTAATCAGAATTTCTGGAATATGTAAAAGTCTAACAAGCTCCCCAAATGATGCTAAGGGTACATCCTGTTTGAGAGTCACAAAACATGTCTGGGTACTATGAGTACATGGGATTGGAGAACTGTGCACACTAAGGGGAGATCCTTACAAGACCAACTACTGCATGGGAAGTCAGGGAAGCGGAGGGGCCCTTCGTGGTGCTTTGATGATTAAAAAAAAAAAAAAGGCTCTTATGTTCCCATCTCTCAAACCATCAACATTCCGCCATCTCCCGGGACAACCAGTGCGCGCGACTGTCAGCGCGTGGCGCCGGCTGCCCGGCCACGAGGCACTACGATCTTTCATAGTACTATCTTTCTGGCCGACCCTACTCAATGAGCCAGGCCTAGAGGCGGAGGAAATCGAGGTACCGGTTTCTGATGCCAGCACCCAAGATGGCGACACAAACGTCGCCACCACGAGAACCACATGCTCGGGACTTCGCCTCGGCCGCCTCAGGTCTCACTGGACTTTTGCAAGTCACTGTGGGAACCCCGAAGGGGGGGAGGATTCCGCGCTGCGGCGGCAATACTCTCTTCCTTTGCCTACCCTGGGACTTCAGTACTTCGCCACACGATGCAGTGGAAGCATCAAACCTTTAACGCCACTCGCCTCTCCAACGCGGGGCGACGGGTGCAGGGGGGGAGGTTTCCAGAAAGCCTGATACTAGGGCCTTCGTTCTCATTGGCGGGCCCACGCCACGGGGCGGTCCTGCACACTCATTGGTCCTTACGGCATGTCAGTCTTGAGGAGACGGGTCAAGGGAGGGAATCTGCTTAGCTATTGGGTTATCTTCGCGGTCAATCAAAGCGACATCCGGCGACGGCCGGGAATGCATCTTGCTGATTGGAGAAACTGTTTCTGGGGGCGGGCTTCCGAGTGTGGTGGAAGGAGGGGGCGGGGAGGGAAGCGGAGGCTGGAAGCTCCAGGCCGGCCCGAGGCGGCGGCGGCGGCGGCGGCGGCGACAGCGGCGGCGGCGACAGCGGCGGCGGTGGTGGTGGCGGCGGCGAGGCCGGGACTCGGTGTGAGGTTCTGCTGTGGCGGCAGCGGCGGACTGCGAGCTCAGCAGCGGGTATACCGGGCACGTTCCTTTCCGCGGGAAGAGGGGCGCGGCGCAACAGGCCGAGGCTTCATGGGATGAGGGGCGGCGGGATGAGGAGCAAGGAGGCGCCTAGGTGGAGGCCGAGCGGGATTGTCGTCGCGGTCTCGACCAGCCCCGGGCAGCGAAAGGAGCGCGAGGTCCCCGAAGAAAGCGTGTTCCCCCGGGTGGGCTGGACTGCGGACCGTGGAGGGCTCGAGAAGGCGTGGTGTCGTGAGGCCCGGCTCGGGAGTGGGGTGGGGCCACAGGCACGGAGGGCGGGGTGAGGTTCGCCTGGAAGGGTGGGTCGAGGCCAGCCCAGCCGCACTTGTTCGCCGGCCGTCCCTGAAGCCTGCAAGCCGAGTCGCTGACAGTGTGGGCATGGCCATTTGGTCCCAGCCGGACTCGGGTATTCGGGGCAAGGGTGGGACCGGTCTCGGGCAGGGCTTCTCGGGCCCTCTTGTCTTTTGAAGAAGTTTGTCTCCTTTCTTCAACTTTAATTGGCTCTCGGGAGGTTTTGGGAACAAACTGCGTGAGAACTGGCGGGTAGCGAAAGCAGGAGTTCAGGGTTGCAGTTGTGTTTACCAAATGAGGGTTTGTGTGTGTGTAGATCTCGCTTCCACTTTAGAATGAAGTTGGTAGTCGGTCACAACTGAGGAGGAGAGGGTTATGTTTTGTTTGGCCTATGAGATTAATAGAAACTCAAAAGTAGAGATGAGAAACACAAAGGCAAATTTACCCTCTCCCCACTTGGCAGCCTGACTTGAGAACTTGGCAGTATCCTTCTGCTTTGGCTCAGAAGGTCATGTGAATGTAGATAAAACCTGCCTGTTCAAATTCTCTATGGCACAGTCTTGTGAATATCTCCACCATCCCTTACTGCTACCCCCACACCATACTGGGAGATTTAATTTTTTTTTTTTTTTCTGTTTGTTTTGGAACAGGGTTTCACAAAGTTGCACAGGCTGGCCTCAAACTTGAGTGGCCTGTACCCCATTATTATTGTTGTTGTTATGGATGATAGGAAAGGGAAATCAGATTTCAAAATTGGGAAAACAAAAGGCATTTTTGTTTCTTTTCCCTTTTTTTTTTTTTTTTTCCTGGGGTTTTCGAGGTAGGGTCTTACTCTAGCCCAGGCTGACCTGGAATTCACTATGGAGTCTCAGGATGGCCTCGAGGTCACAGCAGTCCTCCTACCTCTGCCTCCCGAGTGCTGGGACTAAAGGCGTGCGCCACCATACCCGGCTTCTTTTTCCTTTTTTGAGGCAGGGTTTCACTCTAGTCCAGGCTGACCTGGAACTCACTCTGTAGCTGCAGGCTGGCCCTGAACTCATGGTGATCATCTTACCATAGGCCCCCCCCACCCCAATTGCTGGTATTAAAAGCATGCACCACTATACCCAACTAGCATTTTTGTGTGTGTGTGTGTGTGTGTGTGTGTGTAGTGGTGGTCTGAACATTGTTCCTGTGATTCCCCCCCCCCCCCTTACTCTCACCCATTAATAATCTCTCCCTTCTCTTTCGAACTGGAAGGGCCAATGATTGTAGTTGGTTTTCTATTGAGATGGGAAACCAACTTTTATGATAGGAAATGGACTTCTGCTAAAATTAGAAGTTGGGTAATATGCTGTCTGTGTGTGGGGGGATGGTAAGATAAGTAAGGTATTTTAGGTGCCTTGGGCATTGTCTGCTTATTCAAAACAAGTGACTTTTGTTTGTTTGCTTTTTGTTTTTGTTTTTCGAGGTAGGGTCTTACTCTAGCTCAGGCTGATTTGGAGTTCACTCTGTAGTTTCAAGGTGGCCTCAAGCTCGCGGCAATCCTATCTGTGCCTCCCAAGTGCTGGGACTAAAGGGGTGTGCCACCATGCATGGCCAAAGCAAGCTGCTTTTAAAATATTGGAAATTTAGTATCCAGTTCTTTGTGATCAGTAACTTTTTTTTGTTTTTCGAGGTAGGGTCTTGTTCTAGCCCAGGCTGATCTGGAATTCACTATGTAGTCTAAGGGTGGCATTGAACTCACAGTGATCCTCCTACCTCTGCCTTCCAAGTGCTGGGATTAGAGGTGTGTGCCACCATGATCAGTAACTTAAAAAAATTTTTTTAAACTATCTCATTTGAGAGAGAGAGAGAAGAAAAGAGGCAGATAGAGAATGGATGGGTCAAGGCCTCCAGCTGCTGCAAAGGAACTCCAGATAACATGTGCCACATTGTGCATCTGGCTTACATGGGTCCTGGGGAATCAAACTTGGGTCCTTTGGCTTTGCAGGCAAGCATCTTAACTGCTAAGCCATCTCTCCACAGCCCATGATCAGTAACTTTTATAGTTGATCTGTCCTTAACAGTTTTTTCTTTCTGAGAATGTGCATGATTTGTTTTTTCTTCTGTAAAACTGCCCTCTTAATGTGTTTCCTACCTTCTATGAAGGTTCTCTTCCCTTTGATCATGATGTGCAAGTATGGAATCTTACTTGTTGCTTTTGTGATTCCCATTTCAGGTTTCTTTGGAAACCCCCCTGGTAAGTGTGGAGGAGGCGGGACACCCTGACCCAAGACAAAAGGCCTGTAGCTCCAGCCAAAGAAAATAAACCTTAGGAGGGAGAAGGAAAAAAAAATCCATCAGCTGTTCCTGAGAACAGCCTGCAGTGGAATCTACAGAGAGAACAACTAATGTCAGTAAGGAAGTGACTGTATGTGGACTGTGGAGACAGTAAGTCGCACAGGCTCTGAGAGCCTGGACTGAGTTAGGAACAGTTGTACTTTCAGAGGTGAGGTGTCAAGAAGGGAAAAGTGAATGTGGTCTGGTGTGTGGCCTTGGCTCCACGGGGTGTGCTTTCCTCTGGGGCCATCAGGGAGTTCGGCCCCTGTGTTCTACCAGGAGTGGGGTACAGGGTCTGGCCCTGAGCTGGCTGGAGCAGCAGAGCAGTGGCCTTGACTTGTCTTTTGGAAGATTTAAAAACAAAAAAGCATAAACGTTCTGGTCCTTCAGCAATGCTTTCTCTGAAGAAATACTTAACGGAAGGACTTCTCCAGTTCACCATTCTGCTGAGTCTGATTGGGGTGCGGGTGGACGTGGATACTTACCTGACCTCACAGCTTCCCCCGCTCCGAGAGATCATCCTGGGGCCCAGCTCTGCCTATACTCAGACCCAGTTCCACAACCTGAGGAATACCTTGGATGGCTATGGTATCCACCCCAAGAGCATAGACCTGGACAATTATTTCACTGCCCGCCGGCTCCTCAGTCAGGTGAGGGCCCTGGACAGATTCCAGGTGCCCACCACTGAGGTAAATGCCTGGCTGGTTCACCGGGACCCGGAGGGGTCTGTTTCTGGCAGCCAGCCCAGCTCAGGCCTCACCCTCGAGAGTTCCAGTGGCCTCCAAGATGTGACAAGTCCAGACAATGGGGTGCGAGAAAGCGAAACGGAGCAGGGATTCAGTGAAGATTTGGAGGATTTAGGGGCTGTAGCCCCTGCAGTCAGTGGAGACTTGACCAAAGAGGTTAGTGGCCTTGTGGTGGGTGGGTGGGGCCTGAAGGATGGGGAGGTTCTGAAGGACTGGATTCAGTGAAGAACCAGAAAAGTTGGGGGGAGAGGGGTTGGTTTTCAGATACTGTGCTTATGTATTAAAACATGGTGAAAGATTTAAAGGATAAGCCAGGTTTGGGTTGAATTGTCTTACTAGGATTGGGGCTGGGAACATTTCCATGTCCCGAACCATTGACCCACCTCTGAATGTACTGTCAGTAGTGGGAGGCTCCTAGAACATACCAGGTTGTTTACTGCTTAGATTTCAGTATGGCTGCAGGAGGCCTTAGGTGGGGGAGGGCTCTGTTGTGATGTGCTTTGATGCAGTGTGTGTCTGTTGCTAAGACACACTGTGTGTCCTCTTGCCTTATACCCCCCCCCCCCCCGCCCCGATCAAAACATTCATACTCTTATGTATCCTAAAGTTCTCCGTTGTGGGCAGGCTTGTTGTAAGGTTCCAGTATTTCAGCACTCCTGGGCCTGAGCCAAGGGGGAGACTTCGATAGTTATTGGTGGCCAGGAGAGACCAAGGCTTTCATTCTTTGCTAAAAGCCCATTGCAGGGAGTAGAACAGAAAAGACTGGAAGCTAGAGGAGAACTGTATTCTGCTGCTCAGGTCAGCTTGTACTGAGCTGTTAGAAGTGATATTTAGCTCTGGGCAGAAAGGGATCTAGTTCCTTGCCTTTAATGATGCAAATGGCTACTGCTGCCCCTACCTCACCTAGGTGGTGAAACTATTTTGATTTTTCCACCAGCCTTAAGAAGCTTAAGGAAAGGCCAACTGCCTTCTCCTGGCCTTTGGGGAAGGAGGAAACTGTATGGCACTAGGCTGGCTGGTTGCAGAGCTTGACCCCCTGTGCCTATCACATCAGACCACGTTTTGTCTTCTGTGCATTATAGCCTGTTTGTGACCTTAGTGTTTGTGTCTTGACTATTAATGACTGGCTAAGAATATTACATGTTTTAGGCCCATGATCCTCCTTGGGGAGTGATTTTTGCCGCCAGGAGACAGACGGCAATATCTGGAGACAGTTTGACTTGTCACAGCTGGAGGGGTGATGCTACTGGCATCCAGTTGATGAGGACAAGGATGCTGTTAAGCATGGGAAATAGCACAGGGCAGCACCTAAACCACATGCTATGTGACACCCTCCCCAGTTGTCAGTAGTGCTTAGATTTGGTGGCTAGGAGATACATACATATATATATCATTGTTTATTTTGAGATGAGGTCCCACTAGGTAGCCCTGGATGGCCTGAATCTTGTTATATAGAGCACAGTGGCCTTGAACTCGTGAAGATCCTCTTGCCTCTGCCTCCCAAGGGTTGGGATTAACGGCATGTGTCACCCCGCCCAGCTTTGTCAAAGATTTTTGTAGTGCCATTTGGAACATTACCTGTTTTCTGCTTTCCCTTTCTCTGTCCTTCAAATTGGCTCTTGAAGTTTTAGTGACCTGAAGAAATCTGTTCTCAGCTTCTTAACCCTTCTGTCCCAGGTGGCATGGAACAGCTTCTGGGTATCCTGCAGGGTTAGCTCTGATCCTGTCCCTTCAGTGCTTCTGGGACATGGATGTTTGGGATGTAACTGGGTGTGTTGAGGCAGAATGGGCTGGGACTTGGTCTCTGTTTTTCTGTTTCTTGACCTTAAAGAAGGTATGCTTCCCACATGCCTTTGCCACTCCCTTTGGGAGGCAGGGTGGGTCATTCATGAGGGACCCAGGCCTGAGGGGGGTGGTTGTGATGTGTCTAGAACATTTCCTCAGCAACTCGGATAAAAATACCCTACCCCAGAGCATGTGACAGGCACTGCTGGAGCTGGTATTATCCCTGGGGTGGTGGCACTCCCTGCTGCCAGGCCTGTTCGATGGACAGCCATAGCTTAGGCCCTTGTCAGGGATAGGATTCCCCTCCAGGTTGGCTCCTTGCCCAGAGCAAGGGGTGTCCTGTTTACAGTTCTTCTCAGGCTAGAAGCAGTGTGACTAGAGGAAGAACATACTGTCTCTCTGAACCTGACCTCTGGCTCTGGGGGAGCAGTAATGAAGAGAAAGCTAAATTTCCTTTGAGAAGCCATTCCAGGGAGTCAGAGGTATGCTGTCTGCCAGGTGTGGTTGGTCAGTCTGTCTGTGTCTCTTTCTCCCCTTCTCTATTCTCTCTCAGAAGAGATGCTAGCCTGGGGTCAGGCACAAAAATGCTCTTAATCTCCCCCTCACCCCGTGCTTTCTACCCTAACACCAGGAAATGTTCTTTTAAAAAGCGGAGGTGAACAGGGAGTGGGAAGTATATTTGTGGCCAGGATATTGCCCAGCACCTGTTTTTTAAGTTTTGGGCTTCTGAGTTGTGTGTCTGCTAGTAGGGGTTCGGCCTGGCTGACATGCTCCACGTGCTCAAAAATGGCTTTCCCCTTCCCTCTAGTCTGGCCTGTTTTAGGGTGACAAAGCTCCTGGCTTTTTTTTCTTTTTTGGCTTGGGTGCCCTGGGTTCCTGCCCAGCCTGGCTTGTGATATCTGGCCTTGAGGACTGGCCACAGTCTTACTAAGGAGTGGGAACACGCCTTCCACTTCCCAGCAAAGAATTTAAGATTCCCAGTTGAAGCTTCTGGAGAGTGTCCCCAGTCCCGTGTGGGCTGGAGAAACAAGATGCGACAGCAGGGAGGGGAGAGAGCAAGAGAGAGCGCGGCACCCCTTCCCCCAGGGCGCTCTCACTGCGCCACCCCAGCTGACTGACTGGGCTGGGTGGGGCTGCCCGCCCCTGGGTGCATCTCCTCAAGGAGACGGAGGCGGCCCAGGGATGGGCCGGCTCTTTGCGGCAGCTTCTCCAGCTGCCCTGGTGCAGAGATTGGCTCCTTTCTGCAGCTAGGTAACAGGCGGTGGGAGGGGATTGGCTCCTTCCGCATCTCCAGCGGAGACTTGGGGGAGGAGATTGGCTCCCAGCGCAGCCTAGGTAACGACAGTGGGAGGGGATTGGCTCTATCCGCAGCCCAGCTACTGACCTGGGGGAGGGGATTGGCTCTCCGCAGCCTCAGCAGTGACCTGCGGGGTGGGAGGGGGAGGGTATTGGCTCCTTGCTGCAGCCTAGGTAACAAGTTTGGGGGGCGTGGGGAGGGGGAGAGGGAGGAGCGGGAGAATAGGCCCAGGAGGGATCTTGCTTTCCTCTGCAGCGTGAGCACGGAGCATGGGGTGGGAGTCCCATCTCACTGCAGCCTCTGCGGTGAGCTCAGGGTGGGGGCTGCCAGGCGCCTGAGTGGAACTGGGGTTGTGAGGTGGGAGGGGGCTGCTCCAGGATGGATGAAGGGGGCTGGGCTGGGCCGCCCAGGCAGCAGCACGGGCGGGGCACCTTCCCCGGGCCCCTCGGAGCTAGTAAGGGGCCACCCTTCCAGCCTGGTGTGCTCCCTGCAAGCCAAGAGCTCCTTGCAGCCCCCTGCCCGGCTTCCCGGCTCTGGCTGCCTTGGGGCTCCTCTCACAGACCATGACCCGCCTGGACCGCAGCTCTCACAGTGGTGGGGGCCATGCCAAAGACAGCGGGCCCCTTAACTCTTTGCTGGCTGGTCACCGGGTCGCCCAGTCCCCCTCTGCTCCTGGGTCCAGGGCTTCTGCTCAGGTTGGTGTATGGTGGGAGACTTAAGGGAAATGTAACTTGTGGGAGGTCTTAGGGCATCTTAGGATGGGATGGGTTATGATGGGAAACTAGAGTGGTGGGTTTGGTCTAAAGATACTGATCATTGCAAAGTGTGTGTGTGCTTTTTAATCCCTGAATGGAAGGCAGCACTTTAGTCCCTTCAGGCTTGTAGGGAGGGCTCCGCTGAAGGAGGGGCATATATATAGGAAGCCCAAATGGCTCTATTGGGGTTCTATGCTGGCAGCAGGGTGGGGGTGGCATTTGGTGCAGGAACTGTCCAAGAGCCTTGGGGCAGAGTGTGAGGGAAGCATTTTAATGTCCAAGGTGGCAGTTGCAGCTCAGCAATGATGGGAGTTATGTCCTTGAGTGGATTAACTGATGGGGAGCTGGTGAGTCCTGGGGTGCGGTAAGGGCCAGAGGAAGAGCACTGGGGTGGGGTACCCAGTAGGGGTCATCTGACTGTCTGAGTCTCTGCTCCCTGGGGCCTGAAGCAGCTTGCTAGGGTGAGCTGAGATGGGATTCTGATAGGCATGGATCTTGAGGGGAGACTGGTCTTCAATAGTTGTGGGTGTTCTAGCTTACTCCTGCTGTCAGCCAGTGAAAGGGGAATGGCTGTAGGAAGGGCTGGAGACAGCCCATCGTTGTCATTGGTTGCATCAGGTGGTTGGAAATGCAGGGATTTTCCTCTCCAGGCCACCCCACCCCTTTATGCAAATGCAGTGGCACCACAGGCTGATGCAAGCCTGGCCACTGCTAAGCAATTCCTCACAACCATTTGCCCTTGTTTGCCATGGCCAGCCCCTGACAGGCCATGTTTTTAAAGTCTCCCATTCCCAAAATGAGAGGTGTCTCTTGCTTCTTCCTCCTCATCCTTAAGTAGGAGTGAGGTAGCCCTGCCCTTTGGCCTGGGTGTGTCTGGCATGCCAAACCTGCAGACCTGTGAGGTGCTAGTTACAATCGAGGCTTTTGCTAATGGCTGTATGTGTAGTTGGGGAGATGGGGGCTGGAAGTGGATGAATGAAGCCTTGCTAGTGCACAGGAACCTGCAAGTAAAGGCTGGCAGGCTTAGTACTGGGTGGGGTTCTAGGACTAATGGGAATGTCACTGAGAGGCAGGACAGGGAAGCCTTCCCCCCGGGGGGGGGGGGTTGGTATTTGAGAGCTAAAGCCTTCCTGTCTGTCTGTCTTTTAGGATATAGATCTGATTGACATCCTTTGGCGGCAGGATATTGATCTGGGGGCCGGGCGTGAGGTTTTTGACTACAGTCATCGCCAGAAGGAGCAGGATGTGGATAAGGAGCTGCAAGATGGAGGAGAGCAAGAGGACACCTGGGCAGGCGAGGGCGCGGAAGCTCTGGCCCGAGACCTGCTAGTGGATGGAGAGACTGGGGAGAGCTTCCCTGCACAGGTACTACCACCTCAGCCACTGCCTTATCTGCTCTTCCCATTTCCCCAGTCTCACCAGGCTGTAGTTCTTCCAGAAACTTCCTCTAGAAAAGGAGGGCTGTGCCTTTTGGGTGGACCTGAATTGTCTTTTAGCTTGGAGTCTATAAAGTCATAGTGGC
This sequence comes from Dipus sagitta, assembly GCA_036346955.1. Taxonomy (NCBI): domain Eukaryota; kingdom Metazoa; phylum Chordata; class Mammalia; order Rodentia; family Dipodidae; genus Dipus; species Dipus sagitta. Next base: position 4,026,395 of record CM070778.1, on the reverse strand, counting down.
TGGACTATGGAAAAGGTTAGAGGATGGGGCAGCAGGCTCAGAAGTGCCAGGCCTTGCAGCAGACCTCAGAGGAGGCAGGGCATATTGTGTAGCATCTTCTTGTATTAGAACTCCTCTCCCTTCTGTTGTCTCTGAAGTATGGGACTCAGGCCCACCATTAGTTGGAATGGGAGGGACACTGCAGGTTTGTAGTGGTTCTGGGGAAGACGTGTCAGCCCCAGTTAGCTAGGGCCCCAGGGCAGCCAGACTTACATTGCTGTTGCCACAGGTGCCTGGTGGGGAGGACCAGACGGCCCTGTCCCTGGAAGAGTGCCTTAGGCTGCTGGAGGCCTCCTGCCCCTTTGGGGAGAATGCTGAGGTGAGCAGGACCAGAGAGTGTTCTGAGCAGGCAGGGCAGCCAGCACAATGTCCATTCCTCCATGGCTGGCTGCAGGTCCAGTTCTTGGTTCTGGCCTTTGCCTGGCTGCTGGGGGATGAAGAGGAAGGAAGAAACAGGAAGCCAAGTGGTAGTTACTGGGAGGAAAGCAGAAGGTGGTCTTCCTCCCTCTGTTGAAGCCTTTTGTCCTGCCCTAGTTCCGAGCAAACGTTGCCAGTATCACAGAAGCAGTGCCTAGTGAGAACGAGTCCCCAGCCCTTGAGAACAGCCTCTTCTCGCCTCTCCTGACGGGAACAGAGTCACCATTTGATTTGGAACAGCAGTGGCAAGATCTCATGTCCATCATGGAAATGCAGGTAGGGTTGTCAGAACAGTATAGCCTGTGGGGTTCTGCGTAGCATGTCCCAGCATGCATTCATATTCATCTCTAGGGAAATGGTAACACTCTGGCTGGTCATTAGGAAAGTGGAGTCACTGCAAGGTAACTTGAGGTGTCTCCTTGGGACCGAAAGGGTTGGAGTCAGTAGGGTTGGATTAAAACCCAGTCTTCTGAACCAGGGCCTTCTTTTCCTTTAGACAGATCATCACTTGGTTGACATTCACCCACATAGTGGTTTATAACCACCATCATCTCTTGTTGCCTTCCAGTCATCTAGCTGGACTTTGTTGTTGTTACTTTTTTGTAGTACTAGGGATTGAACCTAGGGCACACACTAGGCAAGTGCTCTCTCAGTGAGCTGTGCTCGCAGCCCCCAGTGTTAAACATGGGTACTGGAAGGTCAGAAATGTCAGGTGGTAACGCTTGTTTGTGGTCACACAGCAAGTTGTGCAGCCAGGTTTCCTCTTAGATACGGAGATGTTCCCTGTGCAGACTCCCTCTCCAAGATTGGAGAGTATAGCCACACGTTACCAGGAGCTGGTCAGTCCTGCATTGGGGTGAAGCCCATAGTAACAAACCACCGGTGCCAGGCCTAGTGGTTGAAGCAGAGCTAGGGGCTGATGCTGGGTCTTACTGTCCAGTCTATGGCTCTTGTGCCCAGTCATCTGAACTTCAGCTGAGGTCCTGCCAGGTGTGAGTCCAAGAAGTCTGCTTCTGCTGAACACTGGTGCTCTTTTCCCTTCCAGGCCATGGAAGTGAATACATCAGCAAGTGAAATTCTGTACAATGCCCCTCCTGGAGACCCTCTGAGCACCAACTACAGCCTTGCCCCCAACACTCCCATCAATCAGAATGTCAGCCTGCATCAGGCATCCCTGGGGGGCTGCAGCCAGGACTTCTCACTCTTCAGCTCTGAGGTAGAGAACCTGCCTGTAGCCAGCAGCTCCACACTGCTTCCACTTGTCCCCAGCAACTCCACCAGCCTCAACTCCACCTTTGGCTCTACCAACTTGGCAGGGCTTTTCTTTCCACCCCAGCTCAATGGTACAGCCAATGACACAGCAGGCCCTGAGCTGCCTGACCCTCTGGGGGGTCTGTTAGATGAAGCTATGCTGGATGAGATCAGCCTCATGGACCTGGCCATTGAGGAGGGCTTCAACCCTGTGCAGGCTTCCCAGCTTGAGGAGGAGTTCGACTCGGACTCAGGCCTCTCCTTGGACTCCAGCCATAGCCCTTCCTCCCTGAGCAGCTCTGAAGGCAGCTCTTCTTCCTCCTCCTCTTCATCTTCTTCCGCTTCCTCCTCTGCTTCTTCCTCCTTTTCTGAGGAAGGTGCAGTTGGTTATAGCTCTGACTCGGAGACTCTAGATCTGGAAGAAGCTGAGGGGGCAGTGGGCTACCAGCCAGAGTATTCCAAGTTCTGTCGCATGAGCTACCAGGATCCTTCTCAGCTCTCTTGCCTGCCCTACTTGGAGCATGTGGGCCATAATCACACTTATAACATGGCACCCAGTGCCCTTGACTCTGCTGACCTGCCACCACCCAGCACTCTCAAGAAAAGTAGCAAGGAGAAGCAGGCTGACTTCCTGGACAAACAGATGAGCCGGGATGAGCACCGAGCCCGCGCCATGAAGATCCCATTCACTAATGACAAAATCATTAACCTACCTGTGGAAGAATTCAATGAGCTACTGTCCAAATACCAACTGAGTGAGGCCCAGCTGAGCCTCATCCGGGACATCCGACGTAGAGGCAAAAACAAGATGGCTGCACAGAACTGCCGCAAGCGCAAGCTGGACACCATTCTGAACCTAGAGCGCGATGTGGAGGACCTGCAGCGTGATAAGGCCCGATTGCTTCGAGAAAAGGTGGAATTCCTGCGGTCACTGCGGCAGATGAAGCAGAAGGTACAGAGCTTATACCAGGAGGTGTTTGGGCGACTGCGTGATGAGAATGGGCGGCCCTACTCGCCTAGTCAGTATGCGCTCCAGTATGCCGGGGACGGCAGTGTCCTCCTCATTCCTCGCACGATGGCTGACCAGCAGGCCCGGCGACAGGAGAGGAAGCCAAAGGACCGGAGGAAGTGAGCCTGGGGAGGCAAGGGGTGGACGCTCACTAAGACTAAACTGGAGAAGGGCTGGGCCTGGACCTAACCATGGGGACTCAAATGCCTTCTTATCCAATATATCTTCTCAGATGGGATGACTGCGGGTCAGTGCACAGGAAGAGGTGGGCGCGGGCGCTATCTGGCTCAACTTCCCCACTAGGGATGGGTGGAAGTGTCCAGATCATTTATTTGAGTAGCTGGGGTCCCCAGTCCCCCTTTCTCATGAGGGAAGGGTAGTGCTGGTGTTGCTGGAGTTAGAGGAGCTGTGTGGAGTGAAGGGTGATGAAGACGTAGAGGGATTTGTGAGAGAGGAAGTGGTGGGAAGTCTCATTACTGGAAGGAAAAAAGGACCCCCCCCCCAAAAAAAAAATATTCAAAGCAGTCAGAAAATCAAAGGGAAGGTGAAGGTGGGCCTCAGCCAGGATTCCAGGCCCCAGGTGTGACTCCAGTGGACCTAGGTAGTTACTGGTGTGATAGACAGAATCAGGGAGGGCTTTGTAACTGTGTTCCTTGTACTTTGCATCCCTTAAGGGAAAGGAGCTCCTGTAATGTTTCAGTTACTGAAATGGGAATCTGTGGGGACCCAGCACTGACTCTTGAGGCCAGAGAGCAGAGGGTTCAGAAAAGAATGAGGCCTGTGTTACAACAGCCCTAACACCAAGCATGTCACTCAACTGCTCTGCCACTGCCACCACCCTCCAGGCTCTAGCCACCCTTAAGCTGAGGCCCCCAATGTCCCCACCAGAGCCTGCATGGAAATGCTGTACTCTTCCCACTCCCCCCCTAGTTTGTGGTCCCCACCCTCACAGGCTGCTTGTAGCTCTTGGGAGTGGGGTGCTGCACTGGTAGTGCTCGACTGGGCCTGCAGCTTCCTCTGCAGAGGCTAAACAGGGCCATGCTGCGGAGGGAGAAGCCAGCACAGCCACCTCAGGCAGTGTTCAGCACAACACTGGGGATGAGTCTTCCTCAGGCCTCTCTACCAACACCTGGGCTTGTCACTGGGGGGAAAAACCTACAAACCCCAGCAACAAAAAACTAGTCCTCCTAGAATTTCTTGCGCTTTTTTTTTTTGTTTGTTTGTTTTTAGGGTTTGTGCCCTGTTTCACTTATAGGGTCTAGAATGCTTGTGTTGAGTAAAAGGAGATGCCCCAATATTCAAAGCTGCTAAATGTTCTCTTTGCCATAAAGACTCCGTGTAACTGTGTGAACACTTGGGATTTTTCTCCTCTGTCTTGAGGTCTTATCTGCTTCGTTTTTGGGTTTCTTTCTGGGAGAATGAGAGGTGTATGTAATGTGTGTCGTCCCCTCCCCCCAGCCTCAGGCAGCTTCTTCACAGCCCCAGTTTAGCCTGGGCTTCTGGAGGGCAGCCTGGGGAGGCAGAGAGGGGAGCACCAAGGTGGCCAGATGATGGTTCCAGGACCACAGTGTCTTTATTTGTAACTTTGCCACTGATGCCCCTACCCCTGTCCAGCTCTGGAGTACTATCTGGCCCAGACTAGGAGTGAGTTGGGGGGAAGCACTGATTCTCCTCCCTGTTGGGGAGGGGTTTCCTAACTGAGCAGTAGGGATAGAAGTGTGAGCCTGGAAGTGCTTTTTATAAATTATTTTCCTTGTAGATTTTATTTTTAATTTATCTCTATGACCTGCCAGGGAGAGGAGAGAAAAAGATGCTGTGAGCACATGACAAAATAAAATAAAATAAAATGGATGATTCAGCTCAAGTGCAATTTTTCCCCACTTTGAATTCAAAATGAGAGTAAAGGAAGCAGGCCCTGTCGGGGGAGGATTGGCCATTGTGTGGCAAAGGCAGAGTTCCAGTGGGAAGGTGGGTGGAGAGCTTGGGAGGCTGACAAAGGGAAGTTTAAAAGTCAAAGAAGAAAACTCTTGGATACTGCATTGAGCTTCTTAGGCAGGGTGCTGTGAACCTCTTCGCAGTCTGCCTGTTGGACCCTCTGAAGAAGGAATCTGAAATACCGACTTTCCGTTTCTTGAAGAACTTGATTAAGTGGAGATGATGTCAACTAGCCCTTTACTGTCCAACTGCTACAAACTGCATGTGTAAGTTTTACAGTGCCATGTTTTTTCCTCTAGAACCCTACTTGCTACAGGTGAACGAACACTGGACTGTAGTTATAACTGGAAACCTCAGAAATTCTTAGGAGCTGCTAATAATGACAAGTCCTGCGTTGTAACCAAAGCAGGGCCCCAGGATGTAAGACATGCTAGAACTATAGCCCCCAAGTCCCAAGTGACTGGACTGTCTTCTCTCAAACCTGCTTTAGTACCCAGCTTGTGAAGAGCTAGAGAGCTTTAAGACTCCACCTGGTGGAGGATGGAACCTCCTGAACATGAAGGCCTGTGTGTACTGAGGTGTGAGGTAGAACTCAACATTGCTTACTTCGTTTTGTTTTTCAAGGTAGGGTCTCAGTCTAGCCCAGGCTGATCTGGAATTACCATATAGTCTCATACTGGCCTCAAACTCACAGGGATCCTACTTCTGCCTTCTGAGTGCTGGGATTAAAGGTGTGCATCATGTCTGGCCTTTAAAAAAAAAAAAAAAAATATATATATATATATATATATATATATATATAAAATAGGCATATCAGGATTCTTCCTGTTGCAGGTGAACTCCAGATTTCTGCACGACTTTGTGCATCTGACCTTACATGGGAATTGAACCTGGGCTGGTAGACTTTGCAAGCAAGCACCTTTAATTCCTGAGCCCCTCCCCAGCCCCTGGGAGTTAAATATATGTATGGAAGGGTAAGCTTTAGTTATTTAATGTAGTTCTATTTTTAAGATGCTGGAGATGGGATTCAAGGCCTCAAACATAATAAGCACTCTGTCACTGAGCTACATCCCCAGGCTGTATGTTTCTGAGATAGCCTAATAGTGTAATCCAGGCTGGTCTAGAGTTCAATATGTAGCTTAGGCTGGGATTTGTGGTAATCCTGTCTCAGCTTCCTAAATGCTGGCTTTACAGGTGTGATTAACCCATACCTGGTTTGTATTGTTTCTCTTTCACTAGTTTCTCTCACTGCGTCCTTGTCTGAGTATACTTAAATTTTTTAAAATTATTAATTGGCACACCAGTGCCTCTAGTCACTGCAGTCAAACTTCAGAGGAGTGTGTCATTTTGTGTGTATATGCAGTCTTGTGTGCTTTATGCATTATCTAGTGCACCTGGTTTACATGGGTTCTTGGGAACTGAACCTGAATAATTGTGCTTCTCAGGCAAGAGCCTTAACTGCTAAGCCCTCACTCGTGCCCGAGTATACTTTTGTAACTTTCCCTCTGCTCCCTAGAGATGATAAGATTGCTCATGCTGATTGCCTGCGGAGGGGTTAGTTAGCAGTGCTATGGGCCTGACTTCTGTTGGCAGGGAGTGAAGGTTTCGTGCTAAGTGGTGAGGTGAGCAGGCCTAGTTTTGGTTACATCCCTATAGGGTGAGTGTAGGAAAGCTTGCTTTGTCTTCAGCACTTTGGAAGCTTGACTCAAAATGATTTTTCCATAGATCTTACTCTGTAATCCCAGCATTTGGGAGGCTGAGGCAGGAAGGCAAGTTTGAGACCTTGTCAGGTTAAGATTTGGTATCTTTGAGAAGTCTGAGCCGGGCGTGGTGGCGCACGCCTTTAATCCCAGCACTCGGGAGGCAGAGGCAGGAGGATCTCCGAGAGTTCGAGGCCACCCTGAGACTCCATAGTGAATTCCAGGTCAGCCTGGGCTAGAGCGAGACCCTACCTCGAAAAAAGAAAAAAAAAAAAAAAAAGAAGTCTGCCTTAGGCTGGCCTCATTGTTGCTGTTACAGCTCCCACCTAAACCAGACTGTTGTACTTTCAGCTTGCCTATTGACTAGAATAGTAAGAGCCTTATAGAAATGATACTATCCCCCCAACCTCAAGATTCCTTTATCCTGCCAGCAGTGTCCAAAAGAGGCAACTTCAAAATTTCAGACTAAATGAGATAGTTCAAGGAACATCCTGGTGCTCAGGTAGCAAGAAATTTTTTTTTTGGGGGGGGGGTTGTTGAGGTAGGGTCTTGCTCTGGCCCAGGCTGACCTGGAATTCACTATGTAGTCTCAGGGTGACCTCGAACTCAGTAAGCCTCCTACCTCTCCCTCCCAGGTGCTGGGATTAAAGGCGTACATCATGCCTGGCTACAAGAAACAGTTCTGTCCATACGCTATGCATATACAATACATATACTAAACTGATGTCTGCCTCCAGGCAGGTGAATTTTTTTTTTTTTTTTTTTTTTGGAGGTAGGGTCTCACTCTAGCCCAGGCTGATTTGGAACTCACTTTGTAGCTTAAGCTGGTCTTGAACTCAGCGATCTTCATACTTGGCCTCCTAAGTGCTGGGATTAAAGGTGTTGTATACCACAGCTGGCATTTTTGTTTGTGAGACAATTTGGCTATGTAGTCTAGGTTGGTCTCAAACTCAGCAGTCATCCTGTCTCCTGACAGCTGGGATGATTACAAACAAGTGTACACTCCTTTGCCAGATTAGGTGTAAAAATTCTAGCAGAATCCATATACCTAAGTGTCAAGTAGTGGTTGGTTAAGCCTTGTTCTCATTTCATAGATGGATTCAGTTAGAAGACTCCTCAAACTGACCTTTGCATCTTTCTACTCAGAAAAGTGACAAGGACATTTTGGGACCCCCATGGATACCTGTGAAACTGAACAGCATGAGCTGCTTTGAAAGCCAGTCTCCTGAATTAGTTGAAAAGAGTCTAGTGTACAAGTTTGTCTTTGCAGGATGAGAGCATGAACCTTGCTAGTTATTAAAACTTTTGTTTGTTTTTCAAGGTAGGGTCTCACTCTAGCCCAGGCTGACCTGGAGTTCACTATGTAGTCTCAAGGTGGTTCTCAAACTCATGGTGATCCTCCTACCTCTGCCTCCCAAGTGCTGGTATTGAAGGCATGCACCACCATGACCGGCTTAAACTACTTTTTGTTGTTTTTTACAGACGTTTTATTTTTCTTTATTTGAGAGAGAGATACAGGCAGAGAATGGGCATGTCAGGGCCTCTAGCCACTGCAAACAAACTCCAGATGCATGTGCCACCATGTGCATCTGTCTTACATGAGTACTAAGGAATCAAACCTGGACCCTTAGCCTTTGCAGGCAAGCGTTTTAACTGCTGAGCCATCTCGCCATCCCCAGGCCAGTCTGAAATTCATGATGATTCTCTTGATTTAGCCATAGGACATCGTGACTGCTGGAATTACAAGTGTGTGCCTTTTTTTTCCCCTTCCTTTTTTCGAGGCAGGGTCACTCTAGCCCAGGCTAACCTGGAATTTACTATGTAATGTCAGGGCAGCCTTGAACTCATGGCAATCCTCCTACCTCTGCCTTCCAAGTGCTGGGATTAAAGACGTGTGCCACTATGCCCGGCCAGGTGCCTTTAAAAAAATTTTTTTTAATTAGCTGGGCATAATAGCTGGGTAGGAGGATCGTTGTGAGTTAGATGCCAGCATTAGATTACATAGTGAATTGCAGGTCAACCTGGACTAGAGCAAGAGCCTACCTCAAAAAAGCAAAACCAGACTACTTGTTTGCAAGCAGAGAGAGAAGAGAAACAGAGAATGGGCATGCCAGGTCCTCTAGCTGCCACAAATTAACTCCAGATGCATGTGCCACTTTGTGTATTTGGCTTTACATGGGTACTGGGGAAGGTCATTAGGCTTCGTAGGCAAGTGCCTATACAGCTGAGCCATCTCTCCAGCCCTGTGGGATGCCTTTTAGAGAAAGTTATGTCATGTACCCCAGGCTGGTCTCTAGGATGAACTTCTGATCCCCGTGCCTCAACCTCTGAGATAAGTGTTTCACCATGCCAGGTTTATTAGGTGCTAGGGATTGATTCCAGGCCTTCCTTGTGCATGCTAGGCAAGCACTCTACCAGTTGAGTTACATTCGCAGCCCATAGCCTTATTTTTGTTTTTAGAGGTAGGGTTTCACTCTAGCCCAGGCTGACCAGCAATTTATTATGTAGTCTCAGGGTGGCCTCAAATTCAACATTGATCCTCCTACCTCTGCGCCTTGTTTTAAGAGGGTGAGAATGGGCACACCAGGGCCTTTAGCCACTGTAAACGAACTCCAGGCGCATGTGCCACTTTGTGCATCTGGCTTATGTGGGTACTGGGGAATTGAACCTGGGTCCTTTGGCTTTGCTGGCAAGCACCTTAACCGCTCAGCCACCTCTTCAGCCCTCGCCTTTTGTTTTAAACACAAATTTAGGTGGGTATGGTGGCGCTAGCCCTTGATCCCGGCACTCGTAAGGCAGAGGTAGGAGGATCACTGAGTTTGAGGCCACCCTGAGACTACATAGTGACTTCTAGGTCAGCTTGGGCTAGAGCAAGATTCTATCTCAAAAAACCAAGAGAAAAAAACTAAACAAAGTTTGAAACAGCTAACTCTTACACTTCTCACCCAGGGGCTGAAGTAATGAAATTGAAAACAGGGCTTCTGTCCCAGAGCCAGACCTCAGAATTACTTAGCTTGACCTTAGGCTATCCAAACAAAAACAGGGGAGGGATTAATCAAACTAAGATTTAAAAATCTGGGCTGGAAGCCAGGTATGGTGGTGCATTTGGGAGGCAGAGGCAGGAGGATTGTTGTGAGTTCGAGGCTACCCTGAGACTATGTAGTGAATTATAGGTCAGCCTGGCTAGAGTAACACCCTATCTAAAAAAAAAAAAAAAAAAAAAAAAAAAAAAAAAGGCTGGAGAGATAGCTTTTTGGTTGTTTGCCTGCAAAGCCAAAGGACCCCAGTTTGATTCCCCAGGACCCACATAAACCAGATGCACAAGGGGGTGCATGCACCTGGAGTTTGTCTGCAGTAGCTGGAGGTCCTGGTGTACCCATTTTCTCTCTCAAAATACACATTTTATTTTTTTTTTCATAAAATACAGTTTTAAAAAAGATTTAGCCAGGGATGGTGGTACATGCCTTTAATTCTGGCACTCTGGAGGTAGAGGTAGGAGGATCTCCATGAGTTTGAGGCCATCCTGAGATTACATAGTGAATTTCAGGATAGCCTGAACTAGGGTGAGACCCCACCTCGAAAAACAAACAAAAAAAGATTTAAGAATCCACTTGGGGGCAGAAATGGCTTAGTGGTTAAGGCACTTGCCTGCAAATCCTGAAGTACTCAGGTTCAATTCCCCAGTACCCATGTAAAGCTAGATCCATAAGGTGGCATGAACTAGAGACCCTGATGTGCTCATTCTCTCACTATGCCTCATTCTCAAATTAAAAAAAAAAAAAAAAAAAAAAAAAAAAACTTTTTGAAGTAAGGTGTAACTGTAGCTCAGGCTGACCTGGAACTCACTATGTAGTCTCAAGGTGGTCTTGAACTCATGGTGATCCACCTACGTCTACCTCCTGAGCGCTGGGATTAAAGGCGTGTGCCACCACGCCTGGCTCAAAATATTTTCTTAAAAAAAAAAAAACAAAACTATTTGGGCTGGGAGTGGTGGCACACGTCTTTAATCTCAGCACTCAGGAGACCCTACCTCAAAAAAAACAAAAAACATTTGAGAAGCAGTGTCTTTGGTACTATTACAAACCATACAGGGCCGGGAGATGCTTAGCAATTAAAGGCGCTTGCTCACAAAGCCTGATGGCCTGTAATGCTGGATACACAAAGTGGCATATGTGTTTGGAGTTTGTTCACAGTTGCGAGATTCTGTCTCTGAAATAAATAGAAATATCTGGCTGTGGTGACTGCAGACCTTTAACCCCAGCACTTGAGAGGCAGAAAGGTAGGATTTCTAGGAGTTTGAGGCCAGCATGAGCTAGAGTGAGGCCCTACCTTGAAAAAACACAAAAAAGTAAAAATAAATGAATAAATAAACCCAAGCCATCACACAAACCAATGGTCACAATGCAAACAGGCTATTGCCTGAGGCTACATACACAGTGGGTTCCAGGTCAGCTTGGGCTAGAGCAAGACCCTGCCTTAAAAGCACACACACACAACAAAACAAAGCCAAAAACAAATCATAGGGCCAGGCATGTAGCCCAGTTGGTAGAGTTGCAAACACATGCGTCCTGGGCTTCATCTGTAAGACTTGTATTTTTTTTAAGGTTTTATTTGAGTCAGAGAGACAGAATGGGCGCGCCAGGGCCACCAGCCACTGCACATGAACTCCAGATGCATGCGCCACCTTGTGCATCTGGGGAATCGAACCAGGGTCCTTTGGCTTTGCAGACAAACACCTTAATCACTAAGCCAGCCCTCCTAGGACTTATTGCTGGTGTGGTGGTGCACATGCCCTTAATCCCAGCACTCAGGGGCTGAGATAGGATTGCCCTGAGTTCCAGGTCAGCCTGGGCTAGAGCAAGACCCTACCTCAAAAAAAAAAAAAAAAAAAAAAAAAAAAAAAAAAAAAAAAACAGAAATTAGTATTTTAGCCTTTCCTCATTGGTTTCTAAGCAAAAACACAAACAAAAAAATCTTAGGGAACACACTGCTTATCCCCATGGAATAGGGTCAATTATGCTTTTCATCTCAATAGCATGGTTTTCTTTCATTTCCTTTCAACATTCAGCAGTTTAAAATTCATTCATATTGGGCTGGAGAGATGGCTCAGCAGTTAAGACTCTTGCTTGCAAAGCCTGAAAGCCTAGGTTCAGTTTCCTTTTACCCATGTAAAGGCAGATGCACAAAATGGCACAGGCACCTGGGATTTGTTTGTATTGGCAAGAGGGTCTGGTGTGCCCATTCTTTCAATGTCACATTGCGAGTAAAAATATTTTGAAATTTTTTTCTTCAGCTGGAGAGATGGCTTAGCGGTTAAGACACTTGTCTGTGAAGCCTACGGACCCAGGTTGAATTCCCCAGTACCCATGTAAAACCAGATGCACAAGGTGTTACATCTGGAGTTCATTTGCAGTGGCTGAAGGCCCTGGTGCACCCATACTCTTTCCTACCTGCCTCTTTCTCTAATAAATCCTGAGCTAGAATGAGACCCTACCTTGAAAAAAAGCAGTTCAAGTCAGCCTGAATTAGAGTGAAACCATACCATACACAAACACACAAAAAAGTTATCCTTGTTAAGAGAGATAAGTAGCTTCAAACTTTGAATAGGGATATAATAACTTGGAGAAAATTCTACTGCTATAGTTGAACCGAACAAGGCAATGAACAGATATACCATGACTGAAAATTGTCTTGGCACCTTAAAGCTGTCCAATTTCATTAATCCCATACTAAAACACTATTTCTACCTGATAACTTGATAATAAGACTAACCTGAATACTGGCCTGATTGTTAATGATTGGTAGCCAAGCCCTAAATGATGACTGCATTTTTCAGTGATGGACCACAAAGCATAGTTATGAACAGGACTACACCATTTAGGTTGTCAAAGTACACTAGACCAAGACCCTATTTAAAAAAGCTTCTGGGCTGGAGAGATCGCTTAGTGGTTAAGGCACTTGCCTGCAAAGTCTAAGTACCCATGTTTGATTCCTAGATCCCATGTAACTTGGTCACACATGACACATGCATCTGGAATTTGATTGCAGTGGCTGGAGGCTCTTGCACACCAATTCTCTCACACACGAAAAAAGGGCCAGTCTATTGGGCTTGCCTCAAGAAAAAAAAATCTGGCTGGTCATGGTGGCACCTTTAATTCTAGCACTTGACCCTACCTCAAAAAAACATAAGTCAGAAGGAAGAAATCCTTAAGCCTAGACTTAAAAAATATTTAGGCTGGAGAGATGGCTTAGCAGTTAAAAGGACTTGCCTGTGAAGCCTGAGGACCCATGTTCAACTCTCCAGATCCATGTAAGCCAGACACACAAAGGTGAGGCAAGTGCAAGGTTGCACATGTCCAGGAGGTGGTGCAAGTGTTTGGACTTTGATTTCAGTGGCTGAGGCCCTGGTGTGCCAATTCTCTCTCCACCCCCATCTCTAAATAAAAACTAAAGGTAGTCTGTTGGGCTTGCCTCAGAAACAAACAAACAAAGCCAGGTGTGGTGGTGCACGCCTTTAATTCCAGCGCTTGGGAGGGGGAGGCAGAGGTAGGATGATGGCTGTGAGTTCAAGGCCACCCTGAGACTACATAGTGAATTCCAGGTTAGCCAGAGCTACAGCGAGACCATAGCTCCAAGAAAGAAAAAAAGTTGTCCCCTCAGTCCCCATTGCTTTTTTTTTTTTTAGTTTTTTGAGGTAGAGTCTCACTCTAGTTCAGGCTGACCTGGAACTCACTGTGTAGTCTCAGGGTAGCCTCGAACTCATGGCGATCCTCCTACCTCTGCCTCCCCCTCCAGAGTGCTAGGATTAAAGGTGTGCACCTAGCCAGTTCTAAGTTTTAAATTATTTATATGAGAATGGAGAGAGAGAACGCAGGCCAGGCTTAGCAAGAGTGAGACCCTACCTTGAAAAAAAAAACCTAAAATTGAACTGACCCTACATATGAGTATCTGTAATCCCAGCTCTCCAGAGGCCAGGAAAAGAACACTGCCACTAGTTCTAGGGCAGCCTTGTCTACTGAGGCCTAAACCAGCTACAGCTACTTGATAGTAAGACCCTGTCTTCCAAACAAAAAGATTCTATCTGAAAATAGTTACTGCTCATGTGTGGTGACATAGGCTTAGTAATCCTAATTCTTGGGAGGTACAGGTAGAAATCTGGAATTAAAGGCCATCTTCAGCTACATAGTGAATTCTGGGCCAGCTTGGATTACATGAGCCCTTTCTGAAATTTACAAGATGAGCTTGAGAGTAGCTCACATATTTAAACCCAGCACTTGTGAGGCTGAGGTAGAAGGAGGATTGCCATGAGTTCAAGGCCAACGTATGCTTCATTGAGTTCCAGGACAGTCTGGACTTCAAAGAATTAGATTAAGCTGGGCATGGTGGCCACTTAGGAGGTAGAAGGTAGGATTGCAGTAAAATCCAGGACCATCCTGAAACTACATAGTGAATTCTACCTGGGCTAGAGCGAGACCCTAGGTTAAAAAAAATTAGATTAGCAGTTAAACTCTTAATGCAGAAAAGTTATTCCAGCAAATGTAGTTACATACTCATGTAATTGTAGCAGTTGGGAGGTGGAGGCAGGAGGAGTTTTTTGTTTTTTCAAGGTAGGGTCTCACTCTAGCTCAGGCTGGCCTTGAACTCATGGCAATCCTACTTCAGCCCTCTGAGTGCTGGGATTAAAGGCCATGTGCCACCACGCCCAGCTAGATTTTTTTTTTTGGGGGGGGGGGAGATACCTCATGTATCCCTGAAGACAGGCTGACCCCTATTGCCTGGCATGATGATGTACACCTTGGTATGGCCATGTACACTTTTTCTTTTTAAATTTTTTTATTTTTATTTATTTATTTGAGAGCGACAGACAGAGAAAGAGGCAGATAGAGAGAATGGGTGCGCCAGGGCTTCCAGCCACTGCAAATGAACTCCAGATGCATGCACCACCTTGTGTATCTGGCTTACATGGGTCCTGGGGAATAGAGCCTCGAACTGGGGTCCTTAGGCTTCACAGGCAAGCACTTAACCACTAAGCCATTTCTCCAGCCCACCATATACACTTTTAATCCTAACATTCAGGAGGCAGACTGGTAAAAGGATTGCTGTGTGTTCAAGACCAGCCTGGGCTAAAGTGAGATCCTACCTTTAAAAAACATCTATGCTTCAGCTCATATAAAATACTGTGTACTGATGAGCAGATTTGGGGGCTGAACTTGACCAACCACAATGCCAGGTTAGATTTAAATTCTAAGGAACTCCTTTAGGCAAGAGATAAGTCAGATCATCCTTTGATCTCCATTAAGTACAGATAGTGAGGCAATTCCTACCTTTACTTCCAGGGGCCCAGTCACCCTAACTGCCTAGCAAAGCTACCTGACTCCCTCTCACTGTCTGTTTAAGATGCCAGTTCTGCTATGTACACCTGTACCTTCAGCCCTAGTGAGGCTGAGGCAAGAGGACTGAGAGCTTCACTCCAGCCTGGGCAATATAGGAAGACCCTATCTCCAAGGGGGTGGGGGGAGAGACAGAAATCAAGGATTATAAATCTATAGTTTTATTAAGACAAAAACTGACAGTATGGTATGAAGTTTACATTTAAACAAAATTTTCAGACATCTAACACATGCCTAAAATGATTTAACAATGTAGCTCTAGATGCAGGTCTAGACAATACCAAGAATTGATGGGTCTTATGATTCAAGACAGAGCATTTTGGGTATGTTAATCTGAAGGTTTTATTTTGTGTTTTCAAGTCAATCTATACCCCAATATGAAAACTATTTGTCTCCTGAGACCAGGGCTTTTTGAAGTATTCAACCCTTGAATTGACTCAATGAAATTTGTGCTGTTAGTGACTGAACCCTGCCCCTAAGTTTCAGAGTTCAAAGTTGAAAAAAACAGGCTCCAAGTGTTTTCCTATCTCCTATGCCACCCTCTGCCCTTCCCACAATGCTTCAGCTAGTGGTTTAAAAACTGCTATTTATAACTCCATGATTGGAAATGAAGGGTCTTTTTGTTTTCCCCTCCTAACTTCAATATTAGCACCTCTGAGGCAAAATGATCTGCCTGAATATACTCTCCAATTAAAAGACTTTTCCTGCTTCAGTTTCCATCTTTAAAATGTCAGCTTTGGTTAATGTAGGAACTGGCTTTCTCCTTTATGGGTAACATGATGCTCAGGAAGGAAACATCACAGGTTTGAAGCAGTCTCCCACTGTCCACCTTTCTGGTGCCAATGAAATATTTTGAAAAGGTAAAGTATTCTGAACCTAGAACTAAATCATCGGTTAGCTGTTCTTTCCATTGCTTCACCATTTCCCCAATCAGGCCCCTAATTTTAACAACAATCATCCTGTCCATCTCCTCCCTGTCCCATCCCTCCCCCCCGCCCCCATTAATACACCAGTAATAGCCAAAAACTACACACATGCTACTCTGTAAAAATGCAGTTAACACTATTGGGAAGAAGGCTGTGGGTTGTGGAGATGCTCTTTGAAGATCAACAGTATCTTTTTTTGCTCTCCCACACACCCAGTTCTGCAGGTTTTGTCCTTCATAGAAGGCCCTTTGCCTTTCTCAGCAAAGTGCAGAATGGGTTGCCTTGAAACACTTACCCTTTCCCCTCCACTGGGATGGGCGTACAAACTACACAGCTTGGAACAGCTTTAAAGCACTTGGGCTGTTGCAGGGCACAGAAACTATGCTGGCTCTTCAAAGGACATCTTCTCAAGCCACCTTTATGATGTGAAGACAAGTAGAATTCCTTCCCTCCCCACTTGAAACCCACAGTCAAGAGGTGACAGGGGCTGATACTCAAGAGAGTTAATTCTTGTCGTCTTTTTTGTCATCATCCTCCGAGGGGTAGGAATGCCACGTCAGCCTTTCCTCATAGAAGGATATGACAACCTGTGGGCACTTGACATTGGCTTCCTTGGCAGGGACCAGGTCAGCCTCATCAGAGTTTTTCCTGCAGAACAAAGCAGAGAAATAAAGTGATCAACTACTGTGGTCTAATTTGACCAACCAGGGAATAGGGGTCTATAAAATTCCAAGGGCTGGAGAGATGGCTTAGTGGTTAAGGTGCTTGCCTGAGAAGCCTAAGGACCCAGGTTTGATTTCCCAGTACCCACGTCAGATGGCACATGGTGGTGCCTGCATCTGGAGTTCCTTTGTAGTGGCTGGAGGCCCTGGCATGCCCATTCTCTTTCTTGTGCTCTAATAAGTAAAAGGTAGGAGTTTGAGAACACCCTAAGACTACATAGTGAATTCTGGGTTTGTCTGGGCTACAGTGAGACCCTACCTTGAAAACATGGCAGTAGACACCCTTCGGAGTCTCTGCAAAAGCTAGATCACCTAATTCAATTGATCCTCAGGGAAAGACCAAAAGATCATAACTAACTGGAATCTCAGAGGGAAAACAAGGGGCTATCCCAGCCAGTAACAGATTACAGAGCAATCTTGGCTTTGTTATAGGCCTTAATATTGATCTAGCACTTTCTTGCTTACTCATAATTAAAGTGTTTGACATTTATACCCAACCTCCATGTAGTTTGAAATGGTGTTTCAAATGGGGAGGTAGAACAAATGAAGGAAGGGGCTGTTACATTTACATAATTCTCTAGTATTTCTTCCTTCTTCCAAGTTTTAAAGTACTCTCAAAACATTTGAAAATGCCATTAACCATAAAGGTTTACCTAGTAGTAAACCTCTTATTTTCAGGTTACTTGACCTGTCTCATATTGAGGCAGTAGTACAGGACACAGACTCCACCAAACCCCAACAAGAACCGGAGCCCAGAGCTTCAGGGAACCAGAGAATACACAATCTGGTAAATTGAAGATTTTGTGAGCAACCAAAGTAGGAATGGGAAGAAAATGGATGGAAACATTATCAGTAATCTGAAGCATCCCCCCCCCCCCACACCACCCTTTTTAGTTTTCAAGGTAGGGTCTCTCTTTAGCACAGGCTGATCTTGAACTCAATGGTCCTTATACCTCTCTTCCTCCCTCTCGTGCTGGGATTGAAGGCTTGCACCACTACACCCAGCATGCTTCTCTCTTTAAACAACACACTCTGAAGTAAGTTTAAGTCATTTTACTACATAGGAATGTTACCTATACACAGAAGTATTTACTGTTTCCAGAAATACATAGGCATATCCACACTTCCACACTCTAGGAAACTAACTTTGAACTCACTCTTTATAGCCCTAGGCTGGTCATGAATTGGAAGATGCTCCTATCTCAGTCTCTAAGTGCTGGGATTAAAGGTGTGAATCACCACATTCAATGAGTGCCACTTTTTAAATTTAATTTTCTCACTGTGTAGTCTCAGGGTAGCCTTAAACTCATGGCGATCCTCCTACCTCTGCCCCTCCAGTGCTGGGATTAAAGGCATGTGCCACCATGCCTGGCTAATTTTATTTTTGAAGTAGTGTCTCATGATGGCCTCAGACTCACATCAATCTTCCTACCTGTGCCTCCCAAGTTCTGGGATTAAAGCAGTGTCCCATTATGCCCAGCACGGACTGAAACTCACGGTCATCCTGCTTCTACCTCCAAGAGTGCAAGCTTAAACAATACGGATACAGTACTGTAACTCACACTAGTCATGTGCAGAAGTACACATCATATGGACTTAATAAGGCATTAGTATCAAGACTCCTCTACCCCTATAAGCAGTGCCTTAAAATTTAATTTTTCTAGCTGGGCGTGGTGGTCCACACCTTTAATCCTAGCACTCGGGATGCAGAGGTAGGGTGGATCACTGTGAGTTCAAGGCCACCCTGAGACTATAGAATGAATTCCAGGTCAGCCTAAACTAGAGTGAGACCCTACCTCGAAAAACAAACAAACAAAAAATTAACTTTTCTGGGATGGAGGGATGGCTGGCTTAGTGATTAAGGCATTTGCCTGCAAAGCCAAAGGACCCAGGTTCAATTCCCCAGGACCCACGTTAGCCAGATGTACAAGGGGGCACACATGTCTGGAGTTCGTTTGCAGTGGCTGGAGACCCTGGTGCACCCATTCTCTCCCCCCCCCCTTTCTATGTCAAATAAACAAATAAAATACATTTAAAATTTTAATTTTTCTGCCTGGTGTGGTGGGGCATACCTTTAAATCCAGGACTCAGGAGGCCTGCTCAGACTTAAAAGTGAGGCAATGCCAGGCATGGTGGCACATGCCTTTAATCCCAGCAGTGGGGAGTCAGAGGTAGGTAGTGAATTCTAGGTCAGCCTGGAGTACAGTGAGACCCTACCTCAAAAACCAAACAAACAAGCAAAAAAAAGTGAGGCACTACTCTTCCCTAGCATGTGAAAGGCCCTGGATTTGATTCTCACCCCTCATCACAGCAAAAAAAAAAAAAAAAAAAAAAAAGTAGCTGGGTACTACATGGTGGCACATCTTTAATCCCAACACTCAGGAAGCAGAGGCAGGAGGATTGATGTGTTTCAGGAAATCCTGAGACGTATAGTGAATTCCAGATTAGCCTGGGCTAGAGTGAGACTGAACCTGGAAAAACAAAAATTCACTCTTCTATATAACACAGCAGTAAGTTAGCCAAAAGTGAAAGAGATCCATTAAGTACTAAGAGAATTCATAGGACGAAAACTGGTTGTTAATTGTGGCACAGGCCTTCTGTGGTGCTAGTTAGGTTTCTCTGGCCAGTTCTAATGGAGACTTCTTATAGATACAAGCTTCACAGAAAGTTACAGGCTGATGAAAAGACAAAGCCTTGAGAATGCTATCTAACTAACAGCTTAGAATTACTCTTCCTAACTGGGAGTGGTGGCACAAGCCTATAATACTTGCATTTGGGAGGCTAAAACAGAAAGATTGAGTGATTAAGGCTAACCTGGATTATAAACTAAACCCTGTTTCCTGGTCAACCTGTGCTAAAGTAACACCTGCCTCAAAACAATCAAACAAAATGAAGCCAGAGGTGGTGCTGCACACGTTTATTTTTTCATTTTTTGAGGCAGGGTGTTGCTCTAGCCCAGGCTAACCTGGAAATTCACTCTTTTACTATGCAATCTGGCCTCCAACTCAGAGATCCTTCTACATCTGCCTACCAAATGCCAGGATTAAAGGTGTGCAACACTCACTGGGCGCGGAGGCACTTGGGAGGCAGAGGTAGGAATATCACTGTCAGTTGAGGCAGGCCTGAAATTACATAATAAATTCCAGGTCACCATGGGCTACAATGAGACACTGCTTTAAAAAAACACAAACGGGGCTGGGGAGATGGCTTAGTGGTTATGGTACTTCCTTGCAAAGCCAAAGGACCTAGGTTCAATTCCCCAAGATCCAAGTAAGCCAGATGCACAAGGTGGCACATGCGACTCGAGTTTGTTTCCACTGACTAGAGGCCCTGGCGTGCCCATTCTCTATCTGCTTCTCTCTCTCAAATAAATAATTTTTTAAAATAAAAGCGGGGGGAGACAGGGCTAGACAGATGGCTGTGTTTACGGCACTTGCATGCAGAACCTAACCACCCACACTCAATCCCCCAGTAGCCACATAAAGCCAGATGCAAAGTGGCACACTCTGTAGTCATGGCGGTACACACCTTTAATCCCAGCATCGGGAGGCAGAGATAGGAGGATCGCTGTTCCAGGTCAGCCTGGCCTAGAGTGTGACACCCTACTTTGAAAAACCAAAAAACGTGGCACATGCATCTGGTTTGTTTGCAGCACCTGGAGGCCTTGGCATGCCTATTTTCTCAATCAATCCCCCCTTCTCTGCTTGCAAATAGAAAAAAGTAATTTAAAAAATACTTTTAAGGGCTGGGGAGATGGCTTAGCGGTTAAGTGTGCTTGCCTGTGAAGCCTAAGGACCCCGGTTCGAGGCTTGATTCCCCAGGACCCACGTTAGCCAGATGCACAAGGGGGCGCATGCATCTGGAGTTCGTTTGCAGTGGCTGGAAGCCCTGGAGCACCCATTCTCTCTATCTGCCTCTATCTCTCTGTCTGTCACTCTCAAATAAATAAATAAAAAATAAAAAAATTTTAAAAATATTTTTAAAACCCTACTTGTGGCTGGAGAGATGGCTTGATGGCTTAGTGAGTGGTTAAGGTGCTTGTCTAAGCACCCATGTTTGACTCTCAAGATCCCATGTAAGCCAGATGCACAACAGTGCAGGAAGTGTAAGGTCATACATTCCCACAAAGTGGCACAAGCACCCGGCGTTCAATTGCAGTGGCTGAGGCCCTGGCGTGACAATTTTTTCTCTCTCTCAAAAAAAAAAAAAAAAAACCATACAAACTACTTTAACTGTGTATACTAGCCTTAACTCTGTGTATTTGCATGTGTATGCCATGGAGAACATGTGGAGGTCAGATGATCCACTAAGGTGTTGGTACTCACCTTCCACCTTGTATTCAGACAGGCTACTGAACAAGTGCTTCCAAGTACTCTCCTGTCTCTGCCTCATCTTGCCATAAATGTGTTAGGGTTACAGATGTGTATGCTAATTAAGCTGTGACTTTACATGGGTTCTGGGGATTCAACCTCAGACCATCAGGCTTTTGCAGTAAGTGCTTTATACACTGAGTCACTGCCCAGCCCCAAACTATAATTAAAAAAATATATATATGCTAACTTGAGTCCTAGGGAATTGAACCTGGGTACTTTGGGCTAGCAGGCAAACACCTTAACCACTAAGCCATCCCTCCAGCCCTCCCCCCCCCAAACTACATTTTAAGGACAATGACTAAGATTCATTTTGGGAGCTGGGCATGGTGATGCACACCTTTAAACCCAGCCACTGGATAGCAGAGGTAGGAGGAAAAGATTCATTTTGGGGCTGTAGAGATGGCTTAGTGGTTTAGGTGCTTGCATGTAAAGCCTAAAGATCCAGGTTCGATTCCCCAGTATCCACATTAGAAAGATGCACAAGGTGGCATATGCAACTGGAGTTCATTGGCAGTCACTGGAGGTCCTGGAACCTATTCTATCTGCCTCTTTCTAAAAAAAAAAAAAATTCATTTTGGAGAAACATGTAGAAACGTAGACAAAAGCAAGAAAAAGGTAAGAAAGGCTTTTTAAAAAGTATATTATAAAGCTGGGCATGGTGGCGCATGCCTTTAATCCCAGCACTCGGGAGGCAGAGGTAGGAAGATTGCCAGGAGTTCGAGGCCACCCTGAGACTACATAGTTAATTCCAGGCCAGCCTGGACCAGAGTGAGACCCTTCCTCGAAAAACAAAAAAAAAAAAAAAAAAAAAAAAAAAAAGAAGTACATTATAGGGAAATTATAGAGAATTTCAGTTTTTTTACAGTTTTATTTTTCTAAGAAGTTGTTATATTGGCAAATTTCTGTAATCACAGAACTCAGGAGGCAGAGGCAAGATTGCCAAGTTCAAGGCCTACATGTGCACAGTTGAGTTGTAAGCTTGTTAGGTATACAGCGAGACCCTATCTCAAGAAACAAACTGACAGGTATGGTGGCACACGACCCTACCTACAAAAAAAAAAAAAAAGAAACAAACAATAATAACAGCAAAGAGATTTCAAGAAAACTGTCTTCCACTGACCAGTGACACTGTGGTACAATGCACCATGCATTCTTTGTGTGCATGATACTGGTGCACACAAATCTGTGCTACCAGCCACACGAATGTACTGCATATACAATTATGTTTAGTAGATGATGCACAGTAGTGACAATAAATGACTATGTTACCCACTACTTCTGTGTGTGACATGTTTGTATTACTACTACTACTTGTATTTATGTAATGGATCAAACAGGCTTATGTTAAGGCTCAATTAACAGGAAAGAGGCCTTGCTGACCCCTACTGGCTGATTCAAAAGTTGCAGAATCAACAAATAATGTATTACAAATTCTCTTAATCCTGAAGAATCTTATTATTTGGGGCCAGCTGAATCAGTACTAAAGAGGTAGCAACAGGGAACCGTGGTTCAAACACTTTTTAATTTTTATTTTTATTTTGGTTTTCTAAGGAAGTGTCTCAATCAGGCCCAGACTGACCTGATATTCACTATGTAGTCTCAGGGTGGCCTTGAACTCCTACCTCTGCCTTCCAAGTACAGGGATTATTAAAGGCATGTGTGGACCATGCTGGTCTAAATTTTTTTTATTTAGTTACAGAACTGAAATGTGATTCATCTCCATATCCTATCCACTCTAAATTTTTTTCCCACTTCAAAAAAATAATGTTAACAAAAATAAAAATGTGGGCAAAGATCTGAAAATCCTAAGGGCCCCTACCTGTAAACTCATGAGTCCAGGTTGATAGTCAGGCCGAGGGTCACTATCCAAGGACTATGTCATCTTAAAGATTTCACACCTGGGCGACTGGAATTTCGAAGGTCCAGCTCTTTTCCTCTGGCATGGAACAGATGGGGAGAAGGGGAAAAACAACCACAAAGAGCCACAGGGAGACTTACCATTTCATCAGGAACATGAGCTCTCCACTGGAGTCTGTAGCTCCAATAATCCGCTCTGGCTCCAAACCTCGGGCAAAGCCTCGTGGCTTTTCTGACTGAAAAAAAAAGATGAGTAGAATAGTTTTGTTTTGTTTTTTAATACTTTTATTTATTATTTGAGAGACAGGCAGGGAAAGAGGCAGAGAGAGAGAGAGAGAGAGAGAGAGAGAGAGAAAGAGAGTGAGTGAGTGAGTAGGGGGCAATGGGCCCACCAGGGCTTCCAGCCACTGCAGACGAACTTCAGATGCATGTGCCACCATGTGCATCTGGCTTATGTGGGACCTGGAGAACTGAACCTGGGTCTTTAGGTTTTGTAGGCAAGCGCCTTAACCACTAAGCCACCTCTTCAGCCCAAGTATATAAAACTGCTGTCCACTGTGAAGTTATTTCTGTGTCTACTACAGAGAGTAACCAAACTTCAAAAATAAAATATTTTTAAAAATTGGCACTATTTATTTGAGATAGAGAAAGAGACAAAAGGACTGAATATACATGTTAGGGCGTCCAGGTGCTGCAAACCAACTCTGGATGTATGTGCCACCTCGTGCATTTGGTTTATGTGGGTCCTGGAAAAGCAAAGCTGGGTCCTTTGGCTTTGCTGGCAAGTGCCTTAAGTAGTAAGCCATCTCTCCAACCCCCCCCCCTTTTTTTTAAACTATTATCTTGGCTCAAAGTACCAGCCTGCATCAATCCTTTGGAATAATTTTTTTTTTTTTTTTGGTTTTTTGAGTTAAGGTCTCACTCTAGCTTAGGCTAACCTGGAATTCACTATGTAGTCTCAGGGTGGCCTTGAACTCTCGGAGATCCTCCTACCTTTGCCTCTCAAGTGCTAGGATTAAAGGCATGCACCACAATACCCAGGTTTTTCAAGGTAGGGTTTTACTGTAGCCCAGGCTGACCTGGAATTCACTATGTAGTTCCAAGGTGGCCTTGAATTCACAGTGACCCTCCTAACTCTGCCTCCAAAGTGCTGGGATTAAAGGGAGCCATGCATGGTGGCGTGGCGTATGCCTTTAATTCCAGCAATTGGGAGGTACAGGTGAGAAGATTGCTGTTGAGTTGAGTTTGAGGCCATCCTGACTACATAGTGAATTCCTGGTCTGTTTATGCTACAGCAAAACCCTACCTCAAAAAAAAAAAAAAAAAAAAAAAAAAAAAAAAAAAAAAAAGATGCTGAGTAAGTTAAGATCATAAGGCTACACAAGAGTTAGCACTAAATCCTTTTTTTTTTGGGGGGGGGGCAGGGGAGTTTCAAGGAAACAGGGCTCAAAGAGATGGCTCAGTAGTTAATAAAGACGCTTGCTTGCAAAGCCCAATAGCCCAGGGTTAAATTCCCCAGTACCCACATAGAGCCAAATGCACAAAGTGGCACATACATCTGGAGCTTGTGTGCAGTGGCAAGGGCCTCTGGTGCATCCCCCATATTCTCCCTCTCTCTGCTTACAAATAAAATGTTTAAAATCAAAACATACACACACACACAAAGAAACAAAGGAAGATCACTGAGTTTAAGGCTGGTCTGGACTAAAGTGAGATCCTCAAAAACCAAACCAAATCCATACAAAATGTAGAACAAGTGCTGGGGAAATGGCTCAGAGGCACTCGAAGCCAAGGTCTGAATTCCTAGTACCCATGTGGAGCCAGATGCATAAAGTGTTACCTAGGTCTGGAGCCAGTAGTGTGCAGTAGCAAGAATCCCTGAAGTGCCATGCCCATTCATTCTTATTCTCTCTCTCATCCCAAATAAACAAATGTAGAACAAAACTGCTTAAATATTAAATATGGCCTTTGGCTTGACTATGAATTCTGGGTGGTAAAAATTCTTACTTCTAGAGCCTTACCTCTTCTTTTTTCTTCTTTGGTTTGCTCTCCTCTCCCTTATCTTCAGAATCAGAGTCGGCTTTTCGCTTGCCTCCCTCTGATT
Source organism: Dipus sagitta (assembly GCA_036346955.1). NCBI lineage: Eukaryota > Metazoa > Chordata > Mammalia > Rodentia > Dipodidae > Dipus > Dipus sagitta. The sequence goes on along the minus strand of CM070778.1, from coordinate 4,001,672 downwards.
TATCTGTCTCATGTGCTGTTTTCTGTGACTGTAGAAACTCAGCAATCAGGTCAGGGCAATCCAGGTTCTCTTCTGGCTCCCACGTATTGTCTTCACTGAAATCAGAAGGCATAGCAAGTCACACTTTCGAATCAAGCAAATACAGGTAACGACAAGCACAGCAAGATAAAAGCTAGTCTTCTTGGAAAAGAAGAGGTAAATAATAGCTACAATTTGTCCAAGACTCAACTTGGGAAAGACGAAATTTCCTAGGGTATTGGGAGATGTTTTTTTAGTACATATTGTATGCTTAAACTTGCCTCCTTCAAGACTTAAACTTAGCAAAACTGCTCCACAGAACGTGGTGTTGCATATTACAGCACTCTGAACATGCAGCTCCTCCTTCTTAGACTAGGGACTAGGACCCCAGAACTGAATCAAGGTCCATCCATTCCAGAACCAGAGGCAAAAATACTATCCAACTCTTAGTAAAAAAGAATCAAATGACTCAGCCTGTGTCAATGAAACTTACTCTGAGAAACCCTTCCACTTTAGAAGATATTCTACTTTTCCCTTGACAACTCGTCGATCGAGAACTTTTTCCACCACATATTCCTCTTCCTCTTCTTCAAGTACTTCCTCCACTTTCTTCTTGTTTTGTTTTTTCCCCATAGTGCCCGCCAGCTTTGTAGTGTAAAGGGTGACGCTGCTAAAATGAAAATAAAGGCATCAGTATACATGTATTGGTTAAATATTAGGGTGGACAAGAACCAAAGATATCTTTTTTTTTTTTTTTGGTTTTTCAAGGTAGGGTCTCTAATTCACTATGTAGGCTCAGGGTGGCCTTGAACTCATGGCAATCCTCCTACCTCTGCTGGGATTAAAGGCGCGAACCACCATGCTTGGCTAAAAAAGATGGCTTTTTTTTTTTGAGGTAGAGGGTTTTTTTTTTTTTTTTTTTTTTTTGTTTATTGAAGTACCATCTTGCTCAAGCTAAGGCTGACCTGGAATTCACTCTGTATTCTCAGGGTGGTCTTGAACTCTTGGCAATCCTCCTACCTCTGCCTTCCAAGTTTTGGGATTAAAGGTGTGCGCTACCACGCCCGGCTTGAGGTAGGGTTTTCTGTAGCTCAGGCTGACCTAGAATTTATGTAGTCTCAGGTTCACCACAAACTCATGGTCATCCTCCTGGCTTAAGGATGGCTTTTTCTGGGCTGGAGAGATGGCTTAGCGGTTAAGCACTTGCCTGTGAAGCCTAAGGACCCCAGTTCGAGGCTCAATTCCCCAGGACCCATGTTAGCCAGATGCACAAGGGGGCGCACGCATCTGGAGTTCGTTTGCAGTGGCTGGAGGACCTGGCGCGCCCATTCTCTCCCCCCCCCCAATCTGCCTCCTTTTCTGTCGCTCTCAAATAAATAAACAAAAAAAATTTTTAAAAAGATGGCTTTTTCTTTCTTTCTTTTATTTTTTGAATTTATTTGAATTTATTTATTTGAGAGAGCATAAGAGAAAGAGGCAAAAGACAGAGAGATATAGACAGACAGATAATGGGTGCACCAGAGCCTCCAACCATTGCAAACAAACTCCAGACGCATGCCACTTTGAGCATCTGGCTTACATGGGTCATAGGGAATCTAACCGAGGTCCTTTTGCTTTGCAGGTAAATGCCTTAACTGCTAAGCCATCAATCCAGCACAAGATGGCTTTTAATAACATGTTTATAGTGTTGTGCTAGAGTTAGCCTTCCAATTTTCCTTTTGTGTGTGTATATGGTGAGGTGTGGTGGTCTATATTCTAGCCTGCAACGAGGATGTTGGATGTCTGGCTCCATGGATCTTCTGCAGTCGTTTTGAGTGGGAGTCTCTTGACTGATTCTAGAACTTGCAGGGCTCTGATGATTCCTGAATCTCTGCTCCTCTGCAGAAGGGTTATTGGGCCTCTAGCCACTACAAATGAACTCTAGATACATGTGTTCCCTTGTGCATCTGGGTTACGTGGGACCTGGAGAATGGAACCTGGGTCCTCAGGCTTCATAGGCAAGTGCCCAGTTGGGATCTGGAGATTCAAATTCATATAGTTTCAGGTCCCCTCCCTTGTGCAAGAAGAGCAGTTAACCACTGAACCACCTATACCCCAAATTTTCTTTTTTCATTAGTCTTACTATATGCCCAGCCAAAATTTCTTTATTCTCATAGATCCTTTAAAAAAATCAAATGTATACACATATAATTCGGACTCACACTTTCTATATTCTATACCTTTTTTGGGGGGGATGGCCTAGAACTTTTGGGGATCTTCCTGACCAGCCTCTAAAGTATAGGGATTAAACAGTGTGCCACCATGCCAGGCTTGTTCTCTCTCTTTGGAGGTAGGTTCTCATTCTAGCCCAGGCTGACCTGGAACTCATTTTTTTAGGAACTTATTTTGTAGACAGAGGCTGGCCTCGGACTCACAGTGATCCCCTACCTCTGCCTCCTGAGTACGGGGATTTAAAGGTGTGCAACACCATGCCCAGATTATTTTGCCTTGAATCAAGCCTCTGATCCTTAGGGTTTGCAAGCAAGCAAGCACCTAAACCACACAGCCAGCTCTCTAGCCCTCTTTTCTATTTTTTGAGGTAGGGTCTCTCTCTGGTCCAGGCTGACCTGAAATTCACTATGTAGTCTCAGGAGGGTGGCCTTGAACTCATGAAGATCCTCCTACCTCTGGCTGGGATTAAAGGTGTTTACCATGCCCAGCTTCCTGTTTTCTTTTTAATCACAGGAGTTGACTTCAATTTTTATTGAAATACCTTGCTCTCTAATTAAAGCAGGTTTTTTTTTTGGTACAGACTATATTCCATTCTGAGTATTTGACTCTTTATAGGAAGGCAGTTCAACATGTAAAAGTGCTTACTTAAGTACATGTGCTCAACCAGCACCCAGGTAAAAAGTCAGGTGGGCGGGGGGGAGAGGTTTGCTGGAAATGGTGGTACACACCTTTAATCCCAGCACTTGGGAGGTAGAGGTAGGAAGACCACTGAGAGTTTGAGTTCATAACCACATATATAATGCTATTCTTACTTCTAGTTAAAGAAGCTTCTCTTTTCAGATGGCAGTGATCACTGGGTATCACTCAAAAGGCACCATATTGCTAAGAAGTGACAGGAGTTTTCAGGATGGAAACATCTCTGTGGTAGTTTGAATAGAATAGATGGCCCCCAATATATTCAGTTGTTTGTTTGTAGTTTGCATCTCTAGCCATCTGGCTGGAGGCAATGCCCTTGTGTGGATCTTAAGGTGTGGTGGTGGGTTTGAGATTTCAATCTAAAGATATGCAAAGTGTGCCTAGCTAGAGTTCCTGAAGTGTGCTGTGGCTTTTGACCTTTAGGCTTGTACTGCTCTCTCTCTCTGCTTGGGCCTGTGAAGGCAGGCCAGTTTCTTCTGCCATTATGGAACTTCCCCTGGATCTGTAAGCTTCAATAATTATCCCTTCCTCCATAACTGTGCCTGGTCTGGAAGTTCATCTCAGTGAACCTGAAGCTGTCTGTTACAATCTCTATCACACATTGACTCAGAGTCTATGTGGAAGAAGTGGCAGAAAGAATGTAAGAGCCAGGGCTGGAGAGATGGTTTAGTGGTTAAAGCAAAACCAAAGGATCCCAGTTCGACTCTCCAGGATAAAGTCAGATGCACAAGGGGATGTCTGCATCTGGAGTTTGTTTGCAGTGGCTGGAGACCCTGGTGTGCCCATTCTTTCTTTCTCTCTCAAAAATACATATATAAATTTTTTGATGTTGTTGTTTTTCGAGGTAGGGTCTCACTCTGGCCCAGGCTGACCTGGAATTAACTATGTAGTGTCAGGGTGGCCTCAAAATCACTGGCTTTAAATTGGACCTGAACCTGGGGCAAGCAGACTTTGTGTGCAGTGGCACATATCTTTAGTGTGAGCACAGGGAGGTTAAGGTAAGAGGATCACTGTGAGTTGAGGGGGAGGTTAAGGTAAGTGGATCACTGTGAGTTGAGGCTAGCCTGGGTTAACTAGATCAGCCTGAGCTAGAGAGACCCTATGTTGCAAAAACAAAAAATTTAAAAGACCAGGCTGGGTAATATCTGAAAGTTTTTTTCCAGTCCTAAAATACTAGTACCCTATAAATCTATTTTCTTTAGTTTTTCTTCCAATAATGATTTCTAGTAGATTTAAGAAGTCATTACAGATTTGTGTCAGTAGATGGCGCTGTAAAATATCAATAATCTCAAAGGTGGTCAACAAAACTGGCTAAAATACAGAAAAGGTGGGATTGCAGTTGCCTAGTATGAATGAGTAAGACACTAAGAATGAAGAAGATGGGCTGAGTGTGGCAGCACAAGCCTATGATCCTGCATTTGGGAGGGGCAGGAAGGAAGATCAGGAGTTCAAGGCCAGTTTTACCCATTTTGAGGACCTGGAATTCACTGTGTAGTCTCAGGGTGGCCTCCAACTCATAGTGATTCTTCTACCTCTGCCTCCGGAGTGCTGAGATAAAAGTTGTGCGTCACCACTCCCAGCTCACACCTGTAATTTAAGCACTTGGAATGCTGTACCTGAAGACTGCTGGGAGCCTGATGCCAAAATGAGCTACATGGTGAGTTCCAGGCCAGCCTGGTCTTTTACCTAATTCCAGAGTTTGTAGGGCTCAGCAGATCCTTGGGTCCTGGCTCCCCTTTGGGACTGGGGTTACAGGCGTGTGGCCACACCCACCTGTTTAAGTGGGATTTGAACTCAAGGTGTCTCAGGCCTCTTCAGGCTGTCATGCTTCCACCTAAACACTGGACCATTTCTCCAGCTTGATCCCAGCCATTTTTTAAGCTACATGTCATGAAAAAATGATAATAGGGGCTGGAAAGATGGCTTAGCTGTTAAAGCATTTGCCTGTGAAGCCTAAGGACCTTTTGGTTCGAGGCTCAATTCCCCAGGACCCACATAAGCCAGATGCACAAGGTGGTGCATGCATCTGGAGTTTGTTTGCAGTGGCTAGAGGCCCTGGCACGCCCATTCTCTTTCAGCCTCTTTTTCTCTCTCGATCTCAAATAAATAAATAAATAAATTTATATAATAATAATAATAATAATAAAGCTATAGCTGTGGTGGCTGCCCAACTTTAATCCTAGCACCCAAGAGCCAGAGGCAAAGGTACGTGGATCACTGTGAATTCAAGGTCAGCATGGGCTAGAGTGTGACCCTATCTCAAAAACCAAAAACTTCTTGGGGCCTGGAGAGATGTCTCAGCAATTAAAAGCACTTGCTTGCAAAGTCTGACATCCTGGGTTTGATTCCCCAGTGCCCACTTAAAGCCGGATGTACAAAGTGACACATGCATTTGGGATTCTTTTGCAGTGTCAGGAGGCCCTGGTGTGCTCATACTCTGTCTGCTTCTTTCTCTCTCAATAAAAGGGCTGGAGAGATGGCTTAGTGGTTAAGACATTTGTCTGCAAAGCCTAATGATCTGGATGCGATTCCCCAGTATCCAGATAAAGCCAGATGCACAAGGCAGCACATGCATCTGGACATCACTTGCAGTGGCTGAAGGCCCTGGTGCACCTCTTCTTTCTGCTTGCAGATAAACAAAAAAATTTAAAATAACTAGACATTTTTCCCATTAAGGTATCCTGAACCCTTGCAGTATCACAAAAAAAAAAAAAAAAATGTTTGAGGGGCTAGTAGTGTAATTCAGTGGTACAAGTACTTGTCAGCGTACATGAGGCCCAGGTTTCAATTCCTAGCACTGTATATGGGGGGGGGGGGGAAGCCATAACAGGGACAGGCATGGTGATACCCACCCATATCGGACACTAAGACTGTCAAGTCTGTGCCAGCCTAGGCTATTATAAAGCAAAACTCTGCCTCTAAAAACAAAAAAAGCCATAATCATTTTTTTAAATCTTGTGGGCGGTGTGTGCTATATGAATGTCAGAGGATGGCCTCTGATGTGGGTCCTCGACTAAAGACAGGGTCAAATGTATCTTAAGCTTGCTGAAGCTCCCTATGTAGCCAAGAGTGACCTTGAAGTTCTTAATTTCCTGCTTATATATGCCATAGTAGGATGATGCCTCATATTTTTTGGTCTGGTGTGCGTGCACATGTGTGGGTACATGATGGAGTTGAGGGTGAGGTCAGGTGTTTCCTTCTGTTGCTTTTCATTTGATTTGTTGAGACAGGGCCTTTCAGTGGACCAAGCACTCACTTATTTGGCTAACCTACCTAGCCAGCTTACATCAGGGATCCTGCCTCCACTTCTTAAGTGCTGGGGTCACAGGTACATACCATTTCCAGAATCTACATGAGTTCCAAGCACTTTGCCCACTGAGCCCTTGGCCCTAGCCACTACTCGTAATTGTAATATACCCACATTCTATAAAACCACAAAACTATATATTGTAGAAAATTAAAGTTCCCAGGCCAATCAGCTGGGAATAGTGGTGCACTCCTGTGACCCCAGCACTTGGAGAGGCAGAGGTAGGAAGATAATCGTGAGTTTGAGGCCACTCTGTACATAATAAATGCCAAGTCAGCCTGGGCTACAATGTAACCCTACTTCAAAAAACCAGTACAGAAAAAGAAAGGCAAGGGTGAGCTAGGAAAACAGCTCAGTGGCTGAAGAAGGTGGTTTGTTTGCAAAACCTGCTGTCCCAGTGGTACATGCATTCTGGAGTCTGCAGTGGTTAAGTGGTTCTTGTCACCCATGTTCTCTAATAATAAAAATGTAAAAGAAAGATTAAAGGGCCGGAGAGATGGCTTAGCTAGCAGTTAAGGCTCCCCAAAACTCACATAAGCAAGACATACAAGATGACACATGCGCACAAGATGGTACCTGTGTCTGAAGTTCGATTGCAGTGGCTAGAGACCCTAGAGCGCCAATTCTCTCATAAAACAAAAAATTCTTTAAAGAAAAGGATTGAAGGCTGGAGAGATGACTTAGCAGTTAAGTCGCTAGCCTGTGAAGCAAGGACCCAGGTTCAATTCCCCAATACCCATGCAAGCCAGATATATAAAGTGGCGCATGTGTCTGGAGTTCATTTGCAGTGGTCTGAGGCCCTAGTGTGCCCATTCGTCTCTCAAATAAATAAGCAAATAAAATAAAAAATTTTAAAAAGGATTAATAAACCAGGTGTAGTGGTGGATGCCTTTAATCCCAGCACTCAGGAGGCACAGGTAGGAGGACTGCCAAGAATTTGAGGCCAACCTGTGACCACATAGTAAATCCAGGTCAGCCTGAGCTAGAGTGAGACCCTACCTCGGAAAACCAAAAAGGATTAATAAAAAAACAAACAAAACAAAAAAACCTAAAAGGATCAAAAAAGATTTCTAGCCATTTGTCTGTCAAAGCCACGTTTCTGTACTCCTACAAGCACACACACATACATGCAAAGTCAAACCTTTACAGTTGCCCAACTTAGCTTTTTTTTTTTTCGGTGGTTTTTCAAGGTAGGGTCTCACCCTAGTTCAGGCTACCTGAAACTCAGTATGTAGTCTCAGGGTGGTCTCAAACTCCTGCCTCCTGAGTGCTGGGATTAAAGGCATGGGCCACCATGCCCAGCTCAATTTAGTTTTGTATGCAGTGCAATGCATCTTGAACATTGTTCCAAGATGCCCTCCTCCCACTTTTTCCCATGTCATCACTTTTTCCTTTTTGAGGTAGGGTCTCATTCTAACCCAGGCTGACCTGGAATTCACTATGTAGTCTCAAGGTTTGCCAGGAACTCATAGAGATCCTTCTACCTCTCTCTCTCCTGGGATTAAAGGCGTGTGCCACCACACCCAGCTTTCTCTGCCTCTCTCAAGCAAATGAATGAAAGTTCAAGATTGTTGGTCATAGTGGCATATGCCTTTAATCCAAGAACTCTGAAGGCAAATTAGGAGGATAGCTATGAGTTCAGGGCCGGCCTGAGACTACATAGTGATCAGCTTGGACTACATGAGATCCTGTCTCAAAAAAGGTCATCTGACACAAAATGTATTTATATACCAGTATTGTTTTAGATCCTGAGGAATTAAAGGACAGGGAATCCTCTAAAGTGAAATTCTTGCTGTATATAGTGGGAGGCCCATAACAGAAGGATTTTGAGTTGGAGTCTATTCTAGGCTTTGAGTCCCTGTATTTAAAAACAAACGGCTTAAACCACGTGTGTGATGGTACACTCCTGTAGTCCCAGCACTTGGGAGATCAGGAAGGAGGATCAAGTTGAAGGTCATCCTTGACTACATAGCAAGGTCAGTTTGAGCTATCAAGTGAAACCCTATCTAAAAACAAAAGGGGGGCTGGAGATATGGCTTGATGGTTAAGGTGCTTGTCTGAAAAGACTAACAACCCAAGTTCAATTCCCCAGTCTCACATAAAGCCAGATGCACAAGGTGGCATATCCTTCTGGAGTTTGTTTACAATGGCTGGAGCGCCTGGTGCACCCATTCTGTCTGTCTGTCTTCTCTCTGCTTGCAAATAAATTTAAAAAATAAGTCTTGGCTGGGAGATATAGGGAGGTAGTCAAGTAGCCATTTATTTGGCATTTACAAGGCCCTAGATTCTGTCCTCAACCCCCTCCAAAAAAAAGAACCCAAAACCTTGCTACTCAGACCAGCATGATGGCTTATATATTTGGAAGTCTGAGATGGTAGGATTGCTGCAAGTTCAAGGCCAGCCTGGGCTAAAGAGAAAACTTGTCTCAAAAAAAGAGTACAAGGAAAAAAAGAAAGAGTACAAGGGCCAGCTGTGGTGGCGCATGCCTTTAATCCCAGCACTTGGGAGGCAGAGGTAGGAGGATTACTGAGTTCAAGGCCACCCTTAGAGACTACAGAGTGAATTCCAGGTCAGTCTGGATAACAGTGAAACCCAACCTAGAAAAAAACCAAAGAGTACAAGGGGACGCATGCATCTGAGTTTGTTTTCAGTGGCTGGAGGCCCTGCTGCACCCATTCTCTCTGCCTCTTTCTGTCTGTCGCTCTCAAGTCAATAAATAAATAAAAAATGTTTTAAAAACTTAATTAAAAAGTGCTATGAGAGCCGGGCGTGGTGGCGCATGCCTTTAATCCCAGCACATGGGAGGCAGAGGTAGGAGGATCGCCGTGAGTTCGAGGCCACCCTGAGACTCCATAGTGAATTCCAGGTCAGCCTGGGCTAGAGTGAGACCCTACCTCAAAAAAATTAAAAAAAAAAAAAAAAAAGTGCCACAAAGTAAAGTAAATGATACCCAGGTGTGGTGGCACACACCTTTAATCCCAGCACTCTGGAGGCAGAGGTAGGAGGATTGCTGTGAGCTCCTGAGGTCTGAGACTACATAGCAAATTCCAGGTCAGCCTGGGTTAGAATGAGACCCTACCTCAAAAAAGAATAAGTGATGACATGGGGAAAAGTGAGAGGAGGGAATCTTTTGGAACAATGTTCAAGATGCATTGCAATGCATACAAAGCGAAATTGAGTCAGTTTATTGGTGCACACCTTTAATCCCAGCACTCAAGAGACAGGTAAGATTGTGAATTTGAGGCCACACTGAGACTACAAAGTTAATTACAGGTCAGCCTGAACTTTTGATCCTTCTTGCTGCAACACCAATGTGCTAGGATTGCCTCAAACTCAATCTTCCTGCCCCAAACTCCCAGGCACTGAAATTACAAGCATGACCTACCATTCCTGGCTGTTTTTTGCTTTCTTGCAGTGCTGGAGATCGAACTCAAGTGCTCTGTTGCTGAAGTCTATCACCAGACTTTGTGAATACATTTTTGAATCTTAACTGAGATGTTGAGAAATTTTAATCCCTAGGTTTGAATCCACAGTGCACACATAAAGTCAGATGCACAAAACGGGGCATGAGTTCATTTTGCAGCAGCAAGAGGTCCTGCCACGCCTATTACTCTCTCTCCTCACAAATAAATAATATTTTTAAAAATCAGGAGTGGTGACACATGCCTTTAATCTCAGCACTCGAGAGGCAGAGGTAAGAGGATGGCCATGAGTTTGAGGCCATGTTGAGACTACAGAGTGAATTTCAGGTCAGCCCGGGCTAGGGCGAGACCCTTACCTGGAGCGAATTTAAAAATGCAGATTAGGACTGGGTTTGTCAGCCAGGCATGGTGGTGCACGCCTTTAATCCCAGCACTTGGGTGGCAGAGGTAGGAGTATCCCCTCAAGTTCGAGGCCACCCTGCGACTACATAGTGAATAATTCCAGGTCAGCCTGGAGTTAGAGCAACCCTACCTGAAAAAAAGAGAAGAGTAGTCGGGCGTGGTGGCACATGCCTTTAATCCCAGCACTTGGGAGGCAGAGGTAAGAGGATTGCCGTGAGTTCAAGCCACCCTGAGATTCCACAGCGAATTCCAGGTCAGCCTGGGCTAGAGTGAGACCCTACCTCAAAAAACAAAAAACAAAAAAAAAAAAGAGAAGAGTACTTACTGGACTTGTGTTGCATGCCTTTAACCCTAGCACTGGGGAGGCAGAGGTAAGAGGAGCACTGTGAGTTCCAAGGCCTACCAGGGCTAGAGTGAGACCCTACCTTGAAAAACCAGAAGTAGATTAGGCCAGGCACAGTGGGACATTCCTTTTAATTCCAGCCCTCTGGGTGCGGACCTAGGAGTATAGCTGTAGTCTGAGGCCAGCCTGGGGCTACAAAGAGTTTCAGGTCAACCAGACCTAAATAAAGTGAGACTCTATCTCAAAAACAAGAGATTAGGGGCCAGATATGGCAGTGCATGCCTTTAATCCCAGGGCTCAGAAGGCTGAGGTAGGAGGATTGCTGTGAGTTTAAGGCCAGCCTGGAGTTCAAGATCAGCCTGGGCTAGAATTCAATCCTACTGTGAAAAAAAAAAAAAAAAAAAAATCAAACCAGGCGTGGTGGCACATGCCTTTAATCCCAGCAGAAATAGGAGAACTGTCTTGAGTTTGAGGCCACCCTGAGACTACAAAGTGAATTCCAGGTCAGCCTGAGCTACAGGGAGACTCTACCTCGAAAAACCAAAAACCAGGAAAAATACAGGTTAGAATGCTAGGACAAAGTTATGATTACACTGGGAAAATATACCAAGACCTCAATCACAGTATAAACTAAAACTATATACAATCAAATTAGGAACTCGGGTGGTAGCTCAGCAGGTTGAGTGCTTGCCTAGTATACACAAAGCTCTGGGTTCAACTACCAGTACAGCATAAAATGGGCATGGTGGCAGAGCTGAAATCTCAGCACTAAGGAGTGGACAAGACAACTAGAAATTTAAGGTCACCCCTTTGGCTATGCTGAGAGTTTGAAACCTGTGTGAGCTAGAGACCTTACCTTTAAAACTAAAAGAGCGCGCGGCGTGGTGGCACATGCTTTTAGTCCCAGCACTTGGGAGGCAGGGGTAGGAGGATCACCGTGAGTTCAATTCTTTAAAAGTATGACTACACTGAAAGTAGACTCCAAGTCAGGTGTGGTGGTGCATGCCTTTAGTCCCAGCACTTGAGAGGCCCAGCAGAGGAAGGAGGATTGCTGAGTTCCAGAGGAGCCTAGAGCTACAGAGTTCCAGGTAAGGGTAGGTTAAGACCCTACTGGTGGGAAGGGGGGGGTGAACAAAAGGAAACAATAAGTAGAGTCCAAACATCACAGATATCGAAACACAAATTACACCAACTTCTCAAATACCATAGTTCTAGTAAGCCTTAAAGGTATGAGTAAAGACCTAATTTCAGAGACAGATGAAGTCCCCTTTCTGAGCATCAAATCATAAGTGCTAAAGGGGAGAAAGGTTTCAGACAAATTACTCAATTCAAATAGACAGAATCTGAGTTCTGTCCATATTTAAATAATTTCCTCCAATTGACTTTTTGTTTTTGTTTTTGGAATTCACTATTTAGTCTCAGGGTGGCCTGGAACTCAACCCTCCTACCTCTGCCTCCTCAGTACTAGGATTAAAGGCGTGCACCACAATACCAGGCTCAATTTTTGAACAGACATTGATTGCAAATTGGAAGTTGTTTAAGAGAGGGTCTCATTTTTCTAGTCCAGACTGGCCTTGAATTTCTGTGGTCCATCTAAGCTGGGAAATTCTATGATTCAAACATCTACAAAGGACACTTTGTAGAGCACATGGGTTTTGAGTTCAATCTCCAGCACTACCATCAGAGGAAGGATGGGAACCAACAGATTTCCCCAAATTGAGAAATTTTGGCGGGACTAGAGGAAAACCATTTTGGCTGGGAATATAGCTCAGCAGTAGAGAACTTGCCCAGTAAGCAGAAGGCACTGGATTCAATCCCCAATGCTGAAAACAAAACAAAAAACTACAAGGCTGAGGTAGGAGGAGCTCAGTGAGTTCAAGGCCAGCCTGGGGCTACAGTGAGACCATACTTTGATAACAAAACTCTTAACCAAAGTGGTGGTTCACACCAGTAATCTTAGTATTTGGAATAGTTGCAAGTTAAAGGCCAGTCTGGGATAAAGATAACAAAACCCAATTACTGACACTAACTTCTCAAGTAGCAGTTTGGTTTGGCCCTGTCTTAAAAAAAAAAAAAAACAAAACAAAAAAAAAAAACCTAAGGCTGAAGAGCTGGTTCAGTGGTTAAAAGGCACTTGCTTACAAAGTCTGTAGGCCTGGATTTGATTCCCTAGTACCCATATAAAGCCAGATGCACAAAGTGGCACATGCACCTGGAGTTAAGTTTGCAATGACAGGGTGCCTGAGTGTGCCCATTCTCTCTCTCAAATAAATAAGAATCCTCACTATTTAAGGAGCAACTGGTTCTAATAGAAAGGCTTTTTCTCCCTAACCCACCCCACCCACCATAAAAGGTCTCACAGAGTCCACTGGCTGGCCTCCAACTCCTGAGCCTATTTGTCTTACTCTCAAAAGAGATGGAATTACAGAAGTGTGCCACCACACCAGGCTAGGAGATTTTTCTGCCATACCAGTTTACATATATAAATGTCTAGAAATAACATTAGATAGAATCCTGGTATCAATCTCCAGAATATTCACACACCGGGCTGGAGATATGGCTTAGTGGTTAAGGTGCTTGCCTGAAAAACCTAAGGAGTCAGGTTCAATTCCCCAGTACCCACATAAGGCAGACACTCAAGGTGGCACATGTGTCTGGAGTTTATTTGCAGTGAGTACAGGTCCTGATGTGTCCACACTCTCTGTGTGTCTCTGTCTGTATCTCCGTGCTTGCAAATAAATAAAATATTTAGAAAAAAAAAACTGCCGGGCCTGGTGGCACACACCTTTAATCCCAGCACTCGGGAGGCAGAGGTAGGAGGATTGCCATGAGTTCGAGGCCACCCTGAGACTCCTTAGTGAATTTCAGGTCAGCCTGGGCTACAGTGAGACCCTACCTCGGGGGAAAAAAAAAAAAAAAACCCCACCACACACACAATGTATGGGGGGGAGATCTATTCTGGGTCCACCTTCCCAGAAACGGTAAGTGTGAGAAAAATGCATTCCATTCTTCATGTTATCCTTAGAGCCTCACTTCCCACACTAAATACTATTGGCATTCTCATCCTTTTTCTTTTTTGTCCCCTTCCCCGTTTTTCCCGAGGTAGGGTCTAATCCAGGCTGACCTCGACCTCACAGCTACCCTCCTGTCTCTGACTCGCTCCTTACTGCTGGGATTAAAGGGGCGTACGGCAATATGCACGACCCTTTTATTTATTTATTTTTACAAGACAGTAGTTCTTTAGTCCATGCTGTCCTCCCAACTTCTGATCCTCCTGTCTTCATGCCCCTACTGGGATTACAGATGAGCGCCACCACGCCGCATATTTCCTGACGATCCAAATGAGACTTCGTGCATGCTGGCTGGCAATCTAACCAACTGAGGTACATCCCCGGCCACCCCTTTTCTCTGCTCGACTTTACACCACAGCTCTCTGGCTCCCCCCACCTCTAGACTAGGTCGAGATAATCTGTCCCTCACCACCCAGGGTTCGTTCAACAGGACCTCCCAGTTAGCCCACCATGGGCTCTTCAGACCTTTCTCCCAAAGTCCCATAAGTGACTTCTTCCCAACTCCGGCAAGAGAAATCTCTAGAGCCAGTACTTAACTTAGTCGAACCCAGTACCCTCAGGTTCATCCGCCCCCTTTTTCTGTTTTGTGACAAGCTTTTCCTACGGAGCGCCCCCTCGAACCCGAGGCAATGTCCCTGCCCACCGAGCACAGCTGTGATTGCCGGGCGTATGTATGCCCACCGAGCCCGGCTTCTCGGGTTACACGTTAAAACCCCGGGTCTGGTAGTCATCAGTCCCTGACACGCACGAGCACCGAGTCTGTGCCGTTACCCGCTTTCTCTTCTTTTCTTTTCCTTTTACATAAAAAAGTGTCTCTTGTTCCACCCCAAGCGCAGGGCCGTCCACTCCATGCAAACCGTGTGCTCTCGCTCTCTCCGGGCAGCCGAGAAGCGACCACCCCCCACCGCAACGCCCGGCTTCCCTCCCCCACCCGCGGAACCGTAACCGCTTCGAAGCCCCGCTCCCGATTCCCCCGCCCCGCCTTCCTTCCTTCCTTCCATCCCGCAGCGGGTGGTCTGGCGAGCTGCGCGCGGGAAGCCGGGCGGCAGGACGACCGAGCCCGGCGCGCCCCCAACTCCAGATGCCCGCGGCCTCCCGCCGCTGCCGCGCACCGCTCCCCCACACGCACGCCCTCCCGCCCGCCCGCCTCTAACCCGCTCTTCACCTCTCAGCAGCGCCCGCGTCCCAGGAGAATCGGGGCCGCGCTCGCTAGCGCGTCGCGTAGGGAGGACAGAGGGAGTGGCACCCAGGAAAGCAACCAGCGGAGTGGCCGCGCCGGAGCCCCTCACTGAAGCGGCGTACCGTAGGCCTAACCGACCGCCCTCCTCCCCCTCAACCGAACAAAAGAGCCCTACACTCTTCGCTGCCCGCCGCTCGCACTGCGCAGGCGCGACGACCCGCTGCACAGCATCATGGGACACGGAGTCTATCCTAGACTACAAGTCCCGGAGTGCCCCGCGCGCGCAAGCACGCTACTGGCGAGGGTTGTAGGGAGTTTTCGTTTTTTTTTTTTTTTTTGGTTTAAATTGGAAAGGCGACTTCCATTGTAGTTAAGGGCGCTGCTGTTTAGAAAATCAATGTTTTTGACCGGGTGTGGTGGCGCACGTCTTTTAATCCCAGCACAGGGAAGCAGAGGTAGAAAGATCACTGTGAGTTCGAAGCAGGTCAGCCTGGTCTAGAGCAAGACCCTACCTGGAAAAACCAAAAAGAAAAGACCCTACCTGGAAAAACCAAAAAGAAAAAAGAAAAAAAGAAAATTAGCGTTTTGTTTTATGACAGATTCTCTTCTCTCTCACTCTCCTTCCTTCTCTTTCCCTTTCTTTCCATCCCTGCCTACCTTTCTGGCTTGATGTGAAGCAAGCATTGCACAGCTGAGCTACACATCCAGCCCAGATTAAATTCTTTTGCACTTTCAATTTTTTTTTTTTTTTTTCCGAGGTAGGGTTAGGGTTTCACTCTAGCTCAGGCTGACCTGGAATTCACTATGTAGTCTCAGGGTGGCCTCGAACTCACCACAATCCTCCTACCTCTGCCTCCCCAGTGCTAGGATTAAAGGCGTGCGCCACCACGCCCATCATGGCAGCATTTTTCATGGAAACAGGAACATCATTTGAGAAGGCTGGGCGTGGTGGCGCACGCCTTTAATCCTAGCACTGGGGAGGCAGAGGTAGGAGGATTGCGGTGAGTTCGAGGCTACTCAGACTACATAGTGAATTCCAGCTCAGCCTGGACCAGAGTGAAACCCTACCTTGAAAAACAACAGCAATAAGAACAAAAAATGCTGCCATCCCTAATTCTCCATGTTGAATTGGCTACTGTAGCCACACAAAACTAATCCTTTCTTGTGATCCATGTAATATTGTAATTCATGCCCAATATTCTCTAAGTCACTTTCTCCTCTGATTCTGATGGATCCTCTCTCCCCTAATTAAAGTTTCTTCTTGCCCGTTGGGGCTGCGTGAGGAAAAAAAAAAAATCTCTAAGGTCTCAATTCTCTGAGCTCACCATTTTCTTGAAACTGCATCTCATAGTTTCAGATCTGTTTTATTAGTACAAGCTGACTCTTCATGTGTTTTTCAAAGCATCTTTCAGGAATTAAAGGAGCCAAAGGTTACCTTCCCCCTGAGTAGTGGAGTACAGCTGGTTTATACTATAGTCAGGAAATCTGTTCAAAATGGATGTCAAATTTATAGACCAACTTTTTTTTCCCCCTTAGTTAGGGTCTTACTCCAGCCCAGGCTGACCTGGCACTCACTCTGTAGTTCCAGGCTGCCTTCAAATTTAGCGATCCTCCCATGTTCTGCCTCCCAAGTGCTGGGATTAAAGGCCTGCACGCACCACCATGCTCCTAAAATTTCAGATTCGAATTTCAGTATCCATTTGAAAATTGTTTGGAGGCCTGGTGTGGTAGTTTGTAATCCTACCACTCAGGAGACAGAGGCAGAATAGCTTTCTATTGACATGGAAAGTCCTAGGCTAGCCAGGAGTACATAGTAAGACCCTGTTGGTGAAAACCAAAGCAGAGAGCTAGCAGGGTGTGGAGGTGCATGCCTTTAATCCCAGCACTTGTGAGAGGCAGGAGGAGTGCCATGAGTTCAAGGCCACTCGGACTACAGAATGAATTCCAGGTCAGCCTGAGCTAGAGACCCTACTTCCAAAAGCCAAAAGAAGAAGAAGAATAGAGCTGGGTGTGGTGGCACAAGCATTTTAGGTACACAATGGCTTCTATGATGTGGTTTAGAGGGAACTTTTAAAACAGTTTCTCCCTTCCCCATGTTGAGAATTCTTTGCTTCTATGAACTACTGATACTAGTGGAGGGGTTGGGAAGGGCTTAATTTTAATTTTGGAGACAGGGTTTCTGGTAACTCTGGCCTAGATTTAAGGAGTAGCCAAAAATGACCTTGAACTCTCCAGATCCAAGTGCCTTTACCACCACACCTAGTTTGGTCCTGTACTTGAAATTCTATTGTAAAAGATTTATTTATTCAGCCTTAACAAATATTCTTTTAAAAGGCAAATATACTTAAAAGTTGTTTCTTCCCTTTTATCTCCACTGGTCTGTTAGATTTTCACAGTGACTTTCTGGCTGATTAAAATGTGCATATCTCCAGGGGCATGGCTTTGCACACCTCTAATCTTAACACCCAGGAGGCAGAAGTAGTAGGGCCACTGTGAGTTCTAGGCCAGCCTGCAAATACAGAATGAGTTTCCAGTCAGCCAGACCTAGGGAGACCCTGCCTGAAAAATACACACACAAAAAAGCCAGGCGTGGTAGTCCACACCTTTAATCCCAGCGGAGGGGGGTGGGTGGGCATGGTGGGACACGCCTTTAATCTTAACACCCAGGAGGCAGAAGTAGGCGGATTGCTTTGAGTCCAAGCCCATTCTGAAAATACATAATGAATTCCAGGTCAGCCTGGGCCAGAATGAGACCCTGCCTTGAAAAACTAAAAACAAACAAATAAATAAAAGAAGCTACATTTCTCAAATCACAGGCCTCTGACTTTGATTTTCTTTCCCCCCAAGGCAAGGTCTCACACTATGCCAGAATAACCTGGAATTCAAGTCCTAGGCCGGCCTGGAACTAATGACAATCATACTACCTCAACTTCTAAGTGCTGAGATTTAAAGCCATGTGCCACCACATTTGGCTCTTTTATTTTATTTTTTTTGGTAGTCTAGGCTGACCTTGGTTGAACTCTTGACGCTCCTTCCTCCATCTCAGATTACAGAAGTGAGCCATCAAGCCACTATATTTGGCTTTTTTTTTTTTTTTTTTTTAATAGTCCCAGTTTATGTGCCTGTTGGCTGGCCTGGAACACACTATGTAGACCAGTGTGGTGGTTTGAATAAAATAGATGGCCCCCAATATATTCAGTTGTTTGTTTGTAGTTTGCATCTGCAGCCACCTGGCTGGAGTCTGTGCCATTGTGTGGATCTTAAAGTGTGGTGGTGGGTTTCGGATTTCAATCTAAAGATATGCAAAGTGTGCCTAGCTGGATTTCCTGAGGTGTGCTGTGTGGCCTTTGGCTTTTGGCTGGTGCTTCTCTCTCTCTCTCTGCTTGGTCCTGTGAAGGCAGGCCAGCTTCTTCTGCCATTATGGAACTTCCCCTGGATCTGTAAGCTTCAATAAATCCCTTCCTCCATAACTGTGTCTGGTCTGAAAGTTCATCTCAGTGAACCTGAAGCTGTCTAATACAACCAGGTTGGCCTCAACTTCTCAGCAAGGCGCTGGAGTGATGGCTCATGGTTAAAGGCATTTGCTTGCCTAGCCTCATGACCCAGGTTCTATTCCCCAGTACCCACGTAAAGCCAGATGGACAAAATGGCACATGCATCTGTTTGCAGTGGCAGGAGACTGTGACATGCCCATTCTTCCATATTCTCTCTCTCTCAAATAAAGATTAAAAAAAAAATTCTTGCTGGTCGTGATAGTGCATGCTTTTAATTCCAGCACTTGGGAGGCAGAGGTAAGAGGATTGCCACCGTGAGTTCGAGGCCACCCTGAGACTACATAGTGAATTCCAGGTCAGCCTGGTCTAGAAGGAGACCCTACCTCAAAAAACCAAAAAAGTAAACAAACAACAACAAAAAAATTCTCAGCAACCCTCCTGTCTGTTTCCCCAGTGTTGGGATTACAAACTAACATGCCAAGCCTCCAAACAGGTCTTCTTTCATAAGCAGAGCACTGCTGGAGAGGTAGACGTTGAATTACCCTTCCTGGAAATGCTTGGGACTGCTAGTATTTGGAATTTCAGGTGTCACAGGAAGTCAAGCATGAACTTTCCACTGCAGCATCATGCTAGTGCTCAAAGCGGTTTGGATTTTTAAGCATTTTGGAGTGTGCACTTCTTGGACTATAGATATTCAATGATTGTCATCTGTTAGCATTTAAGGAATGATAAGGACTGACCCCAGTATTAACAATTAGAAACCCAGTATGGTGATACATAATTTTAATACTAACATCCAGGAGGTAGAGGTAGGGGGATCGTTCAAAGCCAGCCTGGGACTACACAGCGAGTTCCAGGTCAGCCTAGGCTAGAGTGAGACCCTTCCTTGAAAATAAGAACCAAGCCGGGTGTGGTGGCGCACGCCTTTAATCCCAGCACTCGGGAGGCAGAGGTAGGAGGATCGCCGTGAGTTCGAGGACACCCTGAGACTCCATAGTGAATTCCAGGTCAGCCTTGGCTAGAGTGAGACCCTACCTCGAAAAAAACGAAAAAAACAACAACAACAACAAAAAAAGAAAATAAGAACCAAAGAAGAAAAACATTGCTGAGTGAAGCCAGGTGTGGTAGCTCATGCCTTTAATCTCAGCACTGGAGAAACTGAGGTAGGAGAATCACTAAACATTTGAGGTCATCCTGAACCAGAGTGAGGCCCTTCCTCAACAACAACAACAAAAAAAAAAGGGCCAGGTGTGGTGACACGTGCCTTTGATCCCAGCACTACAAGGCAGTAGTGGGAGGATCGCCATGAGTTTGAGGCCACCCTGAAACTACAGAGTGAATTACAGGTCAGCCTGGGGTAGAGTTAGACCCTACCTCCAAAAACAAAAACAGAAACAAAAGTGGCAGAATGGGTTGGGTGTGGGAGGCAGAGGTCGAAGGATCATGAGTTCCAGGCCAGCCTGGATTACAGCAAGACCCTAACTCAAAGAAAAAAAAAAGTTTCAGTGTCCTCTACACACATACTCATGGGCATGTACACCTGCATACACGTGCATATAATGTATAACATATGAAAACATACTACACACACACACACAAACACACACACACACACACAAGGTACAGTGGTGAATCTGAAAACACGTTAAAAATCCAGGCATGGGTAGCTCACACTGTCATCCCAGCATAGCAGCACTCCTTAGGAGGCTGAGGCAGGAGGATTTCAACTATTAGGCTAGCTTGGGCTATTTAGTGAGTTACAGGATAACCTGATACAACGGGAAACCCTATTTCAAGATGGCTTAGCAGTTAAGACTAAGGACCCAGGTTCAATTCCCCAGTACTCATATAAGCCAGCTGCACAAAGTGGCACATGCTTCTGGAGTTTGCAGTGGCTAGAGGCCCCAGCATGCACACGCTCTCTGATTACAAATTAATTAATTAAAAAGAAATAAACTGGGTGTGGTAACCTGTGCCTATAATCCAGTACGTTTGCACCACTTTTTGAATTTAGCTTATGTAGAATTCACTATGTGCAACCCTACCTCTGCCTCCTGAGTGCTGGGATTAAAGAAGGCATGTGCCATCAACCCTGAGTCTCAAAAAAAATTTTTTTTAAATATTTTATTTCTTTCTTTATTAGAGAGAGAGAGAGAGAGAGAGAGGAAGAGGCAAAGAGAAAGGGAGAATGGGCATATCAGGGTTTCCAGCTACTGCAAATGAACTCCAGACACATGCACCCCCTTATGCAGCTGGCTTACATGGGTCCTGGGGAATGGAACCGGGGTCCTTAGGCTTCACAAGAAAAGCCTTAACCGCTAAGCCATTTCCCTAGCCCTGTTTTTTTTTTTTTTTTTAAATTTAATAAAAAGAAAAAAGAAGCCAGGCGTGGTGGTGCACGCCTTTAATACCAGCACTCAGGAGGCAGAGGTAGGAAGATCGCCATGAGTTCGAGGCCACTCTGAGACTACACAGTGAATTCCCGGTCCAGGTCAGCCTGGGCTACAGCAAGACCCTACTTCGAAAAACAAAAACCAAAAACAACAACAACAACAACAACAACAACAACAAAACCAGACTAGAAGCAGTTTAAAGGATTTACTTTCACCTTACATTTTCAATGCAAGCTTTATCATGGTGGCAAAGCATGGCAGAGCAGACAACTGGATGTCCCACGTTGTCACAGCAGTTAGAGGAAAGCAGTCTGAGTGAGCTACCTCGGAATAACAAGTGGACTGAAGTAAGAAACCTTAAGGGGCTGGCGAGATGGCTTCACAGTTAACACGCTTGCCTAGCAAAGTCAAAGGACCCAGGTTCGATTTTCCAGTGCCCACATAAAGCCAGATACACAGGTGAGACATGAGGCCCTGGAGTGCCCACCCATCCTTTCTCTCTAAATAAATAAATAATATATATTAAAAAAAAAAAAAAGAAAGAAACCTCAGGCTGGAGGGATGTCTAAGTGGTTAACGCGCTTGCCTGCAGAGCCAAAGGACCCAGATTCAATTCCCCAGGACCCTTGTAGGCCAGATGCACAAGGGGGCGCATGTGTCTGGAGTTCGTTTGCAGTGGCTGAAGGCTCTGTGGCACCCATTCTCTCCCTCTCTCTGCCTCTTTCTCCCTCTCTCAAATAAATAAAACAAATTATTATTTTTTTTAAATAATAGAAACCTCAAGGTCCACCCTCAGTGACAAATCTCCAGCTGGACTCCGCCTCACAAAGGATTCATCATTTTCCCAAATCACCACTAGCTGGGAATCAAGAATTGAAAACACATGAGCCTAAGGGGCACATCTCATTCAAACTACCACAGGAAGAAACAAAACAAAACAAAGAATCCGGGGAGTGGTGGGAGCAGAGGCGCATGTCCTTAATCCCAGCGCTCAGGAGGCAGAGGTAGGTGGACTGCTGCGAGTTTGAGGCCACCCTAAGACTACATAGTGAATGCCAGGTCAGCGTGGGCTAGAGTAAGACCCTACCTCGAAATCCCCCCCACAGCCCCAAGCACCAAAGAGGCTCTCCTGCTTACTAACTAGCTGTGTGGCCCTCCGTTGGGCTAATTTCGGGGAGTCACGGAGTTGATGGGTGCTTTCAAAGCCAGGTTTCACTCGGACAACCTGCGGCTCTCGGAATCTGAGTAGGAGTACCCTTGATTTTCCTGCTGAGGAATTGCAACCTCTGGGGTTCAAATGGGTTCCAGGAATGTGGGCGTTTCCTTCCTGTTCCTCCCAGTTTACGGACCGGCCTCCCTCCGCAGAAATGGATCAGTGACACGCCCCCTCCTCTCCGCGGGGGCGGGGGAGACGCCCTTCCAGACCTCTGGACGCTGATTGGTGCAAGTGACGGAGGTGGGGCGGGACGCGTCACCGGATTGGACGTCAGGCCCCTCAGGCTCCGTCCCCACGCATCTGCGCCCCGCCCTGGTTTGACGCTGGGCGTCGGGACTTCAGCTGGCGTCGGAGGGTGGAGATTCTCCTGCGAGAAGGCTGGCCACTGAGAGTCCAGGCCTGCGCGGGAGGGGCGTCCTGGACACTCGGGATTGGCCCGTCGGGAGTCGTCTCCCGTCGTGCACCGGGGCACCGACGCCTCACCCGGAAGGAGAAGCCGGGTTTCGGGCTAGCTGGTGGGAGGCTGTCTGTAGCGCTGCGCCGAGTTGATGGTGATTTCAGGTGAGGGGGTCGTGGGCGGGGCGGGGCCCCTGCCGATGCTGCTCTCAGGTGGGGGGGGGGGCGTCAGTGGTGGCATTTGACTAGTGTCCTCCACTTGACGTCCTGGGCAAGGGGTGTCTCCCCGCTCGGTGTGAAGGGGAGGAGGACTTGTTGGGGATCCAAGACAGGAAACATGGCTTTTCAGTTTACCCTGAAAATATAAAAGTATCGTTCCTTCCCAGGTTGAACTGGGAAAGGAGAGGGGCGAAGTGCTCGGTAGAGGTCTGATGGCAAGACACTGGCAGATTTGCGCTAGATACTGGTCGCTTTTTACTTGCAGGTGAAAGGAAGAGTGGATTACAGATGCACAAAAAGATGGAACACAGCTGCTTGGTTGACATCACACACAGCTTGTGCAGACAGAGCTTGCTCTAACACCTGTAAGTACTTCGAAGGGGAGCCTTTTGATTTGCCACCTGCTGTCTAACACCTAGGGCTGAAAAGTGAGAAACAGCCGGGCGTGGTGGCGCATGCCTTCAATCCCAGAGCTCGGGAGGCAGAGACAGAAGTATCGCCATGAGTTCGAGGCCACCCTGAGACTACAGCGTGAATTCTAGGTCAGCCTGGGATAGAGGAGACCCTACCTTGAAAAACCAAAAGAGAGAGAGAGAGAGTGTGGTGTCTCCTTTGTACAGTCTACTTTTATAGTTTTATAGCCAGATTTGTTTAATGCTTGTTTGCTTATTTAATTACTTATTTAGTTGTTGTTGTTGTTTTTTCAAGGCATGGTGTCACTCTGGTCCAGGCTGACCTTGAACTAACTCTGTAGTCCCAGGCTGGCCTAGAACACACGGGCAGTCCTCCTCCCACCTAAATGCTGGGACTTAGAGGCGGGTGCCACCACATCTGGCATCTAGTTTTGGTTTTTCGAGATAGTATTTCACTCTAGCCCGTGCTGACCTGGAATTCACTCAGGGTAGCCTTGAATTCACAGTGATTCTTCTACTTTTGCCTCCCGAGTGCTGGGATTAAAGGTGTGCGCCACCACACCTGGCTTTTAATTTGGTTTTAGCTTGTCTCATGAAGTAATTTGAGTGGGAGAGAAAATGATGAAGCAAAGGGCTTGAATTGCTTGCTACCTAAGTTGGCCAATGCAAGCTTTACAGTGAATATACTTTGTAAGCGGCCAACACCCAGGTTCTTCCCCAGGACTGTTGGTGCTGTTGCACGTGGGGGAAGTGAAAGACAATAGGTTTCATAATTCAGGGGGATACATGACTGTCTTTCCTTGGATGATGCAAAGTTCTATCTAGAGCATAGAGCTAAAGTTAAGAACTTCCTACTTCTCCTGGGGTGGAACTGAGCTCCATTTTCTCCTGAAGAGTGGTATCTGGGAAGGAAGGAAGGTAATGGAGACTAGTGGGTGCTAAAAATTAGTACTTTGAGTCTTAAGTTTTTGTAGTTCTGTTG
Source organism: Dipus sagitta (assembly GCA_036346955.1). NCBI lineage: Eukaryota > Metazoa > Chordata > Mammalia > Rodentia > Dipodidae > Dipus > Dipus sagitta. The sequence goes on along the minus strand of CM070778.1, from coordinate 3,977,909 downwards.
TTTTAAGGAAAGCTACAACCAAAACTTTCTCAGTGCCCTTTAAACTTAGATTGAAGCAAATAGCATCTCAGGGGTTCTGCAGTGTGTGTGTGTATGCATGCAATGCACATATATATATGCACGTATATATACACATATATATATTATGTGCGTGTGTTTATGTATATATATATATGTATTTTTTGGTTTTTCAAGGGAGGGTCTCACTCTAGCTCAGGCTTGCCTGGAATTCACTCTGTAGTCTCAGGGTAGCTTTGAACTCACAGTGATCCTCCTACCTCTGCCTCCTGAGTGCTGGGATTAAAGGTGTGTGCCACCACACCTGGCTGGAATTGAACCTGGATCCTTTAGCTTTGCAGGCAGGTGCCTTAACCACTAAGCCATCTCTCCAGCTCTGGATTTTTTTTTAAGCCACAGTTTATAGTTACTTGTTTCTAAGTGATTGGAGCCTGGAAGGAAAGGAGAAAAACTCTAGGACTCTACCAAGGTTTTCTTTTTTTTTAAATTATTTATTTATATTTACAAGCAGAGAGAGAGAATGGGTACACCAGGGACTCCTGCCACTGCAAATGAACTCCAGATACATGCACCACTTTGTGCATCAGGTTTTATGTGGGTACTGGGGAATTGAACCCAGGCTGTCAGACTTTGCAAGCAAGTACCTTTAGCTGCTGAGCCATCTCTCCAACCCCCAAGGTCTTCTTGATACCAAATTATGGCCGTGAATTTGGCAGCACTTTGTGGGTACAGGAAATGTGTGAGCACCACTAGTGTGTGTATGACTGGTTTCCTTGTCATCATCTTTCCTGGTTTTCCTCCATGAAAAGGCATTTTAGAACATTTAGTTTTCTATTCCCATGCTGGCAGATTGGCAAATGCCTAAAAAGGGAAGAGAACAAATTTTTTTTTTTTATTGTTTTTCGAGGTAGGGTCTCACTCTAGCCCAGGCTGACCTGGAATTCACCATGTAGTTCCAGGGTGGCCTTGAACTCATGGTGATACTCCTACCTCTGCCTCCCAAGTGCTGGGATCATTTTATTTACTTATTTATTTGAGAGAGGGAAAGAGGCAGAGAGAGAGAAATAGAGAATGGGCGCACCAGGGCTTCCAGCCACTGCAGACAAACTCCAGATGCATGCACCACCTTGTGCATCTGGCTTACGTGGGTCCTGGGGAATCGGACTGAGGTCCTTTGGCTTTGCAGGCAAGCGCCTTAACAGCTAAACCATCTCTCCAGCCCAAGAAAAGCATTTTTTTTTTTTTTTTGGTTTTACGAGGTAGGGTCTCACTTTAGTTCAGGCTGACCTGGAATTCACTATGTAGTCTCAGGGTGGCCTCGAGCTCACGGTGATCCTCCTACCTCTGCCTCCCGAGTGCTGGGATTAAAGGCGTGCGCCACCATGCCTGGCTTCCGAGAAAAGCATTTTTTAATCCAAAGAGGTTAATTACTCCTAGCAAGTCTGTGTGCTCTTATTGGTTACAGTCATTTGCCTGTTTGCATCTGGACTGTCATACAGGGATTGCAAAGAATTTGGAACTTCCTACCTTTTCGCTTAGGACCCCTTGGAGGTAGTCACTGCATTGATGGAAAATCAGATTGTCAGCTAGAATATTGTTTAATACAGGGCTGAAGTCACAAAACCTTGGGTTTGCTCCACAGTGTAGCACCATTTTGTCATCTACCATGTAGCTTTGTCTCCTCATGCAATGACTGTCTGCAGAGAGACCTTCTGGTATATTGGAAAGAATCACAAAAGCTGTTTGCTCTGCTAATTTCGTGCTGTAAATGAATTCCCCTTCTTCTCAAGCGTTAGCCTTGTGTTAGCAAAACATAAAATAGAAGGAAGCTCATTACACACTCTTCTAATGGTAAGGCAGAACTAATAAGAGAATGTGTTTAAAATTAATTGTAGGACTGTAAAAATGAGTGGGTGTGTGACTGGGCATGGGACGCAGAGGAGGAGAGGGAGGTTTAGAGACAGGCTTGTTTTCCCAGGAGCCAGCCCAGATCATTTGTTGGCAGTACATATTGGCTGAAGTCAGTTTTCATTTCAAGGTAAATTGGAAAGGGAAATTAAGCCTTATTGTTTTGCTCTTAAGAGAGAGGAAGGAGGTGGAGGCGGCAGTCAGGGTGGATGCCGTTGAAGTGGTTCTAGGAGTAACAAGATTAGTGCTGTATTTTAACAGAAGGTGACATCATGGGCCCCTTTGGACTTCAGTAACCCTGTGCTACAGCCTTCATGGTCCCCTTGTTGGAGTGGGCGATGTCGCTGTACATGTAAACTACCACACTGGGGGAAATCAGGGGCTTAGGCTTTAATGAATCTTTACAAAGGAGCGGAATGCATCCTGAGTCGACCTGCACAGCTGTGGGGTACTTGGGCAGAGGTACAAGCCAGATAGCATGTCAGGATTGGAAATGGTTAGAACTTTTGGCTCCAGTTCTAGAGAAGTGATTTGATAAGGGAAGGTGGCAATTGGACAGTTCCCTCTGGTGCTCCTGGGAGCTCTTCAGCTCCATCATTCACCAGATTTACCTGTTGGGAGGTGACTTTAGTTAGCAAGTCAAAGAGATGCCTTTGGTATTTGTGGGGACTTGGTTGTCTGAAAAACAGCCAGTAGGGGGCGCTATTAGGCCCATTTTCAAAGCTATGCTCCTGAGAGGCCCACCTTCCAAAGGCAGAAGGTTTTACGGCTGAACTGCCTTGCTGGAGGCCAGAGATACACTCTGCAGACCCTAACACGCTGTAGGTGGAGGTGGCCTCGTAGAGGGGCCCAGGTAGTGGTCTGAGAAGGGAGGCCAATCTTCCAGGACTTTTAGCTTGACACTAAGCATGCACATATATGTATTGTTTTTTGGTTTTTTGTTTGTTTGTTTTGTTTTTTGAGGTAGGGTCTCACTGTAGCCCAGGCTGACCTGGAATTCACTGTGTAGTCTTAGGCTGGCCTCGAACTCATAGCAATCCTCCTACCTCTGTGGGATTTATTATTTCTATTTCCTTATTTATGTCTAGTATTGACCTCTTTATTTCATTAAATTGGTGTCCTGTGTTTTCTTTAATTCCTTTGATTTCCTCTTTCATTCCTTTGATTTCTTCTTTGACTTCTTTAAACATATTTATAATCATTCTTTCTCTGTGGGATTTAAATGCATGCGCCACCAAGCCTGGCCTCTTTTTTTTTTTTTTTTTTTTTTTTTGAGGCCTGATCTCACTCTAGCTCAGGGGCTGGCCTGGACCTTACTCTGTAGCTCCACACTGGCCTTGAGCTCACAGTGATCCTCGTACCTTAGCCTCCTGAGTGCTGGGATTAAAAGCATGTGCTTTTACAAAGAAAAAAAAAAAAAATCACCTGGGTTTTCTCAAGGGACATCCATTAAAAACTTCTAGGGTTTTGCCCTGGTAAAAGTTGGTTAGAACAGAGGCATACTTACTAACCACTGTTATTCCCATGTCCTCTCTCCCTCCTCAGATGTTTTCTTCCGATGGGCTTTTGGTGTAGGATGTTGGAGAACCAAGAGCAGGAGGTAAGAGTGGTCTCTAGGAACAGGTGGGTCAAAGTTGGAGAGTGATTTCAGAGGAGGGGGTGCAGACATGAGTCACTGCTCTGTGGCCTCCCCACAGTAGTATGTCGCTGTTTCTGATGAGCTAATAAAGTCAGAAGGAAATCAGTGCAGCTGTGCTGCTGGGAAGTGAGGTTACGTTTTCATTAACTTTTCCATTGGTTGGAACCTATTGGAATGTCTGTTTTTTTTTGTTGTTGTTGTTTTGTTTTGTTTTGTTTTGGTTTTGGTTTTGGTTTTTTGAGGTAGGGTCTCACTCTAGCCCAGGCTGATCTTCAATTCACTCTATAGAGTCTCAGGGTAGCCTCAAACTCATGGCGATCTTCCTACCTTTCTGCCTCCTGAGTGCTGGGATTTTTATTTTTGTTTATTTTTATTTATTTATTTGAGAGTGACAGACAGAGAAAGAGGCAGAGAAAGAGAGGTAGAGAATGGGCACGCCAGGGCTTCCAGCCACTGCAAACGAACTCCAGATGTGTGCGCCCCCTTGTGCATCTGGATAACGTGGGTTCTGGGGAATCGAGCCTTGAACCAGGGTTCTTAGGCTTCACAGGCAAGCGCTTAACCGCTAACCCATCTCTCCAGCCCCTGAGTGCTGGGATTAAAGGTGTGTGCCACCATCCCTGGCTTGTGTGTTTTTTATTATTATTGTTCATTATGCTTTTTTTTCAATTTAGGTAAATGTATATATTCTACATAGGTTATAGTCTTGTATCCCTTGACCCTGGTTTCCATTTCCCTGAGGGCCTACCTCAGTTAGGGTCCTTGGTATTCACTGTGGGGTAATTGGGCCTCCATCATTCTGGCAGGGGGAGAGGCACTTTTTTTGTTTTTGTTTTTTGAGGTAGAGTCTCACTCTAGCCCAGGCTGTCCTGGAACACTATAGTCCCAGGCGGCCTTAAGCTCACAGTGATCCTCCTACCTCTGCCTCCCAAGTGCTGCTGGCTAGGGAGTTTTTTTTTTAAGTTGTTTTTTTGTAATGTGCAAAAAAAATGGGTTTGATTGTGACATCAGGCTGTGCATGCAAGTGACTTATTTATTTATTTGTTTGAGAGAGGGAGGGAGGGAGGGAGAGAATGTGAGTGCCAGGCCCTCTAGCCACTCAGATGAACTCCAAACACATGTGCCACCTTGTACATCTCTGGCTTTACATGGGTATTGGGGAATCAAACTCAGATCCTTACGTTTTTCAGGCCAAGTGCCTTAACCACTGAGTCATCTCTCCAGCCCTCTTATTTTTATTTTATTTATTTATTTGAGAGTGACAGAGAGAGGAACAGCAGATAGAGAGAGAATGAGCACACCAGGGCCTCCAGCCACTGCAGGCGAACTCCAGACGCATGTGCCACCTTGTGCAGCTGGCTTACGTGGGTCCTGGGAAATCGAGCCTCAAACCAGGGTCCTTAGGCCTCACAGGCAAGCCCTTAACTGCTAAGCCATCTCTCTAGCCCCAGCCCTCTTATTTTTAAAAAAATATTTTTATGGGCTGTAGAGATGGGTTAGTGGTTAAGGCTCTTGCCTGCAAAGCCTAAGGACCCATGTTCAACTCCCCAGATCCCAAGTAAGCCTGATGTACAGTGTGGCTAACTTGGATCCCTGTAGTTTCAGGCTGGCCTCAAACTCATGGCAATCCTCCTACCTCTGGCTCCCAAGTGCTGGGATTAAAAGCATGCCCCACCACGCCCAGTTTAACTTTTATCTTACCTCAACATCATGAGGTGTGGGATTACAGGTCTGTAGCATCAGGCTTTGTCTGGAAACTTCTTTAGGGCAGGTTTTTGTTTCTTGTTCTTGCTCCATCTGCAGTGCCTAGGATGGCGCCTGACACATGGGTGAGTAAATGCTTGTTGAATTGAATGGAGGAATGGAAGCTGATGCTCATGAGAAATGTGGGTAACCTGTGTGGTCAGAACTGTCTTCTAGCCAGGCGTGGTGGCTCATACCTGCATTCCTTGTAATTGTCGGCGTTTGGGAGGCAAAAGTAGGGTTGTCACAGGTTCAAGGCCAGTTTGGTTTAAATAGTGAGTTCTAGGCCAGCCAAGGCTACATAGTGAAACCCTGTTTTAAAAAGCTGTCTTAGGCCGAGTGTGGTGGCGCACGCCTTTAATCCCAGCACTTGGGAGGCAGAGGTAAGAGGATCGCCATGAGTTCAAGGCCACCCTGAGACTACATAGTGAAGTCCAGGTCAGCCTGGACTAGAGTGAGACCTTACCTCGAAAAACTAAAAAAAAAAAAAAAGCTGTCTTAGCAGAAATTGGCCTGGATATCCATGACCTCGCAGTGCCTACCACTACCTTCACAAGACCCTCATAATAGGAGGAAAAGATGATGACATTAAAATAACAGAGAGACTAATGGAGAGAGGGAGGGGGTATGATGGAGTGTAGATTTGTGAAGGGGAAAGTGAGGGAGGGGAGGGAATTATGGTTTATTGTCTGTAAGTATGGAAGCTGTCAAAAAAAAAAAAAAGTGGGCCAGAGAGATGGCTTAGTGGTTACGCGCTTGCCTGTGAAGCCTAAGGACCCTGGTTCGAGGCTCAGTTCCCCAGGACCCACGTTAGCCAGATGCACAAGAGGGCGCACGCATCTGGAGTTCATTTGCAGTGGTTGGAGGCCCTGGCGCGCCCATTCTCTCTCTCTCTATATATATATATCTGCCTCTTTCTGTCTCTGTCGCTCTCAAATAAATAAATAAAAAGTAACAAAAAAATTTTTAAAAAAAGTTAGGGGCTGGAGAGATAGATGGTTTAGCGGTTAAGGCACTTGGCTGCAAAGCTAAAGGTCCCACATTCAGTTCCCCAGCACCACGTAAAGCCAGTTGCACAAGGTGGCACATGCATCTGGAGTTTGTTTGTAGCGGCATCTGTTTTAGGCTGGAGTGGTGGTGCACGCCTTTAATCCCAGTACTTGGGAGGCAGAGGTAGAAGGCTCGCTGTGAGTTCAAGGCCACCCTGAGAATACAGTGAATTTCAGGACAGTCTGGGCTAGGGTGAGACCCCATCTTGAAAAACCAAACCAAACAAAACAACAACAACAAAAAACCAAACCTGTCAGCCGGGCAGGGTGGGGCACACCTTTAATCCCAGCACTCAGGAGGCAGAGGTAGGAGGATCACCATGAGGTCAAGGCCACCCTGCGACTACATAGTGAATTCCAAGTCAGTCTGGGGTGGAGCGAGACCCTACCTCGAAAACAGCTGTCTTAGGCTGGAGTGGTGGTGCACGCTTTTAACCTCAGCAGTCGGAATACAGACATAGGAGGATCACTATGAGTCTGAGACCAGCCAGGAACTGCACAGTGACTTCCAGGTCAGCCTGGGCTAGAGTGAGACCCTATCTTGAAAAAAAAAAGCTGTCTTGCTGTAGAGCTGAGTTGAAGCTGAGGGAGCATTGTTTTTTTCCCTGCAGGAGGTGATCACGGTGCGTGTTCAGGACCCCCGTGTGCAGAATGAAGGCACCTGGAATTCGTACGTGGACTATAAGATATTCCTCCACGTGAGTGTGTTAAGCTTCTGTATTATTAGGGTCAGTTCCAGAGCTAAGGGCTTTGCTGAGGTGGAAAAGGTTGGTTTTTATTTCCAGTGGCCCGAGGGGAGGAAGGAGCTTGAGGTATGTCTTGGAGTTGCTCTCAGGCTGTCTGTGGCATCTTGCAAAGTCTGGGTTCCTGGGACAGAAGCCTGATTACTTGGCTCATCTGTGAGAGTAGTGATGGTGGGAGCTCATGCGAACTTGGTCTGTTTCTACTTAACCATTCATACACTTCCTCCTGTAGACAAACAGCAAGGCCTTTACCGCCAAGACGTCCTGTGTGCGGCGACGCTACCGTGAATTTGTGTGGCTGAGGAAGCAGCTACAGAGAAACGCGGGTTTGGTGTGAGTATGCTCTTGCCGTCTCAGCTCTGAGGCAGCTCTTGGGGGTACTTGTTTGGAAACTAGAATTTCCAGAAAAGAGAATTTGCAACAATGCAGATACTAAGGAAGTTGGGAAATGCCTTCTTAAATCATGTGTTTGTCAATGGGAAAAAAAAAAAAAGCATTCTCATCAGGCATGGTGGTGCACACCTTTAATCTCAGCACTCAGGAGGCTGATGTAGAAGGATCTCTAAGTTCGAGGCCACCCTGAGACTGCATAGTGAATTCCTGGTCATGGGCTAGAGTGAGACCCTACCTCAAAAACAAACAAACAAACAAAAAAAAAAAAACAAGAAGGCTGGAGAGATGGCTTAGTGGTTCAGGCACTTGCCTGCAAAGCCAAAGGACCCAGGTTTGACTTCTCAGGACCCACATAAGCCGATGCACAAAGGGGCGTATGCGTCTGGAGTTCATTTGCAGTGGCTGGAAGCCCTGGCATGCCCATTCTCTCTTTCTCACTACTTGCCTATTTCTGTATCTCTCTGTCTCTCAAATAAATAAATAAAAACAAAACATTTTTTTCAAAAAAGTGCTTGCTTCGGCAGCACATATACAAGCAAAACAAAACAGAATCCTCATTTTAAGTTAGTTGACTATACAAACTATCAAAACTATACAAATATCAAAAAGCCTTAGTCTATGCTGACCTGGAATTCACTACATAGTCTCAGGGTGGCCTTGAACTCATGGCAGTCCTCCTATCTGCCTCCCAAGAGCTGGGGTTAAAAGCGTATACCCCATACCCGGCTCTCAAAAGGCTTTTTCTTTTCATAAATTTTTTTTTTTTTTTTAATTTTAGGGCGAGTGAGTGAGTATGGATACAACAGGGCCTCTTGCCATGTCAAGTGAACTCCAGATGCATTCACCACTTTGTGTGTCTGGTATATATGAGCACTAGGGAATTGAACAAACACCTACAGGCTTGGCAAGCAAGTGCCTTTAACCACTGAGTCATCTCCCTAGCTCATTTGTTTTTGGTTTTTGGAGGTACAGTTTCACTCTAGTCCAGGCTGACCTGGAATTCACTATGTAGTCTCAGGGTGGCCTTGAACTCACCACTTCCAGCCATTGCAGTCAAACTCCAGATGGATGCGCCCCCTTGTGCATGTGTGACCTTGTGTCACTGTGTGTCTGGCTTACATAGGACCTGGAGAGCTGAACATGAGTTAGGCTTCGCAGGCAAGTGCCTTAACTGCTAAACCATCTCTCTAGTCCCACGGTGGTGGTTTTTTGTGTGTGTGTGTGTGTGTGTGTGTGTGTTTGTGTGTGTGTGTGTTTGAGGTAGGGTCTCAGTCTCCCTTAGGCAGACCTGGAATTCACTATGCAGTCTCAGGGTGGCCTCAAACTCACGGTGATCCACTTACCTCTGCCTCCCAAATGCTGGGATTAAAGGCGGGTGCCACCACGCCCAGGAGTCTTTATTTTTTAAAGATGAAGTCTCATATAACCTCGGCTGGCCTCAAACTCCCTGTGTAACTGAAGAACTTCTCATCTTTCTGTCTCTACCTCCTGAGTGGTGGGATTATGGCCGTACCACACACCTGCTTTCTGTGGTGCTGGGGATCCAATCCTGGGCTTCCTACATGCTGGGCAAATGCTCTGCACACTGAGCTACAAACTTGACCCCCCTCCCAACCCTTTGAGACAGGTTCTTTTTATTTGTTTGTTTTTGTTTTTGAGGTCAGGTCTCACTGTAGCCCAGACAGGGTCTTGATATGTACCCTCATGCTCGGCATTTTCTTTCCTTAGCTTAGGAAGTTGCTGGAATTATAGACATATGACACCATGTCTATCCTGGAGTAGACAGTCTTAATTTGATGTAGGAAGAACCAGAATTCCATGGTTTTTTTTTTTGTTTTTTTTCTAGGTAGGGTATCCCAGGCTAATCTGAAATTGACTGTGTGGTCTCAGGCTGGCCTTGAACTCATAGTGATCCTCCTACATCTGCCTCCCAAGTGCTGGGATTAAACGTGCACCACCATGCCCGGAAAGTTCTTTTTCCTTCTTTTTCTTCAAAGTAGGGTCTTGCTCTAGTCTAGGTTGACCTGGAATTCCCTCTGTATTCTCAGGGTGGCCTTGAACTCAAGGTGATCCTCCTACGTGCTGGGATTAAAGGCGTGCACCGCCACGCCTGGCTAGGTTTTTTCCTTTATATAGAAGTAAAAGCCTCTGTGGTGAAAGGCGCTTGCTTGTAAAGTCTGATGGCCAGGGTTTGATTCCCCAGTACTCACATAAAGCCAGATATACAAAAAGGCACATGCATCTGAAGTTGTTTACAGGGCAAAAGACCCTGGCATGCCCATTTTCTCTCTCTCATCGTAAAATCCAAAAATAGAGCTGGGTGTGGTGGCACATGCTTTTAATCCCAGTACTCAGGAGGCTGAAGATCACTGTGAGTCTGAGGCCATCCTGAGGCTGCAGAGTGAGTTTCAGGTCAGCCTGGGCTAGAGTGAGACCCTACCTCAAAAGAGAAAGGAAAGAGAGAGGGGGAGAAGGAAAGAAGCAGGTGGATGTGGTGATGCATGCTTGGAATCCTAGCATTTATTTAGGAAGTAGAGGCAAGAGGATTGCCACAAGTTTGAGGCCAGCTAGGGCTCCATAGTGAGACACTGTCTCAAAAAAACAAAAAACAAACAAACCAAAAAAAGAAAAAAAAACCCAAAACATAAACCAAACAAACAAACAAAAAAGAGCCAATTATGGGAGTAGGTTTTACAGACAGAGTGGGACAGCAGCATGATTTTGGAAATTATAGACTTCCTTCTACCAGCCTTGCTCTTACTAGTTGTATGACTGACCGAGAAATTTACACAGCCTTTGTGATTTTCTAAAGCAAGGACACTAATCTTTCTCAGAGTTTTTATTTTAATCAGTTGATTAATTAATTTATTTTTGGTTTTCCGAGGTAGGGTCTCATTCTAGCTCAGGCTGACCTGCAATTCACTATGTAGTCTCAGGGTGGCCTTTAACTCACAGTGGATCCTCCTACCTCTGCCTCCCGAGTGCTGGAATTAAAAGTGTGCACTACCGCGCCTGGCCAGAGTTTTTATTTTTATTTACTTGAGAGAGAGAAAGAGGCAGATAGAGAATGGGCATGCCAGGGCCTCAGCCACTGCAAATGAACTCCAGACACGTGCAGCACTTTTTGCATTTGGCTTTATGTGGATACTGGGGAATTGAACCTGGGTTCTTATCAAAGTATTGATTGAGCCGGGCATGGTTGCACACTGTGCCTTTAATCCCAGCACTTGGGAGCAGAGGTAGGAGGATCATCATGAGTTTAAGGCCACCCTGAGACTACATAGTGAATTCCAGGTCAGCCTGGGCTAGAGCAAGACCCTACCTCAAAAAGAAAAAAAAAAAAAAGAAGAAGAAGAAGAAGAAAGTATTGATTAGCCTCCTTTCAGGGCACTTCCCCGGTGTACTATTTTCCTTGAGTGTTACGTTATGTGACTCCCCAGGCCCGTACCTGAACTTCCTGGGAAGTCCACTTTCTTTGGCAGCTCGGATGAGTTCATTGAGAAGCGACGACAAGGTCTGCAGCACTTCCTGGAAAAGTGAGTGTACGTGCTAGGTTAAGCACTAGTTGCCAGTGTGGGAATGGGGGCACAGGAAGGTGCCAGGCAAGATGCACATCTCCGCCCCTGCTTACACAGGCACATTAGTGGGTTTCTGGGCCATCCCACCATCCTCCTCAGCGCTCTCTGACTCCATAAGCCCCGTGGGGGTGGGGATAGAGGGTGCTGCTTCGCGTCACGCTCCCTGTGTTGCTGTAGGGTCTTGCAGAGCGTGGTCCTTCTATCAGACAGCCAGTTGCACCTCTTCCTGCAAAGCCAGCTCTCAGTGCCCGAGATTGAGGCCTGTGTCCAGGGCCGAAGCTCCACGACCGTGTCTGATGTCATTCTCCACTATGCTATGTCAAACTGTGGCTGGGCTCAGGAGGAGAGGCAGAGTACCTCTTGCCTGGCTAAAGGAGACCAGCTTAACAGGTAACTGAGTGTCTCTTTGAGCTACTTGGGGCTGGGATTATTGTAAACTGAGAAAGGGTGGGGGGTCTGTGTTAAGGAAAGTAATGCCATAGCATTGGTAGCATTTGGAAAGGCCTTGGTCTGAGTTCATGTTTCTCCATCCTGAATGAGAGGTAAAGGCTCCTTTTAAAATCTAGTGAGACGGCCTGGAGAGATGGCTTAGCGGTTAAGTGCTTGCCTGTGAAGCCTAAGGACCCCGGTTCGAGGCTCGATTCCCCAGGACCCACGTTAGCCAGATGCACAACGGGGCACACGCGTCTGGAGTTTGTTTGCAGTGGCTGGAGGCCCTGGCGTGCCCATTTTCTCTCTCTGTCTCTCTCAAATAAATAAATAAACAAAAAAAATTAAAAAAAAAATAAAATCTAGTGAGAAAAAAGGGAAGGCTTTCATTTTATTATTTTTTAAATTTTGTTTACAAGGAGAGAGAGAGGAGAATGAGCGAATAGGTGTGACAAGGCCTCTCCACTGTAAATGAACTTTGTGCATCTGTGCATCTGCCTTTACATGGGAACCAGGGAATCAAACTCAGGGCAGCGCACTTTGAATGGTTGATCCATCTCCCCAACCCCATTTAATTTTTTAATTTAAAATGAAGAAAATATTTTATTTATGAGAGAAAAAATGGGTGCACCAGGGCCTCTAATCACTGCATACAAACCCGAGACATATGCACCACCCTGTGCATCTGGCTTTATATGGGTACTGGGGAATCAAACTCTGCTCCTTAGGTTTTGCAGGCATCTCTCCAGCCCTGTTTTTTTAAATGGTTTTTCTTTTTTTTTCTTTTTTTTTTTTTTTTTTTTGATGTAGGGTCTTGTTCTAGCCCAGGCTGACCTGGAATTCACTGTGTAGTTTCAAAGTGGCCTCGAACTCACGACAATCCTCCTACCTCTGCCTCCCGAGTGCTGGAATTAAAGGCATGCGCCACTACACCTGGCTTTTTTTTTTTTTTTTTTTTTTTGAGGTAAGGTTTTACTGTATTTTACTGTAGCCCAAGCTGACCTGGAATTCACTATGTAGTTCCAGGTTGACCTTGAACTCTTAACAGTAATCCTTCTACCTCTGCCTCCTGAGTGCTGGGATTAAAGGTATGTGCTACCACACCTGGTTTAATTTTATTTATTTATTTATTTGAGAGTGACAGAGAGAGAGAGAGAGAGAGAGAGAGGCAGATAGAGAAGAGAGAGAATGGGTGTGCCAGGGCCTACAGCCACTGCAAACGAACTCCAGCCCTGTGTGCCCGCTTGTGCACCTGGCTAATCGAGCGCTTAACCACTAAGCCATCTCTCCAGCCCATAATTTTTTTTTATTTAGGGGAAGGGGCAGGCAGGCAGAGAGAATGGGTGCGCCATCACCTCCAGCCACTGCAAATGAACTCCAGATAGATATGCCACCTTGTGCATCTGGCTTATGTGGGTCCCAGGGAATCAAACCTGAGTCCTTAGGCTTTGCAGGCAAACGCCTTAACCACTAAGCAATCTCTCCGGCCCTTTTTATTTATTTGTTTGTTTTATTTTTTGGAGACAGAGTCTCACTCTGTAGCCCAGCTTGACCTGGAACTTGCTATCTATACCAGGCTAACCTTAAACTTGTGTCAGTCCTCATGCCTCAGCCTCTTGAATGCTGGATTTATATGTGTGTGCTGTAACTCACCCTCTGTCAGCTTTAGGACATTTTCTTTCTGTTTCTCTTCTCATTCTTTCTTTCTTTCATTTTTCTTTTTTCCTTTTTTTTTTTTTTTTTTTGAGGTAAGGTCTCAGTCTAGCCCAGGTTGACCTAGAATTCACTATGTAGTCTTAGGGTGGCCTTGAACTCACATAATGATCCTCCTACCTCTGCCTTCTGAGTGCTGGGATTAAAGGCATGCACCACCACTTTCTTCTCTTTCTCTTGCAGTGCTGGGTGGGGATGGAACTCAGGGCCTTCTCCACGCTAGGCCAGTGCTGTACCACTGACCCATATCCTCAACCCTGAGAACAGTTTCATGTTCTAAATAAAGAAATGCTGTACTGTCATTATTTATTTTAGGTAGGGTCTTCCTGTAGCCCAAACTGGCCTGAAACTCACTCTGTAGTCCTAGGCTGGCTTGGAACTCATAGCAGTCCTTCAGCCTCTTCCTCCTAAGTGTTGGGACTAACCGTGTGTACCACCATACCCAGCAAAACACTGAACTGTCGTTTGCCTGTTCTGGACATCTCTTGCATGCAGAGTACTGTGTTAGGTGGTTTTGTGTAACTGGCTTTCTTTCACTCAACATGTTTTATCATGTTGTGTGTGTTAGTACTTCATTCCCTTTTCCTGTTTTTTTCTTGTTTTGTTTTGTTTGTTTGAGGCATGATCTCATCCCAGACTGATCTGGAACTAACTCCCTCTGTAGACCAGGCTGGCCTCCAACTCGGTGGTCCTCCTACCTCAGCATCCTCAGTGTTGGAACTACAGGTGTGCGCCACCAGCCCGGCTCTTTGTTCCCTTTTGTGGCAGAATTCTATTCCATCAAGTGGGCACAACTCCTTTTGTTTATTCACTTCTGCATTTGTCTTTCTTTTACTCTTTTTTTTTAATTTACTTGAGATAGAGGGAAAGCATGGGTGCACCAGGGCCTTCAGCTGCTGCAAACAAACTCTAGATGCATGCACCACTTTGTGCATCTGGCTTACATGGGACCTGGGGAATCAAACCTGGATCCTTAGGCTTTGCAAACAAATGCCTTAACCACTAAGCCATCTCACCAGCTCTTTTATTTTTTTTTGTATTTTTTAAAAAAAAATTATTGTATTTATTTGAGAGAGAGAGAAAGAGATAGAGAATGGGCGCACCAGGGCCTCCAGCCTCTGCAAATGAACTCCAGATGTATGTGTTACCTTGTGCATCTGGCTTATGTGGGTTCTGGGGACTTGAACCTGGGTCCTTTGGCTTTGTAGGCAAGCGCCTTAACTGCTAAACCATCTCTCCAGCCCTTGTATTTTTTTGTTTGTTTGTTTTGAGGTAGGGCCTCACTGTAGTCCAGGCTGACCTGGAATTCACTGTATATTCTCAGGGTGGCCTTGAACTCACAGCAGTCGTTTTACCTCTGCCTCCCGAGTCCTGGGATTAAAGGTGTGTGCCACCACACCCGGCCAACCCTTGTATTTTTTTTTTTTTTTTTGTAGGATTTTTTTTTTTTTTTTTTCCAGGTAGGGTTTCACTCTAGCTCAGGCTGACCTGGAAATCACTCTGTAGTCTCAGGGTGGCTTTGAACTCATGGTGATCCTCCTACCTCTGCCTCCCAGGTGCTGGGATTAAAGGCATGCACCACTACGCCCGGCCAACCCTTGTATTTTTTAAGAGAGAGAGAGAGAGAATATTGGCATGCCTCCAGCCACTACAACCAAACTCCAAACATATGTGCCACCTTGTGTGCATATGTGACCTTCCGTGCTTGTGTCACCTGTGTGTCTAGCTAATGTGGGACTTGGAGAGTAGAACATGGGTCCTTAGGCTTCTCAGGCAAGTGCCTAACTGCTAAGCCATCCCTCTAGCCCTGCATTTGTCATTTTTATTTATCCGTCCTTACCCTCCTTTCCTTTTCCCTCCCCTGTCTTCCCAGTTGCTGCTTTATTCCAAGACCAGGGAGGAGGAGCTCTCCCTCACCACCTCCCAGTGAAGAGAAGGATTGCGGAGAAGTGTGGATTCCAGTGGTCGACTCTGAGGGTACATCCCTGGAAAGTTCCACATTACCACTTCTCTCCTCACCGTCACGCTGTGACTTGGTCAAACCTGATGACGGACCTTCTGTGCCCCAGCATGTGAGGACAGCCATGGGAGGGGATCATGCCGTGCCTTTTGACCCCGGTCAGCTGGATACAGTGTGGAAACAATGAGCTCTATGCCTCCTTTGAGGCGCTGGACAAGGTGCAGGCCAGGGGACACATTCATGTGGCATTGGGCACAGGGCAGATTTAGGGGAAGTTGGGCTGCTTAACATCTTAACAGTGACCTCTGCTCAGGTTGGTTGTGACTACCTGTCATGCCTCCTCCGTGGGAATAGACACAGTGCAGATGTTTGTAAGTTAAGCATAAGGCCCAGAAGCTGTTGGTCTTAAATAGAAATGGTATTTACTATCCCAGGAGTTGGATTTCTTCAGGATTTGTTATAGACTCAGGAGCACTGCTCAGGTGATGGGTTGAGGGAACCTGTGATATGGCAGATTCCCAGCTGCCTACCATGTGGGATATTGTCTCAACAGAAAGCTTGTGTGGCTGCATTCCCATGTTGGCAGGTTTCCGTTTTTACTGCAGCCCTGAGCACTTTGTGGGAGGCTGGCCTCTCGCCTTCCTCCTTGTATAGCGAGGGCCTTGAATATTTACTCCCAGCGCCTTGCTTTTCCTGTGTGCATACCCCTGAGCAGAGCTAGTGCTGGGACTCCTGTTACTGGGGTTTCCCGGGGCATCTCGCAAGGCTTCATTCAGGTTAAGCGGGGCCTGAGATCTGCGTGCAGTTAAAGGCCATCCTTAGAGGGCAGTGGTTGGCCAGAGCCAGTGGCATGGGAGCAGCTCAGGGCTGTGTGTGGCAGGGGCACTCCTGGCTGTCCCTGTCTTTTGCATACAAAGTAGAACTAGCAGTTGTAGATTCTGTGCTGCAGGGTTAAGACGGGTTCCTTGCTTTTTTTTTTTTAACTTTTTCTTCTTTAGTAACGGCTCCCTCCCTCCCCTGAGGGCCTCAGCAGCCACAGTGTCCCTCTGCTGTGTGGCGGGGAGGGGAAGCCGTATGTTCAGTCCAGTGCGGCACCGGGCTTTGTTTCTGCCTGGAAGAGAGGGCTCTGGGGATGGAGATGAGGAACAACATGTCTTCCTTCAGACAATGAGGCGTTCTGCCCTCCTGCTGCTGTTATTCCTCTCTCTGGTGAGCAAGGCTGCGAGCGGAGCCAGAGCTGGGGGGAGCCCGCGTCTCCTGTGCAGAGGCCCATGCCTTGCTCTGCCCTTAGATTTGACTGTGTGCTTCTCTACCTTTCTTGCCATCATCCCCATCCACCTGGTCTGTGGGCACTTTGACTACCAGCCTGTGTTGTGGGACTGTAATGGCATTTAGTTCAGAGTTGAGGGGCTTTGGCCTGAAATAAAATGCAAGTATTTAAGACTGGTGTTGGAATTTGTGTCTAACAAGCTGTAGCAGGGAAGGAGGGAGTGAGGGCTGGCAGTGGTTTCTTTCATAAATCATGAACTTACCAGCGTGGAAATGATGGTTCAGAACTGTGCGCTGTAGCTCTGCTGCTCCGTGGGTGCGGCCCAGGTTCACCTCTGGAGGAAGGGCTGTCTTCCAAAGAGCCGGGATCTAGCTCTTCTCACAGTTCTGGGCATGAACCTTGTTAGGTATAATTTACCTGATGCTGCTTGCATCCTCGCAGCCTGTCTGAGGTGCCAGGTGCTCCAAGAGAAATAAAGTTTGTCAACAGGCAGATGCAGAGCCCTGGCTGGTATTCATCCCCCCTTCCTGCCGCCTCCCCTGGGTTTCTCCTTTATATGATGCAGCAGAGCGAGGCGAGGATCGAAAACCCACAGAGGCAAATCCAAAATGTCAAAAGAAGTTCATTTAAAAGGGGAAAAACCTCCATACACAACCCTCACAAAAGCCCGACAGATGCTAGGCTAATGGCATCCGCTCTGCCGATTGGTGGGGATGGCTCATGAATATTAATGAGTCCAATGCTCCAAATGGTGCAGCTGTGAACCCAGCTGTGCCTGAAGCTCTCTGATCTTGAAACTTCCAGACAGGAGCCGGAGGTGGTCTGTGTCAATTCCCTACTCAGCCAAAAAACAGCAAGCTGGGCTGGCCTTCTTCTGTTTGCCCCTTCTCGTCCTGGAGTCGGTGCTCAGCAGCAAGTTCTGCCAGCAGGCTGGGCTGCTGGGACAGCAGGCGATGTTCAAAGACATGGATGTGATTTTTCCAACTCCCAGCTTTTTTTTTTAATGATCCATTAGCAGCAGTGCATATGACAACAGCACCTCACTTAATCTGAGGCCAGGCACCAGCCCCTCAGTGCTGAGCGGAGTATTGGCTGCAGAAGATGTCCTAGGAAGGGGAGAGCGTTCTAACAACACGGGCTTGGGTACCAGAAAGAGCAGCAAGGATAGACTTTTCTCTCCACTCACGCAGTGCCACATGCCTCTCCCATTTTTCTCTGTCCTGTGTGTGCTGACGTCTAGCCATCACAGCTGGGTGGCCTCTCTGAAAAGGTGGTTACTAGCTGGGGGAGTGGCCCACCGGGTGGTTTTGTAAAAAAAAAAAAAAAAGTACTTTTTGTACTAATCTGAGATTTGAGGCAGGTTCCATGCCTGCTTTAATCTCTCTCTCTCTCTCTTTAAGGATTTTAAAATTTTTTATTTTTTTATTGACAACTTCCATAATTATAAACAATATTCCATGGTAATTCCTCCCCCCCACATTTTTTTTTTTTTGAGGTAGGGTCTCACTCTAGCCCAGGCTGACCTGGAATTCACTATGGAGTCTCAGGGTGGCCTCGAATTCACGGAGATCCTCCTACCTCTGCCTCCCAAGTGCTGGGATTAAAGGCGTGCACCACCATGCCCAGCACCTTTTTTTTTTTTTTTTTTTTTGAGGTAGGGTCTTGCTCTAGCCCAGGCTGACCTGGAATTCACTATGTAATTTCAGGGTGGCCTTGAACTCACATTGATCCTCTGCCTACTGCCTGGAGTGCTGGGATTAAAGGCGTGTGTCACCATGCCCAACTAGTCACCTTCTTTCGTGCTTTCTTTTTTGAGGGTAAACTTTTATTGACATTGACAATGTTCATACATGTACATAATGTATTTTGATCATAATCTCCTCCCATTATTTTGTTTCCCACCTCCCTTCCCTTCCACTGAACCCCTTATTTCCCTAGTCCCTCTTCTAGTTTGATGTCTTTTTGCCATCCATCATCTATGATGACATATTGATGGGCCAGTATTGTGCAGGGAACAGCAGCCACTGTAAGGTTATTAATATAGTGGCACTTTATGTCCAGAAGACAGTATTCCCAAACACCCTTCCCTATCCTGTGGTTCCTGTATTCCTTCCACTACCTCTTCCAGTGTTCCCTGAGCCTTGGAGGGTGTGAGTGAGATGTCTCACTTAGTGTTGAGCACTCAACGGTCACTTCTTGGCATTTGGAGTCACTGCCATCTGCAAAAAGAACTTTCCCTCAAAAAGTGAGCGCAGAGCCAGGCGTGGTGGCGCACGCCTTTAATCCCAGCATTCGGGAGGCAGAGGTAGAATCGCTGTGAGTTCAAGGCCACCCTGAGACTCCATAGTGAATTCCAGGTCAGCCTGGGCTAGAGTAAGACCCTACCTCGAAAAACAAAAAACAAAACCAAAAAAGGGGGGGGGGGGGACAGTGCTAATACAGGGACATAAAATATTTAGAGGGCAAGTTGATGCCACAACATAATCTGTTTAGCCAAACAACAGTAGTAGCTTCCCTGCTAAACAAACGCCTATGACCTTCCCAGCTACAGGCTTTTGACTAGGTTTTCAGTCCCAAGCATGAATTCCTTCCTGTGGAGCGGGCCTCAAATATAATCAGAGCTCTGTTGGTTACCTCCATAACACATATGCCACTATTGCCCCAGTGAGCATCTCTTATCTCTTGCCTGGCTGGACAGTTCTGTGGCTTGCATGGTCCACTGCTGGTTAACACTTTTTTTTTTTTTTTTTTTTTTGAGGCAGGGTCTCACTCTAGCCCAGGCTCACCTAGAATTCACTATGGAGTCTCAGGGTGTTGATGGCTTTTCTTCTCCTGCAGCCCGCACGGCACTTTCCAGCACTATGAAGGCGTGTAGCTCAGTTCCAGCTTGATTTCTTAATCAACTGCACTGAATCAACTGCAACTGAAACGTGGTATCTCAGCTACTTCCCTGGCTCAAGTGTAGTCACCTGCTGATCTAATACAACAGGGGAAGTGACCCAAGTTGTGGCATTGAGAGCTAATAGGGGGTGGAGGGCTATTAGGTGTAAGGATGTGGGGGTGGGAGAGTTCTTAGTGAAGAGAGTTTCACATGCATCATTTTATTTGACCTCAGTGCCCCCCAGAGGGTAGACGGGTATTGAGATGAGTGTGGCTTTTTACAAAAGCAGTTTTACATAGCTGAACAGGATGTTAAAATCAGAGGTACTTTCCAGGTTCTATAATAGCAGGGTTTTTTGTCCCCCAAAAATCTTTAACAAAGGCTGGGCGTGGTGGTGCATGCCTTGAATCCCAGCACTTGGGAGGCAGAGGTAGGAGGATCATCATGAGTTCAAGGCCACCCTGAGACTACATAGTGAATTCCAGCTCAGTCTGGGCTACAGCTAAACCCTACCACGAAAAACAAAACAAAACATTAAGAAAGAAAAGCAAACCTACCGCTACATTCAGTGTGTGGGGGGAGGGGGGAGCCCTAGCACAGCTTTTCATTCTTTCAGAATGAGAGCTCAGCCAGGCATGGTGGTAAACCTATAATTCTAGCACTTGGGTGGCTGAGACAGGATCACCATCAGTTTGAGTTTAACCTGGGTTAAATAGTGCATTCCAATCCCAGCACTTGGGAGGCAGAGGTGGGAGGATCACCGAGAGTTCGAGGCCACCCTGAGACTACATAGTGAATTCCAGGTCAGCCTGGGTCAGAGTGAAACCCTACTTTGAAAGACCAGACCAGACCAGACCGGACCAGACCGCCCCAGACCGGACCAGACCGGCCCAGACCGGTCCAGACCGGCCCAGGCCGCCCCAGACCGGTCCAGACCGGCCCAGACCGGTCCAGACCGGCCCAGGCCGCCCCAGACCGGTCCAGACCGGACCAGACTGCCCCAGACCGGACCAGACCGGTCCAGACCGCCCCAGACCGGTCCAGACCGGCCCAGACCGCCCCAGACCGGTCAGACCGGACCAGACCGGTCCAGACCGGAACAGACCGGTCCAGACCGGTCCAGACCGCCCCAGACCGGTCCGGACCAGACCGGTCCAGTCCGGACCGGACCAGACCGGACCAGACCGGTCCAGACCGGAACAGACCGGTCCAGACCGCCCCAGACCGGTCCAGACCGGACCAGACCGGTCCAGACCGGACCAGACCGGTCCAGACCGCCCCAGACCGGTCCAGACCAGACCGGACCAGACCGCTCCAGACCGGACCAGACCGGTCCAGACCGGACCAGACCGGTCCAGACCGCCCCAGACCGGTCCAGACCAGACCGGACCAGACCGCTCCAGACCGGACCAGACCGGTCCAGACCGGTCCGGACCGGACCAGAGCGGACCAGACCGGTCCAGACCGCCCCAGACCGGTCCAGACCGCCCCAGACCGGTCCAGACCGGACCAGAGCGGACCAGACCGGTCCAGACCGCCCCAGACCGGACCAGACGGGTCCAGACCGGACCAGACCGCCCCAGACCGGTCCATACCGGAACAGACCGGTCCAGACCGCCCCAGACCGGTCCAGACCGCCCCAGACCGCCCCAGACCGGTCCAGACCGCCCCAGACCGGTCCAGACCGCCCCAGACCGGTCCAGAGCGGACCAGACCGGTCCAGACCGCCCCAGACCGGTCCAGACCGGACCAGACCGGTCCAGACCGCCCCAGACCGGTCCAGACCGCCCCAGACCGGTCCAGAGCGGACCAGACCGGTCCAGACCGCCCCAGACCGGTCCAGACCGCCCCAGACCGGTCCAGACCGGTCCAGACCGCCCCAGACCGGACCAGAGCGGACCAGACCGCCCCAGACCGGTCCAGACCGCCCCAGACCGGTCCAGACCGGTCCAGACCGCCCCAGACCGGTCCAGACCGCCCCAGACCGGTCCAGACCGGAACAGACCGGTCCAGACCGGACCAGACCGGTCCAGACCGCCCCAGACCGGTCCAGACCGCCCCAGACCGGTCCAGACCGCCCCAGACCGGTCCAGACCGGTCCAGACCGCCCCAGACCGGTCCAGACCGCCCCAGACCGGAACAGACCGGTCCAGACCGGACCAGACCGGTCCAGACCGGACCAGACCGCCCCAGACCGGACCAGACCGGACCAGACCGGTCCAGACCGGACCAGACCGGTCCAGACCGGCCCAGACCGGTCCAGACCGGAACAGACCGGTCCAGACCGGACCAGACCGGTCCAGACCGGAACAGACCGGTCCAGACCGGAACAGACCGGAACAGACCGGTCCAGACCGGTCCAGACCGGAACAGACCGGTCCAGACCGGAACAGACCGGTCCAGACCGGAACAGACCGGACCAGACCGGTCCAGACCGGACCAGACCGGTCCAGACCGGAATAGACCGGACCAGACCGGTCCAGACCGCCCCAGACCGGTCCAGACCGGTCCAGACCGGACCAGACCGGACCAGACCGGTCCAGACCGGACCAGACCGGTCCAGACCGGAATAGACCGGACCAGACCGGTCCAGACCGCCCCAGACCGGAATAGACCGGACCAGACCGGTCCAGACCGCCCCAGACCGGTCCAGACCGGAACAGACCGGTCCAGACCGGACCAGACCGCCCCAGACCGGACCAGACCGCCCCAGACCGGACCAGACCGCCCCAGACCGGTCCAGACCGGACCAGACCGGTCCAGACCGGACCAGACCGGTCCAGACCGGACCAGACCGGTCCAGACCGCCCCAGACCGGTCCAGACCGGACCAGACCGGTCCAGACCGGAACAGACCGGACCAGACCGGTCCAGACCGGACCAGACCGGTCCAGACCGGAACAGACCGGACCAGACCGGTCCAGACCGGACCAGACCGGTCCAGACCGGAACAGACCGGACCAGACCGGTCCAGACCGGACCAGACCGCCCCAGACCGGACCAGACCGGTCCAGACCGGACCAGACCGGTCCAGACCGGTCCAGACCGGTCCAGACCGGACCAGACCGCCCCAGACCGGACCAGACCGCCCCAGACCGGACCAGACCGCCCCAGACCGGTCCAGACCGGACCAGACCGGTCCAGACCGGACCAGACTGCCCCAGACCGGACCAGACTGCCCCAGACCGGACCAGACCGGTCCAGACCGGACCAGACCGCCCCAGACCGGTCCAGACCGCCCCAGACCGGAACAGACCGGTCCAGACCGGAACAGACCGGTCCAGACCGGACCAGACCGGTCCAGACCGGACCAGACCGGAACAGACCGGTCCAGACCGGAACAGACCGGTCCAGACCGGTCCAGACCGGACCAGACCGCCCCAGACCGGACCAGACCGGTCCAGACCGGACCAGACCGGTCCAGACCGGTCCAGACCGGTCCAGACCGGTCCAGACCGGTCCAGACCGGACCAGACCGCCCCAGACCGGTCCAGACCGGAACAGACCGGTCCAGACCGGAACAGACCGGTCCAGACCGGACCAGACTGCCCCAGACCGGACCAGACTGCCCCAGACCGGACCAGACCGGTCCAGACCGGACCAGACCGCCCCAGACCGGTCCAGACCGCCCCAGACCGGAACAGACCGGTCCAGACCGGAACAGACCGGTCCAGACCGGACCAGACCGGTCCAGACCGGACCAGACCGGAACAGACCGGTCCAGACCGGAACAGACCGGTCCAGACCGGTCCAGACCGCCCCAGACCGGTCCAGACCGGAACAGACCGGTCCAGACCGGAACAGACCGGTCCAGACCGGACCAGACCGGTCCAGACCGGACCAGACCGGTCCAGACCGGTGCAGACCGGTCCAGACCGGACCAGACCGCCCCAGACCGCCCCAGACCGGACCAGACCGCCCCAGACCGGACCAGACCAGACCGCCCCACCCCAGACCAGACCGCCCCTCCCCACCCCAGACCACCCCACCCCAGACCACCCCACCCCTCCCCTCAAGGCCACCTCTCAAGGCCACCCCTCAAGGCCACCCTGAGACCAGACCAGACCAGACCAGACCACCCCTCCCCTCCCCTCCCCTCAAGGCCACCCCTCAAGGCCACCCTGAGACTATGTAGTGAATTCCATGTCAGCCTGGGCTAGAGTGAGGCCCTACCTTGAAAAACCAACCAAACAAAAAAAGCTCATAGTCCATAGTTTTTTCGCTGCTAAGACCTTAGGTCCCCACCACCGAGTCAGGTATGTCTCTGGTACATTTGCCCAGAAGCCCATTACGACTTTCTTAAGTGTCAGACTGGATACTAAGTTATCTGTATGGGATTCTGCTTGTCCACCACAGCCCTTGCTGGACGGTCTCAGTAGTGTAGGAGCAGTGCAGACAGCCTGAAAGATGTGAGGGGGCATCTGGTTTAGAAATGGGATCACAGCAGCCCCTGGCTTGTCTCTCCAAGGCTGCAGGGTGTTAAATCGGAGCCTGGCTGGCCTCTGTGGATTTACGTAGGAGGAGACACTGCAAAAGCCAAGCAGATAGGCGCTGTGGCTCAGGAGAGCACTTCCTTTAAGTATTAGGCGGCCACGGGGGCGAGTGTTCCTCTGCCAGCACGGAGTCATCTCTGTAGAAGCCACATGGCCTGGTTCAAGGTAACTTTGAATTGTGGATGAGTGTCCCCATTCCTAATTTCCTTACCCGCTTATATAAGTGTTCTAACTCTGTGTTGTCCTTCCCTTAGTGGCCACGTTGGGGGAATCCTGGCCCACCAGCAGCCTGAACTAAGCCCCTTCGTTCTGGAGTTTACTTGACTCATTTTGAAAGTTCCCACTCACCTCTTATTTCTCTTCAGTTTCCTTCCCCAGCTTTTTTCTCTAAGGAACTTGTTTTGAAAACCACCATAAAGATTTAAGTGTGAGCCGGGCGTGGCGGCGTATGCCTTTAATCCCAGCACTTAGGGAGGCAGAGGTAGGAGGATCACTGTGAGTTCAAGGCCACCCTGAGACGACATAGTGAATTCCAGGTCAGCCTGAGCTAGAGTGAGACCCTACCTCGAAAAAAACAAAACCAAACAAACAAACAACAAACCCCACTAAGTGTGCATTTGCCTTTCCAGCAGGGCAATAGGAGCAGGTCATCACATCTTAAGTAATTTCTTGAGAGAGAAACAGTTCTGCCCCAGCCATGATGAGGCAGGGAGTTGGAGGCCTCAGATCTCAATGTACAATAAACATGGGCAACGGAGAGCCCCACTCTTTAGGAGACAGTGCTCCTGGCGTAGGCTACTATCCCTTCCCTTCAGTTCAGAGCAGATTGTTTTACCGCTGCAAGCAAAAGGGAAGCACTTCACTGTACTGAGAAGGGCCCAGCTGGTAAACATAGAAGTGGTAAAGGGAGGGCGTCTGGTAAGAGACCACTGAATAGTCCTGAAGGGTTTTTCCTTAGAAAGGCAGAAATGCAAGATGTTTCTGTAATCTTTGGGTTACGGGAAACCACCAGGCAAAATTTCTTTTGCTGCCTGGCTTTTAAGTCTTTCCCACCCTTTAGCCAAGCTTGTTTTCTTTCATACCGTTGGTTCAAAGGAGCCAGCTCATCAGTTCCTTCCATAAGTGTCCTGATTGCTATGTGTCCTTGCCTTTAGTGGCCGTGGTGTTGGTGGGGGAGTCCTGGCCTACCAGCAGCCTGACCCGAGTCTCTCCAGCAGAATAGTGAGAGCCTGAGGCAGTCTGTTAGAAGCAATGCAACCTGCCTTCTATAAGCTACAAGACTTAGATATATTCTACCAATTAGGGCACATCTGTTCGAAATGCTGAAAGGCGGGCACTGTCTCTTTAAGAGCCATCCCACTCCTCTCCTTGAGTGATGAGAGCTGGGAGCACAGGGGAGTCGGATGCTGATTAAACAGTCCTACTGCCGAGCTCTGTTAGAAAATTACTGTAATTATGATCTAGTCCCAGCAGAGAGATGAGTTCCAATCCTGCTAATAACCCTTCCAGGTGCCTCAGCTTCAGAGCCCAGGGGAGGCAGCATCGACAGGGCTCTGGCTGGCATCGGGGCCTACGCTGGCCCTCTTGTGTGGCCTGTGTAGGCAAACAACAAAAACACCAGACCCATCATCCTGTCTGGGCCTGGTGGGTTTGGGTGTTTTTATTTTGTTTTGTTTTGCTTTGTTTTTTGGTTCTTGACAGAGCTCCTGGGAGTCATTTTGCATGAGAAAACTTTCCCTTAAACTAACAGGAAAGACCAGAAAAATCACATCCTCAAGATGACAATCTGCCCTGAATCTCCCGCATCTGTCAGGGGGCTGCAGTCAGCACCCCGGCCCCCCCAGGGCACTGTGCAGGGTCAGCCCAACTCAGTGTGATGCTGAGGGAACCCAGGCCCCATCGTTTCAGCTACACACGAGCCGTGTTCTTGCTGCTTCTGCAAACCCGTGCTGCGTGCTTCGAAGTAGCCTTGCTTTTCACTTGTCCTGATCAAGCGTTCCGACGCTACTCTTTCCCATTTCTGCCATGGAAGAGGGAAGGAAGGAACGGTAACCACAGAGGTGTAAGCGTGACAGGCTTGTAGCTCTCTGAACCAGCGGGGATGACCCTAGCTATTTATGCGTCATTTCCCCAGGGCGACTCTGCAGTATACAGGGCAGGCAGTGAGCAGAACTCCTCCGAGCACAGGCGGAGGGCAGGGGCTGCCTTCCTGATCTTCAGTCGCGAAGCGCTCAGGATTTATGCCTGGCGTCTTCCCAGCCCTGCCATAAATGACCTCTGTCGTCATCATCATCTAGTGACTAAAGCACAAACTTCTTGGAAGGCAGAGCTTGGTTCTAAGCATATCCCAAGTGCCCTGAGATGGCCGTCCAGGGATTTTGCCCCAGAAGACATTTGACAATGCCTGGGAACGTTTCTGTTGTAATACATGGAGGTGGGGGAGTGATGTGACAGGAACTTAAGAGATGCTGCTGGGTATCCACAGTGTCCACAACAAAATGGAATTTTCTGACTCATAGCCAGGCTCATGCCTGTAATCCCAGCTTTTGAGAGGCTAAAGTAGGAGGATTACTGTAGGTTTGAGGCCAGCCTGGGCTACATAGTTCCAGGCCACTGTGGACTTCAGAGTGAGATCCTCTTTAAAGCAGTTACTTGTAATGTAGCTCAGTTGCTAGAATGCTCCAGCACTGCATAAACCAGATGTGGGGGCACATGCCTATGATGTCAGCTCTTGGGAAGTGGAGGCAGGAGGATTAGAAGTTCAAGGTCATCCTCATCTACATAGCAAATTTGAGGCCAGAATAAGCTACATGATACCCTTTCTCAAAAAAAAGAAAAAAACAAGGGCTGGAGAGAGCTTAGTGGTTAAGGCGCTTGCCTGTGAAGCCAGAAGACCCAGGTTTGACTCCCCAGATCCCATGTAAGCCAGATGTACAAGGTGTCTGGAGTTTGTTTGCACTGGATAGAGGCCCTGGTGCACCCATTCTCTTTCTCTCTTTGCCTCTTTCTCTCTCAAATAAGGAAATAAATATTTCTTTTTAAAAGCAAACCAGAAAACTAGGCGTGGTGGCGCACACCTTTAAACCCAGCACTTGGGAGGCTGAGGTAGGAGGGTCACGGTGAGTTCAAGGCCAGCCTGAGACGACATAGTGAATTCCAGGTCAGCCTGGGCTAGAGTGAGACCCTAACTCAAAAAAAAAAAAAAAAAAAAAGCAAACCAGGCATGGTGGTACACACCTATAATCCCAGCATTCAGGAGGCAGAGGTAGAAGACTCGCCATGAGTTCAAGACTAGTGAATTCCAGGTCAGCCTGGGCTAGACCAAGACACTACTCAGAAGAAATTAAAAAAAAAAACAAAAAAAAAAACCTTCCCATAATGTTCTAACCCATCGTGACAATAATGTGGAGGTTGGGCAACCCCACGCTAATTGAAGTAGGTCCAAGTTTCACCGTCCTAAACATGGAGACCCTGAAGAAATGATCCCAAGTCTCCAGATGCCAGGTGCTTTCCCAAAGGTGGATTATTAGTGGCAGGTTAGCAGGGTGCCAGCCCTGGGAGTGGTAGCATGTGTGCCACCTTGGCTTCACAGCGCAGTGAGGCCAAGTGTTTTCTGTTTCGTGATGGGATGAAAGGTAGCCAGCTGCTCCCTGTCAGGTTGAGAGCATGTGCGGTGGAACCAGATGCTCTCTTTGAGGACCAGCACTAGAAACCTCTTGGAACTCACTCCCATCACAGGAGGCGGGCAAGTGCCTGCCGCGCTACTGCCCAGTGCCGTAACAATGCTTCCTTCAGTGGCACTTTGCCAGGCTGGAATGTGGAGGACGGTGATGGGACCCCAGGAGGGAACGGAACACACACAGCTGCTGACAGAAGGCCAGCCCCGCTACAGCTCCGTGCCAGAGACGCCAGGCCTCGTACCAGGAGAGCCAGGCCGTCTCCACTGCCCACTCCCCAGCTCATTTTGCTTTATTGTTAGTGTGGCACACTCCACTTTGCACTTAGAATCTTAGCATCATTATCAGTATCCCTGCCACTCTCAAAAGTGTCCTAGTTTGGAACTTGGTATGCTGGCATATGGGTATAATCTTAGCTATTCTGGAGGGTAAGGAAGAAGGACCATAAGTTGGATGCCAGTCTCGGCAACTTAGACCCTGTCTTAATTTTAAAAAAAAAGGAAAAAAAAAGCCGGGTGTGGTGGCACACGCTTTTAATCCCAGCACTCGGGAGGCAGAGGTAGGAGGATTGCTGTGAGTTTGAGGCCACCCTGAGACTACATAGTGAATTCCAGGTCAGCCTGGGCTAGAGTGAGACCCTACCTCGAAAAAAAAAAAAAAAATACGGTGTGGGAAGGAAAAAACTCAGTAGCAGAGGCCAGTAAGTTAAAAAGGAGATAGAAAGGGAAGAGAAAGGAAGGGAGGAGGGCATTTATTAGGTTGGTATTGTATATATGTAAGTAGGAAGATTGAGATGGGGAGGGGATATGATGGAGAATGGAATTTCAAAGGGGAAAGTGTGGGGGGGAGGGTACTACCATGGGATATTTTTTATAATCATGGAAAATATTAATAAAAATTGACAAAAAAAGAAAACTGGGCAAAAAAAAAAGAAAAAAAATAATAAGGCAGGCATCGTGACACTGCCTTTAATCCCAGCACTCAGGAGGCTGAGGTAGGAGGATCCCTGTGAGTTCAAGGACATCCTGAGATTAACAAGTGAATTCCAGGTCAGCCTGGGTTAGAATTAAACCCTACCTCAAAAAACTAAAAATAGGGGCTGGAGAGATGGCTTAGCAGTTAAGGCACTTGCCTGTGAAACCTAAGGACCCAGGCTTAATTGCCCAGTACCCAATAACCCAGATGCACAAGGAAGTGCATGTGTCTGGAGTTCGTTTGCAGCAGCTGAAGGCCCTGGTGAGCCCATTATCTGCTGCAAATTCTATATCTGCCTCTTTCGTTCTCTCTCAAATAATATATATATATATAGTTGGTTTGTTTTTTGAGGTAGGGTCTCTCTCTGGTCCAGGCTGACCTGGAATTAACTATGTAGTCTCAGGGTGGCCTCGAACTCACCGTGATCCTTCTATCTCTGCCTCCAAAGTGCTGGGATTAAAGGCATGTGCCACCATGCCTGGCTTCAAATAAAATATTTTTTTAAAACAAAAAAGGGCTGGAGAGATGGCTTAGCGGTTAAGCGCTTGCTGTGAAGCCAAAGGACCCTGGTTCGAGGCTCAGTTCCCCAGGACCCACTTTAGCCAGATGCACATCATCTGGAGTTCATTTGCAGTGGCTGGAGGCCCTGGCGCGCCCATTCTCTCTCTCCCTCTTTCTCTGTCAAATAAATAAATAAAAGGCATGGTGGTATATACCTCTAATTCCAGTACTTGGGAGGCAGAGACAGGAGGATTTCAAGTTTAAGGCTAGCCTCTGCAACAAAATCATCTCAAGGGTGCTGGTGTGTGTGTGGGGGAAACAGTGTCCTAGTTTTCTCTAACACAGTTCTTTTGGGCTATTATATTTATTAATTTTTTTTTTTGCAACAAAAGGGATATGCCTTTAAATAAGTCAGTAATTGAACCTCAAAGAATGGCCATCAATTCATACTCAGGGGAAAAAGCATGTTTTCTGAAGCGTTTTTGATAGGGAAATGGGGAGAATAATTTAAATCCCTTGAAAAAGAGAAATCTCTTTAGTTGTGAGTTTCAAGCTCCCTACCCAATCTCTGTCAATTCCGAAGGGGCATGAAATGCCTGGGCAGGGGGGAAGTGAGAGTAGCAAGCGATGTGGTAATCCGCACAGTAGAAAATGAGTTTGAATCACTGGGCTGTGCAGCAGGATAATCCCCACCACAGAGCGCCGCTTTCCCCACCGTCAGCCCAGCAGGATTTGCTGCCCCTCTGGGAATCAGCAGATTGGTGCCCCCTTAAGATTAATTCTTCCAGAGCGCTCGCGGAGGGAGGGAGGCTATGGTGGGGAGGCGAGCGCCACCACCTTATTTTATTTTTGAGCCAAAGATTAAAGCACTGCTGTCCCTGACATCTGAGAGTTTTAAGACAGAAATGAAGAATATACTGCTTTCCTTGTTGAAGAGAAGTCTCTTCAACACCATCACAGGCTGTATCTGGGAAGGCAGGTGTGGGTGTCTTGTGCTCTGCCTTGTCTTGGCTGCTTTACTGTGGCTGACAGGATCTTATTTCAAGACTTGTTTTGTTTTGTTTTGTTTTTCGAGGTAGGGTCTCACTCTAGCTCAGGGTGACCTGGAATTCACTGTGTAGTCTCTGGATGGACTGGAACTCATGGCAATCCTCCTACCTCTGCCTCCTGAATGCTGGGATTGAAGGTGTGCGCCACTACACCTGGCTTTTTTTTTTTTTTTTTTTTTAAGAGAGAGTGAGAGGGCTGGAGAGTTGGCTTAGCGGTTAAGGCATTTGCCTGCAAAGCCAAAGGACCCAGGCTCGATTCTCCAGGACCCACATAAGCCAGATGCACAAGGGGGCACATGCATCTGGAGTTCATTTGCTGTGGCTGGAGGCCCTGACACGCCCATTCTCTTTTTTTCCCTCTTTCTCCCTCTTAAATAGATAAATCAAATATATTTAAAGAGAGAGAGAGGGAGAATTGGCAGGGTTTCAGGCACTACAGTCAAACTCCAGATGCTTGTGCCACCTAGTGGGCATGTGCAACCTTGTGCTTGCCTCACCTTTATGCATCTGGCTAATGTGGGATCTGGAGAGTAGAACATGGGTCCTTAGGTTTCATAGGCAAGCACCTTAGCTGATAAGCCATCTCTCCATCCCTCAAGGGATTAAAAAAAATTTTTTTTTTTGGTGGTTTTTCGAGGTAAGGTGTCACTCTAGCTCAGGCTGACCTGGAATTCACTATGTAGTCTCAGGGTGGCCTCGAACTCATGGCGATCCTCCTACCTCTGCCTCCTGAGCGCTGGGATTAAAGGCGTGCGCCACCACGCCCTGCTCTAAAATTTTTTTTATTAACAACTTCCATGATTATAAATAATATCCTATGGTAATGCCCTCCCTCCTCCCACTTTCCCCTTTGAAACTCCATTCTACATCATATCCCCTCCCCATCTCAATCAGTCTCTCTTTTATTTTAATGTCATGATCTTTTCCTCCTATTATGATGGTCTTGTGTAGGTAGTGTCAGGCACTGTGAGGTCATGGATATCCAGGCCATTTTGTGTCTGGAGGGAGCACGTTGTAAGGAGTCCTACACTTCCTTTGGCTCTTGCATTCTTTCTGCCACCTCTTCCACAATAGACCCTGAGCCTTAGAAGGTGTGATAGAGACATTGCAGTGCTGAGCACTCCTGTCACTTCTTTCCAGCACCATGATGCCTTCTGAGTCATCCCCAAGGTCACTGCCATCTGCAAAGAGAAGATTCTCTACCAAAAGTGAGAGTAGCATTAATATAAGGGTATGAACATTAAGAGAAGTGCTTACTGGGCAATTTGATAAGCATAGTATATACATTTAGCCAGACAGCAGCAGACGTTACACCCCTAGGGCTCATGACTACCCCTGTTTTAAGTTTTCAGTATCAAGGATGTATTCCCTCCCATGGAACAGGCCTCCAGTCCAATTAGAGGGCAGTTGGTTTCCACCATGACAGATGTGCCACTATTGCACCTGTTGGCTCATTTGGCCTGTCTGGTCAAATATAAGGCTTGTAGTCCTCAAGGGACTTTTAAAAAATATTTTTTTTCAGGCTGGATAGATGGCTCAGCAGAAACTTAAGGACCCAAGTATGATTCCCCCGGACCCACATAAGCCAGATGCACAAGGTGGCACATGTGTCTGGAGTTCATTTGCAGTGGTTGGAGGCACTGGTGTGCTCATTCTCACTCACTCACTCTCTCTCTCTGTTTCTCTCAAATAAATAAATTAATTAAAAAAAATTTTTTCTGTATTTATTTAAGAGAGAGGGAATGGGCATACCAGGGACTCCTGCCACTGCAAACCGACTTCAGATGTATGCACCACTTTGTGCATTTGGCTTTACATGGGTACTGGGGAATTGGACCTGGGTCATTAGGCTTTGCAGACAAGTGACTTAACTGTTGAGCCATCTCTCCAGCCCTCAAGAGGCTTTATTATTATTATTATTATTATTATTATTATTATTTTGTTTTTTTGAGGTAGGCTCTCATTCTAGCTCAGGCTGACTTGGAATTCACTATGTAGTCTCAGGGTGTCCTTAAACTCACAGCAATCCTCCTTCCTCTGCTTCCCGAGTGCTGGGATTATAGGTGTGCACCACTACGCCTGGCTTTAAGAGACTTAAAAAATATATGTATATTTAAGAGACTATGAGTGAGTGAGCACCAGGGTCTCTAGCTGCTGCAAGCAAACTCCAAACACATTCATCACTTTGTGCCTCTGGCTTTATGTGGGTACTGGAGACTCAAACTTGCAAGCAAGTGCATTTATCCACTGAGCCATCTCCCCAGCCCTCAAGGGACTTCTTTTGTATGATTTTGGCCAAGTAGTAGCGACCTTTTCCATTCTCAATTTTCTTGCAAAGACTAACTGGTTATAAATAAGGTGGTACAACCAGGGAAAAACATTTAAAAAGAAAGAAAAGGGGGCTGGAGAGGTGGCTTAGTGGTTAAGCGCTTGCCTATGAAGCCTAAGGACCCCAGTTCAAGGCTTAATTCCCCAGGAGCCACGTTAGCCAGATGCACAAGGGGGTGCACATGACTGGAGTTAGTCTGCAGTGGCTGGAGGCCCTGGCGCACCCATTCTCTCTCTCTTTCTCTATCTGCCTCTTTCTCTCTGTCTGTTGCTCTCAAATAAATAAATAAATAAATAAATAAATAAATAAATAAAAACAATAAAAATAAAAAAAAAAAAGGCCAGGCATGGTAGCACACGCCTTTAATCCTAGCACTCAAGAGGAGGCAGAGGTAGGAGCATCTCTGTGAGTTCAAGGCCACCCTGAGACTACATAATGAGTCCAGGTCAGCCTGAGCTAGAGTGAGTCTCTACCTCGACAAACCAAAAAACAAACAAACAAAAAGAGGGCTGGAGAGATGGCTCAGCAGTTAAAGTGCTTGCCTAAAGAGCCTAAGGACTGGGATTCAGTTCTCCAGTATCCACATAAAGCCAGATGCACAAGGTGGCACATGTATCTAGAATTTCTTTGCAGTGGCTAGAGGCACCAGCACACCAGTTCTCTGCCATGTTTTTTCTTTCTCTCTCTCAAATAAGTAAATAGACAAAATATAAAAACAAACAAACAAAAAAAGTAAGCTAGGCCTGGTTGTGCATACCTTTAATCCCAGCACTTGGGAGGCAGAAGTAGGAGGATCACTATGATTTCAAGGCCAGTCTAAAACTATAGAGTTCCAAGTCAGCCTGGGCTAGAGTGAGACCCTACCTCGAAAATGAATCAAACAAGGGTCCTGAGGAGAAGGCTAAGTGGTTAACAATGCTTGCTTGCAAAGCCTTCTAGCCTGGGTTCAATTCCTCAGTACCCATGTAGAGCCAGATGCACATGTGCTTGGAGTTCGTTTGCAGTGGCCAGAGGACCTGGCACGCTCATTCTCTCGCTTCCTCTCTCTCTCTTTTTCTTCCTTTCTCTCAAATAAATAAAATACACTTTTTAAAAAGAACCCATCCTACATAGAGTGTGGTTAGTTAAGGGCTCTAATGTCCCAGTTATCCAGTTAGTGGCAGGCAGTGAAGTGGAGATTTGGTTAGTGGAGTCAAAGGGAGAAACTAATCTGATTAGCCAGTTATCATCTGAGGCTGTTGCCAGGGACCTTGGCTGTCAAACTGAGTGGAGAGCGGTGTGTGTGTGTGTGTGTGTGTGCAGCTGAGTTTCCAACAGGCTGTAGGAATCTTTTCTTCTAGAAGGTGTTCAGGCCTTTCTTTCCCTAACAGAGAATGGATGCTCTTCAGCCTGAATACCGAATCATCAGCCATCAAATTTATTCTCTCCTTTTCTTGAATATAACAATGTCAGAGTAGTTCCCAATCATTTATTTATTTATTTTTATTTTTTTGTTTTTCAAGGTAGGATCTCGTTCTAGCCCAGGCTGACCTGGAATTCACCATGCACTCTCAGGGTGGCCTTGAACTCGTGGTGATCCTCCTACCTCTGCCTCCCAAGTGCTGGGATTAAAGGCGTGTGCCACCATGCCCAGCCTCTAATTTCTTTTCCTGCTTAGTTTTACAGCTTAGAAGGGTTGGATGTCTGAACTTGGTGCCTCCCCAGGATGTGTGTGTGGGGGCGAGGGGGGACTGAGGCGCCTAAGGCCTTTGCAGTTTAGCAGGCAGTGGTTTCCTCTGGCGCTGGAAGCAATGCCAAGCTACCCTTGACCTTGTTCCATTTTCAGCCTCCTTTTCTCTCTGCCCCAGATCCTTGCTCTTCCTCTTCTGGGATCCCCTTTTCTGGTGTCTCACTCACAGGGTAGTGACAATGGTGTTCTTGCCAGCCAGCTTTTCAGATTTGGGTCAGTCCCTGGTGGTTCTCCAGGGAAGGGTTCATGTTTGCCACCTCAGTTAAACACTGTAGAGGAACGCCCTTTGCCCTAACCTGTGGGCTGGGTGCATGGGACCCTAAAGTAGAAGGCAAGTGGTCCTCCCTGGTTCACCTGCTCATACACTGCCACCCAGCGGTTGCTTCCTCTTTAGCACCCTGTGTTAAAGTCTACATTGCCTTTTAGCCCATTTTTTTTTTTTTTTGTCTCCCAGACCTAAATTGCCCCATCTTCTTAACCTCTCTATATTGTTTCCTTTTTAAAATTTCTGGCTCTGGAAATGAGTAACTGGCATAGGACCTCCCGCCCCCCCGCCCCCAATGAGAACCTAGAATCCATTGACTTCCTGTTTGCTGTCTGGCTTCTGTCCTGTGGTGGCTTGAGATGAGACACTGTGGTCCTCACACATGTGAGAAAGGCTTTTGCCCATCCAGGACTTCTCTGAATGGGTGGTTTCAGAAATAAAATTCCTATAGTTGCTCTGGTACCCATTTTTCAAGTTTTCTCATGTAGTGAGTGGCAATAAGGCAGTAACAGCTAACCCTTATGGAGCAGTTAGGACATGTGAGGTGTTGTTCCAAGTATACCACACGTACCCTTTCATCTCCCTCCTTACCCACAGAGAGAGCGGAGACCTCTTCTACCGAGAAGAAATGGAGGCATGAAATGTGAAACTTGACTGAGAGAGCCTCATATAAGGGGAGTGGGATTTATTCCAAGGCTGTCTAGTTCTTGAGTTTATGTTCCTTTTATTTTGTTTCTGTTTTTCTTTTTTAAATATATAATTTAATGATCTACAAGCAGAGAGAGAGAGAGAAAAAAAGAGAGAGAGAGGGAGAGAGAATGAGAGAGAGAATGGGTGTGTCAGGACCTCTAGCCACTGCAAATGAACTCCAGGTGCATGCTTCACTCTGTCATCTGGCTTACTTGGGCACTGGGGAATTGAACCTGGGTTAGGCTTTGTAGACAAGCATCTTAACAGCTAAGCAATCTCTCCAGCCCCATTGTTTGTATTTTTCGAGGTAAGGTCTTACTCTAGTCCAGGCTGATGTGGAACTCACTATGTAGCCCCAGGTTGGCTTCAAACTCACAAGGATCGCCTCCCAGCTCTGGCTCTGGAGGGGAGGGCTGCGATTAAAAGCTTGCACCACCACATTGGGCCACTGGGGGATTTTGAACAAACCCAAGGCCTGGGGAGGAGCTCTCCAATGTGCTGACCCTCTGACCTTAGTTCTGGGCTCGTCTCAAAGGTTGATCATATATATATATATATAAATTACTATGCTGGATATAGCCACACACACCTTTAATCTCAGCACTTGGAAGGCTGAGGCAGAAGGATCACTGTAAGTTCGAGAGAGCAGCCTGGGTTATGGGCTATAGAGTGAGTTCCAGGTCAGCCTGGGCTAGAGTGAGACTCTGCCTCCAAATACAACATTGTTTTAAACAAGGTAACCCATACTCAGAAAGACAAATACGTAAGCATACCCTAGCCTTACTGTTTATATATGCATATATGTGGGTGTGAGTGTGTGTATAGGCCATGATACTAGAAAAGGGACCATGAAGGGGGAAAGATTGTTCAGGAGTGGGGGAGGGTAATAGAGTACATGTCACATGTCAGATCAGAAAAGTGACTACTACATGGAAAAGTACAAAAGAGGGGCTGGAGAGATGGCTTAGCAGTTAAAACTAAGCCTAAGGACCCAGGTTCAATTCCCCCGTACTCGTGTAAACCAGATGCATAGAGTGGCTGGAGGCCCTGGCATACCCATTCTCTTCTCTCTGTCTCTCAAGTAATACATATATTCTCTCTCTCTCTTCCTATCATTTCTCTCCCCCACTATTAAATAAATAAATAAATAATTAAAAAAAAGAGTACAAGAGGGCCAAAGAAATGGAAGAGAAGGAGAATGTGGAGGAAAACTAACGTGTATGTTAATTAGAAAGTAAAAGATATTAAAATAGGGCTGGAGGGATGGCTTAACAGTTAAGGCATTTGCCTGCAAAGCCAGAGGACCCAGGTTCGATTCCCCAGGATCCACATTAGCCAGATGCACAAGGGGGCACAAGTGTCAGGAGCTCGTTTGTAGTGGCTGGAGGCCTTGGTGTGCCCATTCATTCTCTCTCTCTCTCTCTCAACCCCTTTTTCTCTGTCAAATAAATAAATAAATAAAATATTTAAAAAAGATTTTAAAATGTGTAATGAGAGCTGGGCATGGTGGCACACACTAATTCCAGCACACAGGAGTTCATGGCCACCCTGAGACTACACAGTGAATTCCAGGCCAGCTTGGGCTAGAGTGAGACCCTACCTCAAAAAAGAAAGAAAGAGGGAAAGAAAATATATAGAGAGCCAGGTGTGACAGCACACACCTTTAATCCCAGCACTCAGGAGGCAGAGGTAGAAGGATCTTCTTGCGTTCGAAGTCAGCATGAGACTACATAGTGAATTCCAGATCAGCCTGGGCTAGATTGAGACCCTACCTTGAAAAACAAAAACAAAAAGTAAAAAGCCGGGGAGATAGCTGAGTTATTAAAGGTGCTTGCTTGCCAAGCCTGATGGTCTGGGTTCAATTCCCCAATACCCACATAAAGTTAGATGCAAAAAGTGGTGCATGCATCTGGAGTTTGTTTGCAGTGGCAAGAGGTTCTGGTGTGCTTGCCCATAATGCTTTCTCTCTCTATCTCTCGAGTAAATAAATAAAATTTTAGCTGGGCATGGTGGTGCACGCCTTTAATCCCAGCACTCAGGAGGCAGAGGTAGGAGGATTGCCATGAGTTTGAGGCCACCCTGAAACTATGTAGTGAATTCCAGGTCAGCCTGGGCTGGAGTGAGACTCTTACCTTGAAAAACCAAAATAAATAAATAAATAAATAAATAAAATTTTAAATTAAAAAAAAAGAATAGGGGCTGGAGAGATGGCTTAGTGGTTAAGGCTCTTGCCTGTGAAGCCTAAGGACCCAGGTTCAATTCCTAATTTTTCTCTCAGAGAAGCTGACCAGAAACCAGCAGACCTGGGTTCCAGAAATGGCTGCCCTGAAAGACAACTGTGAGTATCCTTTTTTCCCACTCTGAAATGATCTTTCTCACTTTGCTTGGAGATTACAAGAATACCCAGAGGTGTCATTTTGATTTTCAGAAAGGAATTCAACACCATCACACATGGCAAAGAAGCAAAGGTGAAGTTTATTTGTGCCTTGCAAGCCAGCCACTATCAGCAAGAGAGCTCCTTCCAACTTTCCTTCTCCACTGCCTTCTCTGTGATGAACCTGTGGAAGCGGCAGATGCGGGTGTGTGGACCTGGGTGGAAGCCAGGAGGAGCGAGGCTTAGCGATAGGTTTGGTGCACCGTCCTCTTCTCACTTGTCTGACTAACGGAGTCCGTGTCCAGAGGAAGAGAATGGCAGCTGTTGAGGCTTTTTCTGAATAAAGAGGGGATAGAGAGAAGAATATGTTTCCTAAAGGGGAGGAAAATACATGAGTTAGCTTTTAGCATTCAGAATATTGAAGTATGACTGGAGATGGAGCTTAGTTGGTAGGGTGCTGGATTAGCAAGTGTAAAGCCCTGGGCTTAATTCCCAGTACCAGGCTGAGAGATGGCTTAGCAGTTAAGGCGCGCTTGCCTGTGAAACCTAAGGACCCATGTTTGACTCTCCAGATCCCACGTTAGCCAGATGCACAAAGGTGAGGCAAGCGTAAAGTCGCACATGCCCACTAGGTGGCACAAGCGTCTGGAGTTCGATTACACTGGCTGAGGCCCTGGCATGCCAATTCTCTCTGTCTCTGTCTCAGTCTCTGTCTCTGTCTCTCTAAAATAAAAGTAAAATAAAAATCTCCAGCACCACATAAACTGGATATGGTAGGATTATGCCTGTGATCCCAGTACATATGAAGTGGAGGCAGGAAAATCACAAGTTCAAATTCATTCTATGCTACATAAGGGAGTTGGAGGCCAGCCTGAGTTCCTATCTCCAGACAAAAACAACCAAACAAACAAAAAAAAAACAACAAAACAAACAAACAAAAAAAAACTAAATCAAAACAAAAACCAGGGGCAAGAGAGATGGCTCAGCAGTTAAACTATTTCCCTGCAAAGCCTAATGACCCGTTTGATTCCCCAGTAACCACGTGAAGCCAGATGTGCAAAGTGGCACATGTGTCTGGAGGTTCTTTGCAATGGCTGGAAAACCTGGCACACCCATTCTCTCTCTCTGTCTCCTTGAACATTAATAAAATAATATTTTAAAAAGCTTTAAAAATACAAAGATGGCCGGGCGTGGTGGCGCACGCCTTTAATTCCAGCACTCCAGAGGCAGAGGTAGGAGGATCGCCATGAGTTCAAGGCCACCCTGAGACTCCATAGTGAATTCCAGGTCAGCCTGGGCTAGAGTGGGACCCTACCTTGAAAAACCAAAAAACCTAAATAAATAAATAAATAAATAAATAAAGATGTAAGCCAGGCATGGTGGCACATACCTTTAATCCCAGCATTTGGGAGGCAGAGGTAGGAGGATCACTATGAGTTCAAGGCCACCCTGAGGCTACATAATGAATTCTAGGTCAGGCTGGACTAGAGATGCTACCTTGAAAATTATAAAAAAAAATTACAAAACAAAGATGTTTGAGCTGGGCATGGTGGTGTACGCCTTTAATCCAGCACTTGAGAGGCAGAGGTAGAAGTTTCACTGTGAGTTCAAGGCCATTCTTAGTCTACATAGTGAGTTCCAGGTCAGCCTGGGCTAGAGTAAGACCCTACCTCAAAAACAAAACAAAACATAAAAGTGCATGGCTTAGTGGTGAACTTGCCTGCAAAGCCAAAGGAACCCAAGTTTGGTTCCCCAGGACCCATGTAAGCCAGATACTCGAGGTGGCACATGCATCTGGAGTTCATTTGCAGTGGCTGGAGGTCCTAGTGTGCCCATTCTCTCTCTATCTGCCTCTCTCTTAAATAAATAAATAAATAAAGTGTTAAAAAAAAAACCAAAAAGGGCTGGAGAGATGGTTTAGTAGTTAAGGCACGTGCCTGCAAAGCCAAAGGACCCAGGTTCAATTCCCCAGTACCTACATGAAGCCAGATGTACAATGTGGCGCATGCATCTGGAGTTCATTTACAGTGGCCAGAGGCCCTGTTGCAACCATTTTGTCTCACTCTTTTTCTTTCTTTCTCTTTGTCTCTCTCTCTGCTTGCAAATAAATTTTAAAAAATCTTTAAAAAAATAAACAAAAAAGAACCCCAAAAGTAATAAACAATACAAGAGTATAGAACGATTAATACTACCATGGCTACTTCATTTTCTTTGTAGCCTAGATTAGGTAGTAGCTACTTAGCCCAGGCTGGCCTTGAAATCATGGCACTCCTCCTACTTTTTCATTGCATAGCACTACACTCAACTCTCTATTCTTTGAGAAAGAGAGATAGAAAATGGGTGCTCCAGGGCCTCCAGCCACTGCAAACGAACTCCAGATGCATGCACCACCTTGTGCGTCTGGCTTCACTTGGGTACTGTGGAATCAAACCTGAGTCCTTAGGCTTTGCTGGCAAGTGCCTTAACTGCTGAGCCATCTCTGCAGTCCTTTACTCTCTTTTCATTGCTGCTTTTTGTACATATCTCAAAATGTGTTCTGTAATAGCTTCCCTTCCAAAGTTTAGTGGCCAGGCTGACCTGGAATTCACCATGTAGTCTGAGGGTGGCCTCTAACTCACAGCGATCCTCCTACCCTCTGCCTCCCAGGTGCTAGGATTAAAGACATGTGCCACCATGCCTGGCTCCCTTTTCAAAGGTTTTCTTTTTTTTTTTTGAGATAGGGTCTCACTCTAGCTCAGGCTGACCTGGAATTCATTATGTAATCTCAGGGTGGCCTTGAACTCACAGTGATCCTCCTACCTCTGCCTCCGGAGTGCTGGGATTAAAGGCGTGTGCCACCACACCCAGCTCTCAAAGTTTTTTTTTTTTTTTACTTTGCATAGTATCCAATGCTATGAATGCACTAAAACTACTTGACTTGGGTCATCTCCAGTCCTTTGCTACTGCAAACAAGTAACCTTGTATGCATATCATTTGGTTTGTGTACAAGGGCAACTGTCGACTAAATTCCTAGAACTGGAATTGCTGGGAAGAGATAAACAACTTTAAGGAAATGACAGAATGAGAAAAGGGCGAATTCATTTAAATTTGACAGAAAAATTCTAGCCCTTCTGCATTCATGGCCAGGAGATAGAGGGCTCATGAGGAAAGTCATGAAGTCAGACCTTGAGGCGTGGGCCTGAACTGGTGCTTTATGGTTTGCACAAGGGTACTGGAGAGCAAGATCTATCCTTATGTAGTTTCCTAAGTGAATTCACTCAGCCACTGTTGCGCACTCGAGCGGGCCCTGGTCTGAAAGACTCCAGGGACAGTTTGTCACTGTCGCACTGATGGCACCCTTCACCCTCAGCAATAAAGGCTGCTGCTCCCAGCTTCGGCTGGAACATGGAGCTGGTAGCGTCAAGCTAGTCTTCAATGCTCTCCGTTACCATTCGAATTTTATTTATTTATTATTATTATTATTCTTTTGGTTTTTCAAGGTAGGGTCTCACTCTAGCTCAGGCTGACCTGGAATTCACTATGTATTCTCAGGGTGGCCTCGAACTCACGACGACCCTCTACCTCTGCCTCTCCAGCAGGCATCAAAGTGGCTCCTACTGCTACCCCAACCCAACCAAGCACTCCATTTTATTAAAAAATATTTATTTATTTGAGAGAGGTGGGGAGGGAAGAAGAGAGAGAGAAAGAGGCAGAGAGAGAATGGGTGCATCAGTGCCTCTTGGTCTGCTTGGGCTTGACTGAGAACCTACCTCAAAAAAACAAACAAACAAACAAACAACAAACAAACTGGGAGTTAGGCTGGGAAGATTGCTCAGTGGTTAAAGACACTTGCTTACTTACAAAGCCTGATGGCCGGGGTTTGATCCCCCAGTACCCATGTAAAGCCATACATACAAAACGGCACATGCATCTGGAGTTTGTTTACAGTAACAAGAGGTCTGGTGCACACATTTCCCCCACCCCTGCAGTTAACTTTTTCAAAAAATATTTAAAAAATACCAGGGAGTTGTTGGCCAGGGAGGTCCCTGATGCCCCTAAAACATTATAGGCCATTGCAGAAAGCCCTTGTTTTCCCACCAGGAATAGATGGTAAGACCCTATTGCTGAAGACTCCACATACTTGGGCTGCAAGGCCACTGAGAAATCTTGCTGGAACTGAGCTGATAACCTCCTCCATGTAGACCAGCCGACAGAAAGCTGGAAGAAGCCATTCTGCATGCAGCTCAATGGGAGAGAGAGAAATCACCAGTGAAGACACTCCACAGTGGACACTACAAGCCTTATATTTGGCCAGCCAGGCCAAATGAGCCAACGGGTGCAATAGTGGCATGTCTGTCATGGTGGAAACCAACTGCCCTCTAATTGGACTGGAGGCCCTCTCCATGGGCCTGACACTGAAAACTTAAAACAGGGGTAGTCATGAGCCCTAGGGGTGTAATGTCTGCTGCTGTCTGGCTAAATGTATACACTATGCTTATCAAACTGCCCAGTAAGCACTTCTGTTAATGTTCATACCCTTATATTAATGCTACTCTCACTTTAGATAGAGAATCTTCTCTTTGTAGATGGCAGTGACCTTGGGATGACTCAGAAGGCATCATGGTGCTGGAAAGAAGTGACAGGAGTGCTCAGCACTGCAATGTCTCTATCACACCTTCCAAGGCTCAGGGTCCATTGTGGAAGAGGTGGCAGAAAGAATGCAAGAGCCAAAGGAAGGGTAGGACTCCTTACAACGTGCTCCCTCCAGACACAAAATGGCCTGGATATCCATGACCTCACAGTGCCTGACACTACCTACATAAGACCATCATAATAGGAGGAAAAGATAATGACATCAAAATAAAAGAGAGACTGATTGAGATGGGGAGGGGATATGATGTAGAATGGTGTTTCAAAGGGGAAAGTGGGGGGAGGGTGGGCATTACCATGGAATATTATTTATAATCATGGAAGTTGTTAATAAAAAATAACTAAAAATATATTTAAAAGATAAAATGGAGC
Source organism: Dipus sagitta (assembly GCA_036346955.1). Classification (NCBI taxonomy): domain Eukaryota; kingdom Metazoa; phylum Chordata; class Mammalia; order Rodentia; family Dipodidae; genus Dipus; species Dipus sagitta. Next base: position 3,935,503 of record CM070778.1, on the reverse strand, counting down.
TGGGCATGATGGTGCACGCCTTTAATCCCAGCCCTCGGGAGGCAGAGGTAGGAAGATTGCCATGAGTTCAAGACTACCCTGAGACTACATAGTGAATTCCAGGTCAGGTCAGCCTGGGCTAGAGCCAGACCCAAGACCCTACCTCGGAAAACCAAAACAAACCAAAACAAACAACTAAACAAAACCCATTATGTAGGGGTTGGGAATTGAGGATTATTTGAGTGGTCTGTCTTTGACTTCCTAGCACACATAAGGTCCTGGGTTCAATTCCCTGTAACAACCCCCTAAATCAAAACAGCCCTCCAAATATGACATGGTTCTTACTCATAAAGTATAAATTATATTCATTTCTTGAAAATTGAAGGGAATGGACATGCCAGGGATACATGCTGCTGCAAACTAACTGCAGATGCATGTGCCATTTTGTGTTTCTGGCTTTATATGGGTATTGAGGAATTGAGCCTGGGCTGGCCAGAATCGCAAACAAGTGCCTTTAACTGCTGAACCATCTCTCCAGCACCAAAGTTATTTCGTTTATTTATTTATTATTTATTCTTTCAAGGCAGGTTTTCCCTTTAACCCAGGCTGATCTGGAACTCAAGGTAATCCTCTTACCTCAGCCTCCTGAGTGCTGGGACTAAAGGTATGCAATACCATGCATGGCACTTTTTAAAAAATAATTAATTAATTAATTTGAGAGAGACAGGGAGGGAGAGAGAGAATGAGATAGATGATATCTAGATAGATAGATAGAACGGGCTGGGATTAAAGGGTGTGCCACCACATCCGGCTTTGGATTCTTTAAAAAAAATGTTTTTTTAAGACAGGTATGGTAGCGTAGCACATGCCTTTAATCCCAGCACTTGGGAGGCAGAGGTAGGAGGGATCAATGTGAGTTCGAGGGCAACCTAAGACTACATAGTTAGTGAGACCCTACCTTGGAAAAAAAAAGTTACAAGATGGCTCAACCCCCCCCCTCCCAAAAAAAATAAACACTCAACCAAAAGCCGGACGTGGTGTGATCACTGTGAGTTCAAGGCCAGACTGAGACCACATAGTTCCAGGACAGCCTGGGCTAGAGTGAGACCCTACCTCAATCCCTGCCCCCCCCCGCAATGATTTATTTATTTATTTTAAAGATTTTATTTTTATTTATTTATTACAGTCAGAGAGAGAGAGTGTGTGTGAGAATGGGCGCGCCAGGGCTTCTAGCCACTGCAAACGAACTCCAGATGCATGTGCCACTATGTGCATCTGGCTTACGTGGAAACTGGAGAATCGAACCTGGATCCTTAGGCTTCGCAGGCATGTGCCTTAACTGCTAAGCCATCTCTCCAGCCCTGATTTAATTATTTACAAGCAGAAAGAGATAGAAAGGAGAGACAGACAGAGAGAATGGGCCAGGACCTCCAGCTGCTGCAAACAAACTCCAGATGCATGTGCCACTTTGTGCATCTGGCTTTATATGGGTACTGGGGAGTTGAACCCAGGTCATTAGGTTTTGCAGGCAAGAGCCTTAACCACTGAGACATCTCTCTAGCCCTTGTTTTGAATTTTCTGACACTTTCAGTTGAACCCCAATGCTCACAACAACATAAACTTAGGAAACAATGACAGACTCGAATTTTGTTCAGTTTTGTATTATTGGCATCACTCTGGGAGATGAAGAAAAGCTACCTCAGTGACAACCCTCAGCCTCACAGAGTAGCAGTCACGGCCCACCCTCAACAGTGCCTCACCTGCGGCTCTGATACCTGAGATTCATCTTTCTTCTACTTCAAAGGCGGTGGTGAGGTACTCCCTTGGGACAATTCCAACCAGGCTGTTCAGTTCTCCTACCCACCAGCCATACCTGTTATATTCCTGTAAAATGCAAAGAGGGTGGCTGTGGTTAGAATTTGGTCATACTTCTATAAATCTCTTACAATGATGGCAACAGAAATCTGCTGCTGGTTTCTTTGTTTACCATGAGCAGGAATTGTTAATATTCTCCACAGGATTTCTATTTTTAATTTTTTTTTTTTTTCCGAGGTAGGGTCTCGCTCTAGGCCCAGGCTGACCTGGAATTCACTATGTAGCTCCAGATGCATGTGCCACCTCGTGCATCTGGCTTATGTGTGTGGGTACTGGGGAATCAAGCCTCGAACTGGGGTTCTTAGGTTTCATGGGCAATAGCTTAACCACTAAGCCATCTCTCTAGCCCACAAAACTTGAAACTCTTTATCTGTGATCTCTTTCCTTCCCTTCTCTCCTTCTTCCTTTCCTTCCCTTGTTTACTTCTATGAAGTCTGACTTCTACCTCTCATATGAAAAGCCCTTTCAGACCTGAAATGTGTTCAGCTTTCTTTCATCTTTGAAAACAACAACTAAGCAATTTCTACTGCATGCCTACTTTCCATATCCACTAGTGTAGGCTGACTCCTCTTCATAGATGTTGGAAGAATTTATTCTACTTGCTGCCCAACCTCTTCCTTTCTAGTCACTCTTCAGCCCATTCTGATCCAACTTCTGCTTCCACCTCTCCACTTTTTTTAAAGTTTTTTTTTTTTTTTTTTGAGGTAGGGTCTCACTCTGGCCCAGGGCTGGCCTGGAATTCACTATGTAGTCTCAGGGTGGCCTTGAACTCATGGTGATCTTCCTACCTCTGCCTCCCGAGTGCTGGGATTAAAGGCGTGCGCCACCAAGCCCGGCCCATCTCTCCACTTTTTAAGTCAGAAAATATGTATACATATGTGTGTATATGTGTTTGTGAGTGTGAGTGCATGTGTGTATGTCATGGTGCATGTGTGGAGGTCAGAGGACAACCTTCATGTCTGTCCTCACTGTTCTACCTCATTTGAGGTAGGGTTTTTCTGGATTTCACTTTGCTGTTCTTTTTTTTTTTTTTTTTCTTTTATTTTTCAAGGTAGGGTCTCACTCTAGCTCAGGCTGACCTGGACTTCACTATGTAGTCTCAGGGTGGCCTCGAACTCACAGTGATCCTCCTACCTCTGTCTCCCAAGAGCTGGGATTAAAGGTGGGCACCACACCCGGCTGGTTTTAGTTTTTTGAGACAAGATCTCATATAGCTCAGGCGGGCCTTGATCTCTTTTTTTTAAATTATTTTTTCTATTTTTTAAAATTTTTTGTTTTGTTTTTTGTTTTTATTTATTTATTTGAGAGCGACAGACAGAGAGAGAAAGAGGTAGGGAGAGAGAGAGAGAGAGAGAGAGAGAGAGAGAGAGAGAATGGGCGCACCAGGGCCTCCAGCCACTGCAGATGAACTCCAGACGCATGCGCCCCCTTGTGCATCTCGCTAACGTGGGTCCTGGGGAATCGAGCCTCGAACCAGGGTCCTCAGGCTTCACAGGCAAGCGCTTAACCACTAAGCCATCTCTCCAGCCCCTTGATCTCTTGATCTCCTATCTCCACTTCCTGAGTTCTGGGATTGCAGGTGTGTATCACTATGCCCAGCTTAGATAGGACGGTAGGAAGGGTTTTTAAAATTTATTTATTTTTTATTTTTTTGAGGTAGGGTCTCACTCTAGGTCAGGCTGACCTGAAATTCACTCTGTAGTCTCAGAGTGAATTCAAAATCACGGCAATCCCTTTACCTCTGCCTCCAGAGTGCTTATGCATGTCACCACACCCGGCTTTTTAAATTTTTTTGGTTTTTTTGAGGTAGGGTCTCACTCTAGCCCAGGCTGACCTGGAATTCACTATGTAGTCTCAGGGTGGCCTCGAACTCACAGCGATCCTCCTACCTCTGCCTCCCGAGTGCTGGGATTAAAGGCGTGCGCCACCACGCCCGGCTTTAAAAATATATTTTATTTATTTATTTGAGAGAGAGAGAGAGAGAGAGAGAGAATAGGCACACCAGGGCCTCCAGCCACTGCAAACGAACTCCAGTCGTATTCTGGGGAGTCAAACTGGGGTTCTTTGGCTTTGCAGGCAAACACCTCAACTGCTAAGTCATCTCTCCTTAAATATATATATTTTAATACATATTATTTATTTGAGAGAGCGAGTGAGGCCTCTGGCAGCCTTCTGACCAAAGTTAGCTTGCTTAAGTTAGGCATGTGTGAAGTGTGGTGTGCAGGGCTCCTGTAAGTCACTGGCTCCGGGACACCAGTCAAGACTCCTGACTTCAACTCCTCTTTAGCTGCGATGCCAGGGGGAGGAACTTAAGCCCTGAGAAGGTGCAAAACAGGAAGCAGATGAGGCTCAGCAGGGTAACTGCCAAGGCCAGACTCCCAGGCAGTTTGTTCTTGCTTAAGGGGAACGCTGACCTGCTGACTGCAGATGTAGTGGCCTCACCACAGTGGTGAGGTTGGAAATGAGGGAAATCGACTCTCTGCCCTTCAAAACAAAAAGAACAGCAGAAGTGTGAGGAGGATGGCACGGTCTCGCAGACCATATGTATCTTGCTGTGAGAGCCTGGGAGCTTAATCAAAGCACCTACAGGTCCTGGGATCTGACTGTCTTTTCCAGATTTCATCCCCTGGCTGGATACCCCAAAAAGGGCTGCAGGGCGGAGATGTTGAAAGCATGAATGGAATGTTTCTAGCCTCCTCTGCCACCGCCACCGCCCCCCATGCGCTGCTCCAGCCCAGTCTGAACACCACGAGGTATTTTAAAATAATTTCTACTTTGATGAATTGCTGGGGAGTCCACAATTGCTCATAATCAAAGGGAGAAAAATGCAAATGAGATCCGGCCGAGAACTATCACCACCAAACGTTTATTTCACTGCACAGTGCCAAAAAGAATTAAAACAACATTAAACTCACAGCAATCATGTTTAAGCCCTCGTTTCCAAGTGCCAAATTGCACCACTCTGGATCATACAGATGTTCGTTAATTATGCTAATTTTTATTAAACTATTAAAATGGAGAGAGCACTGGCTCAGCCAGGCAGACCCCAGCTCTGAATGAACTCTGCTCTTGTCTAGGGGTGCTAATTTACTGTGTTTTCATTAAGTTGCTGATTCTTGGATTTTAGTCTCAGGATGGCTGAGAGAACTGAATTTCTGGGATCAACGTTTTCCATGAAGTCTGACTTCTCTTTACCCAGATGTTTGGGGAGATTGGAAAGACCCCTGAGAGGCTCCCAGGAGACCTACAATCCTCAGGGTGGGAGTGTTTCTACCTTCCAAGTGGGGGCACGCACCTACACGTGACAACATTGGGGCCTCAGCATTACATAATGCTCCCCCCTCCGTAACTCTATGTATGGTACGCGTCAGATTTCAATGGTCAGGAATTGTTACCTGAGATGCTTTTCGATAAAAATATAAAAACAGGAGGCTGAGGTAGGAAGGTCACTGAGAGTTCGAGGCTAGCCTGGAGCTACAGAGTGAGTTCCAGGTTAGCCTGGGCTAGAGTGAGACCCTGTCTCGAAAACGCCGCACGTCTTGTTTCTTGTCAATCAAGCGTTTAGAAGCCTTTTTATCTAATCCAAAAGAAGTACAGCGATGTTGCTTGTTTTCATCTTAAATACTTCAAGGTTTGAATAAACGTCTGTTTTCTCTCAACTCCAGCCTTGCCAAATCACCCACTAACAAAGAAGTTTTGAAAATGAAAGTTTGCTGCTTTGGGTTGGATTCCGTTATCAGGATGGGGAAGCTATTGGCCTGGATGGGCAGAGCGTTGAGTGAACCTGAAATAGACACAGTGCTCACCATCAGCAATAATCAAAAGTGTTTATGGGAGATTGCACACTGCCGTAAAGGATTTATGCTGCTAATCTCCATCAACAAGGAAAAAAAAAAACAAAACCCTACCAAACCTGCCATAAAAAGAATAGCAAATTCTATAAACAAAAAGCAGTATGGCCACCAACACCGGGCATGAAGCACAGCTTGACTCTGCCTCCAGTGGCTTCCTATTGCTGTTTATGGTTTCAAGACTATCACGGACCTCCTTGGTGCTCCTCCTGTCACAGGGCCCTGAGTCCCTGTGTGGTGCTGTAAATACCCTGTCAGTAGGTGTCACAGGATATCAGGGGGGAAAACCAGCAGGGCGCCTATCATAAGCCTTAAAAGAGATTAAATACCCCGACTCCATGATTGCTACATTTTAATTTCTCTCCTCCCTGCTGGTTCCTATTTGTATAAGCTCTTCCATGGCTCCCCTGGAATAGCACAGACATGACCTAGAATGACCATCCTGTCTTGGGATGAGAATTCAATTTCTGGGCTCAGTGAATCCCAGGCTGTTCCAGCAAAAGGAACTCACCATCCTCTGGGGTACGGAGTCTTAAACTGAAGTCTGTGAACCCCCAGCTTGTCTATGGATGGATGCAAAGGACTCTTTGAACTTCCTAAAATTGGAGTGAAATTCCATGTATATGTATCTGTGGGTCTCATTCACGGGGCAAGGCCCAGACTTCTTGTTAGATTGTCAAAGGGATTATGAACCAAGTCCCATAGTTTATGAACCAGCACTCTAGAAGATCTGGCTCTATACTTTGGCCTAGTATAATCATTCCTCCCTTTATTAAAAAAAAATAGAGCTGGAGAGATGGTTTAGCAGCTAAGGCTCTTGACTGTGAAGTCTAAGGACCCAGGTTTGATTACCCAGTACCCACGTAAACCAGATATACAAGGTGGGGCATGCGTTTGGAGTTCCTTTGCAGTGGCTAGAGGCCCTGGTGCGCCAATTCTCTTCTCTCTCCCTGACCCCCTTTGTTCTCTCTCTCAAATAAAATAAAAGAAATTAGAAAAAAAAAAAAAAAAAAAACACCAAGAAAGAAAGAAAGAAAGGAAGGAAGGAAGAAAGAAAGAGAATCAGGATTTCTTGTTCCTCCCTGGCTGGGTTTTCTTGGCTTGAGTCCTCCAGCTGCAAAGTCTGTTTCTTCTTCAAAGGTTGACTGACTTTGCTTATCCTTTCAAAGGCTCTTTAGCTGTGACTTAAAAGTTGTGGTACCTTCTCATAGCTTTCATTCACAGATATATATATATATATATTTTTTTTTTCTATTTTTTCAAGATAGAGTCTCACTCTAGCCCAGGCTGACCTGGAATTCACTATGTAGTCTCAGGGTGGCCTTAAACTCACAGAGATCCTCCTACCTCTGCCTCCTGAGTGCTGGGATTAAAGGCGTGCGCCACCACGCCCGGAAAAATATTTTGTTTTTGAGGTAGGGTCTCACTCTAGCCCAGGCTGACCTGGAATTTATTATGTAGTCTCAGGGTAGCCTCGAACTCACGGTGATCCTCCTACCTCTGCCTCCCAAGTGCTGGGATTAAAGGCATGCGTCACCATGCCCGGCTCCAGTAAAATATTTTTAATTATTTATTTGCAAGTGAGATAGACACAGAGAAATAGAAAGAGAGAGAGAGAGAGAGGGAGGGAGAGAGAGAGAGGGAGAGAGAGAGAGAATGGGCTTACCAGTGCCTCTAGCTGCTGAAAACAAACTCCATATGCATGTTCCACTTTGTGCATCTGGCTTTATGTGGGTACTGGGGAATTGAACCTGGATTGTTAAGTTTTGCAGGCAAGTGCCTTAACCAGCCATCTCTCCAGCCCTTGTTCATACTTTTATTTATTTCTTTGCAAGGAGCAAGAGAAAGAGAGAGAGTGTGCATGTGGAACAGCAAATGAACTCCAAATGCATGGGCCACTTTGTGCACCTGCCTTTATGTGGTTCCTAGGGAATCAAACCTGGGTCCTTTGGCTTTGCAGGCAAGCGTCTTAACTGCTAAACATCTCTCTAGCCCCCTCATAGCTTTTTAAAATATATATATATATATATTATTTATATGTATTTATATATTATAATATTATATATATTATAACATAATATATAATATTATATATATATTATTTTATATATGAGAGAGAGAGAAAGAGGCAGAGAGAGACAGAGAGAGGGAGAATGGGTGTGCCAGGGCCTCCAGCCATTGTAATCGAACTCCAGATGCATGTGCCGCCTTGTGCGTCTGGCTTACGTGGCTCTTGGGGAGTTGAACCAGGGTCCTTAGGCTTCGCAGGCAAGCACCTTAACCGCTAAGCCATCTCTTCAGCACCCCCGCCCCCATAGCTTTTGCTCAAATTCACATATGGCATTTGCAGTAAGCCGCCTGACATGCTCAGTTCCCTTGAGAATATTCCTCACAGAAACATTGTCTTTTTACATTGACTTGGGCTCCAAGCCTCTGTGGAACAAGATTCTCAGAAAATGTAGCATACTTTTGTTCTCCTAACCATCAAAGTTCACTCTATCAGTATTGTAAATAAGAGAATTCCTCTTTGAGAGAACAATCAATCAGCCCTAATATGAAAGATCAATAAATGCTTGATATATGTATGGGAAAAGCCAGTCAATCACAGGAGTATTGGTTTATGATTTCTCCCATTAGAGCTTGTGTACCATACATTATCATTAGTAAAGATGTGAAATTTGAAGTCTTAAGCAGAGGAGATTGTAATATTCCAGGATCAGCTCAGAAACATCATATAGGTACACTGGATTGGCCTACAAAAACCTCTGCTCCTAAAATCTAGCTTTGGAAATTGTAATGCTTTCTTATGATATCACAGATTCTTTAAAAATTAAGGAGTCCAACTCAGCATACGTCCAAGTGCTGGAAAAAGAAGGATGGTCGAGACAGGAATCATTTATCCATTATTCAGCACAAACAGTTTTATGAAGAAATGTTTCCTCAAGGAGAAATTTCAGAAGGGGCTGGTCGGGTGGTCAGTGGTTTCACGGCATTGGGAAGGACTAGAGTTCAGCACTTGGCAAAAACCTTGGGCAGCTTGGTGGCTTCTCCAGGCTATGCTATACCCTGTTTAAGGTTCTTGGCAAGTATTTTCTCTTTTTCTATTATTCAGAATTTTGGTCTATATATCATAATAAAAATGAATCATTAAATTTGCCTCAATTGAGCCAGTTTTATTTATTGTTACATTTCAGGGAACTTGCTATCCTGAAGATGGATGGGCCTAGATACTGGGGAAGCTATGTGAGTGTAAGTAAGCAAGGGAACACAGGAAGGTTCCCGTGGCCAGCCAAAGCAGTTACAGGCTTGCGGTGACAAATCTACAAAGCCCACACCAGCTAAGAATGGAACATTCTGGCCGGGCATGGTGGCGCACGCCTTTTGTCCCAGCACCTGGGAGGCAGAGGTAGGAGGATGGAGGGGAGCTCGAGGCCAGTCTGGGGCTACAGAGTGAGTTCTAGGTCAGCCTGCACTAGAGCGAGTGCCTCGAGAAACAAAAACAAAACAAAACAACAACAAGAACAAAAGAATGGAGCATTCTGAGAAGAATGTGTGGTCAGTAAGGAGGGCATGACAGCTCGTGAGTGACGCAGATGTCCAGCCTCCAGTGTGATGCCCAGCTCCTAAGGAGGATGGGGATACATGGTGACCTAGTCAAGGCCAGAGAGTGTGCACACAATGGACACTGTTGGTGATGGAAGTGTGTGTATATGGGACAGAAAATTCCTAAGCTGAGGGGGTAAGGGAATGTGAAACAGCTGTTAAAGAAAGAGATAAGAAAATAGCAAAAGAGTCAGGTGTGAGGACGCATGTCTTTAGTCCCAGCACTCAGGAGGCAGAGGTAGGAGGATGGAGGTGAGTTTGACGTCAGCCTGGGCTAGAGTGAGACCTTACCTGGAAAAAAAAAAACCAAAACATACAAAAAGAAAGAAAGAAAGAAAGAAACAAACAAACAAACAAACAAACAAACAAACAAAAGGAAAGAAAGTGGCACACAACTTGAACTTCATCTAAAGAGAGAAAGGAGAAAGGAGAGGTAAACACCATTACAGATGCTTGGAAACAAGGTGTGGAGTACAGAATTCAGGAACAATAGAGACAGTACCATTTCCGAGCTGATAGAATTGTGAGCCCATGTGAGACGGGCATATTAATATGTATTCCATAAACTGCGCAGCTCGAAGCTCGCACCGCTCTGTTTTGCTCTGACCGCAGTACCAGCCTCAGGCACCACAACACAATTTGGAAACAATGTGACGGAAATGTTTAATCTGCTCGGCCCATCTGTGCTGCGTATTTCTCCAGATCTCCCTGAGAGAGGCGCCTTGAATCTCCACATTGCCTTTAATATACTCCTAAATCACCTCCCCACTGCACTTCAAGGGCCATTGCTACAATATCACAGGTTCATCTAAAGTGCAATGGGGAGGGGGGGGGCTGAGGGGTGGTGCAAACTGGGAGATTTTTTATTTTAAAATAATTTCCAGAGATTGTCTTTCCTGTTTCCTTAAAAAGAAAAAAAAAGAAAAAAAGAAAAGTTATTTTACTGTTGCCGTAAGGTTATTGAGGTTATTTGGTGCAAAACAGGGTAGGATAGAGTGGAATCATTCTCCTAAGAATTATTTTTATTAATCTCCATTCTCTCAATTGGACATGGGAGGGATGAGCAGTTGCTTGATTTCTCTTCTCCTTGCACCTTGCTAGGGTGAGGTGCTCATCAGGGGCTGCGGCTCTCTACGCTCATGACAGTGGGTTTGAACTTGGTAGTTCCCAGGGCCAGCCCTGACCCTAGTCTGCTCTAAACAAAGCCATGCTGTCCAGGACAAGTATACATTTAGTCCTTTGCCAGCGTACCCTCATTTTAGCTAAGATTTCCCCTCTTTTTAAGTGTGGGTGTTGGGTGTGGGACTTTTGTTACCTTTCCCCATTTGGTTTGGCCAGCTTGAGCTGTTTGGGGCTCAAATGTAGGAAGCTGGAGTGGAGCTTCAGAAAAGGAGGAGATGACAAGTCACCACGGTTCAGATCGTAGACAAATGGAAGAGAGTTGCACATCACCAAGAAAACTAGGATTCCTTTTGCCTTGTGAATTAAAGAAATGAATAATTTAATCCTCAAGATTGTTCCGGGGAGGGAAAGGCAACGTCCCAGTTGCGGAGCCCTACAGCCTTGTCGGTGTGTTACATCATCTGCACACATAGGCGTTTCCATGACAACAGCTTATAGCTTCATTTCCTGGATCCCTCTAGGGGGTGTCACAGCCAGATCCACCTGCTTTTCACCCTACCCTCGGTGGGGTCATGGTAAGGTCGCCAGAATAAATGAGCGCGGGTACTAATGATCTGTTTACTGCTGTTTATGCGCTGTGTGTGTCAGGGGCATGCACATTTAGAGAGCTCATTATGGTTGCAATTAGAATGCACCATCGCTAGATATTTAACTCCTTTTTCTTTTAAATTAGCATTTTAATAACATTCTTTGAGCAGAGAAACAAAATGACCATTTTTCACGGACAAACTTCTAGCTGTAGGTGCAACTTTAATGGCGAAGTTGTGAAGGGGAAAGAAGGGAGAAAAAAAAAAAGGGGGCCATTTTTACTACTTTCACCCTCCTCCCTACCAAAAGGATATTTTTATTTGCTTTCTAACACACTCAATTTCCTAAATTTGTTTTGAATCCAATTATTTTGGGTGGTTTAAAGTACCACACTCTTGTTGGACGGAAATTAGCAGCGATTGAAATTAACTTTTTATGTGACCTGTGAAAGGGGCTAAAATAATTACAAGTGTGCAGGAAGAAATCCTCTCTCCAAAAGACCCTTGCTGTAGAACTGGGCTGGCTGTCATCCGATGATATTATCAGAATATTTTTATCCTGCAACCACAAGGGCTTTTTTTTTTTTTTCTTTAAAAAGGTGATTGTGATTATTGTTTCTGTTACAGTTCTTTAGGATAATCTTATCAGGGGTAAGGGATGACAAAACATCACAAGCAGGATAAATAAGAGGCAGAAAGAATGAAAACCACAACATGGCGTGATTTACCATTTACAAGTGGTCAGATCTTGGAGCATCAAGAAGCAGGAGGATTTGAGCAGGAAAGACACAATGTAGAAAGTCACTTGGTCAGGCTGTTCTTAAGGCACTGCTGTTCAGAAAACAGCCAACATCTTTTCTAGGTATTTACAGATGCTCTGTTTGTGTAAAGTACAGTGAAAAATAACAATTTGAATGTTTCGATTATCTTTCCCAGTCCCTTCCATTTTCATTATTTATTTCCTATAAATCGGGATCTGGCTGAACATAATTCTGCAGACAAGGAGGTGGATGGGACAGCCAATGTGAACGAGGAGATGGATGGCCGGTGCGTGTAAGATAGATGCTATGCGTTTATGAAAAGGAGCAGTGTGTCTGCATGCGAACATCCACAAAGTAGAGCAAGTGAGCATGTAAACTAGAATGGGTATTTATAGCTAGGGAAGAGGTGCAAGGCTGTGGGAAGAGGCACCGAGAGCCTACCCTCCCGGAATCCACGTCCAAGTTCTGCCTAAGACGTCCCAGGCTTGCTATGGCTTCTGTGAGCCTTACAAGTCTTTCCATGACAACAGACGGGATTTCACAGCCAGAAGACTTGGGAGGTCAATAGTTGAAAAGCAAGAGTTAGAAAGAGAGATCTTTATCCACAACAAAACAATCCCACTAACCCCACCCCGCACCGAGAGAAGAAAAAAAAAATTTTTTTTAAGACGTAGTAGAAAAAGAAAAGAAGCCTTCCTAAAAATGCAAGTTGAAAATGTTTATGTTTTTGTATCAGCCTACTTGCACCTTAGAATCTGCCATTTCATAAATAAAATACTGATGGCACAGGCTATAATTTGGTGATAGCTACCCCAGGACATATCTAGATGCACTTCTGTTATTTTAATTAAATACTGCATTATGGCTTGTGACAACTACATAGCTATAGCGTAAATGAATTCAGAATTAAAGTGTTACTTAGGCAGCCAGTCATTTTTGTTTCGTTCCTCAGTTTTACAAAGCAAAGAGCTATAAAATCAAGATGTTTGTTCATTTACAGATGGAGTAGGGTTGTTGTCGCTGTTTTTTTCCTCCTTAATCCTCACGCACAAAAGGAAGACAAAGCTCAGAATCTGGCTCCCAATACTCCAAGCTTGTGATGCACATCACAAAGAGAAGCACATCCTCTTGACTATAATGTGAGATGTTGAATATTAATTGCTGGTGTTATGCTTATCTTTCCAGCCGGGTTCTGTCTTTTCACAATTATCCTGACGGGCTGCAGTCTTGCACTGCCAGGATATTTATTTTTTCCTTCTTCTTTGTTCAACAGTTACTAGTCTATTTTATTTTATTAAAAAAAAAAAAAAAGAATTGTGAAGTTCACAATGCTCCAATAGAAGGAAGTTTTCAGTCTCTGGAGCTCTTCCCAAACACAGAAGATTAGAAGATTAGTAGGAACAGAGAAACTGTTGGGTCTCTTTCTAAATAGATGATACACATTCCTTCATTTAAAAGAAAAAAAAAATCTATTTAACTATATTAATGTTTCCTTAGTAAAACTGAAGAGACATTTTGATATAATCAACTGGTCAGTCCGAATGTCACTTCTCTAGCAAATCATGAGAAAAGTTCAGAATTTTCTCATTTATCAGGTGTAGATTCTCACTCGAAATCAATGGTATTGAGCAAACGGATTTTTGTTCAAATCTGGGGGCTTAGTTGTATTTTTAATGTGTCATGTCAAGATGAAAAATTTTAAATAGTGAGTTTTCTCAAGCCATTGTCTAGGATTTCTAGTCTAAGAATCAATTTGATCTTTTTATTGGCATTAAATATCATGTCTATGAATGTCTGCAAATCCCAGCTTTCTGTGTTCTAATCAATTGTCCCAAGTCCCCCCCTCCCAGCACAATGAATCCTATAACTTGAACAGAAATTACTGCTCTGTATGTTCGCAAGGATGTTATAATTTGCTTGAATATTTTGTGAGTTAGGTGGGAGCGCTGAATCCATATAACTTCAAGAAACCTGGCAGGAGAGGTTCAGGGAGGTTGAGTTCCTTTTGAGAAAATAATTACGAAGAAACAAAGCCTTTGCGACTCCTTTTAAATAGGGCATATCACTGAAATGTCACCCAGCCTCTTTGGCAGATCAGTGAGGAGTTTATTACTAAATCTCTGTCTAATAAACGTGCAGTTGACTCTGGAGGAGCTGCTTGTTATAATACTGGCGGTGGGAAATGGAGGGAACGTCACAGTTAAAGACACAAATTTTCCCTGTAATATATTCGAATGGAAACCTCTGAATCCAATACTACATGGGCATATCTAATAAATTCACAATATTTCAGTCTCAACAGCCTTCACCGGTTAGTTTTAAAGATTTATGTGGTAAAAAATTACTCAGTGATGAATATGGTTTATTCTGTGCGGTATTGGAGGTATAAGGAATTAAACTACCGTCTTTAACAGTGAATTTATTATTACCTCTGTCAAAAGACGAAGCCTTTAACAGCATTTGTTATAAATTCACTGCAAAATAAATGGCTAGAATTTTTTTACACTGGAGTTCGTAAAGCATCGGGTGATTCTGAGCATTAACCTAACCCTGCCGTGGCTTATGTGGTTCTAGGTAAACATTTCTGTCTGGGCCTCATGGTTAATTATTTGGTGTGGGACTTTCCACCTGACCCCTTTCTCTCTCTCTCTCTCTCTCTCTCTCTCTGTGTGTGTGTGTTGGAAGTGAAGGAGTCCTGTCTAGGACAACTGTTTAGGAATAAGATTAAAGAAAATGCCAATTGTATTCTCTTTTTAAAAATGGGCTTTATAATAAATGGCTAGGATTCACGGGATAGGGTTGTTGTGCAGTTGGGCCTGTTGTTAGCCAGCTTACATGCATGCATATGCACACACATAAACACCCTCTCCCTTTTGTCCTCTCTTGGAATGGGTGTCCCCTCATTTATAAAAATTACCTGGAAGGAATGAGGCTGCCAGGGTTTGTTCTAGACGATTGGTTCCTGTCTGGGGGAAAGGAATGGCCTCTACTGAATTTGACCGGTGTATGACCGTTGCCTTCCAGCTGACCCCAAATCCTATTCCCATCCTCCTAACTCTATAGACTCCCATAGGGGTTATTAATGAGAGAAAACACCATCATCATCATCATCATCTTCGTCATCACAGCACAGTGTTGACCTGCTTGTTAACATGAAATAGGGTGGTGGGGAACAGCTTTTGCGTTTCTCCTCTACCTTCATAAATAAGAAAAGATATTTTCCAATGGTCTACCCCTGCCCACCCCTTTCACTTAGGTCAGAGGTGAATAATAGCTCTTTGACAGGCATTGATCAGCTTCATGCCACTGTTTGGACAGTCTGTGCCCCAGGCCTATATTCTCCCCACTTACCACCCCCAAATTACCTCCCAAATAACCCCTGCCCATCCCCCACTCAGTCAAAGGGTATGATGCTTGAGGAGGTCCTAAATGGACACTAGATGTCACCAAACACCTCCTTTCCCTCAGAGCCCTGAATTTTTTTTTTTTTTTCAAATCTTTCATTTAAAGCAATTGAAGGAATTAACTTAGCGGTTTTTATGATGGTTGTTTATGATGAACATCCAACTGAGCGCACTTAAAAGAGGGAGTATTTTGGCATTCAGCTTTTTACTACATAAAAACCTTTTGGAGAGGAAGGGGTCAAGGGAGGAGAAAGGTCTATTTTCTTAAGTAGTCCTTTGAGAGAAAAAGTAGAGAAAACTGGGTCTTTAAAAGTCCCATTACCATAGATATGATGTTATGTTAACACAGTCCAGGTGGGCTGGGACAGGCCCTGGTGCATTCAGATGACCCAGCCAGGATCCAACCTGAGTTTAAGCAATTCTACCCAAGGTGACAAAGTGTACTCATCCTTTCCATATAAAGCCCATGGTCATCTAACAATATTCCATGATAAACTGGACTTTGCCTATAAGGCTCCCTGTTTCTTCTTTTCTTTTTCTTCTTTCTTTCTTTCTTTTCTTTCTTTTTTTTTTTTTTTTTGGTTTTTCGAGGTAGGGTCTCACTTTAGTCCAGGCTGACCTGGAATTCACTAGGTAGTCTCACTCTGGCCTTTAATTTATAGTGATCCTCCTACCTCTGCCTCCCAAGTGCTGGGATTAAAGGAATATGCCACCATGCCTGGCCCCCGTTTCTATCGGCAGAGAAGGTAGTCCAAAGTCTGGTATGCTTGAGCCAAGGAGACATCTTCCCATCCCAACCAAGCCACTATGTTGATATCAATCTTAAGTGATACTCAACTTGTTTCAAAGATGAGTTCCACGAGAACAAGGCCTGGACAAGACTTTCCAGAAACTAAGACCTATTCATGAACGACACAACCCAAACCCAAAAGATGTATATTCCTGCCTCAGTTTACTCACTTTTTTCAGGGGACTCTTCTTTCCATCCAATAGAGAAAGTTTCTCTTTCTATCTTTCAAGGTAGGGTCTCACTCTGCCCAGGCTGACCTGGAACTCACTCTGTATTCCCAGGCTGACCTTGAACTCACGGCAGTCCTCCTACCTCTGCCTCCCAAGTGCTGGGATTAAAGGCGTGTGCCACACGTCCGGTGAGAAAGCTTCTCTTTAATTTGTTTTTACTTGCAGGAGATTTCATGTTATTACCATAAATGATGTGTGGGACCATAGGCTTACTTTTCCAATGGGTGTTCAGTTAAGACTTACCTCAAATAGTGGAAGATTCACCTGTATTAGTTTAGTTTTGTTTTTTGGTTTTTTTCAAGGTAGGGTCTTGCTCTAGCTCAGGCTGACCTGGAATTCACTATGTACTCTCAGGGTGGACTCGAACTCTCGGCAATCCTCCTACCTCTGCCTCCCGAGTGCTTGGGATTAAAGGCGTGGGCCACCACGCTCACCTGTATTATTTAGAAGGAATGTTTCCTAGTGAGATATCTTGCAGGCAGGAAGTTGAGTCACTTCTCTGAAAGTCGGACTTGTGACTCGCCTTATCCGAATTAGAGGCACTTTACCTCTTTGTCTACCTCTGAGAACAAGTGACCAGAGTGGTCCACAGAAGGGCCTTATAATCCTCAGATACAAGGAACTAAACCAGGGTTGGCGTTGTCGCACGGAGGGTGATTCAGCACCTGCCCTGTCATGCCTGGTGCCAGGCTGAATGGATTTTTGGAGTACACCTGTTGTTGAACCCCTGCCAAGAACTGATGGCCACTAACCCCCAAATCACTTTTCCCCGCTGTTGATGCTTGGAATGTCAGACAGGACTGAGCAGCAGCCTGTGTGTATTTCAAACACAGCAGATGGATTTTTATATTAGCTCCTATTTCATGTTCAGGCAGAGCGACCGCCACACTAAAACCGCAGCCTCGGTGCTGCCGAATTTGCTTCTGTGAGATTAATTCTGTGAAATTAATTGGGACAAGATTGAAAAGGAAATTAAAATGCAGCTGAGTGAACAGGCCTTTCAAACACCTTTCTCCTGCTCTATTCAAACTTGAATTCTGCGGTGGTCGCTGGCGTCGTGGGAAGTAATTTACGAGAGACAGGCTCTCAGGAGCCATCGGTTACGTATGAAGAGACCTGCACCAGCGCTACAATCTGGAGCCACTGAAGAGCGCTAAACACCCTGCTGTGGCCTGAGCTGTGTCCCCACACTAGGGAGGAAGGAAAACTCAGTCCCTTACCAGAAGAAGCTGTTCAGAAATATCTGGGCCCAAAAGGAATGTGGGAACATTCACTAGATGTTCAGATCTGCTGCTTCCTTATTAAAATCTGCCTTTCATATACTTTAAGACCCAAATTGGAAGTCAGTGAATTGAGTGGGCGCGACGCTGCATGGGGCCTAGGCATGTACGGGTGGGCTGAGGGGAGGTCAGTGGGAGACCTTCTGCTGACGGTGCCCTGTTACTGTTTCTGAGCATGGGGAAGTGGCTGTGGCCTCTCTTGGAAGAGAAGTTCAGAGAGTCCATCGGGTGTCAGTGATGAAACCTCTCAGACCAGGAAAGTCATGGTGGATTTCCAGACAGGCTTTTTCACTGGGTTGGTTTCAAGCAAGTACCTTTAACCACTGAGTTAGCTCTCTGTCCCACACTGGGCACTTTTCTATATCCAAGTGAGGGCATTTTGTGCCTCACAGTCTATGAAGATTATGAAGAGTTGAATTCTTTTTTTTCCCCCTTGGATTTTCGAGGTAGGGGTCTCACTCTAGCTCAAGATGACCTGGAATTCACTATGTTGTCTCGAACTCACAGTGATCCTCCTACCTCTGCCTCCCAAGTACTGGGATTAAAGGCGGAAGCCACCATGCCTGGGTCCTCTTTTTTTTGCTCTTAACGAACCATTAATTTATTGAACTAGCAAGTAGCCCACACTGACCCAAAGGGCACTTTATTAGTAGTGGATGGAAGCAGAAGCTAATACTAGTTGCTCTTGTTTGGGTGTCATATTCTTTTTTTTACACAAATTCTCTGATCACAATAACCTATGAACAGAAATTATCCCACTGTTTACAGACAAGGGAATTAAGGATTAACAAGATTAAGTGACTTTTCCCTGGGTCACACACAACTCATCTGTTGTTGCATCAGCACATGTGATGGACATTTAGTTATCTATGGGATGCATCTTTCTTTTTACAGCCAACCATTTCTAGAGATTCTCTTTCCTTTTTTAGGGGGAGGGGGTTCAAGGTAGGGCTTAGGGTGGCCTCAAACTCATGGCAAACCTCCCACCTCTGCCACCCAAGTGTGGGTTTAAAGGTGTGCACCACCACGCCCAGCCTTTTTTTTTTTATAGCTGGGTGTGGTGGCACACACTTTTTTTTTTTTAAAGTTTTTATTTTTATTTATTTATTTGAGACAAGAGAGAGGGAGAGAGAAAGAGAGAGAGAGAGAGAGAGTGAGAATGGGCACACCAGGGCCTCTAGCCACTACAAACGAATTCCAGATGAATGTGCCACCATGTGCACCTAGCTTACGTGGGACCTGGAGAACCGAACCTGGGTCCTTAGTCTTCACAGGCAAGTGCCTTAACCACTAAGCCATTCCTCCAGCCCCCCCCTTTTTTTAAGGAAAAGGATTAGCATCTCTCTCTTTTAAAAATATTTTATTATTTTTTATTTATTTATGAGAGAGAGAGAGAGAGAGAGAGAAGAGAGAGAGAATGTGTATCTCAGGGCCTCTAACCACTGCAAACAAACTCCAGATACTTGTGCCCCATGTGCATCTGGCTTATGTGGGTTCTAGGAGATCAAACCTGGGTCCCCAGGCTTTGCAGACAAGTGCCTTAACCGCTAAGCTATCTCTCCAGCCCAACATCTCTCTTTTGAGAATCATTCCTCTCAAAGGTAAGACTTGAAGAATCCTCTGAGGTTGGCCCCAGAGCTCTAGGATTCAAGTCTGGATCTTACTTGGGTATCTGTAAAGAAATGGCTAGGGCCGGGCATGGTGGCGCACACCTTTAATCCCAGCACTCGGGAGGCAGAGGTAGGAGGATTGCCATGAGTTCAAGGCCACCCTGAGACTACAGAGTGATTTCCAGGTCAGCCTGAGCTAGAGTAAGACCCTACCTCAAAAAAAGAAAAAAAAAAAAGAAATGGCTAGGGCCCAGAACTAAAAAGCTGACTTCTTTCTCCTCCTATCTGTTCACCCCACTTTCCTACAGGAGCTTCCTTCCTCTAGTCCAATCTTTTCACAATATTTCTTTTATTAAGGGGCTCTGGATTTAGCTTGTTGGTAAAGTGCTTGCTAGGTTTGATCCCTAGCATGACAAAACTTTACTTAGATAAAGACAGTGGATAAACCAACTGCATCTAAGATGGCAGAAGTCAAAACAGCTTGTAGCTGGTCATTTTGTGGTTTAAGTGGAGCAAGTAATTAAAACCAAGATTGCTCTGTGTGGGACAGGCCCACTGTATTTAGTATGGGAATGCCTAAGGTGGAAGAAACCTTAGATATTATTAGCACAGTTCCCTCGTCTTACAGGTGAGGAAGAAGTCCAGGTAAGCTGAGCTGTGCATCTTTTTAAAAAATTAAATATTTTATTTATTTATTGGAGAGAGAGAGAGAATGGGCACGCCAGGGCCTCCAGCCACTGCAAACGAACTCCAGACACATGCACCACCATGTGCATCTGGCTTTACATGGGTTCTAGGGAATTAAACCTGGGTCTTTAGGCTTTGCAGACAAGTGCCTTAACCTCTGAGCCATCTCTCCAGCCCTGAGCTGCGTGTCTTGCATCTGTCAGGGAATCAGAACTCTCCAGTTCAGATCAGAGGCTCTTCTCTCTCCGCCCGGAAAGGGTGCTGCAGGCCAGAGAGGAAAGGGACATGGGGGTTCCAGAGACCATTTTCCTGGTTTCTAAACTCAACCTGGGGCAATTATTCCCTCCCTCCAGGTGTGGCAGGCAGGCCGCTGAGGGTAACTGGTTCCCACAAGGGAAAGCAGTGGGGTAAATGTTAGAGACAGCTCCAGAGAGCAGAGGATGGCTGGGTTTCTGAGGGATAGTGGCGTCTCCTTTTCTATGTGAATGAATTGGTTCATCTGTGCTTCTTAGAGGACAGCGAGTGGACTAGGAGGTCTTTTAAGGTTCTCTTCTGTCCTTGACTCTGACTGGGTTAGGTGATAGAATCAAGGTACATCCAGTCTACCATCCTCCCCAAGCCAGCGTTAACTGGAATGGAAGCTTGAACTATCAGCTTCTAATTTCCTCCTGCGATTTGTTAGGGATTAGGAGCATTGAGGATAGGAGGCACTTGGTAGAGCTTTGGAGAAAGAAATACCAACGGACTCAGAACCTTCCAGAAGAGTGGGGAAAGAAGCTGACAGAACAGCAAGGCATGGATGAGGGGAAGAGAGGTTGGTTTTAAAAGACATGGCCTTGTTCTTAGGAATCTCTTAGAAATACCATAGCCATGGTAACCATAGATGGTTCTATGTAGCAGGACAGGTCACTGCACAGCCCCTTCTAACAGGAGGAAAGGGACCCCCAGTGAGAAGCTATTAACAAAGGCAAAAGACATGTAAAACAAACAAAATAATCATGACAGAGAAGAAGGCCAGCCTGCAGTCTGCCTCTGCTCTCCCCCTCCTGCTTCAGGCACCTCCAGACAATGTAAACAGTCAATTTGTTCACCTGCAGGCTCTGGGCAAACAGAGGCCTGGTCACACCTGAGTGGATAACTCGATTACCCCCATAATGCCGGCACGGTAATGTACACAAATTCTATTACACGGCAAACCTTGCTTTCGGGCATTTGAAATACCAATCAGGCCAGTGTCCACTCCCTTCTTCGCTTCCAATTTATTCTTGGTGTATTGGAGCTGCACCGAAATGGCACTAGGGTGGCGCTGACTTAGGGACCTAGGAGAAATCACTAGAACATTGTGATCACACTCAGCAGGGCCTGCAAGCTTCCTACTCTCCTGCAAAGGGCTGGGTCTGAATTTCATCCTTGTTGAAAGCAGCCTGATTCGTTAGAAGATACCTCTGGTCAGAACTAGCCTGTTAGGGAGCTTAGAGCATATTTCAAACTCAAATAAACCTTTGGCCTAAGAATTAACATTCACAGAATAAAGATAAACAGGAAATGATGGTGTTCATAACACGGGTTTCCACTTTTCCTCCAAGGAAGCCATGCGTGCAGCAATTAAACAGCAAATGGTGCCTATTTCTAAAACGTATTTGTTAATATTGATTGGCTGCAGAGTGAGACCTTTTTGCTACGTCCTTTTAGGCACAGAACCTGCTATCTTAGCCTGCTTAGGGTATCTGTGGCCTTTCTTCCTTTTTAAAATATTTATTTACTTATTTGTAAGCAGAGAGAGAGAGAGAGAGACAGGAGAGACAGAGAGAATGGGCGTGCCAGGAAGAGAGAGAGAGATAGGGAGAGAAGAGAGACAGAGAGAATAGGCGTACCAGGGCCTCTAGCCACTGCAAACAAACTCCAGAAGCATGTACCACTTTGTGCATCTGGCTTACGTGGGTATTGGGGAATTGAACCTGGGTCCTTAGGCTTTGCAGGCAAGTGCCTTAACCTCTAAGTCATCCCTCCAGCCCTTTTTTTTCTGTTTTTGTTTTTTTGAGGTAGGGTCTCACTCTAGTCCAGGCTGACCTGGAATTCACTGTATAGCCTCAAGGTGGCCTCGAACTCATGGCGATCCTCCTACCTCTGCCTCCCGAGTGCTGGGATTAAAGGCATGCACCACCATGCCTGGTTCTCGTGGTCTTTCTTTAGAAGGATGATGCCGACTGAGCCCTCAAACTATGGGCCGTGAGTTGAGCTCATCCTCCCATCAGTGACGGATTGGCAAAAAAAACCCAAATGCTTGTTCTCATTGTAATCAACTCACGGTAATCAACAATGCTATTGCTATTTGTGAGATGGTCAGCTGCGCCTTGGAGTTACCTTATGACTGAGAAACAGAATACAGTTAGCTGGCCTGCACGGAATTGGATTCCGTAGCTTGGCCTTATCAGCACTTGTTCAAACCAATTGAGCTAACTGGCTGTGACTCCTCCTCCAGTAGGTAATTATATTATAGTTTTATCTATAAATGAAATAAGAAGACAGCTTACCTAGACAGAATGTTTTAAATAGCACTGTATGATAATAAATTATGTATTAGCGATGACCTTTACATATCACAAGTTCTTGGAAAACATCAAATTTCTATAGGCATACTTTTAGTATTATATTTACTTCATAACTATGCCTTAAAATGTACTTACTTGTGGTTTTAAATGTGAAAACTGGCTCCTGAGCCTGAATTTTTACTGAAAATTTCCCCTCACAATTATAAATTAAGAGCAATTTATTCTGTGTGTGAGGGAGCTCTGTGACGTAGAAAGAGAAGTGTTATGACATAGAATAAGTCTGGTTATGGTGACTAGACCAACAAGAGTGGAAAAAAGTCAACTTTGGATCCAAGTTGTACATGCTCTGTCCTTACCTTGCTCAGAATGCGGATGAGGTCACCCCGTTGGAAAGACAGTTCATCTGGCTGGTCACCATGGCAATCCCACAGGCCCTGGTAATAATTGGCATAGTCCACTGATCAAAGAGAAGAGAAATCAAAGTTAAAAGGAGTCTGTCTTTTCCAAGAAGCCACCCACATTTTTTTGCTTCAAGTGGCAACTAGAGTTCTGATATGGCCCCTAGGAAACCTAAGATTCAGGGGATTTATATGACAAACAGCATGAGCAAAGGACTATGGGAGAAGGAGATCACTAACTGACATTAAATATTTACAGGTCACCCCTGGTAGGATACTACTCAACAGTATGGTAATATACTTATTTATTCATAAAATGAAATCAGGCAGGTATTTTTTCAGTTGGTTGTAAATAAGCAGCATGTGAAGAGGTTTCCCACTAGATTTTCTTTCTTTCTCCCTTCCTTCCTTCCTTCCTTCCTTCCTTCCTTCCTTCCTTCCTTCCTTCCTCCCTCCCTTTCTTCCTTCCCTCTCTTCTTCCTTCCTTCCCTCCCTCCTTCCTTCTTTCCTCTCTCTCCCTTCTTTCTTTCTTTCTTTCTTTCTTTCTTCTTTCTTTCTTTCTTTCTTTCTTTCTTTCTTTCTTTCTCTCTTTTTTTTTTTTGAGTTAGGGTCTCACTCTAGCCCAGGCTGACCTGGAATTCACTATGTAGTCTCAGGCTGGCTTCGAACTCAACGGCAATCCTCCTACCTCCGCCTTCCAAGTGCTGGGATTAAAGGCGTGCGCCACCACGCCCAGCTAGATTTTCTTTTTTAACACTTCATTTAGTTAGTTACTAGAGAGAGAAAGAGTGCCACCTTGTGCATCTGGCTTAAGTGGGGAATTGAACCTGGGTCCTGTGGCTTTGCAGGCAAGTGCCTGAACCGCTAAACCATCTCTCCAGCCTCCACTAGATTTTCTTTTTCTTTTTGTTTGTTTTGTTTTTCAGGGTAGGGTCTCACTCTAGCTCAGGCTGACCTGGAATTCACTGTGTAGTCTCAGGGTGGCCTCAAACTCACGACAATCCTCCTACCTCTGCCTCCCAAGTGCTGGGATTAAAGGCATGCGCCACCACGCCCGGCTCCACTAGATTTTCTTGATCCAGGGCATCAAAATACTCTTCACACTTCTCTTCCTAATGTACTGTGCCTATGTGCCCTTTGCCAGAGAGGCTGAGTCAGCCGGCCTTCTCCTGCACCACAGTTCACATTTTGACTGTCACAGAGGAACTTCATCTTGGGTACCTCCCACCCAGGTCCTACATGAAGTAATCGCCAATAAATACTGAGACGAATAGCCCAGTCTTTAAGTGGAACCATGGGGGTGTCTCATCCATTACAACTAAATTCTGGCTGGGCTGGCCCTTTTCCAGCCTCTCATCTGTAGACCCTGAACATGTCTGCCAAAGATTTATCTGCGAGTCCTCAGGGGTACAGAAACCAAAGTGATCTGCATTAAAAATGAAGACCAAGCTTTAGAAGCACTGGAGAGATTTACCAGGCTTCTCAGCAAAACTAGACGGCAATGATGCTACGGGACATAACGATGAAGAATTCGTATTGATTCTCTTCTACCCGGAAAGGCTAAACACTAGAGTGCAAAGTGGAAGATCTGGGGATTTGAATGGCAGGGGAGCTAATGCCCACTAGACCAGGGACGCTCCCAGGATGCTCTGCAGGATAGTTGTAAGCCAAGCACCTGCTGAAGGCGAAATTTGATTGACAGGATTCAGCAGTCCTGTGGTCTACTTAAAATGCATGTGACATTTAGCTGGTCGGCACATTCCTGTAACCCAGCACTTGAGAGGCTGAGAGGAGGATCATGAATTCCAGGTTAGCCTGGGCTACACTATGAGACTCTGTCTCAAACAAGAAAACTAACTGGGCCTAGTGGCGCAAAAAAAATAATTAAATTATGTGTTCATTAATTATTATTATTATTTTAAAAATATTTTATATTTATTTGTTTATTTGACAGAGAAAGACGGAGAGAGAGAGAGAATGGGCGCGCCAGGGCCTCCAGCCACTGCAAACGAACTCCAGATGCATGTGCCCTCTTGTGCATCTGGCTAACGTGGGTCCTGGGTACTTGAACCTGGGCCCTTTGGCTTTGCAGGCAAACGCCTTAAGCACTAAGCAATCCCTCCAGCCCTTTTATTATTTTTATATATTTATTTAGTTTTTTTTTTTGAGGTCTGGTCTCACTCTAGCCCAGGCTAACCTGGAGTTCACTATAGAGTCTCAGGGGGTCCTGGAACTCATGGCGATTCTCCCTACGTCTGCCTCCCGAGTGCTGGGATTAAAGGCGTGTGCTGCCATGCCCGGCCTATTTAGTTTTTTTTTTTTTTTTGAGGTAGGGTCTCACTCTAGCCCAGGCTGACCTGGAATTCACTATGTAGTCTCAGGTGGCCTCGAACTCACAGTGATCCTCCTATGTCTGCCTCTCTAGTGCTGGTATTAAAGGCATGCACCACCACACCTGGCTATTTAGGATTTTTTTTAGGTAGAGTCTCGCTCTAGTCCAGGCTGACCTCAAACTCATGGCAATCCTCCTACGTCTGCCTCCCAAGTTCTGGGATTAAAGGCATGCACCATTGTGCCCAGCTAAATTATGTGATTATTGTGGATGCTACTAATTCCTGCCTTTTCCTTCATTTGTTTGGATTGTCCTGTGAGAAATAGATGGGGGCAAGTGGGTAGTGGGGAACAGAGCATGCGGCTGTGTTATTTTTTCTATTTGTTCCTAATTTATGAATAATTCAAATAATAAAGGCACAGGGAAACAAATTCCTATATGTCTTTGGAAAAGAATCTTAGTGGGAATTTAAAGTGCACAAAACAGAGGAGGGATAGAACTGTTTAGTTAACTCAGATGTTGCATGCAGAAGTAAACATTTGAACCAGTCGGAAACTGGCTCATGTTTTCCTTACACCAAGGGTTGTTTGTCCATGCAGTGGACAACAGAGGGCAGCAAAGAAAATCGCGACAGTGAAAACACTGCCGCAGACTGACTGTGGGAAGAAAAACATTTGGAGAAAAATGCTAACTGTTAAAAAGACAAAGTATTTTTTCCCCCTGGATATCAGTGCAGGAGATAATAGAGAAATATCAACCCTTAAAAAGTAATGTAGTTTCCTTAGGAGAAATATGATGCATATTCGGTTAAAGGAGTTGCTAAATCACTCTGAAATTTCGACTAAATTTAGGAATGAAAAGTGTATTGACATCAATATTCTTCATGGATTTATATATGGTAGCTAAAGTCTTTTTTTTTTTAAATAAAAATGGAATTTTTGAAACCTAATTTTACATTTCTGCATGGCAAGAAGGCTGACAAAGTTCTTTTGGTTTTCTTTGGCCTAGTAAACAGTCATTTTGAGGTTCTGTTCCCCACATGTGCCTGGATGTGGGGCAGCTCCTAAGAGTGTGTGTGTGTGTGCATGATTTGATACTGGGTATTTAGAATAATCATCTGCCCTAAAAGCACAATAGCAACCAGGCATGGTGGTGCATTCTTATAATTCCAGCAATCAGAAGACTGAGGCAGTAGGATTATCTCAAGTTTGGGGCCAGCCTGGGCTACATAGTAAGTTCAAGGATAGCCTTGTTATATATTAAGAGTCTCTCTCAACACACACACACACCGGGTGGGGTGACAGGAGAGAGGAAGCACAATAGATCACAGGGCAAACAGGAAGCTGAGAAGAAAAGAGAAGAAGCCTTCCAGGAAAAAAATACGGAAGGGCCTTTGGTGTCCAGGAACCCAGGATATAGCTTAGGTCAAGAGTAGGGACCATTAGAACTAGGACCAGGACAAGACAGCTCTGAACAGTAAGCAGAATGAAACAATAAAACCTGGGAAAATACTGAACCTGCTATCTAGACAAAGGTATTCTGGTGTTAAGGATATCAGGAGGGAGCCATTCGTTCACTGGACAAGATTGGATTCTTTTTTCGCAGGATCCCTGTTTGATACATGTGTGATGTGCATTTATGTGTATGTGCATGTGTACGTGTGCATGGTGAATTCATTCCTTGGCATCCAACAGGCATATGTACAGCATCTACTGACCTGGTGGGTGTTACTTAAAGACCTTGGTGTCATTTCTGAGGCTTGGCCCCCAGGAAAGGTCTGAAGGTTCAAAAGTCTGCAGGGTGAGTTTAGCTTTGCCTTAAAACCCTCCTAGAGCATCCTTCTCCAAACAAGAGGGTGCATGCCGAAACTTTTTTTTTTTTTTTTTTTGGTTTTTCGAGACAGGGTCTCAGTCTAGCTCAGGCGCGCGCCACCACGCCCGGCTCGGAAACTTTTTCTCTAGTGCAGTGTAAACAATTGGGAGTCTGAGTTGGAGGCTTGCCTCCGTGGGCTGCATTTAGGTTCCTTTCCATTCACACTCCTCTGGCAGCAGTCTAAGATCAGAAACGGTGCCGTATTCTTACCATTTAATTAATTCAAAACATCCTCATTCTCATTTTGAGGACATTATTCCACCTAATTATTTTTTTTCTCCAGTCTGTCCATTTGGATTGAAAAACAAAGGAATAAAGCTTGATGCCAGCATTTCTCAATGTCTCTCCAAAAAAAAAAAAAAAAAAAAAACTAAAAACAAACAAACACACACACACACACACACACACACACAAAATCCACCGTAACTGCGCTAAATAAAGCCTGGTAATTCAAAAGCAAAGCTCTAATATATTCAGCATAAAACAGACAGAGGACCTAGAGCAATAATGACAACACTAATAACTAAAACACTTATAACAATTAACAACAATTACAATGATAGAAGCTAATGGGTATGAGCACTGCATTTAAATTGCTGGCGGAGCTGAGAGGGACTTTTTGTAGAGGAAGCAGGGAGTGGCCTCTTCTCCTTATTTCACGAAGGGGAAGCTAAGCTTCAAGCAAACAAAATGTCACAGGAGGAAAAGCAACTGATGAGATTTTTTTGTTTTGTTTTGGTTTTTCGAGGTAGGGTCTCATTCTAGCCCAGGCTGACCTGGAATTCACTATGTCGTCTCAGGGTGGCTTCGAACTCACAGTGATCCTCCTACCTCTGCCTCCTGAGTGCTGGGATTAAAGGTGTGCACCACCATGCCCGGCGGCTGATGAGGTTTTCTTTGTTTGTTTGTTTGTTTGTTTCTTTTTTTTTTTTAAAAAAACAACTTTTTTTTTCTTTTCCAGGTAGTTATTGCAAACCTATTTGTCATCCCATGCCAAATTCTTTGTAACCAGTGACAGTCAGGTCTCCTATTACTGAGTCCAGTTAGTGCTACTGGTGACAGAGTCAATGAAAATTGGCACCTAAGATGTGGGAAACATTTAGGGAAAAGGGGCAGGGCACCTTTCTGCCTCTCTCTCTTTGTTAGAGACAGCAGAACGTGACGGTTCCTTCCAGAGTTCAGCTTTTGTTTGGGGGAAGGTTGGGGAGCTGTGACCAGGGAGAAGAGGCTAAAGGCAGGACAGCATGCTGTATTTTTTTTGTTCATTTTTATTTATTTATTTGAGAGCGACAGACAGAGAAAGAAAGAGGCAGAGAGAGAGAGGGAGAATGGACGCTCCAGGGCCTCCAGCCACTGCAAACGAACTCCAGATGTGTGCGGCCCCTTGTGCATCTGGTTTACGTGGGTCCTGGGGAATCGAACCTCAAACCTGGGTCCTTAGGCTTCACAGGCAAGCATTTAACCGCTAAGCCATCTCTCCAGCCCTACATTTTCTTAATGAGTACAGGCTGTGTCAATGAGGCTTGGCACTGGATACAGCCACTTACATTATGGACAAAAGACAGAACCTAGACACCAGCTGAAGCTAGTGCTACCAGGCTATGGCCCAGTGAGAGTTGGGCCAAACCCCCATAAGACGTGTCCACTGGAAGCTATTTGAAACGCTCTCTAGGCCAGGCCAGGAAGAACCACCATTGTTAGTCCATTGAAGTAGATTCTCTGAGCTAGGCATGGTGTGCATGCCTTGAAAACCAGCACTTGGGAGGCTGAGGTAAGAGGATCACTGTGAGTTCAAGGCCAGCCTGGGCTAGAGTGAGACCCTGTCTTAAGAAAAAAAAAAAAAAAAACAAACATAAAGATTCTTTGTTCTAGCTACTTTGTTAATGATTGAAGAAAGAATAAAAAGTTCACCAGGCTTCACTAACTATGACAGAAGAGCAGGAAGAGCACATTTTGTTCATTTTTAATATCATCTACTTTTTATTTTTTATTTTTGAGAGAGAGAGAGAGAGAGAGAGAGAGAGAGAATGGTACATAAGGACCTCCAGACACTGCAATTGAACTCCAGATGCATGTGCCACCTTGTGTGCATATGTGACCTTGTGCACTTAGGACACCTTGTGTGTCTGATTTACATGGGATTTGGAGTTGAACATGGGTCCTTAAGCTTCTCAGGCAAGTTCCTAAACCATCTCTTTAGCCCTCATTTGACTTAAAAAATCCTTTTAAATACTTTTATTTATTTATCTTCAAGGAGAGAGAGAGAGAGAGGAAGAATGAGAGAGACATAGGGAATAGGCACACCAGGGCCTCCAGACTCTGCAAATGAATTCCAGACACATGCACCACTTTCTGGATCTGCCTTTACATGGGTACTGGGGACTGAACCTGGTCATTAGGCTTTGCAAGCAAGTATCTGACCCACTGAACCATCTCCCCAGCCCATCATTTACCTTTTATATAATAGCTGTTTAATTTTGAGTTGTGAAGTTGTTACCATCCTTAATATTATACGATTTAGAAGTGAGAAAGTGAAAAATACAGGTCCTGATTTTCACCTTATTTGCTCCTTTTATTGGGTCAAACTTTTAGCTGGCAGATGATCAGTGAGGCACCAAAGGGTAAGAGCTACTGAAGCCTGCATGGTATAGCAGTTCTGCTGGTGGGCACTAAAGTGGGCTTTCAAGGGCCTGTCAGATGGACTGGCTTATGGGCAGCCATTTTCTGTACTGAAATTATTGAAGAAATGCTTATAAGATCACAATAGTGTGGTTTCTCTCTCCTTTTACCCACAGTTTGAGGGAGGGAGGAAAAGAGAGAGAGAGAGAGAGAGAGACAGACAGATAGACAGACAGACAGACTAACCCTATCCCTATCCTAAGGTCTTCCTTGGCCCTGGATTTGATGTATCTAAGGATGCTGCTTGTCTCTAGCTGCTATGACATGGCACACCCAAGCGGATGGAAGGGGATTTTCATATGAATAGCACAGAGCCAGCCTTACCTTTGACTACTTGGTCATTACATGTTCTCATCCCAAAGACCCTTAGATCTATAGGAAGCTGATGGGTTGGAAATGAGAGAAATCTGAGGTGTTGAAGAGTCACTCATTGAAATAACTCTGTTACTAACAGTCATGCTGTAAACCAAGCTCTTTATAGATTGAATAATCAATACTACAAGGCTGTGATAGATTTTCTAGGTAACAGAATAAAATAAAAGAAATTGCATCTTACAGGGTCATTAACACTCAATAAGGATAACCTGGATTCTTTCCCTCCCTCTCTTTTCTGATAAGATCTTAGATGGGCCTCCAAAGTGTTAGCAATTCTGTCAGGGAAAAGGCCAGCATTCAAGGAGCAGGGTCTGTGGGGTGGTGGAGAAAAGCACCTGGATTTTAAAGGTAGTCCTATCAGCCACAATGTCATAGGCGAAAAAAGAAGAAGAGACAGGTCAATTTGCTTAGAACTTTTTTTTTTTTTTTTTTTTTTTTTTTTTTAAGGTAGGGTTTTGCTCTAGCTCAGGCTGACCTGGAATTTACTTCGTAGTCTCAGGGTAGCCTCGAACTCACAGCAATCCTCCCACCTCTCCCTCTTGAGTGCTGGGATTAAAGGCATGCGCCACTATGCCCGGCAAGTTCTTTTTTTTTTTTTTTTTAAAGTATTTATTTATTTTCAAGGAGAGAGAGAGAGACAGACAGACAGACAGACAGACAGACAGACAGAGAATGGGTGCACCAGGGCCTCCAGCTGCTGCAAAGAACTCCAGATGCATGGAGTTCTTTGTGCATCTGGCTTTATGTTGGCACTGGGGAATCAAACCTGGGCCAATAGGCTTTGCAGGCAAGCTTCTTAACCACTGAGCAATCTCTCCAGGCCAGAATGTTTCTTTTTCTTCCAAACCATGTAATACTTCAGAAAGACTAAATGAAGCAAGATTATGTAGATCTAAAAATTCACACTGTCCCAGTGTCTTATTTTATCTGTTTATTTATTTGACAGAGAGAGAGAGAGAGAGAGAGAGTGAGTGAGAGAATGGGCGCGCCAGGGCCTCCAGCCACTGCAAACTCCAGATGTGTGTGCCGCCTTCTGCATCTGGCTAACGTGGGTCCTGGGTAATCAAACCTGGGTCCTTTGGCTTTGCAGGCAAACAATGCCTTAACCACTAAGCCATCCCTCCAGCCCTGTCCCAGTCTTTTAAATGCCTTCGTTGAGGCTGCCTGCCCTTCCCCCAGACCTCTATATTTTATTGTTATAAAACTAAGAGATGACATTGGGATGTTACATATTTGTTGCAGTTTCTATAGCTCCTGTGGAGAAAAGGCACTGTATAAATCCAATAAATAAATAAGTAAACACAAATAATAAAAATTCCTGCCTCGGATTCTGCAGAGAGAGCGAAAAGTCCTCCTGTTTTTTAATCACTAAGCCACCAATCATTGTAAGTGGTGGGAAGTATAAACCCTGGAAACATATTTAGAGCTTGCCATGCTTTAACAACACCTATTTTGGAGGCAGGAAGTACGAGGAACAAACGGCTTTTTTTTTTTTTTTTAAACCAACTTGAATTATACCTGTTGGAATAGTTAAGAAATAAATCTCCTCTCTCCTCCCCGATAGAACCCGAGAGTGGGAAAGAGCTGGGTGGAAGGAGAATATGAGGTCAGGGAGGAGTCTCAAACCGAAATGCCAGATTTTGCCAGGAGACTGATGCTTCCTGAATGGAGTTCAGCATGATGTGGGCCACAGGGCAGCTTGCAGTCATTCCATCCAACATGTCGGTGTGGAGTGTTTCTTTCTGTGCTGGTCATGGAAACTGGTTGAGGAAAGACTTAACATGGGGCATGGTTGGTGAGAACAGAGTTTCTTCTAGTCAAAAACAACAGAAATTTGGGCTGGAGAAATGGCTTAGCGGTTAAGCGCTTGCCTGTGTAGCTAAGGATCCCCGGTTCGAGGCTCGATTCCCCAGGACCCACGTTAGCCAGATGCACAAGGGAGCGCACGCGTCTGGAGTTCGTTTGCAGTGGCTGGAGGCCCTGGCGCGTCCATTCCTCCCTCCCTCTCTCTCTATCTGCCTCTTTCTCTCTCTGTCTGTTGCTCTCAAATAAATAATTAAAAATAAATGAAAAAAAATTAAAAAAAAAACCCAGAAATTAGGTTTCAGAGAGGACTTAATTCCAAGTGCAAAGTACCATGAGGTACTTGGAGCCCCCTAACATTCCTGCCATCACACTCATGTCAGATGTTTTCTCTCTGCTTTGGCACCCTGACTTCTCACATGGCCTCTGACTGTCTCCCTCTTCCCTCGGAGAATTTGGATCCTTGCACACAAATCCTTCATTAACCCTTGTAAGACTCACTTCCTGTAAAGACTGAAAAAGGAAAAGGGGCTTTACAAATGGCTAAGAAAAGGACTCAGGTTCGATTCCCCAGTACCCTCATAAAGCCAGATGCACAAGGTGGTGCATGTGTCTGGAGTTCGTTTGCAGTGGCTAGAGGCCTTGGTATACCCATTTTTTTCTCTCTAATAAATAAATAAAATATTTTGAAAAAGAAAAGACAAAAGGAAAGGAGAAGTAGAAGAGGAGAATGGGAGAAGGGTCAGAGAAATACAGAGCGAGCAGGGAGGGAAAGACGGAAAGAATTCCTCAGCTCAAGATTTTCATAAATTCTATGGAAGGAAAATCCGCTTGTATCTAAATCAGTCCTGATTTCAGCTCTGCTGATGGAAGGAATGTCCTTGAGGTGGTCCTGGCAGCGCCCAGCATTCCTTCCCTGACAATGAAGGAGTAGGTCCTTGGTCCACTTACGGAGGCTCCCAGGGCCATCTGACCTTAGGAGGGATGGGCTCACTAACAGCATGAAGCATGGCTAACAGTCTGGGATGAATAAGACGTAATTTTGTATTCAACAAACCTGTTACATATTCATTTCCAAATGTGCCCGAATCAAACCAGGCCATCAGAAGTCAGCATCACCCGGCAATTCTATCCTTCACCCCACGTTCACTTTTCAGATCTGACACATTTCCATTCCCCTCTGAACTTGCAATCTCCGGCTGCTCAGAGAGGAGACATTTCCATTCTTCCCCTTCTCAATCCTCGGATCTCTTTGAGATGAGGCAATTCTATTTTCACTGTACTGATTTAAGAAATACTGATAGGAAAAAAAGAATATATATCTGGTTTGGCTTCTTACCTTCTCAAGATAAATCTTGGCAGCTCTGGGACATCAATTAAAGCGAATGGATGACTGTGTTTAACGTTAAGGTACTTCCCTATCTAGCCACTGTATTTTGGGGCTTTTGAGGTCATATACCAGGACCCTGTTTATTAGTGAGTAATGGTGATGCTTTCTCAAGCTGGAAACCCCAATGTCCCACCCAGTGCTATGCGTTTATGTGCTTTTATACCTCCTCGTTGTCGCGTGCCACATTCCTCCTCTTCTAGGTCATTCTCTTCATCTGAGGGGACAAATGATCAGTATTAGCAATCAGTGGGGGATAGTCTCATGCTCTTTACTCTGAAGGATCACCTTCCTCTGAGCTCATCCAGCTCTCTCTCTCTCTCTCGATCTTTCTCGTTTTGAGACAGAGTCTTGCTATGCAGCCCAGGTTGGCCTGTGACTCACTTATGTGGCCCCAAGATAGCCTTGAACTCACCATCCTCTTGTTTTAGCCTCTTGAGTGCCAGGATTACAAGCATATGCCATCCTATCTATCTAGGGTAGTCTTTCCTTTAAGGAAAGGTCTTTTATTTTCTCGAGGCAGGGTCTCACTGTCGCCCAGGATGATCTGGAATTCACTCTGTTACCCAAGGCTAGCCCTGAACTCACAGCGATCCTCTTACCTCAAGTGCTGGGATTAAAAGTGTGCGTCACCAACATGGGCCTTTAAGGAAAGTTTAATGTGATTTTCTTCTTTTTGCTAATCATCTCTCATCTTCAAGCTGGCTCTCTCCTCTTTCCCTTCATTAATTAATTAATTAATTCATTCATTCCCAAACCCTTTGAAGTGCTTATGATATACAAGGGGATGAACAGCAAACAAGACTGACAGAGTTCTGCCTTGGTAGAGCTCCAGTCTATTGGACCACTGAGGTGCCCATCACTAGAATCCTAATCCTTTCCCTCAATCCCTGGTTCTCCTTCCTTTGTAGAATTCTCTCCTGCATTTAGTATCTCCATGTAGGCATCCTCTCTGGTTTTAGTCATGCTAGTGTTAGTATTGAGTGTGTGTGTATGTGTGTGTGTGTGTGATTGGAAGTTGGTTTTAAACCCTCTTTTATTAATTAGTCCTTAACGAATCCATTTTTGTTCAGCTGTAGTGGAGGCTGGTCATGTACATAATTTTATGATCCTAGTACTTGGGGCTTGTAGTTATCTTTTTACTGTTTTTATTTCAGCCTGCCTTGTTCATTAGAGTATAAACTCCTGAGGGCAGTTGGAATGGTCTTTTAATTAATTGCCGTAGATTCACAATGGGTTCTAAGTCAATGCTAGTGTCTAACTCCAATCAAGTGTTTATATGGCCAAAGTCACAACATGATTGGCCTGTTTCTTACTCTCATTAACCTGTTTCATCTCAGGCTTCATGTTATATTCATATTCATATTGATAATAGGAACTGGACCTTTATTTTAAAAAAGTGTGTACCAGAATCACATTTAATATTTATACACATATATGTCATGAAACAAAAATAAATTCATTATTCTTTTTGCCACTACCCCTTCTCCTCTTTCTTTTAGACACACACACACTGGATAGGGCACAGTAAACAATATATTGAGGACTGAACACTCAGAGTTTCTTGGTACATTTCCTGTTTACTTTCTCTTTCTAGGTCCCATGGCACTTGTTTGTCTTGCTTTTCTATAATTGTGCCCTAAATGGGCACTTTGAGGTGACTGCCTGGGGGATAGTCTTCCTATATAAGGACTGTATTCTGCTTTGTGAGATTAGAGAAAGTAAATCCCAAGCTTAAAGTTAAGAAGAAGTAGCATAAAATGTGTCAGACTACTAAGGGGCATTAAAAAGTATCTGATTTCATGTAAAAAAAAATTACATTCCTTGTAACAATGAAAATTAAGAGATTGATACTCTGGAGAAGTATTGTCATTATCAAGATTAAAAAATATATATGTATATATATGTGCCGGGTGTGGTGGCGCACGCCTTTAATCCTAGTACTTGGGAGGCAGGCAGAGGTAGGAGGATCGCTGTGAGTTTGAAGCCAGCCTGAACTACAGTATAGAGTGAGTTCCAGGCCAGCCTTGGCTAGAGCGAGACCCAACCTTGAACACACACACACACACACACACACACACACACACACTTATATTGTCCTATAGGATGCGGTGAAGAAAAGAACGCTTTAATTCACCAATTGCTTTCCCCATGTAAGGCCCGGCAGCAGAAATTTTCCTCCTTATCACTTGCAGTGCTCCCTAATCCCACAGTGAGGAACAGAGATGTGAGATAATGGAGGAGTGAAATCAAATACAGGAAACAGATCATGCGGAAATAAATCACATTAAACACCGTTCTTTTCACATTGCCTTCTCATTACTGTCCACTTCCTTCCTTCCTCTGCTGTGATGTTTTTCCTTTGTGACGTGGGGCTAATTTTCTAGGCTTGAAAATATCAGTGTTGAGTTAGTATATTCTCCTTTTAGGGAGACACAGTGATCTGGACAGAGAGCAGCTCTTTTGCTGATATCAAACAACTCAATCATGAAGACCAGTAATTTGCCGCGCTTAGGCACTTTTGCAGAGAGGGCTTTTTCTACCTCTGCCGTCTGTGTGCAGCTGTCTCTGCCTCCCAATTCTAATCAATGTAAATTGGGTCAGATCTCCGCTGTGAATTACAAATTGGATCCGAAGTTGGAGGGTCACCGTGCCTGCTACCCCACCTCCTTCCCACTACCATTAGATGGGAAGTTACACCAAAGAGCTTTTCTAAATAAATCAGACTTTATTGTAAAACTCGGCCACTGACTAGACATAACCTCATTAGCATTGATTTTAAAATAAATTATTGAAAGTGGCTTGCCTGCTCTTTGCATTTGTAAAAAAAGGAGAATGTAAATGTATTTGCAATGATAAAAATGAAAACTAAAACTTGGTTTCTCTATCCTTTCAGGCAAAAAAAAAAAAAAAAAAAAAAGGAAAAAAAATCTATTCTATGCAGTAGACTTCCAGATCAGATATTCTGATTTCCATGTGTCGTTGGAATCACCTAGAAAGAAAGAAAAATGTTGGCCATTGAGTCTACATATAGCTGCCATTGCCACTGGGCACTACAGCGATGTGGAGCATGAAGGGGCGCTCCAACCCCCACATCTGTTCTGTCGAACAAACTTCTCCACTCAGGACGTCTTTTGCTTCCGATGGAACTGGGGGCTGTGCCTCTGCGGTCTCTGCAAGCCTGAGGACTGCAGCCTGTCACACAGCGAGGGAAGGGGCTCTCCACGGCACGTTATGATGAGCACACTGCTTGACACCTTCCTAGCCTCAGAAAGCACAGTACAAACTTAAAGGCACACAACTTATCTCAGACCCATCTGTGAAACCAAACCAGTACCTTTCAAGCTCCAAAGTCAAGATAATTGGCTGTATGGCAACAGAAAATAGCCTCTTTTTTTTTTTTTTTGCATTAAAAATGGGTGGGCTAGATAGCTAAATTTCTTATTTTTGTTAGCCTATAAGGAGGCTTTAATTTTAAAAGAATATATGGAAATATTTTTTATAGGTTAAAGAGATCATTGAACTTTTTAATAAGAATATTACTAGGCATTTTAGCATTACATCCATGGAAATACATCTTCATTGAAGAGAGAATTAAAATTTATGTGCTAGCTCAACTTTAAACAGTAATAGATTATAATGGTCTTTGCTCCTAACAGGGCATATGGGACCCCAATCTTACATAAGCTTTAAACAAATTAACCTCTGAAGATTACTGGCCACTTATTACATTAAATGCTCTACTTGATTCCCAAATATCTCATCTCAATTGGGAAAACAGTTGAAGAAGATTCTGTTAAGTGTGTGAACATGGAAGAGAATCATGGGGCATCACAAATGAGCATCAGTATCGGGAGAGTCAGTTTCAATCAACATTCTTGGCACGATGTCAGGGACACTAATGAGAGGCTGAGAGAACAGGACACTGAATCCACCTAGGAGGAACAGAGAGGGGCGACTTTCTGGTGACACCTGGCTCTTGCTGCAGGGCTGCTCTGACATCTACCCTGACACTGGCTAAAGCCATAGCAGGAAGAATAACAGGAAAAAAAATGAGCAGATTAAAAAGAGGGGAAATCATTTCCTCCAAGCAAAGCAACGTGACAGAAGCTTAAGAAACGCCAACTGTGTCAATGTGCAGGCAGATGTCAAGGTGTTCTGGTGACAGATGCAATAGAAATACAGAGAGACTTGAAGTGCAAAGGGAACACGCAGAAAAATATAAATAAACCGCTCCATGCTACATACAGAGATGTTATTAACCCAAGCACTCTACGTAGCACCTCTTTAGACAACAAAGAAAATACAGGCAAGAGGCTGAGAACACGTTTATTCCCTGTTGTACATTAGGTAATCTCACCTGTTACCTTAATTCTATCTCCGTAGTATGGTCTTGATGGATAAGATATTAAACTCAATTTGTGCTAATGGCAACACTTGGAATGTACCAAATTTAATTTCACAAATAATAACTGAGTACCTACTAATTGGGGAGACAGACATGAATACAAAGTAGAATAAGAGACAGAGCTTCTGGGAGTTTCTGAGAGGGTGTCACAAAAGAGGACCCATTTGAGCAGAACACGCAGGATTTCACAGGCAGAGATTAGGAGGACATTCCTGGTAGAAGAAACAGTGTGGTTCCAACTGGTGCTGGACAGGCAGCCCCATGTGGCAGGTGCTCAGGGCAAAAGGGAGTAAGAGACAGGAAAGCCCAGGAGGCTTGAGGGAGGGTGAGTTCAGCTCTGACTCATCAAACACTCTGTGTTTTGGGCTTGATTTTTCTTTCTTTCTTTCTATCTCTTACTATTACCATTCCCTCTTCCTGTGTGTTTGGATAACGAGGGTGGCGGTGTTGGTGGTAGGGAGATAATCCCACAGAAAATGGTTTTCATTTGACTCTAATTAAAAAAAAATAGTTAAACGCTTTGTTACAAAGCAGTTTCTAGATCTATGATCACCCCCACTTGGGGCAGTGTGGATGGCTTCGGAATGTGCACAGAAATTCCCAGAGAGGGTTTTCTGTCTCTTTCTGTTTGCTTTTCTGAAATCTCTAGAGAACACAGCTGGATTCTGCATCCATTATCCTTGCTACAAGGCCCCAGTTACAGCTCTTCAATGGTCTCAGATGCCTTACTGGATTCCAACCTTGAGCAAAGTGGGACCTGATAAAAATTGTCCTTTAGGGGGCTGGAGAGAGAGCTTAGTGGTTAAGGCGCTTGGCTGTGAAGCCTAAGGACCCAGATTTGATTCCCCAGTACCCATGTAAGCCAGCTGCACAAGGTGGCACATGTACCTGGAGTCTGGAGTTTGTTTGCATTGGCTGGAGGCCCTGGCACACCCATTCTCTCTCTTTTTCTTTCTCTCTCTTTTCCTTTCTCTCTTTCTCTCTTTCTCAAGTAAATAAGTAAGTAAAATATTTAAAAAAATGTCCCTTAGGTGGGCGTGGTGGCACATGCCTTTAATCACAGCATTTGGGAGGCAGAGGTAGGAGGACTGCTGTGAGTTCAGGGCCAGCCTGAACTACATAGTCTACATAGACTGCTACTAGAGTGAAACCCTATCTTGAAAAACAAAACAATAATAGCAACAACACACACACACACATACACACACACACACACACAGAGACACACACACACACACACACACACACAGTCCTCTTAGTGAATCTTGAATCATGGATCTCAGCCTGTGTTGGCTTGCAAAAGAACTTCAGGGGAGATGAGAAAGGGTTAGAAAAGCCTTCCACTTTCCACACATGGCTTTAGTATTTCTTTGGCATAGTTCTCTGAAGTTTAATCTACTGCAAATGAGATCTTAAAAAATCAAGAGCCCCCATATGCTCAACACGGATGTTCAGAAATCCCAACGGACACCAACTTTGAAACCCTATTTTCCAAGATCAACATTTTTGTGGTCTGGCTGAAAACCCTGAGTGCTCTGGTGTTCTCTCTTGGGAACAAGAGTGCTAGCCACGTAGCAAATGCTAATTATCTCATGATTAATATGATGTAGTGCATTTAATTTGATGACCCATACGTTATTTTGATTAGGAAAAAACGTTGTTGTTTTTTTTTATCGATTTGGTGTATGTTCCATACTCTCCTCTACTAGAAAACCCATGTAAATTATACTCAGGAAGGGAGGTGTCACTTCCATGGCTCTCTCCATAGAGACAGCGAGGGCTTGAGTAGGCCCCATCCCAAAGAGGAGTATTAACAGAACTGCCGATGCTAAGTAGCCTTCATAAAGCATGTTTACCTGTTATAATGAAGCAAACGTTCGGGGCCCAAGCCATTTGACTATAGACGGGTATGCAATGTTAGCACAATCCACAGTTACTGTTGGCCATCCCTCCACCCAGCACCTGGCCTCTCAGTGAAAAAAATGGGCCCGAGCAGAAGGTGGGCGCCACACTCCATCTGTTCAGGTTTTTCAATTTCACCTGCTTCATACACAGAGCTGCAAATGCCCAGCTGGGCCGTCTCGGGTCAGGTTGGTGAGGGTGGGGATCTAGCTATCACCCAACTCTTCGAGAAAGTAACATTTCCTATCAAAACACCACCACGTTAATACTGGTCATTACTTACTGAGGGCTTACTGCAGGCCATGCTCTGTGCTAAGTGCTAAGTTCCAGACACCTCCTCAAATCCCTCTCGGAGAGCTACTATTGCTTTCCCCATTTTACAAGCAGGACAACTAGAGGGCAAGGAACTCGCTCAAGGCCTCACAGCTAAGCAGGCGGCAGAGCAGATCCATCCCGACTTATAGCCAGCTTTGTATCTGTCCTATCAAGCTGTCTCTCACATGCTGCTGCTCAGTAGGTGGCCTTGTGAGACGTTGGCAGAGGAGAGAGACAAAAGTCAGGCCCTCACATTCCCTCTCAATTCCTCCGAGACCAGTGCTGTGGCACGTATAAAACTCAAACAGCAGCGTCAGGAGCAATGGGCGTGGCTGCAATAGCCACATCACAATTAAATGCCTATAAACCTTACCTCAGGGCTGTCTGTTAGAACCGTGATGGATAGGGCCTTTTGGGAAAGAAATTGTTGGCTGCATATAAGGCTGTCTTTTGAAAACACAGGCAAAATAGCCATTGTTTCTGTAACCTGCAGCGAGACCTTGGTTTTCTCACTGTGTAGTCTTACTTTCTCTTCCTTTCCTTTCTCTCTCTTTTCTTTTTTTGGTTTTTCAAGGTAGGGTTTCACTCTAGTGCAGGTTGACCTGAAATTCACTATGTAGTCTCAGGTTAGCCTCGAACTCATGGCGATCTTCCTACCTCTGTTTCCCAAGTTCTGGGATTAAAGGTGTGCACCACCACTCCTGTCTCTCCTTTAGAGACATATATACCAGGCTATCCTTAGAACTCTCTAGCTGAGGATGACCTTGAACTTCTGATCCTCCTGCTTCTACCTCTTGAGGGTTGGGATTACAGGTGTGCACCAACATGTCTCTCACTTCCTACAGATAGGAGTTGTGGACACAGAGGTAGTTGCTGGCTTGAGAAGGCAGGCTAGTCTACATGCCCTTGGGTGCATTCCTATATGTAAGTGATGGGACCTTTGGAAATTCCCTGATACCCTGGGCAGTGGCTGAGGGTAGGAGTTTAGCAGGTGGGAGAAACATGGTCATTAAGCCCATTATAAAACCGGGTGTGGTGGCGCATGCCTTTAATCCCAGCACAACCAGAACAACAAAACAAACCAGAACAACAAAACAAAAAAGCCCATTATACATTTATCGCCCCCTCCTGGAAGAAGGGGATAGCCTCAAATTCATCTTTGCTTTTTAAAAAATATTTTATTTATTTGAGAGAGAGAGAGAATGGGCATGTCAGAGCTTCTAGCCACTGCAAAGGAACTCCAGATGCATGTACCACTTTGTGCATTTGACTTTACATGGGTACTGGGGAATCAAACCTGGGTCCTTTGGTTTGGTGGCCAGTGCCTTAACCACTAAGCCATCTCTTTGGCCCTCATCTTTACTTTTGCTCTCAGTCTCTGAGCATCAGCCCCTTCCTCTCTGACTTCTTCTTCTTCTTTTTTTTTTTTTTTTTTGAGGTAGGGTCTCACTCTAGCCCAGGCTGACCTGGAATTCATTATGTAGTCTCAGGGTGGCCTCGAACTCACGGCGATCCTCCTACCTCTGCCTCCCAAGTGCTGGGATTAAAGGTGTGTGCCACCACGCCTGGCATCTTTGAGGACTACACATCGAAGGCCTTTCCTTGGCACCCCAGAAGGCAGAGTGGTTCAAAGGGGTTTTCCCAGAGCACTCTTCCCTAGCTGTAACCCCAGGTGGAGTATCACCAGGATAGTTCCCTACACCTGGGCAGTGAGCAGAACATAAACCCACTAGGAAGATTCTGGCCAAGTTGGGGAGTGCAGCTCCTTTTAGGGAGTGTTGTGAATTAGATCCATTTCTGCACCCTGCTGTTGCAATGGAGCAGGCTGTGAAAGGGAAGATTCTCAGAGGAGCTGTGTTTTAATGTAGCAATTTGATTCAATTTTCCACTCTATAAAATTACCCATCACTGCTCGTTGCTTTCTAACAGACACCTTCACTCTTAATTTAACAATCCTATCGAATTCTGCCAGGGAAATTGGAAAAATTTATCACCTGTGAAATTTTATTTTCCTTTGGTTGTATCTGTTTTTGTAAAACTTCATTAACGACGATGACTTGCTGAGGAAATTATCATTTTTTTTTTAACTTCAGACACAAGAAATGGCTCGACCTCAACCAAGATATCATTTGCATAATAAAACACAACAACAAAAAGGCTGGGAGCTGGAGAAATGGCTTAGTGGTTAACGTGCTTGCTGGCAAAGCCAAAATGACCCAGGTTCGATTCCCCAGGACCCACATAAGCCAGATGCACAAGGTGGTGCACGCATCTGGAGTTTGTTTGCAGTGGCTGGAGGCCCTGGTGCACCCATTCTCTATCTGCCTCTTTCTTCCTCCATCCCTCCTTCTCTCTCTCTCTCTCTCTAATAAATAAATAAAATACTTTAAAGAGAGCTGGGAGTAGTGGCGCAAGCCTTTAATCCCAGCACTGTGGAGGCAGAAGAGGGAGAATTGCCATGAGTTCGAGGCTACCCTGAGACTACATAGTGAACTCCAGGTCAGCCTGGGCTAGAGCGAGACCCTACCTTGAAAAACCGAAAAACACAAAATAAGCAAACAAAAACAAACAAACAAAAATCTTTAAAGAAAAAAAGGCTGGGGAAGTGGGGACTAGCAGAGGCTAGAAGCACTAGGAGAAGAGTCAGAGTCTCCTTGGTGGGGATGCCCCCCTTTTTGACTCAGGAAGCGATGACGTGGCTTCTCTCTCAGGGAAAAGATAAATAGGGAACGCAGGGTCGGACCTCTTCTTAGGAAGCCTTGAGATGCAATTACTTCCTGATGGTGCTTTTTAGCAACTGGCCCTGTCCTCAGGGGCCCCAGAGTTAGATTCACCTTAGTGCCTAGGTTCATCTGGGATGGAGGTTTAAGTTGCTATAAATTTTGGCTTAATTTGAATTTCTTAGCCGAGCTCTAAAACTCCTGGCAAATTTCCACAGGAGCACTCTTTCTGAATGGACTTGAAGATTCAGCGTTCCTGTGGTCTAACTACCTCACAATTAAAAGGCTCAGGCTTGGCTTTTCCAGTCTGACCCCCACTGTGTTCACCAGCTGCTGTAACCCCACCAGCAGTGGCTCTGAGGAGGCAGTGATGACTGTGCATTTTCTGAGATGCCACTTGCCCTGCCTTTGCAAGGAAAGAGGTCTGCGGAGGGGACCTGCTGTAGTGGCGGGCAGAGGGGAAGCACAGTAGGTTTATTCTTAAGAGATGTGATTTGATTCGAGGGGATAGTGACTTGTGTGCTCTGTCAGGGTTTTACTGGATCACTGAAAAGGGTTGTCGGCATTTTTGATATATTTCTGATTTTTGAAATCCTTCCTACTTCTGAGGCAACGGTCGGTCATTCTCGGGATTCCGCAGCAAAGGAGTTGGAAGCAGAGAGTGTTGAGGACTCATTCCCAGAGTCGTGGTAAAGCGGTGCGCACCGCGTGATTATCCAGGACCCTGCAGTCTCGCTGGCACCTGAGTTAGATCGCTTCATGTCATACCCATGACACATCTTGCCTCTGGAGCAAAGCAGAGCTTCTGAACTAGGATTCATAAACTTCCCTACATTCTCTCCTTCAGAGGATGAAGTTGAGATTTTGTTTCCTTTGGAGGTTTCAAGGTCATTATTCTTCCACTAGGTCAAGTGGTTTTGAAACTAGGGGGAGGTAATTAGGAAACGAGATCTTTTACCTGGCAAGACTTCATAAATGTCCTCTTCCTTTTCTGCAGGCTCTTTCACCCCCACACTTCCAGGTAAGACCATGGGTCTGCACTGGGAACCGGAATTTGGGGAGTCAAAGCCATCGATATCATCATACATCTCTTCCTCTCCATCCTTCTCCTCTTGGTCCTCTTCTTCCTCTTCACAGGGAATGGTTAAGGAGCTAAGATCTGCCAGGGCAAAGAGGAGAATGAATAAAGGTAGAAAAGAGAGTAAGGCTGGGAAGGAGGGTGAAGGAGGAGGAGGCAGGAGAATAATCCATGTCAAAGGAAGATGAAATACCAGGTTAAGTGCTGTTATTTCTAATGTGGGCCTCGGTGGCAGGAAATCTACAGAAAAGGCCAGCCTAGCACTGTATCAGGTTTAAACCACCAACATAAATCCTTCCTCGCAATAAAACTTGATCAGGATGAAGCAGCCCTGAAAAGAATGTGTGTGTGAGTGAGAACACAAGGCGAAGGGAAGAAAATAGGCCAGAAAGAGGACAGGCCAGTGTCCCACGCACTGCTCGTCAAGTAGAAAACTGGGTGGGGGGTA
The DNA here is from genome assembly GCA_036346955.1 of Dipus sagitta. NCBI lineage: Eukaryota > Metazoa > Chordata > Mammalia > Rodentia > Dipodidae > Dipus > Dipus sagitta. The sequence continues at coordinate 3,891,455 of CM070778.1, read as the reverse complement.
CGGAGGAGGGAAATGATGGTGCCAGCACCTGATTTCCAAACAAAGGTTCTAAATAAATAAATAAATAAATAATAATAATAATAAAAGGAAAACTGGGTGGGTGAGTGATGGCCTGAAGTTCTCTAGGGTGACAAAGCCAGGGCAACTATGGCAGGATCTGAGCTCTGAGCTCTCCAGTGGCCTCACTGCAGAATTTCAGACAAGTTTGTGTGTAGAGTGGGAAAAAAAAAAAAAAAAAAAAAAAAACGGGAAAAAGAGGCTGGAGAGATGGCTTAGTGCTTAAGGCTCTTGCCCGCAAAGCCAAAGGACCTCAGTTCAATTCCCCAGGACCCACGTAAGCCAAATGCACAAGTTGGCGCATGCATCTGGAGTTCATTTGCAGTGGCTGGAAGCCCTGGAGTGCCCATTCTCTCTCTCTCTCTCTCTCCTTCTCTCAAATAAGTAAAAATAACATATTTTTAAAATGGGAAAAAGCAGAAGAGGAAAAGAAACGGGGCATGAAAAACTGTAACAGTAATTCAAGGCCAAATGGAGTGGCTGAACGATGCAGTGACCATGTCCTTTTGCAACTGTGCAGTGTGGCTGACCTTAAAGTGGGTCACTGCATAGAAATGTGGAGCCATTCCAGCACAGGGGAGCACCAGGGCAGGGAGGGATTTTGGCTTTTATTCTGATGGGGAACTGCTATGCACTTCACAGTGCTGGGGGGGCCTGGGCAGGACCCGAGAGTGCCAGTGAGTGTTCTCTGGGGAAGGGGAAGATGGCGAGGCATCGATGTTCATTTCAAAATACAATAAAACTGTTTGACTTGATTAGGCTTTTAATAAAGATTTTTTTTTCCCAACCATTTTCATCTGAATTCTGATACTTCATATGAGGAAAGGATCAAAGGCACATTTGTGGCTTAAGCCATATGTTGTTATTTTGTTTGTTTTAAAATAAAATGGAATGAATAATTTCTTCAATGTGGGATTCTGAAAGTACCACAGGGTACAGCTCAATAAAGCTGCTTTGAGTTTTATTGAGGTTTACACACTTAGGAGTATATTACACGCATAAATCCTAGGCACCTAGATGAGAGTGTACCCTGTAGTCTCGCCATCAATGCTCATGTTCGCCACGTTCCAGTCTATTATACATGACGCTGGTGGTAGAAGCGATAGCTTGTGATAGTAAAGGCACAGCTGAACAAAACAAGCAATTCTTGTAACCAAGGCTAGGGTCCTTCCTTTTTGTATCCATAAGAAAGTCATATAGCACAATGATAACCTGTGAGGAGAAGGCTTGGTACTTTTAGGTTGATGTGCTTCTCCCTGTGTCTCATGACATGTACAAAGTGGATGTCCTTGTCTTTCTGTGAGGCAGGATCCTGCTCTGAGGGTATATGAGGGTTCTCCGGTGCCAAGTCTACTTGTGAGGCCACTCCCCGTCAAGGCCACTGTGACTGCTGTGCCTTGCCTGCAGGCTGGCCGGCAGAGGGCACTCTGAGAGCAGTCATTTAGCATCTCCAGGCAGGACTCTTCCCATGCCAAGGCAAGGAGGAGCATTTTACTGTGGCTTGAGAAACAACAAATTTGTTTTCTTTTCCTTTTAACTTATTTATTTCAGAGAGAGAGAGAGAGAGAGAGAGAGAGAGAGAGAGAGAGAGAGAGAGAGAGAATGGGTACACCAGGGCCTGTAGCCACAGCAAATGAACTCCAGACGCATGTACCACCTTGTGCAGCTGGCTTACGTGGGTCCTGGGGAATCGAACCTGGGTCCTTTGGCTTGCAGGCAAGTGCCTTAACCACTAAGCAATTTCTCCAGCCCCAACGAATTTGTTTTTAATGCCCAGTGTCCCTGATGGTCACCTAGATTAGTTTAGGGCTCTACTTTTAACCCCCCCCCCAAAAAAAAGAGGAGGAAGAATTGAGGTCCACTTTTGGAACTCAATTGCAATTAGATGATTGGGAGTTAGACATCATGTTTTTTTTTATTTGTTAAATAAATAAAGAGGGTTGGAAAACAGTGTATTGAGCTAAGGTGGTTCTCAGAATCTCTTTGGCTACTGATTATGGATGTTATAGATTTGCTTGCATGTAGGTGGATGGGCTAAGACGTCAAAGGGGAGTGCCAGGTCCCTTACCTTACCTTCTCATTCCTACATGTCATGATTTGCTTTTATAACAAGGGAGACATAGAAAGGAAGGTAGAGAGTCAGAAAAAAAAAAAGATATTGAAGCCTTTAAATTGTACTTACACAACGTAACTCCAGGTGCAAATCCACTCTAGCATCACATATTTCTGTAATAATGACACTTACCCTTTAGCAAGAACTTTATTTGATCCACCCAGTCTCTGGCTTCAGCTGGACTTGGAGCTGTAAACTAGAGAAAAAGTAATTAATTCAGGAGGATCACCATGAGTTTGAGGCTACCCTGAGACTACATAGTGTATTCCAGGTCAGCCTGGCCTATAGTGAGACCCTACCTCGAAAAAAAGAACAAGAAAAAAAGGTATGGGGCTGGAGAGATGGCTTACTGCTTAAGGCATTTGCCTGCGAAGCCTAATGACTCATGTTCTACTCTCCAGATCCCATGAAACCAGATGCACAGTGAAGCAAGCGCAAGGTTGCACATGCCCACTAGGGGGCGCAAGCACCTGGAGTTTGATTTCAGTGGCTGAGGCCCTGGTGCACCACTTTTCTCTCTCTCTCTCTCATTCTCTCTCTAAAAAAATAAAAGTAATTAATTTACCTCCTTCACCAAAATTTCCATGAATTCTGTTAGGGAGAACTGGGGAGGAATCTGAGTTAGAGTAGGCTTAGAATTCAGGATTCTGTGCCTGCTTAATCTTTAGAAAAAAGAGCAAAACATCTCACTCAAACCATTTCTTTTCCTTCAGCAATTTTACATACCTAGGGATGACAGCTCTTTCCATATGTGCCTACTCATTTGCCTATTCCTTCATTTGGGATTTAAAAATATTTTTATTCATTTATTCATTTAGAGAGAGAGAGAGAGAAGGGAAGAAGAGGGAGAGAAAAAGAGAAAGTATGGGCACACAAGGGCCTCTTGTCTCTGCAAATGAACTGCAGAAGCATGTGTCATTTTGTGCATTTGGCTTTCCATGGGTATTGGGGAATTGAACCCTAGGCCATCAGGCTTTGTAAACAAGTGGCTTTGACTGCTGAGCCATCTCCCCAGCCCAACATCAGGGATTTATTTGAGAAAAGTTGACAGGGAAAAGCAACCAACATGTACATGAGATAGGAACACTACACAGGAGGTACATTTGATAATAAGGGGATTTTTTTTCAGTGCTGGTGATGGAACCCAGGCCTTGCCCATGCTAAGTAAGTACTTTACCACTTAACTATACCTCCATCCCACAATGGGGTGTTGAGAAGAGAAAGGGAACATTTATTGTTGCCTATAGTAGGTCAGAGGTAATAACAGTGTTCAGAATATTGGTCAGAAGTAATACTGTTTTGGTTGGATTTGTGAAAACATTCTTATTTGTAAGGAGAGAGAGAGAGAAAGAGAGAGAAAGAGAGAGAGAGAGAGAGAATGAGCATGGGTGCTCCAGAGCCTCTTGCCATTGCAAACAAATGTGTGGGCACTGGGGAACTGAACCCTAGCCAGTAGGCTTTGCAAGTAGGTGCCTGAGTACTGGGGAATTGAACCCTAGCCAGTAGGCTTTGCAAGTAGGTGCCTTTAACTGCCAAGCCATCTTCTAGCCCCTTGGTTGGATTTTTTGTTTTGTTTTGTTTTTTTGAGGTAGGGTTTCCCTCTAGCTCAGGCTGACCTGGAATTCACTATGTAGTCTCAGGGTGGCCTCAAACTCACGGCAATCCTCCTACCTCTGCCTCCCGAGTGCTGGGATTAAAGGCGTGTGCCCCCACGCCCGGACCTTGGTTGGACTTTTAAAAAGAGTTGCTGGCACCTGGTAGAGGGAGCTCCATTCCAGCTGTGGGCAGAGCAGGAAAGAGAATGTCGGGTGCAGTATGGTGGAGCACAGGCAGAGCAGCTTGACTGGAGAACAATGACAGATTGAGACTTGAGGGTCAGAGAGGAGTTGATGAAAGGGCTCTGAGTACTAGTCCAGATATGAAATGTAGGTGATAGGAGGCCATTATCTATTCTAGTAAAGGAAGTGGTGATTCTTTCAATAGCTGTGGGTAGGAGGGATTGAGATAGGGACATAGGGAGACAGAAGACCAATTAGAAGGCCGTTTAACTAGTCCTCTGGGTGAAGTGTTGGGGACTTAGCCATTATAATGGCTGTGGGAATAAACAAAAAAGAAAGATCCAAAGGATATTGTACAGGAAGAATCCACAGACCATAGTAATGATTTGGATTCAATGGGCCAAAGAAAATAAGTAAATAAACTACATTTTGATTCACAAAACAGGTCAGTCAAGCATCAACTCTTTGCAATTTTTTCCAGAATTTAATATTTATTTATTTATTTATTTGAGAGAGAGAGAGATACAGAAATAGAGAGACAGAGAGAGAATGGGTGCGCCAGGGCCTCCAGCCACTGCAAAGGAACTCCAGATGTATGCATCCCCTTGTGCATCTGGCTTACGTGGGTCCTGGAGAATTGAACCTGATTCCTTTGGCTTTGCAGGCAAGCACCTTAACCACTAAGCCATCTCACCAGCCCTCTTTGCAATTTTTTAAAAAATGAATCATATTGGGCTGGAAGGAGAAGAAAGGAAATGAATCATATTGAAATAACTCTTCCTGAAACATTTTAATTACATGGCCATTAGGGTAAGGTAAGGATACATGCTGTTGAAGAAATCTAATTTATTAAGTACTACTCATATTCATAGACATGATCATTTACACATATATAGTTATATATATATATATACATACATACAATTATATATGTAATTTTATGTTATTTATGTGAGAGAGAGAGAGAGAGAGAGAGAGAGAGAGAAATTGAGTATGGGGGTGCCAAGGCTTCTTGCCACTGCAAATGCACTCCAGATGCATCTGGTTTTAGGTGGGTTACTATGGAAATTAAACCCTGGCCTGCAGGTTCTGCAAGCAAGTGCCTTTTACCATTGCGCTACCTCCTCAGCCCCATTCTTAGTTTCTTAAAAGCTCCTTTATATAAAAAGTTTCCTGCTGGGTGTGGTGGTGCACACCTTTAATCCCAGCACTTGGGAGGCAGAGGTAGGAGGAGTGCCATTAATTTGTTAGTTTGAGGCCACCTGTGACTACTAGTGAATTCCAGGTCAGCCTGGGCTAGAGCGAAAACCTACCTAGAGAAAAAAAAATTTTTTCTAGGGGTTGGAGAGATGCCTCAGTGGTTAAGAGTACTTCCTGTAATCTCAGTCCAGTGGGGAGCAGAGATTGGAGAATCTCTGGAGCTCATGAAACATGACAAGCTCCAGGATCAGTGGAGACCCCCGCAGAAGAGCCGTGGAGGGGGACATCCGACTTTCTCTTCTGGCCACTGCAGCCCATCCTGCCATGTCAGCCACAAAGGGTACCACATGGGCTCATACATATGCAAAATCACACACACACTGAATTACACACACACACACACACACACACACACACACACACACACACACTGAGTTTCTAATGATTTTGGCTTGGATTTTTTCACATACGCTTTTGTCTAGATGCAATATTATCAGAATTTAATAAAAAAACAACTTAGAAACATGTTACATAATCTGTGTTACATAATGTTTATAAAGGGCTCTATAGAAAAGTTTTAGTTTAAATTTAAAAAATTAGTCAGGGAGGGCTGGAGGGATGGCTTAGCGGTTAAGGTGCTTGCCTGCAAAGCCAAAGGATCCAGGTTAGATTCAGGGGGCGCACGTGTCTGGAGTTTGTTTGCAATGGCTGGAGGCCCTGGCGCGCCCATTCCCTCTCTCTCTTTCCCCCACTCTTTCTCTGTTAAATAAATAAAAATAAAATATTTTAAAAAATTAGCCAGGTGTGGTGGCTCACACCTTTAATCCCAGCACTCAGGAGGATTGCTGTGAGCTCAAGGCCACCCTGAGACTACATAGTGAATTCCAGGTCATCCTGGACTACAAAAAAACAAACCCTAAAAATTTACGGAAGTTGCATAATGAAAACCAGGTCATTTTATTTAAGTTTTGGGTTAAGATACTATAGGAATATTAAGGTTGTACACTGAGAAAATTTAAAGATTCAAAGCGTTATTTAAGGTGCTCATTTAATATTATTATGTTTTTTTCCTTTTCCATAAATTAGTGAAAGTTTTACTACTGCTTTAGAGAAAATGTGAAAATAAAAATTACAACTGGGAAACAACGTAAACACCTACATAAAATACAATTTTTGGCGACTAGTTCTGTTTCCCATAGTCATATTTTTATCATCTTAAATTTATAATGAGTGGCAAGTATATGAAAGTAAAGATTCAAATATATAAAAACGAGCATGGTGAGGAATAAGTGTGTCTGGCTCTGACAAGGTCCGGTAGCCTCTCAGTGACCGCAGTTTCTACTCAGGAATCGTCACCAATACTTTAGAAGCCCTTCTAGAGATACACAATGCATTCGCACCCAGGAAGGCATGGAGAACGAGAGAACACAGGAAAACAAACGATCTTTCACTCTACGGTCAGATTTTCCTTTTTTCCCCCCCCCCCCTGGATTTCATGGAAGGAAATAAAGACGATCAGTTGAAAAATAAAGAGAACGGGAATCACAGTCGTGAGATCAGAGACTGTGAGTAAGGAAGTGGACAGTGTCCTGCAACCCACAAGGAACCCCGCCCTGCGGGATGGGTGAGACTGGGAAGGGGGGGATAAAGAGGTGGAAGCCAAGCAAAGGTGGTATGTAGGATGCGCGTGACAACGGGAGGAGGAGGGAGAGCACACCGCAGCCAAAGAGCCGGCGAGGATGGGGTCTTAGCTGGCGGGCCGGGAGTGCATAACACAGATGGGGTTCACATGCAACAGGGAAGGAAACTGCAATACTCATGAGATTCGCCAGTAACTCCACTCATCCTACCTCATAGCTGCGCCTGTCCTGGGAGGTCAGTTCAAAGCAGGATTCTTTCTTGGAGTCTCTTCGCAGGTGGGGGGCCATCCGGACACTGTAGCCCTTAATGAGGAAGGTTCCTTTGGGCTGCTTGCCTGCAAGACAGGAAAGTTCCCTGTATCCCTAGAGAAATGTAACCGCCAAGGGAAGGCTTCTTCTCTGGCACGTAGCATAAAGAGCGCGAAACAGCTGTTACGTCCCCGAGGAAACACAATAGTCAAAGAAAGGTTATTAAGGGAAACTTGGGAAGAGGCTACTCCAATAGTCAGGCAGTGATCAGTGCCAAGCTAGGGGAATGCAACATGAAAGGTTATTTTACTAAAAGAGTACAACAGAGACAGAGAATTTATTAGAATGTTGAGAGATCTATAATAACAGAAAGCAGGAATTATTACAGCAGGGAGAGTGGCTGTAAATGTGAGGCTCTTGAAGGCTATTACAGAGCTGAAACATTATTATCAGGGCCAGCAGAGCTCACATTTGAGAGGAGGGACAAAAGTGTGTGTGTGTGTGTGTGTGTGTGTGTGTGTGTGTGTGTGTGTGATAAGGTTCTGGAATCTCCTCCCATACCCTATGTGCATTTGGGCTAAAGTGCTCACCCCTTACTGTTGATCAGGTGGGAGTTTATGTAAGGGGAAGCATAATTAAAACTCAGTATTTGGTGGCTTGAGAGATGGCTTAGAAGTTAAGGCACTTGCCTACAAAGCCAAAGGACCCAGGTTCGATCCCCCAGGATCCATGTTAGCCAGATACACAAGGTGGCGCACATATTGGGAGTCCGTTTGCAGTGGCTAGAGGCCCTGGCATGCCCATTCTATCTGCCTCTTTCTCTCTCTCCCTCCTGCTCTCTCTCTCTCTCAAACAAATAAATAAAAATAATAAAGGTATGAGATAACACTCCAAAAAAAAAAGAAAGAAAGAAAGAAAGAAAGAAAGAAAGAAAGAAAGAAAGATAAAGAAAGAAAGAAACTCAGTACTTGGGGCTGGAGAGATGGCTCAGTGGTTAAGACACTTGCCTGAGAACCCCAGTGATCCAGGTTCAATCCCTCACTCCCCACTTCCATCCTGGGGATTAAACCTGTGGCCTCATGCATGCTGGGCAAGTGCTTTAGTACTGAGCTAGTCCCCAGTTAGCCCAGTAGATTCTTTTTTTTTTTTTAATTTTTATTTATTTGACAGAGAAAGAGGGGAGAGAGAGAGAGAGCGGCGTGCCAGGGCCTCCAGCCACTGCAACAAACTCTAGACGTGTGCGCCCCCTAACGTGGGTCCTGGGGAATCGAATTTGGGTCTTTTGGCTTTGTAGGCAAGCGCCTTAAGTGCTAAGCCATCCCTCCAGCCCAGTAGATTCCTTTTTAAATAAAAATTTTATTTATCTACAAGCAGAGAGGGGATTGGAATGCCAGGGCTTCCAGCCTACTGCAAACAAACTCCAGATGCATGTACTACTTTGTGCATCTGGCTTTATGTGGGTACTGGGGAATCGAACCCTGGTTGTTAGGTTTTTTGCTGGCAAGCACCTTAACCATTGAGGATCTTTCCAGCCCTGTTTTTTTTTTTTTTTTTTTGAGGTATAGTCTCACTCTAGCCCAGGAATTCACTATGCAGTCTTGGGCTGGCCTCAAACTCATGGCGATCCTCCTACCTCTGCCTCCCAAGTGCTGGGATTAAAGCATGCGCCAGCATGCCTGGCAATAGATGCTTTTTGATGATAAGGATGAAAATAGAGGCTGGAGAGATGGCTCAGTGGTTTAGGTATTTGCCTCTAGAGCCTAAGACCCAAGTTCAATTCCCTAGTACCCACGTAAGCCAGATGTACAAAGTAGCACACGCATCTGGAGTTCATTTGCAGTGGCTAGAGGCCCTGGTGCACTCATTCTCTCTCTCTGCTTGAAAAATAAATAAAATATTTAAAAAAGAAAATGGAATGGCAAAATTAAAAAGAAAAGAAGAAAAATGATTCTGTCCTCACCTGCTTGAGCTAAAAGAAACACACAAACACTAGATTTACGAAGACAATGTCCTGGGCACAATAAGAAGTAACTGGCAAGAAGGGAGCTATGTTTCAGTGCTTTTGGACACCAGAATCTTTTTTGTTGAAGTATCTCTCCTTGCCCTAACTGGCCACTAAAATGTTTTGTTGTTTCTTTGGTCGCCAGATTTTATTTCACCCTGATGGCAAAATGGTCAATAAAAGTCTCCAAGCCTTTTGCTCTTGCTCTCCCCCATCCTCCTCTCTTACTGCGAGTGTGAAAGATTCTGAATGAACAGATGTAATACCTGGCTTTATGTCTAGATGTGCCAGCCATCTATTTAAATGTAAGGGAAGTGAACATTTTTACAATGGCCCAAATGTCTTGTTGGCTGGAAGAGAATTAACACCTGGCTGGCTTGTATGCCTGGAATTCAGAGGGGAAGCTGTGCTTGCTGGGTTTGCGAGTGGGCTGCAGTGTGTGTGTGTGTGTGTGGGGGGGGGGGCAGCGGTTGGAGGCACACGGGGGGGGGGGGAGGCGTTGCTCAGTTTGCAAGTATGCTGCTGTCAGTTGCAAGTAGGGTTTCACACACTCCTCCTAGATGGGACAGGCTCTGAGGAATCCAAGATGGTGACCAGAAGGCGAAGGTCAGTCACACACGTGCTGCAGGCAGAGAGGATAGATTGAGACCATAAGACCAAGAGCAAATCTCAGGGATTCCAGGTCCTTTAGCAAAAGTGGGGCCTTGCTACTATCGCCAAAGGAAGGTGGAAGAATTCTACAGGCGACAGGACGGACGTAGGCTGGGTGTCCAGGCATCAGGGAAGGAATGCGCTTTGGAAGGGAAAGAAGGAGAAACAGTACCTGACCAGAAGGACAAGGAAATGTCTTCTTTGTGGCTTTACCACCGGCGTCTCTATGAAGGAGCACAGGGAAGCCTCTGCAAACATGGATGTCCCCTCCCTCCCTCCCTCCCTCCCTCCCTCCCTTCCTTCCTTTTTTCTTTTTTTGAGGTAAGGTCTCGCTCTAGCCCAGGCTGCCCTGGAGTTCACTATGTAGCCTCAGGGTGGCCTTGAACTCACAGCGATCCTCCTATCTGTGCCTCCCCAGGGCAGGGATTAAAGGCGGGCGCCACCCGGCCTGCCCGGTGCTTGCTTTCTTTTCCCTCTCGCTTCCTGGAATTACGCCCTAGAATGACCAAGTCTGCACAACGCTATCCCCTACTTGGGAGCTGGCGCTCAGTCACAATAGCAAGTTTTAGTTTGCATTTGTTTATAACGATTTCCAATTGTGCTTGAGTCTTTTCTTCCTTCCCATGTACTAAGCCACTGTGTTAAACATAGACGAGAGGTCTCCTAGGGACAGCACGTGAGTGCTGTCTTTGGCTGGATCAATGGTGGCTCATTAAGCAACTGCCTCTGGTAGCAGTCAACACTTCGCTGCTACTGCTGCCACCTGGCTGAAGGGTGTCTCATGGGTGCAGCGACCATTTGGGTCTCAGCACTCCACAGCGGCTTTAGAGATGCCCACTACTGTATTTCCCACTAGTGATGTTCAAAGCTGAGATCATGCTTCCAGAGAGGCTGAGCTCTGACGTTCTATTTCTGGGCCACTGTCAATACTGCTTTACTCTTTCTAAGAATTATTATTATTTTGTTTTTTTGTTTTGTTTTTTTCGAGGTAGGGTCTCACTCTAGCCCAGGCTGTCCTGGAATTCACTATGGAGTCTCAGGGTGGCCTCGAACTCATGTCGATCCTTCTACCTCTGCCTCCCGAGTGCTGGGATTAAAGGCGTGCACCACCATGCCCGGCTTAGAATTATTATTATTATATTTATTTATTTGAGAGAAAGAGGAAAAGAGAGAGAGCAGCTATATAGAGAGAATGGGCGTGCCAGGGCCTCCAGCCTCTGCAAACAAACTCCAGATGTATGCGCCCCCTTGTGCATCTGGCTGACGTGGGTCCTGGGGAATTGAACCTGGGTCCTTTGGCTTTGCAGGCAAGTGTCTTAACCACTAAACAATCTCTCCAGCCCCAGAATTATTATTATTTTGTAGGTGGTGCTTGGGATCAAATCTAGGATCTTGTACATGCTGGGAAAATAGTCTACCAGTGAGCTACATCCCTAGTCCTTTAAAAGACTTAATTAATTAATTAGCATATGTGTACCTGTATGTATGTGTGCATGGGTATGCCAGGGTCTCTTGCCGCTGTGAACGAATGCCAGGTACTTTTGTCACTTTTTGCATCTGTTTTTATACGGGTGTTGGTGAATTGCAGTTGGGCCAGCAGGCTTTGCAAGCAAGTACCTTTGACCACTATGCCATCTGCCCAACCTCCCCAGTTCTCTATGCCCCCTTTTAAAAACATTTCCATTATTATTTATTTTTATGTATTTATTTGAGAGAGAGAGAGAGACGTAGAGGGAGAGAGAGAGAAAGAGAGACAGAATGGTATACCAGGGCCTCTAGCCACTGCAAATGAACTCCAGATTCATGTGCCACCTTGTGCATCTGGCTTATGTGGGTCCTGGGGAATTGAACTGAGGTCCTATGGCTTTGCAGGCAAATGCCTCAACCACTAAGCCATCTCTCCAGTCCCTCTATGCCCCCCCCTTTTTTCCCCAAATATTTTTTTTTAAATTTTTTTTTCATTTTTATTTATTTATTTGAGAGTGACAGAGAGAGAGAGAGAGAGGCAGCTAGAGAGAGAGAGAATGGGCACGCCAGGGCTTCCAGCCACTGCAAACGAACTCCAGATGCATGTGCCCCCTTGTGCATCTGGCTAACGTGGGTCCTGGGGAATTGAGCCTCGAACCGGGGTCCTTAGGCTTCACAGGCAAGCGCTTAACCGCTAAGCCATCTCTCCAGCCCTTCCCCAAATATTTTTATTTATTTATGAGGGAGATAGAAAGGCAGAGAGAGAGAGTGGGTGCGCCATGGCCTCTGGCTGCTGTAAACAGACTCCAGATGCATGCGCCCACCATTTTGTGCATGTGTCTTCACGTGGAATCTGGGACTCAAACCTGGGATGGCAGGCTTTGCAGCAAGTGCCTTGAACCACTGAGCCATCTCCCAGCTCCCTAGTCCTGTCTTTGTAATTTTAATTTAATTTAATTTAATTTTTGTGTGTGTGTGTTTTCCAAGGTAAGGTCTTACTCTAGCTCAGGCTGATCTGGAACTCATTGTGTAGTCCCAAGGATGGTCTCAAACTCTCAGAAATCTTCCTATCTCTGCCTCCTGAGTGCTGAGATTAAAGGGGTGCGCCACCATATCTGGCTTTGTTGTTTATTTGTTTCCCCTAGTCCTTGTTTTCCAGGCAGAGATTCACTTTGTATCTCAGGCTGGCCTCAAACTCATGAGCCTCTTGCCTCAGCCTTCCAAGTGCTGGGATTACAGGACTATGTCACCACACTTTACCCTTTGAAATGCATTTTTTTTTTAAACTTAGGAAAGTAATTTATTTCACCTTGTAGTTCCAAAGGGTAGAGTCCATCATGTGGAGAAAGCATGGCTAGAGCAAGAAGCCAGTGTCATATCATCACATCAATCTGAAATGTCTTTTTTTTTTTTTTTTTTCAAAATAGGGTCTCACTCTAGCTCAGGCTGACCTGGAATTCACTATGTAGTCTCAGGGTGGCCTTGAACTCTCGGTGATCCTCCAACCTCTGCCTCCCGAGTGCTGGGATTAAAGGCGTATGCCACTATGCCTGGCTTTAAAAAACAAAAACAAAAATAAAACAAAAAAACCCTTATTTTTATTTATTTGACAGAGAAAGAGAGAGAGAGAGAGACAGAGAGAGAGAGAATGGGCATGCCAGGGCCTCCAGCCACTGCAAACGAACTCCAGACATGTGTGTCCCCTTGTGCATCTGGCTAACGTGTGTCCTGGGGAATCGAACCCGGGTCCTTTGCCTTTGCAGGCAAACACCTTAACCGCTAAGCCATCCCTGCAGACCCTGGCTTTTTAAAAATATTTTTATTTATTTGTGAGATAGAAAGAAAGAAGAGAGACAGAGAGAATGGACGTGCCAGGGCCTCCAGCCACTGCAAACAAACTCCAAATGCATGTGCCTCTTTGTGTATCTGGCTTTATGTGGGTACTGGGAAATCAAACCCAGGTCATTAGGCTTTGCAAGTGAGCACCTTAACTGCTGAGCCATCTCTCCAGCTCAGTTAAAAAAAAAAAAAAAGACTGTCAAAGCATTCAACTTTAATATTGTATAATTAATCATTATGGAAGATAATCCTTTAATATATTGACTACACTTAGTGTTAAAGGGGAAATAATTTCTAAATTGGCTCATGTTTTTGGTGATGGGCGAGATATTAGTTACTGAAGCCTATTTCTTCCCTGAGCGTATCACTTTATGGGCGTTAGTTAAGGACTGCCTGCAAGTGCGTGAGGATTTACAAAGTGCTTCCATCCGGGTGTGGGACGCCGCTGTGCGCACGATCACTTACTTTTCTCATTAGCGTAGTAGCAGAAGAAGCCTCTGCTGATGACACACCACCGCTTCTGCCACTCCGACCCAAAGAGACCACGATCTACACGGAACAGCAGTAGGAGACATAAATTCAGGTAACTAGAATGGCTGTAGAGTCCGTAAAACCCAACAACACACAGTCCGCTGTGTCATTGTTTTACCTCCCAGGTTAATGGACTGTAAAACCCTCCCTTTCACTCCCACAGGTTATCCCATATTGACTCGGAGTCCAGAGGACGAGCTCCGCTAAAGGTGTAAGCTCTTCAGAGGCCCTTGCGGCTGTCTGCTTTGAAATCTAGTTTTTTTTTTAAAATATCTTTCAGGTTCTGATTTCACCTTGTATTTTTTTAAACTCTCCATGATATCTTTTTTAAAAATATATTTCATTATTTATTTATTTGAGAGAGAGAGAAAGAGGCAGAGAGAGAGAGCCGGGGCGTGGTGGCGCACGCCTTTAATCCCAGCACTCGGGAGGACAGAGGTAGGAGGATCGCTGTGAGTTCGAGGCCACCCTGAGACTCCATAGTGAAGACCAGGTAAGCCTGGGCTAGAGTGAAACCCCTACCTCGAAAAACCAAAAAAAAAAAAAAAAAAAAAAGAGGCAGGAAGAGAGAGGGAATAGGGTGCTCTAGGGCCTCCAGCCACTGCAAATGAACTCCAGATGCATCTTGTGCATCTGGCTTACATGGTCCTGGAGAATTGAACCGGGATCCTTTGGCTCTGCAGGCAAATACATTAACCGCTAAGCCATCTCTCTAGCCCATGATATCTGTTTTGTGTTTTTTGTTTTTGGAGACAAGGTCTCATTACGTGGCTCACTCAGCCTGGCCTGGAACTCATGACTCTCACCTGCTTGGCAGCCTCCTCAGGGCTGGCATTGAGGAAAGGGCTGTAGCACCATGCCTGGTTACCGTGACTGCTTTATGTTTTGCATTTGGTAAACTAAAATGATATTCTAGGCCATGTGAGAGAGGCTTTAAATTTTTTTTTTTTTTGGTGGTAAACCAATTTGCCTGTTGATCATTAAACGTGGGACTCCAGTCCTTGCAGTACTTCTCCTAACTAAATGGCTTAAAGGTCAAGAGTTGGGCATGCCCTGCAATTTGAAAGTAGGCTGCTTCACACATGTTGGAGAAACTATATTCTTTTCTCTCTCTCTCTCTGTTGTGTGTGTGTGTGTGCGCGTGCGCGCGTGTGTGAGATGTGTGTCTGTGAGGGTGTATGCATCACATGGTGTGCATGTGGAGTTCAGAAGACAACTTCGGGCGTTCATCCTCGCCTTCCACCTTGTGTTTTTTTTTTTTTTTTTTAATTTTGTTCACTGCTATGTTTGCCAGATAAATGGCCTGTGAGCTTCTGGAAGATTCTCCTGTCTCTGCCTCCCTTTTCCCTTAGGTGTGTTCTGGGATTAAAGATACCCACTACAGCATCTGCCTTTACATGGGTTCCGAGGATCCGAACTCAGGTGCTCTCATGCTTGTGTGGCAAGCGCTTTATCCACTGAGCCATCTATCTCCCCCACCATAGCATTGACAAAAACAGTGTCATTTTTTTTTTTTAAGTTTTTAAGTTTTTAGAGGTAGGGTCTCACTGTAGCCCAGGCTGACCTGGAATTTACTATGTAGTCTCAGGATGGCCTTGAACTCACAGCGATCCTCCTACCTCTGCCTCCCAAGTGCTGGGATTAAAGGCGTGCGCCACCATGCCGGGCTAACAGTGTCATTCTTTATGGGAGCACACTAAGAGAGGAGACAGGAATATCACTCATTCAACGTGTTATTTAGCTCCTGTTTTGCAGCACATTGGTGGTACAGAGATGAGTGAGGCAGAACCCAGTGCTCTCCCAGCGAAGCCCACAGTCTGGTGAAGAGTTAGGCCCTCTCTCTTCAGTCCACACCCACTCACACCAGACTTCTCTTCTGCCCTTGCCTGGCTCTTGCCTTATACCTGCCAAGCACAGTATCGGGCCCAGAGAAGTCACCCTATATGCTAGCCTTCTTTTTTTTCTAGAATGTTCTGGAGGGTCTCATGATGAACTTGGTTAATACCTTTGCTTTTCTTCTCCAAGTAGCCTTGCTTGATGATGTTCTCAAGCTCTTGAGCTCCTCTTAGGACGTCTTCCACTCCTAAGAGAAACAATGGCAAAATGCTTTGTTGAAACCTGACGAAATTTTCATTTCTGCTACTTTACAGAATTCACATTAATGATGGAGTTCAGAAGGGCAATTGTTTAAACCGCGTAAAATAAGACAATCTCTATATGATGGGGGGGGGGAGAGTTAATTTTCTTTCTAATTATATCTAATGCTAATATTGCTTGAAATGATCTAAACATACATTAACTGTGGCAAGGGGAGGTAGCTTAAATATGTACTGATTGGCAGGAAAAGGACTCCAGGGAATTAGGAATTTGCAGTGTATATAAGCTCCAAATTGGATCATCTACATTGAGATAAGCAAAAGTCAAATGAGCAGCAACCAGCAAGGACAAGCTTCGACGAGTGACAGATTCCCTTGTACCTGCAGTCACCTCCGAGGGGGATGAACCCGCTCTCCTGTTCTGTTCGTTTTTATAACCAGCCACCTTTGTGAACATGAATCTCATGGAGTTCACATAAAGACAAAGGGCTATGCAAGGTGAATGTGGCAATAAGGGCCAGATCTTAGTTTCTTCAAAGTGTGGGAGGCTAAGAGTCATATAATCCTTAACAAAAGAGCAGACTCTGAAACCAAGGTTAACCTTTTTTTGGTGGCATTTTTGGCTTTCAATAGACTCCTTAGGCACACATTTATTGAGAAATCAAGCATATTTTTAGGACAGATTTATTTTATTTTATTTATTTGAGAGAGAGAGAGAGAGAGAGAGAGAGAGAGAGACAGACAGAAAGAGGCAGATGTATATATAGACAGAATGGGTGTACCAGATGAATGTGCCACCTTGTGCATCTGGCTTTATGTGGGTACTGGGGAAATGAACCTGGGTCTGCTGGTTTTGCGGGCAAGTGCCTTAACCTCTAAGCCATCTCTCTAGCCTTTAGGAGAGATTTTAAAAAAATATTTTTACTTATTTATTTGCAAGGTGAGAGAGAGAGAGAGAGAGAGAGAGAGAGAGAGAGAGAGGGCATGTCAGGGCACACTGCCATTGCAAATGAACTCCAGATGCATGTGCCACTTTGTGCGTCTGGCTTACATGGAACCTAGAGAGTCAAACATGAGTTTTCAGGCTTTGCAGGCCAATGCTTTAACCACTGAGCCATGTCTCCAGTCCCGAGAAGCCAGGCACTTAGTTCATCTTGCTCCCTAGGGTTTATACTTGCTTTACAGCAGGAAGGGGTAAAAGACGGAAGAAATGTTACTCCTCAAAACTAAACAGGGCTGGAGAGATGGCTCAGCATTTACAAGTGTTTGTTTACAAAGCCTGCTGGTCCAAGTTCAAGTCCCCAGTACTCATGGAAAGCCAGATGCACAAGGTGGCGCATGTGTCTGGAGTTCGTTTGCCATGACAGGAGGCCCTGGTGTGTCCATGCTCTACTTGTCTGCCTTACTCTCATTCTTTCTCTCAAATAAATAAAACATTTTAAAAACTAAAATGAAACAAGAACAACTGCAACAACTTTTTGGCTTGTTTATCTGAGGTAGGGTCTTGCTATGTGGCCCAGGTTCACCTGGACTGCACAATCTTCCTGTGTCTACATTCTGAGTGCTGGGATTATAGATGCTCCAAAAAACTCCAGAAAAATGCAATCTTTTTTTTTCCTTTTCTTTCTTATTTTATTTTTCGCATTTGAAAAGCAACCACTTATTAGAACCAATACAAGAGTATGAAAAGAGAGGAAAAGAGGAGGATGGGACCAGGGAGAGAATGAACCCTGAATCAGATGTCATTTGTATTTCTTTTCTCTTTTTTTTTTTTTGAGGTAGGGTCTCACTCTAGCCCAGGCTGATCTGGAATTAACTATGTAGTCTTAGGGTGGCCTCTAACTCACAGTGATCCTCCAACCTCTGCCTCCCTAGTGCTGGGATTAAAGGCCACCATGCCCGGCCTTGCTTCTTTTTCTTTTTCTCCTTCCCTCTCTCTTTCCATCCTTTCTTCCCTTCTTCCCTTCATCTGTCCTTCTTTCTCCCTCCCTTCCCTGCTTTCTTTTTGGCATTGTCAAGAATCAAACCCAGGGCCTCACAAATATGAAGCATGTGTATGTATGTATGTATGTAGGCATGTGGGTATGTTTGCATGCATGCATGCGTCTATGGTTCACATGTGTCATGGCATGCATGTGGAGGTTGGAGGACAACCTTGGGGTGTTGGTCCTCTCTTTCCACCGTGTTTGAGACAGCATCTCTCTTGTTTTGTTCCTTTGGGAAGGCCAGACTATCTGGCTGTCATGAGCTTCAGGACCCTCCTGACTTCACTTATCATTGCTGTTGGTGCTCTGGGATTACAGATACCTGCGCCACTGTGCTAGAGATCTGAACTTTGGTCAGAAGGCTTGCAGAGCAAGTGCCCTGTCACCACTGAGCCATCTCCTTATCCTTCAACTCTACATATCTTCAAAATATTTTATTTGAGAGAGAGAGAGAGAGGGAGAAAAATAGGGAGAGAGAGGAAGAGAGAGAGAGAATGGGTGTGCCAAGGTCTCCAGCCACTGTAAATGAACTTGACGCATGCGCCACCTTGTGCATCTGGCTTAGGTGGGTCCTGGGGAATCGAACCTGGGTTCTTTGGCTTTGCAGGCAAGCGCCTTAACTGCTGAACCATCTCTCCAGTTTAGCTCTGCATTTCTTGATTAGGAAAAAGTGAAGGGAGCGGACCAGCAGAAACTTAATATTTACTGATTTTGTTTAGTTCTGCAACTCAAATGTCTTGTGGCTTGACTTTAAAAATGTAGAGGATTTATCCGGGCATGGTGGCACACGTCTTTAATCCCAGCACTTGGGAGGCAGAGGTGGGAGGATTGCTGTGACTTAAAGGCCACCCTGAGACGACATAATGAAGTCCAGGTCAGCCTGGACTAGAGTGAAACCCTACCCTGAAAAAAAAAAAAAAATTATAGAGGAAACCAAATACCAACAAAATAAGGCACAACTGTATTGGAATCAAGTAGGTCACTTATATGGTATTTTGAAAACTAAGGACAAAGTTTTATCAACCTTTTTTTTTTTTTTTTTTTTTTTTTTTTGAGGTAGGGTCTTGCTCTATATAGCCCAGGCTGACCTGGAATTCACTATGTAGTCTCAGTCTGACCTTGAGCTCACAGCGATCCTCCTACCTCTGCCTCCCGAGTGCTGGGATTAAAGGCGTGCGCCACCACGCCCGGCTTGAACATTTGTTTTTTTTTTTTTTGAACGTTCCTCACTGTGACTAACATTTACTCAAGTGGTGGATGTGAAGTAGCACTTCTGTCTTACCAATTTATTTTTTAAAAACTAGCATTTTGGGCTGGAGAGATGGCTTAGCGGTTAAGCACTTGCTTGTGAAGCCTAAGGACCCCGGTTTGAGGTTCGATTCCCCAGGACCCACGTTAGCCAGATGCACAAGGGGGCGCACGCGTCTGGAGTTCGTTTGCAGTGGCTGGAGTCCCTGGTGTGCCCATTCTCTCTATCTCTGCCTCTTTCTCTCTGTCTGTCACTCTCAAATAAGTAAAAATAAACAAAAATTAAAAAAACTAGCATTTTAAGACAATGTACGGTGTAATGAAGATTACATTTTTGTTCTATGTTGTTTCAGGCATAATTTAAAAAACATAGAAAAAAAAGAGGGGGCTGGAGAGATGGTTTAATGGTTAAGGCACTTGCCTCCAAAGCCAAAGGACCCAGGTTCCATTCCCCAGTACCCACATAAAGCCAGATGCACAATGTGGTGCATGCTCTGAAGTTCATTTGCAGTGGCTGGAGGCCTTACCTGCCCACTCTCTCTGTATTTGCCTCTCTCTCTCAAAATAAATAAGTAAAGTAAATAAATATATATTAAAAAATCAAGCCAGATGTGGTGTCACACACCTTTTATCCTAGCACTAGGGAGGCAGAGGTAGGAGGATTGCTGTGAGTTCAAGGCCACCTTGAGATTACATAGTGAATTCCCGGTCAGCATGGGCCTAGAGCAAGACCCTACCTGGAAAAATCACAAAAAAATAAAAAAAAATAAAAAAAAATAAAGAGTCTCTTTTTCTATTTTTGTGTTTATGTGCCTAATTCTTTATCCAATCAGCACTTATTGTCAACTTCCTTGTCATAGGCTATTTTCATTTGTGTGTGTGTGTGTGTGTTTAAAGGTAGGTCTTATCTAGCCCAGGCTGACCTGGAATTCACTCTGTAGTCTTAGAGTGGTCTCGAACTCAAGGTGATCCTCCTACCTCTGCCTCCCAAGTGCTGGGATTAAAGGTGTGCGCCACCACGCCCGGCCCATTTGTGTGTCTTATAGTGAACAACTCTGTGATTGCAATCAATCCTTCTAGATGGGTTTCAAGGTGCATGTCTGAGATGAACCACAGCAAACAGAAGTTTATTTTTCTGATTCTTTCATCTATCCTACCCCTCTGAAATTCCAGCGTCTCTCTGAAAACACTCTCTAAGAAATGATGAGCAGATTCTACTGGGGGGTAGGGGTTTCTGTGAGGCAAGGACCAGGGATGACAGGGAGCCCTTCCTCTCTGAACTGTTCTCCAAAAGTTGGTCCTGGAGGCCTAAAATTCCAATGAAAGACAGAGGATAAGAAAAACAGGATCTCCTAAGCCTGCAGTTTCTACCTCTTCTTCCCACAAGTTCTTCTTTTTTCTTTTAAGGTCTTGTTAAACTTAGAGACACAGTTTCTTGTTAAAGATGCCAAGAGTCGGAATCATAAAAGATATGTTAAGCGTTCTATTAGAATTCAGGCCTCCTTTTTTTTTTTTTTTTAAGAATGCAAATCTAAATGCCATTTTATGGAACATCTATAATTATGAAAATGGGAAGACATCGCCTCGTGTTCAGGGGAGAGACTGTGAGTATGAATATTACATTAATGTGCCCACACCAGCTCACTGATCCTGCTGGCAGGAGCATAAAAAATGCTTGAGTGAAACTTTTATTTAGATGTTAAGACTCCAGGCCCCAGCGGGGTGACAGAGACAGCCCCCGTGAGTTGCCATCAGAGACAGAGCTTGAATTGAATTACCCAGGGGGGAGGAAGTGGTGATGAGCACTGCTTCGCTTATTTAATTTCATTTACTTTCAGTACATTATCAGCATGAGGCTTTTCTCTCCCCACCAACCGAAACCCAGGAATGCCACCACCACGAAAACAAAGGCATAATGCAGCAGAGACGTCTGAACACCAAGCCTGGAGCGAGAGCACCGCCTCAACCTCGTCTCCCCAAGAGTCAAACTTGGTTTTGCTAAAAATCTGGGCACTGAATGAGTTGCTGAATTTTCCCACTTGTTCATTCACCAGCAAGATTTTGAAGATTAATATTGCTAGAAATATATTTTTTTTATATGCTATGCTTTTGTATGTAGTCAGTAAGACGCGTTACGATGCTTTCTCCATTACAGGGCATTTGAATTGTTGGAGTTTCTTTTCTAGTTTCTCTGATGCACTGTGGCAAAAAAAAAAAAAAAAAAAAAAAAAAAAAAAAAAAATTGGGACTATAGGGAAAGTTAAGAATGGCTATGGGGGCTGGGGAGAAGGTTCAGGGGTTAAAGGCACTTGCTTGCAAAGCCTTCTGGCCTGGGGTTCAATTCCCCAGCACTCAAAGTTTCACTCAAAAGTAGTGCATGTAGGGCCTGGGGAGATGGCTTAGTGATTAAGGCACTTGCCTGAGAAGCCTAAGGACCTAGGTTTGATTCTCCAGGTCCCATGTAAGCCAGATGCACAAGGTAGCACATGCCTTTGGAGTTTGTTTGCAGTGGCTAGAGGCCCTGGCATGCCCATTCTTTTTCTTTTTCTCTCCCTCTCTCTGTCTGTAATAAATAAATAAAAATAATTAAAAAAATTTTTTTAAAGTGTTGCATGTGTCTGGCATTCATTTGCAGTGGCAAGAGACCCTGCCATGCCCATTCATACACTCACGCAAGCAAATAAATTTGTTTTAATTACTTATTTATGAGGGAAAGAGAGAGAGAGAGAGAGAGAGAGAGAGAGAGAGAGAATGGGTGCACCAGGGCCTCTAGTCACTGCAAATGAACTCCAGACGCATGCACCATCTTGTGCATCTCACTTATGTGGGTACTGGGGAATTGAACCTGGTCCTTAGGCTTTGCAAACAAACGTCTTAACCACTAAGCCATCTCTCCAGCCCCATGCAAATAAGTTGATTAATCAAAATTTAAAAATAGCTAATGATAGCACAGGCAATCAAGTAAAATCAGTCTCTGTTCTGTTGACTGTGTTCTGTGTACAGGCAATGTGTTTACTAACAGAGTTGTCCACGCAGACCTGACTCTGAGCTCAGTCTCATTAGCTCTGAGCAATCAGACCAATGCACACAACCAAGGCGTGAGGGCATCACGATCCTCTTGCTCTCTCCTCTCTCAGTGTTAGTACAGGGCTCTACCGAGCAAGAACTGGGGACTCCAGGGATGCACAATAGTAGGCATAGGCTTCTGCCATATGTCTCCTATGCCTGAATCCACACCTGCTAATAAACAGATCTGTACTGAGTACTTAATGCGTTATGGAAAGCGGGCAAATACTTGGCAGGATGAGAGTAAAAATAGGAAGCAGCCGCAAATAAGTGTGTAAGTTGCTATTTTAATGCAAGATCATTTATATTAGTATAAAATTAAAGAGAGGCTTTTTGTCTACTACCTGATAAAAAGATATCACTACCCTAATGAAAAACTGGAAACTATTTCAACTTGTTAGGGGTAGGTGCCCCCCTTGTACAAGCCTAAGTGTGTACACATTACATTAGCACGTAACAGGACTGCATTAGTGTCATAATCTTTTTCCACCACTACCCTTAACTAAACCTCTCAGAACAACCCATATAAAGAAAAGATTCACTTAGCTGAAGGATGTGGGGCCATAAAGATAAGATCAACAGAGACGTGTGTGCCCTCAGAAGTGATGGCCAGCCAACCTCCACGGCAAATGAAGATGAAAGAAATTCTCAGACATCCTTCTCTCTTCATTTCTTTAAACCCTTGTATCCCACCCATAACCCAACTCTGCAATAAAAAATGACAGGGTAGGGCCCCATATCTCAGCGCTAAACACGACTCTTCCGTCAGTTCTGCACAGCCACAACAATGGGGACCCTTTGGAGTGTGATACATTTCCATAAAGCAGTCAATAAAAAAGACACACGGGAGCTTATGTGAGTCATGGCCTATTTAACCAGCTGCGTTCTAGCCCACTGAGAAAAGAGAATTGGAGAAATCAGTTGGCAACACACAGCACTAGGCTAATAGCGCAGGAGGCCACACAATTCCACTGCACAAGGCTGTAGCCCCTGCCACATGAACCAGGTTACCCACTAACTTCCATTGCAGGCAGCTGGTTTGTTCTCTTGTGAAATTAACCTGAAAAGAAAGATTATTTTTTTATTTTTTTGTTTTTCGAGGTAGGGTTTCATTTTAGCTCAGGCTGACCTGGAATTCACTATGTAATATCAGTGTGGCCTCGAACTCATGGTGATCCTCCTACCTCTGCCTCCCAAGTGCTGGGATTAAAGGCGTGCACCATCACGCCCGGCTTTTTTTTTTTTTTTTTTTTTTTTTTTTAAGCAGGGTCTCTTTGTAGCCCAGGCTAACGAATTCACTATGTCTGACTTCAAACTCATGGTGATCCTCCTACCTTGGCCCTTCCACCCATTCTTATTTTAGCCGAAGTCTCTTACTGATCCTGGAGCTTGCAAATTTTTCATGAGCTCTAGTGATTGATTGTCCCGTTTCTGCTCCCCTGTGGGACTGGAGAGAGACACTTTCCATAGCTGTTTGTATGGGTCCTGAATATCTAACTCAAGTGGTCTCTCAGGCCTCCTTAAGCCCTCATGTTTGCCCAGGAAGTACTCTTAACTGCTGAGCCATCTCTCCAGCCCCTCTTACTTACTTTTTAGTGAACTAACTGACCAGTTCATAAGGTTGCTTTCCAGGTGTATGAAATCTAAGAGGTCACCATATTAACAGAACAAAATAAAAGTCTTAGCACTCAATAAGAAGACATACAAATTGGGCTGGAGAGAAGGCTTAGTGGTTAAGGCGCTTGCCTGCAAAGCCTAAGGACCCAGGCTTGATTCGCCAGAACCCAGATAAGCCAGATACACATGGTGACACATGCATCTGGAGTTCACTTACAGTGGTGGAGGTCCTGGTGTGCCCATTTTTTCTCTCTATCTCTCTCAAATAAATAGGTAAAATAAAAATATTAAAAAAAAAAAAACAGGATAGGGGCTGGAGAGATGGCTTAGTAGTTAAGTGCTTGCCTGTGAAGCCTAAGGACCCTAGTTCAAGGCTCGATTCCCCAGGACCCATGTAAACCAGATGCACAAGGGGGCGCATGAGTCTGGAGTTCGTTTGCAGTGGCTGGAGGCCCTGGTGCACCCATTCTCTCTCTTTCTCTCTGTCTGTCTGTCACTCTCAAATAAATAAATAAAAATAAACAAAAAAAATGACAGGATAGAAGGCAGTATGCAGAACAAGCACTCACAGAGGATGAAGAACGTTCTGTGTTTAAAATTCACTTATGGGCTGGAGGCTTAGTTAAGGCATTTGCCTGCAAAGCCAAAGGATCCAGGTTCGATTCCCCAGGACCCACATTAGCCAGATGCACAAGGGAGCGCACGCGTCTGGAGTTAGTTTGCAGTGGCTGGAGGCCCTGGTGCGCCCATTCTCTCTCTCTCCCTCTTTCTGTCAGATAAATAAATAAATAATAAAATATTGAAAAAAATTCACTTATTTATTTGAATGTGTGTGTGTGTGAGAGAGAGACACAGAGAGAGAGAGTGAGAGAGAGAGAGAGAGAGGGAGAGAGGGAGAGAGTGGAGAGTGGAACTTGGTATGCCAGGGCCTGCAGATGAACTCCAGCTGCATGCACTACCACTTTGTGTGTCTGGCTTTATGTGGCCACTGGGGACTCAAACCCAGGCCATCAGGCTTTGCAAGCAAACACCTTTAACTGCTAAGCCATTTCTCCAGCCCTGAAGAACTTGTTGCTACAAAAGGGTAGTGCAGAAGATACTTGGTCTCAGGTGATCCACGTCTTCCATGTCTTCCCTTTAAGTGGGATTTTACTTATAAGAAGTAAAAGTGGGCCAGGGAGATGGGAGCAGTTAGAGGAACTTATTAGCAAGGCTTGATAGCTTTGGTTAGATTCCTAGTACCCATGCAAAGCCAGCTGCACACAGTGGCGCAGGCATGTGGGGTTCATTTGCAGTGGCAAAAGGCCCTGGTGGGCCTATTATCTCTCATTCTCTCAACAAATAAATAAAAATATTTTCAAAAAAGAAGCAGAAGTAAGCTAGGGGTATGGTGGCTTATGTCTTTAATTCCAGCACTTGGAAGGCTGAATAGGACATCTCTGTGAGTTCAAGGCCAGCCTGAGCTATACACAGTCAGCTCCAGGTCAAGCTTAGAAGAAAAAAAAAAGAAAAAGAACCCAAAAGAATGAGTGAGCATAAAAGAAGTGAGTGAGTGAGAGAAACAGAGACAGAGAGAGAAGAGAGAGAAATGGAAGTACAAAGCCCTTCTAACTTTATGCATGGTAACTTCAACCAAACAATGCTAGCATTTAAGTAAGTGGCAATAATGAAGGACATCCAGCAGGTCTAAGTAGTTCATCTTTAAGAACAGCTAACAATATGATAATCTCTTACTCCTTAATCATAGTATCATAATATATTCTGATTAGTTGAAGGGTAGAGATTTTGAATAATTTTAGAATACAAAAAGATTTAAAGATTTTTTTTTTCCCCCTAGCATAATGACCCTTCATTTCCATCTTGATAATACTTTTCCAGGGAAAAAAGTCAATTAAAAAGAACTTGTGACTTGTTTTCCTTATGCTGCAGCCCACAGTAACTAAGCAGATCAGAGGCACTGTCATAACCGGTAGAATCAAGAATTCCCTACAGCACATTATTCCCTCAAGAAAACTATGTTCTGGGGCTGCGGAGATGGCTCAGCAGCTAAAGGTACTTGCTTGCAAAACTTGCCAGCCTGAGATCAATTCCCACACCACCCACATAAAACCCGATGGGAATTTGTTTGCAGAAGCAAGAGACCCTGCTATAAAAGAAAATAAAATAAAGGCCCTTGCCTGCAAAGCCTAAGGACCCAGGTTTGATTTACCCACATAAAGCTAGATGCACTACATGGCACATGTGTCTGGAATACTTCTGCAGTGGCTGGAGGCCCTGGTACACCCATTCTCTCTCTCTCTCTCTCATTCTTTATCTCTGCCTCTCTCTCTCTCTCTGTCTCTCTCAAATAAACAAAGAAATACAATATTTAAAAAATGAAAAATAGCTGGGTGTGATGGCACATGCCTTTAATCCCAGCACTCGGGAGGCAGAGGTAGGAGGATCACTGTGAGTTCAAGACCACCCTGAGACTACATAGTGAATTCCAAGTCAGCGTGAGCTAGAGTGAGACCCTACCTTGAAAAACCAAAAATAAATAAATAAATAAATAAATAATTTTTTAATAAAAAAAAGGGCTGGAGAGATGGCTCAGTGGTTAAGGCACTTGCATGAAAAGCCTGATGACCTGGGTTCAATTCCCCAGTACCCATGTAAAGCCAGATGTATAAAGGGGTGCATGCATCTGGAGTTTGCAGTGGCTAGAGGCCCTTGCATGCCAATTTCTCTGTCTCCCTTCTCTCTCTGCTTGAAAATAAATAAAGATATTAAGATAATAAATAAATAAATAAAGAGGGCCTGGGCTGGAAAGATGGGCATAGCGGTACTTGCCTGCGAAACCCAAGGACCCAGGTTCAATTCCCCAGTAACCACTGTAAACCCAGATGCACAAGGTGGCACATGAGTCTGGAGTTTGTTTGCAGTGGCTGGAGGCCCTGGTATGCCTATTCTCTCTCTCAAATAAGTAAATAAATAAAATATTAAAAAAGAGCCCTTGGTACACACACACTCACATGTGAAATAAATAAAAAAATCTAAATCTATATTCCTTCAAAACTATGAGTGGCATGTGGAAATAGGTTGAGTATATGAATGTCAATGGCCATGTATTATAGCAGGAAAAAAATTGAGAATCCATGCAATTTCAACACATATTTTTTTCAATACCTTATTTTTACTTACTTACTTATTTATTTATTTATTTTTCAAGGTAGAGTCTCACTTTAGGCCAGGCTGACCTGGAATTCACTATGTAGTCTTAGGGTGGCCTTGAACTCATAACGATCCTCCTATCTCTGCCTCCTGGTCCTGTGCTGGGACTAAAGGCATGTGCTACCACGTCCAGTTTTTTAAAGTTTTTTTTTTTGTTTATTTTTATGTATTTATTTGAGAGCAACAGGCAGAGAGAGAGAGAGAGAGAGAGAGAGAGAGAGAGAGAGAATGGGTACGCTAGGGCCTCCAGCCACTGCAAACGAACTCCAGAAGTGTGCACCCCCTTGTGCATCTGGCTAACGTGGGTCCTGGGGAGTTGAGCCTCGAACAGGGGTCCTTAGGCTTCACAGGCAAGTGCTTAACCACTAAGCCATCTCTCCAGCCCCCACGTCCAGTTTTAATACCTTCTTTAAACCCAGGCATCCTCTGGTGTCTGTAACCCAACACCTGTAGAAGATTACAGACCTTTGGGAAATAGGGTTCAGCTGGCTGATTGAGGTCCCTAGGGCTAGGTCTTAGGTCCTAGCCCAGCCCTGCTTCCTGTCTAGCTCCTTTTCCTGTCTGCTGCTAAGATGTGAGGAGCTCCAGTCTCTTGTTTCCGCTACCATCAATTCTGCTATCCCTTCCCGTGATGGAGTCAAACTTAACCAAAAATATCCCCTCCCTCAGGTTGTTCTCTTAGATACTACAGCAGCAGGAAACTGACAAGTACACTGGAAACACAAATGACCTCAAGTCTTTAGTAGGTAAGGCACAGTAGTGACAGTACAAAGTAGGAATGTCCAACTCTTTATAAACCCTGCAGGATTAATGTATCCTCCCTCATCCCAAGGCAGAGCGCCATTATGCATGCGTCACTTGAGAGCCTATCTTTTTGTTACTTAATTTTTTTTTTTGGGGGGGGGGCTGGAGGGATGGCTTAGCGGTTAAGGCATTTGCCTGCAAAGCCAAAGGACCCAGGTTCAATTCCCCAGGATCCATGTTAGCTAGATGCACAAGGGGGCACATGCGTCTGGAATTTGTTTGCAGTGGCTGGAGGTCCTGGTGCACCCACTACCTCTCTCTGTCTGTCTGTCTGTCTCTCTCCCTCTTTCTCTGTCAAATAAATAAATGAAAAATCCTTAAATTTTTTTTTTCTTTTTTGGCAGGCAGAGAGAGATACAGAGAAGAGAGACAGATGGAGAAAATGGGCACACCAGAGTCTCCAGCCACTTCAAACAAACTGCAGATGCATGCACCTCTCTCTGCACCTGGCTTTATGTGAGTACTGGGGACTCTTCCCTGGGTCATTAGGTTTTGCAGGCAAGTACCTTAACTGTTGGGGCCATCTCTCCAACCCATTTTTTTTGTTGTTGTTGTTTGTTTGGTTTTTTTGAGGTAGGGTCTTACTCTAGCTTAGGCTGACCTGGAATTCACTATGTAGTCTCAGGGTGGCTTTGAACTCACAGCAATCCTCCTACCTCAGCCTCCATAATGCTGGAATTAAAGGTTTATACCACCAAGCCTGGCCCCAAATATTTTTATTTATTTGTAGGGAAAGAGAGAAAAAGAGAGAGAGAGAGAGAGAGAGAGAGAGAGAGAAGTTAGCCTTTGTGGGCAAGTGCCTTAACTGCTGAGCCATCTCTCCAGCCCTACTTTTTTTTTTTTTTTAAAGTTTAGAGGGACTTTATTAGATTACGAGAAGAAAAGAGGAGAAGGTACAGAGAGCTCCTGCCATGTGGAAGGCAGGAGGGAGTAGAGCCCCACTTTTTTTTTTTTTTTTTTTTTTTTTTTGAGGCAGGCTCTCATTCTAGGAACTGGGAACTCCCTGTGTAGTCCAGGCAAATTTCAAACTTACTTACTTACTTACTATCTTAGCCCCCTAGGTGCGGGGATTCTAGGTGTGAGCCACCACGCCTGGCAAAAGAGCACATCTTTAAAACAAATGACAAAATATCAATTCCAAATCCATTTCTTTCCTATGCCATTGGACTCTGAGAGCATGAGGACATGGGGTTACGGCTCTGTAGTAGAGTTATGTGTGTAATATGCATGATGCCTTGGGTTCAAGTCTCAGCGCAGCAACAAAACAAAAAAACAAGGGAGGGAAAAAAACCAACAACTCCAACCCCCGTCCCCCAAACAAAACCGCACACACAAATGGAGAAAAGGAAACCAAAAGAAAAGACTTTCAGCTGGGCGTGGTGGCGCACACC
This sequence comes from Dipus sagitta, assembly GCA_036346955.1. Lineage (NCBI taxonomy): Eukaryota > Metazoa > Chordata > Mammalia > Rodentia > Dipodidae > Dipus > Dipus sagitta. Next base: position 3,862,511 of record CM070778.1, on the reverse strand, counting down.
TTTAATCCCAGCACTCAGGAGACAGAGGTAGGAGGATGGCTGTGAGTTTGAGGTCATCCTGAGACTATATAGTGAAATCCAGGTCAGCCCAGGCTAGAGGGCCACCCGTACCTCAAATAACCAAAAGAAACGAAAGAAGACAGACAGACTGGACAGACAGACTTTCCCCTGGGTCTGGCGTCACTTCTTCAGACTGGTTTTGAACTCAAGATTGTCCTGCTTCTAACTCTCAAGGGCTGGGATTACAGATACACTTGCTACCACTTCTTGTTCTCGCATCACTATTTAACTGGTCCACCTATCTGTCTACCAGAAATCATGTTTGTAAATCTATGAAACACAGGTCTGGTCATACCACATTCCTGGTCAAAACCTTCAGTGGTTCTCCATCACCTCCTGCAGGAAACTCCAATCCTCCAGCGTCTGCACACCGTAAAACACTCAACACTCGGCTTGTTACCTTCCAGCTCCCTTTCTCTGACCCGCGCCCTCCACGCCGGGACTTTAGCACCGGACAGCCAAGGCCTCTGCCCTCTGCGGCAGGTCCTGAACTTTACATTGCCACGCCTTTGCTCGTGCTGTTTCTCCTGTTCGGAATTTTCTTTCTCTACTCCCTTTTTCAAGTAGAAAGACTCAATTCAAATGTACATCCTCTCTGATTCTTTTTCTGGGTTTCTCCATGTAAAGCTATAAATTCCTACTCAGTGCTATAATGCCGTTTTCTTTCTTTCTTTTCCCCTTCCTTCCTTCCTTCCTTCCTTCCTTCCTTCCTTCCTTCCTTCCTCCCTCCCTCCCTCCCTCTCTCCTCTTTCTATTTTCTTTTTCTCTCTCTTTCCCTCCTTTTCTTCTTCCCTCCCTCCTCTCTTTCTTTCTTTTGTGCGTGTACTATGTATGGTGTTGGTGTTGGGTGTGTGTGGTGTATATGTGTGGGCAATGCACGTGCCCCATGTTTGGGTGTGTGAAGGCCAGAGGAGAACTTTGGGTATCTTTCTGAATTGCTCATCCGTGTGTTTGCTTGAGATGGAGTCTCTCACTGACCCTGGAACTGTTTTGGGTCAGATTGACTGTTCAAAGAGCCCCAGCAATTCTCTACTGTGCCTTCCCCACGAGACTGAAGTTACAGGCATGCGTGGCCATCCCAGCTGTTTATGTGGGCGCTGGGGAATTGAACTCAGGGCAAATCATGCTCTCTCAGGCTTCCATGCTTACATGGAAAGTGCTCTTACTTGCTGAGCCACCTCCCTCGCCCCTCTAATACCTTTTTCTGCAGAACAATTTTTTTGTGTGTGTGCGCGTGCATGTGTGTGTGCACGCGCATGCTCATGGAGTGCTCTGTGAGCTTGTCTGTGGCAGGCTGCACCTGTCTGTGATGGCCAGAGCGAAATGCCGGATGCCCCTCCATCACTCATCCACCTGTTCTTGCTTGAGGTGGAGTCTCCTACTCATCTCAGAGCTTTGCTGTTTTCCCCTGAGCTCTGGCGATTTCTCTGGTGTCCATTCCCCTACTGGACTGGGTTTACAGCCATGCCCATTGGTTTATGTAGGTCCAGTCTTTCAGGTCCCCTCAGGCAGGCACCTCATGCCTTCAAAGGAAACATTCTTAACCAATCAAATTACAATGTACTCATATATGAAAGTCCTCAAAAAAAAAATAAATAAAAAAGGTTTCTTTTTTAAATTTTACCCAGGAAACTGTAAGGAGTTTGGTGCTATGTATTTCTTAAAGCCTAAAGAAAAGCTGCCAGTGGGAGGTCTGGTCCCTTGACAGAGGGCTGTGTTAGTCATTATTCCTCACTCACCTGTTTTTCACCATATCCCCGGGGGTCCGGTACACACACAGTAGGTGCCAATAAATGTCTGTTCAACTGAACTGAAACCATTTCTAGCCTAAAGGGACTTGTGGTCTAAGAAGGCAATATGGGGGTGAATATTTGTTAGATAAATCATTTTCAAGCCACAAGTAGTAATTTTTATTCTGCTATATATTTACTACTTTAATTTAGGGCTGGTAATGTGAACCAAGGAAATGAAAACAGGAAAAGAAAGGACACAGTTAAAAGAACAGAGAGGGGGCTGGAGAGATGGCTTAGCAGTTAAGGCGCTTATCTGTGAAGCCTAAGGACAGAGGTTCGACTCCCCAGGATCCACATAAGCCAGATGCACAAGGTGGTGCATGTGTCTGTAGCTCGTTTGCACCAGCTAGGGGCCCTGGTGCACTTTTCTTTCTCTCTCTCAAATAAAATAAAAGAACACAGAAGAAGTAGGGGTACAGAAGTCACGAGAAATAGGAGTAGTGAGAGAGATAGGAAGGGCAAAGGAGATGTCAGGAAAAATTTGCTCTGAGTTTCAACTGCAGAGAAGCACATTTCTAAGCCCTGCTTCATGAACTGATGAGGGCACCGATTCTGTTCACCTTTGACCTTCTGTCTCCAGAAAAGCATCATGGGATGGTGTGCAGAGGAAGCCAGAGTTCAGCAAAGGACCCGGCCAAGTCCGGACAGCCTGACAAATGAGTCAATGTTAACTTTTCAGAAAGTAGCTGTTAACCACAGTTTCGTTCTTTTCTTTTCTTTTCTTTTTTGTTTTTTTCGAGGTAGGGTCTCACTCTGGTCCAGGCTGACCTGGAATTCACTATGTAGTTTCAGGGTGGCCTCAAACTCATGGCGATCCTCCTGCCTCTGCCTCCCGAGTGCTGGGATTAAAGGCGTGTGCCACCACGCCTGGTTTGTTAACCACAATTTCTGAGTTATAAATTAAAAAAAATTATTTGAGCCGGGCTTAGTGGTGCATGCCTGTAATCCCAGCACTCGGGAGGCAGAGTTGGAGGATTGCCGTGAGTTTGAGGCCACCCTGAAACCACATAGTGAATTCCAGGTCAGTCTGGACAAGAGTGAGACCCTACCTCGAAAAACTAAAAAAAAAATTATTTGAGATCTATCTATCTATCTATCTATCTATCTATCTATCTATCTATCTATCTATCGAGATAGATAGATAGATAGATAGATAGATAGATAGATAGATAGAGAGAGAGAGAGAGAGAGAGAATGGACGCAACAGGGCCTGTAGCCACTGCAAACTCCAGATGCATGTGCCACTTTGTGCATCTGACTTACATGGGTACTGGGGAGTTGAACCTGGGTCCTTAGGCTTCACAGGCAAGCGCCTTAACCACTAAGCCATCTTTCCGGCCCACGTGTTATGAATTTTGAGTGGCTGAGGACTTGGCCTCTTGTATGTAGTGTTTCTCAATCATGTTCTTTTACTCCCCTTCCTGAGAAATTACATTTTCTACTTTGAACTTCCTCGAGTACACTCCGAGGCATCTTGTGCACAAATATCCCAGGTGAGTCTGAACACTTCAGTGGGGTGACTGTGAATGTATGTATATTCCCCATAGCCTCAGGGATTTTTCTTTTCAAGGTAGGCTCTCGCCCATGCTGACCTGGAATTTACTATGTAGTCTCAGGGTGGCCTCAAGCTCAGTGATCCTTCTATTCCTATCTTCCAAGTGCTGGGATTAAAGGCCTGTGTCACCACGCCCAGCCCATGTAGGGATTACTGGAACAATGATGGAACCTCTCTACTTCCTCTCTGAAGCTAAACATTTTCAGGAGGAATCAAATAATCATAATTTTGCCTTCTCCATGTCTCTCCAGTAAAAGATATTCAGATATCATCAGATCACTCAGTGCACTGAGAAAACTTTTAAAGCAAACAAAGCAGAAAATAAAAAAGAAGACTCAGGAACTAATTATCGTGATTCTCCGGGGGTATTTCAGGGTGGGTGATCTAATGAGAACTCTCACACCCCATCAGGAAGGACTTGATGGGGAAGCAATGATCTTTACAATGTTGCTTTGACCTAGTATGTGTCATCTACTGGACAAAAGGCCACTCCTCAGCCAAACCTCACCCCTACCAGCTCCTTGAGTGTATGGGCTCAGAGACAGAAAAATGATGTCAGGTACCTTGAGGGCAAATATAACACCCCTCCCCATCTTTAAAGTTACAAATGTGAGATTTAAAAATCTTTCTTGTTCTCTTGATGAAACCCAAGCAAGTCTGAAGTAAGTCGAGCTTTGTAAGGAAAAAAAAGGATTAGGAGGGGAAAATGAGGGTGATGTTTCTAGACCCAAAAGTTTCCAACCAAATCACCATCTGTAATTGCAAAATAAAAACACTAAATCTCAATATCTATTTGTACAGCTCATTAACTAAGGGCTCACAATCAGCAAATGGGGGGAGGGTGTAAAAAAAAAAAAAAACAAAACCAAAAACCACAACGTCAGCACCAAATACATTAGGAAAGTGACTATGGAGACCTGTCCTTCTCTAGGTTCTAAACTAGGCCCTGTCACTTTCTGCGATGCTTCGGTTGGATGCCTCTGTCTGTTGGTCTGTCTTTATTGCTTATTTGGAAAGCAGCGAGTTAGGATGAGGTGAAGTATCTTTTGGTTAGAGCACGTGGGAGAGAGAAGGAATTTTCCTTTCCCCACTGAGCATTATGGCAGGCACTCGACCTGCTCGGCTCCTGGGACAACATGATTTACAATGTGCAAAGGGGAAACCTAAATCACCAAGTAATGAAAACATTAAAGTTAATGCATCACAAGTGAGGAATTTATTACCATTAACTCCAATAAACAGTTATAAAACACTTGTCCTTTCCTGTCCGTGCGCAGGGACACGGACCCTGGACTTCATTAAGCTCAACTTTCTTTTCTTCTTCACTAGACCAGTCATGTGTGTTTGAACCAACCACCATTTATTGTTAAGTGGACTGGTTCATTTTCCAGGACCGCAGGAAGCTGAAGGCACATCCATTTTGCTTCACGGCACTTGGTATAGACGGATGAAATAGCAAAGTTTAGAAGACATGCAGCCCCACTATTGCTCTATAAGTTTATTTAAAAAGTCTCTACAATGTATGTTTGACAAAAGCAGAGTAGCTCTTCCGAGCAGCCCGTCTCAGAAGCAGGTATATAAGTAATAATGCCTGGCGAGGAGGGTGGCATATTGGATGCCAACGCATGTCAGGGGCATTTAGCTGAATAATTTTTCCCCTGTTATTGTTTGGTATAGCACCTTAGAAGCTTGAGATGGAAATCCATTTCCTTCCAACATTTTCTCTGTCACAGGGGCATACCAGTTTATTACCTTAAGGTTGTTCATGAACAAAAGAGGCTGCACATATTGGATGGCTAAGGTAGATTGGTTCCAGGTTCATTTGTTTTGAAGAAAAAAAAAAAAAAAAAAAAAGAACTGAAGTGTCTTTTTTGGAAAGCCGACTGTAATTGGGGAATTGCCTGTGTGTTACAAAGAACATAGGAAAGGTAGCTTGAAATTCAGGCTTCCCTGATCAGATAGTTACAACAGTGACATGATAATCGTAATACTTTATGTTTGGGTAGCAGCTTAGTATTTATAAGATGCTCTCATGCATGGTGCCTTCTTGTTTAAGTGGAACTGAAAGCCCACATGGTTTAACAGAAGAAAGAAGACATGAATTCAAGTTTTCTTTTTCTTTTCTTTTCTTTTCTTTTTTTTTTTTTTGTTTTTTGAGGACCTGGAATTCACTATGGAGTCTCAGGGTGGCCTCGAACTCACGGTGATCCTCCTACCTCTGCCTCCCTAAGTGCTGGGATTAAAGGTGTGCACCACCACGCCCGGCTCTAAATTCAGGTTTTTTAAAAGTTCTAAGGTCAATATTAATGTTCTGTAATGTACTGAGCTACACAAACGTTTTACCTAACTATAATGCTATAGTCATAACTGTAATCCAAAATCAAGGTGAAGAGCTGGGCATGGTGATGCACCCCTGTCATCCCAGAACTCGGGAGGTGAAGCACGAGAATGGTAAACTGGAAGCCAGTTTGGACTACATAGTGAGACCCCGTCTCAAAAGAAAAGTCAATTTTTTTTTATTTTTTATTTTGCGGTAGGGTCTTTCTCTAGCCCAGGCTGACCTGGAATTCACTATGTAGTCTCAGATGGGTCTCAAATTCATACTGATCCTCTTACCTCTGCCTCCTGAGTATTGGGATTAAAGGCATTCATCACTATGCCTGGCAAATTTTTTAAAAATATTATTATTTTTTTTTTAGTTTGCGAGGAGAGAGAGAGAGAGAGAGAGAGAGAGAGAGAGAGAGGGAGGGAGGGAGGGAGGGGGAGGATGGGCACTCTAGGACCTCTTACTGCTGCAAACAAACTCCAGACATATGCAACACTTTGTGTATCTGGGTTTACATGGGTACTGGGAATCAAATCCAGGCTTTAGACTTTGCCAGCAAGCACCTTTAACCTCTAAACCATCTCCCCAGCCCTGAAGAATTTTTAAAAAATATTTTATTTATTTGCAAGGGGAGGGTGGGGAGAGAAAGAATGTGTGAGAGAGAAAGGGCACTCTAGGGCTTCTTGCCACTGAAAACGAAATCCAGGCACATGTGCCCACTTTGTGCATCTGGCTTTACGTGGGTACTGAGGTAGCGAACCTGGGCTGTCAGACTTGGCAGGCAAGTTCCTTTAACCACTGAGCAATCTCCCCAGCCCCTCAAACTGTTGTTACTGACAAGTTACATACGCATATACAACGTATTCTGATGCAATCCCCTCCCGGTTCCTCTTTTGTCTCCCCTCCCTCACTCTCCTTTCACTGACCTCCTTCCAACTATTGTGATGTCGTTTAGGCTTCTTTTCTGCCCTCACCTGTCATCCATGGTGACACACTGGTGAGCCTTATATAGTACAGGTCATATGCAGGCAGTGATGGCTGCTGTAAGGTCCCTAATGCAACCGCTACTTTGTGAAGATTAAGAATGTTTTGATTCTATGGGCTGAGGAGAGATGGCTTAGTGGTTAAGGTGCTTGCGTGCAAAACCAAAGGACCTGGGTTTGATTCCCCAGTACCCATGTAAAACCAGATGCAGTGGTGCATGTATCTGGAATGGCCCACCCCATTCTTTTTTTAAAATTATTTATTTATTTATTTACAAGAGAGGGGGGGGGGAAGAGAGAGAGAAAGAATAGGCGAATAGGCCTGCCAGGGCCTCCAGCCACTGCAAACAAACTCCTCCAGATGCATGTGTCCCCTTGTGCATCTGGCTTATGTGGGTCCTGGAGTATCAAGCCAGGGTCCTTTGGCTTTGTAGGCAAACGCCTTAACTGCTAAGCCATCTCTTTGGCCCCCACCCCATTCTTTCTCTCAATCTCTCTCTGCTTATAAATAAGTTTTTAAAAAAAGATTTTTTTTTTTTTTCGTTTTTCAAGGTAGGGTCTCACTCTAGTCCAGACTGACCTGGAATTAACTATGTAGTCTCAGGGTGGCCTCGAACTCACGGTGATCCTCCTACCTCTGCCTCCTGAGTGCTGGGATTAAAGGTGTGCGCCACCACACCCAGCTGAAAAAAGAATGTTTTAATTCTAGATTTCTTAGCCCAAATTTTATGATTTTTTTTTGAAGGAATTCCAGCTTAACCCTCTACTAAGTATTGCTCTAGGAATAATACTAGTGAAAAGAATGATTATGCCTGGGAGTTAACCAGAACGGTCAACTTCCCAAGATAGGATCTGATCTCTGTCATTACCAGAGAAGAGCCAAGTAACCGGGCTATTCCCCTGCAATAAAGCTCATGGATATTTAACACTCTCACCGCATCTGACTGTGTGAAACTTTTGGGCCTTTTATAACCCAAATGTGCAGGACCCATGAAAGGAGGACCCGAGGTAGACCCTGAGCAGCAAATCCCAATGACCAAAGCTAAGGCTTCCATCCAACCAACCGCTAACGTGGAGCATGATTGAGGGAGGTAGCCACACTTGTCAAGAAAAGCCTTCCAAATACGGTCTCATCACGTATCTGCATCGCCAGGAGGAGGCCTAAGGAAGAACTCTTAGACGGAGCAGCTTCAGGGCTCCAGCGGTACCAGGGCAAACGAGCCCTGCCCTCATCCTCCAGATAGAGAAACTTATACCCACTCAGCTAGCTCAGCCAGCTGGACTCATACAAGGTATGGAATCAAGCTTTCTATTTAAAAATACATTGATTTATTTATTTTTATTTTTATCTTTTGGTTTTTCGAGGTAGGGTCTCATTCTAGCTCAGGCTGACCTGGAATTTACTCTGTAGTCTCAGGGTGGCCTTGAACTCATGGTGATCCTCCTACCTCTGCCTCCCCAGTGCTGGGATTAAAGGCGTGCGTCACCATGCCCGGTTTTATTTATTTAAAAAAATTATTTATTTATTTTCAAGGACAGAGAGAGACAGAAAGAGAGAGAGAGAGGTCCAGGGCCTCTAGATGCTGCAAATGAACTCTAGATGCATGTGCCACTTTGTACAGGAGACTTTACATGGGTGCTGGGGAATTGAACTTGCATCGTTAGTTTTTGCAGGTAAGTGCCTTAACCACTGAGCCATCTCTTCAGCCCCTTATTTATTTGCATGTGTGTGTGTGCGCGCTCGCACATGCACACAGGCCTCTTGCTACAGCAGATCAATGTCAGATACACATGCTACTTTTTGCACCTGGGGATAGGTGGGTACTGGGGATTCGAACCCACGCCAGCAGGCTTTGCAAGCAAATGCTTTTAACCACTGAGCTGTCTCCCCAGCCAAAATCAACTTTGGCATGTCAGTCATTTATTCCCATACTTTGGTGATGATCCTGCTCCAATTTTGGCACAGGAAGTTTAGCTTCTGAGGAGGAAACAAACCAGGAAGGTCCCAAATTTTGGGACACACAGTCCAGGGGAGAGAAATAAGCCATACTGAGAATTGGTGACTTGGGTGATAGTCCATATTCTGAACTCGAGGCTTCTGGCTTACTCTTACTGCAGGACTTCAAGACCCTTTGTAGTTATGCAAAACACCACCACAAGCAAATTCATGGATCCTTCTCTGGAAAAAAAAGTGTATGACATCAGAAAAGACCTGCAGATGTCAATGTGCAGGGAGCTCCATGCAAAATGGATGGGTGCCCTTGTTACTCCCAACTTTAGACTCTAAATGATAAGCTCTCTATATATTTTTCCTTTTCAAATTTTTTTTATTAACAACTTCCATGATTGTAAACAATATCCCATGGTAATGCCCTGCCTCCCCCCACTTTCCCCTTTGAAACTCCATTGTCCATCATATTCCCTCCCCCTCTCAATCAGTCTCTCTTTTATTTTGATGTCATGATGATAAGCTATACTTTGACACAAAGGAGTTTCTGTCTGATTTCTAGTGTTCTACTTTTTTTTTTTTTTGGTTTTTCAAGGTAGGGTCTCACTCTAGCCCAGGCTGACCTGGAATTCACTATGGAGTCTCAGGGTGGCCTCGAACTCACGGCGATCCTCCTACCTCTGCCTCCCAAGTGCTGGGATTAAAGTCGTGTGCCACCACACCCGGCAGAACAACATTTTTTTTGAGGCAAGCCCTGCAGACTGTACCCCCCTTTTTTATGAGAGGGAGTGAGAGTAAGAGAGTGCACACATGTGCGAGAGAGAGAGAGAGAGAGAGAGAAGTGGAGCGCCAGGGCCTCTAGCCACTGTAATTGAACTCCAGATGTGTGCACCACCTTGTGTGCATGTGTGACCTTGCATGCTTGCGTCATCTTGTGCATCTAGCCTACGTGGGACCTGGAGAGTTGAATATGGGTCTCCTCAGGCTTTGCAGACAAGTGCCTTAACCACTAAGCCATCTCCCCAGCCTGGAACAACATTTTTGCTAGTTTGTTTCCTCCGTCAACTAAATTATCACTTCACATCTAAACACCACTTTGGATTTGAGTCCACAGCATGATACAGACATTTCCTTGATGTAGTTTGATTATTCCCCTACGTCTTCTCTGTCATTCCTAGTCCCCAGACCAAAGAGTCTTTCATCCATGCAGTATCTAATATTAATCTCCCGGGTAACCTTTCTCAAGATGCCACCAGAATGAAAGTCTGCCAATGAAGAAGGTGGTATTTGATGCAGAAGGTAGGGCTCTGACAAAGGAAGAGATAAAAGAGAGTCCCAAGGTGACAGCAGCCAGCCTAGTATGGGAAGGGGGACATGGGTCTTCAGGGGAGATACTCCAAGAACAAAGTGGAACTGTTGGATCATTTCATGTGTTTGACCATGAAAACAGGAGGCAGGGGAATATTACAGTTCTGAACATTTGGGGAGAATTATGAATGCTGACTTAGAAAAGCAATCAGATGGTGGTGGTGGTGGTGGTGGGGGGGGAAAGAGGCTGGAGAGATGGCTCAGCGGTTGTGCGTGCTTCCCGTGCTGGCGGGTTTTGAATCACCAGATCCCACGTAAACAGCTGGGCATGGCTGTGCATGCTTGTCACCCAGTCCTGTAGAGGAGCAGAGACCTAAGAACTGTGGGAGCTGCACAAGCTCAGAAACCAGTGGAGACTCTGATTCTAAACAAAGACCAGGCAGGTGGACGGATGATGGAGTGCGACAGACACCTGACACTGCTCTGGCCACGGTAGGTGAGCACCTCTGTAGGGAACGTGGTACAAGACCACACACACACACACACACACTACCCACCCATCCATACACCACACATGCACCCCCCCACATACACACACTCACACATATACACACACACCACACACATGCACACACATACACTCACACATACACATACATCGCACACACACATACCACCCACCCACCCACATACACGTGCATACACACACACCACACATGCACACACACAGACACCACCTACACATACACACACTCACACGTACCACACACACACTCACACATACCACATCGCACGCATACAAAGCAAAGGAAAAAGAAAAGAAAAAAAAAATCACCTGAAAAAGTCAGGGCATTTGACAGCCCTAAGAAAAACAAGGAACACAACTCAATGTCCCAACTTTAAAGACTTGTCAGTAAATATTAACACAATTAAAATACTGCAAATACTGAGTATTGATCGATACAATTTTTTGATATAATTGCATTGGGAAGATGAAGGAAGGAGGAGTGAGGCTGAGGTGGAATGGGAGTACTAGAGCCACCTTTATCGTAATATGAAATCAATAGATGACATCTGAAACTGACAAATTAAAAACATAGCCGTAAGGGCTGGAGAGATGGCTTAGCAGTTAAGGCACTTGCCTGAGAAGCCTAAGGACCCCGGTTCAATTCCCCAGTACCCACGTAAAAGCCAGATGCACAAGCTGGCACATGCATCTGGAGTTTATTTGCAGTGGCTAGAGGCCCTGGTGCACCCATTCTCTCTCTACCTGCCTCTTTGCCTCTCTCTAATAAACAAATAAAAAGATAGCCCTACCCAGCACTCAGGAGGCAGAGGTAGGAGGATTGCCGAGAGTTCGAGGCCACCCTGTGACTACATAGTGAATTCCAGGTCAGCCTGGGCCAGAGTGAGACCCTACCTAGAAAAACCAAAAAAAAAAAAAAAAAAAAAAAGATAGCCCTAGAACCATATTTTCTTTCTCTCTCTCTTTTTTGGTTTTTCGAGGTAGGATCTCACTCTAGCCCAGGCTGACCTGGAATTCACTATGTAGTCTCAGGGTGGCCTTAAACTCTTGGCGATCCTCCTACCTCTGCCTCCTGAGTGCTGGGATTAAAGGTGTGCGCCACCATGCCTGGCAGGAATATTCTAATAACCTGTAGTCTTTATGCAGTTTTAAGACTCACTTTCAGTCCTAATATTTGTGCTTTGTACTTTAGGTCTGATTTGTTGAAACTCTCCCTACATTGCAGAGGACTTACAAAAACAGGAGGTCTCTCCACTGGAGATCTGTTTTATTTCACAAGTAATAAAAGGTATGGAACCCCACTATGAAAGTTGGGGTCAGAAGCCCCTAGGGGTATAAATTTGGACTGCAATTTATAGACTATTATTGTTATCACTGGAAATATCAAGAATTGAATAAAGTTCTTGTAGATCAAATCAAAGCAAGAAAGATTTAAGCCAGGCATATTGGCGCACGCCTTTAATCTCAGCACTCGGGAGGCAGAGGTAGGAGGATTGCTGTGAGTTAGAGGCCACCCTGAGACTACATAGCGAATTCCAGACCAGCCAGGGTTAGAGTGAGACCCTACCTCAAAAAAACCAAAAAAAAAAAAAAAAAAAAGGAAAATTTATTTGGAATATATCATGTGGGAGGGGTTGTGGCAGAGAGCACAGAGTTCCTAGAATGTTCTAGAGAGATAGCTTCAGTGCAGAGACAGAGCACAGACATGATTTGAATTTATAGGGTTGGAAAGGTACAAGGTCATAAAACAAGACACCCGTTGTCCTGTATTTAGGTTAAAGGCTCTGCCTTAAAAAAATAAACAGAAGCACAAAATCTTTATTCTTGACATAAATTACAGTTTAGATTGAATGTGGAAATCATGTTTCAAGAATACATGGGGAGGGGAGGGCTGGAGAGATAGCTTAGTGGTTAATGTGCTTGCCTGCAAAGCCTAAGGACCCAGGTTTGACCCTCCAGAACCCACCTAAGCATGAGCACAAGGCGATGCACACGTCTGGAGTTTGCGGTGGCTAGAGGCCCCGGTGTGCCAATTCTCTCTCTTATAAAAAAAATATATATATAAAAAGCCCAATTCAATGAAGAATAGGGAGGGAAGGAAAAGTAAAACCAGCTGCATGTAATTTTTCAAATGGCAGCAACGGCAATATGAAGATGTATGGGCTTGAGACCCCAGGAAGAGGAGAGTGTGCGCTCTCTTTCTCCTGACGGTGTCACGCCTGTGACCTCCACCATTGGAAATGCCTTGATTCCACCTTGCCCAAGGGGCCCGGGAGCACCACGGGGAGGGATGAAGGATGCCTATGTCTGACCTCACCTTTACACTGTCTAACGAACGGCAGGTATAAATCAACTTTCCCCTTGAAAAGCCGAGTGTCCGGAGCTCTTGTGAAATGTTGGAAATATTAAATGATGTCCCTGAGGGTTTTATTGTTACTCCGCTTCCTCCTGTATCTGGGAGAGCTGTTCACATGAAGGATACTCTCCCCTAGGACCTCAATTTGTATGTAAGATGAAGTATGAAACTCTAACAACTTCTTGCCACTTTGAAAAGAAAATAATTAGTGGAGGTGGCACTTTGTACCCACTGTTCTGTTTATATTTCATTTATTACTTCTCCTGTTCCTAGAGAGCAATTCACACCAAAAAAAAAAAAAAAGAAAAAGAAAAAAGAAAAGGGCGAGATCCTGCTCATCATAGATCCTCAGTTCCAAGACAATTATTCTGAAATACTTAAGAAGAAGGTCTCTATAGACAGTCCAGTGTGTTTTTGTAATGGGTAAGAAAAGCCATCCCTTCCTTCTAGCCTGTTTAATAGAGGTAGTGTGCTTAAGTGCCCAGATGTCAAAGTTTCATGTCTAGCTTACCTCTGAGTCCTTAAACTTGCCTTGTGATCTCCTAGATTCTTTCTGCAAAATTCTTTTTTTTAATTTTTTTCTCTATTTTTATTAATATTTTCCATGATAATAAAATATATCCCATGGTATTACCCTCCCTGACAGACCTCTTAATACTCCTTGATTTACCTTGACACTAGGAATAGTTGTTTATAGTAAGAAAAATTATCATTTTTCTTTCTTTCTTTTTTTTGTTGAAACCCTCTCTCTAGGTAGCTCAGGCTGGCCTGGAATTCACAGTTCTCCTGTCTTTGCCTCCTGAGTGCTGAGATTACAGGTGTGTGCCACTGTGGGTGGCATAATTTTCCTCTTGATGAACAGATTAAATCCTGTAGCTCACGTCTTCTCCTCTGGTAGCAGACAAGCAAGGGGTTCTCATGTCCATCCTTAGCATGGATCTCTGTCTATCTCCCAATCTTTCCCTCTCCTCTTTCCAGCAGCTTCACACAAAGAATTCAGTCTCTATTTTAGAAATAGTTCTATATATTTGCATAGTGCTTTAACATTTTTTAGGGCATTCTCAAGCCGTTTACTTAATTTGATTTTTATAACTGTCAGTACGGAAGGTCTTTGTTAAATCAGGAAAGGAGAATATGAGTAAAAAAGAAAAGGAAATGATCAGAAGCCGTGGGTTATTACAAAACTTTCAGTGTCAGCGGTAGGATACCTTCCAGCAAGTTGCTGGAGAAGGGAGGCCCCTGATGCTCCCTCAAACAATACAGGCTATTGCTAAGGTTCTGGGTTGCCCGCCAGAAGTAGATGGTACGACCCTGTTGCTGAGACTCTGCATGCCTGGGCTGCAGGTCACTGAGAAATCAAGCGGAAGGTGGAGCTGAGCTGGAAGCCAGTTCCCTGCTGACCAAGAGCTAAGAAGCCGACTGGGGGAGATAAATTGCCAGTGGTTTTCACCTTTCACGCTGCGCGGTTTAACGCCAGCCAGGCAAAATGTGCAAAGTGATGCAATGGTGGCATGTCTGCTATGGGGGAAACCAACTGTTCTCCGATTAGAGTCCTTCCCCACTCCAAGGGAGGGAATTCATGCCTGGTACTGAAAACCTAATCCAAAGCTTATGATTGGGGATGTCATAAGCTCTCGGGGAAGCTACTATTTACTATAGTTTGGCTAAATGGATGCATTCTGCCCACCAACATGTCCTCTAAACACTTACGTTTTCGCCCATATACTGTCAATGCTACTCTCACCGTTGATTAGAGAAGCTTCTCTTTGCAGATGGTGGTGATCACGGGGGAGACTCAACACTCATCAAAGTGCTGAGAAGTGAAAGCAGTGTTCAGCACCGAGTGAGACATCTTTATCACGTCCTCCAGGCTCAGGGATCATTGTGGAAGAGGTGGTAGAAAGAATGTAAGAGCCAAAGGAAGGGGAGAGAATGCTTTCGAATATCTACTGTCTTCCAGACACCAAGTGGCCTCGGCATTCATGACCTCAAAGTGGCTGACACTCCCTATACGAGACTTGCATGAGGGCAAAAGAAAGGAAGGAAGGAAGAAAGAAAGAAAGAGAAAAAAGAAAGAAAGAAGAGATGACATCAAAATAGAAGAGGGGCTAGTTGGAAAGAAGGGGTTCAGTGGAGAAAAGATAGGGGAGTGGGGACAAAGGAAGGTAGTGGGGGTGGGTTATGATCAGGATAGATTGTATATATGCATGGTGGTTGTCAATCGAAAGTTAAAAAAATGGTTTATACAGTCGAGAAGTAAGTGAAATATCAAGAATTACTTAAGATATGGTGGAATATTAATTATCCCAAGTTTATAAAAGATGGCCAGATAGGTGAAACTATTAATTAGCCTTGGCTGTACAGTAATAGGGCACTTATCATTAAATGACTATTTGCTCTGCTTTTTAAGATCATATTCATACTCAACATAGTGTGTTTTTGTTTTTTAATTTTTTTGTTCATTTTTATTTATTTGAGAGTGACAGAGAGAAAGTGAGAGGGAAAGAGAGAGAGAGAGAGAGAGAGAGGCAGATAGAGAAAGAGAGAGAATGGGTGCGCCAGGGCTTCCAGTCACTGCAAACGAACTCCAGACGCATGTGCCCCCTTGTGCATCTGGCTAACGTGGGTCCTGGGGAATCGAGCCTTGAACTGGGGTTCTTCGGCTTCACAGGCAAGCGCTTAACCGCTAAGCCATCTCTCCAGCCTGTTTTTAAATTTTTTTCCTGAGCTAGGGTCTCACTCTAGCCCAGGCTGACTTGGAATTCACTATGTAGTCTCAGGGTTTCCTCAAACTTCCAGTGATCCTCCTACCACTGCCTCCAGAGTGCTGGGATTAAAGGCGTGTGCCACCACACCCGGCCTGTGGTGTGCTTTTTAACACACACTCACTCTCCACTTAACTGTGGCTGAATTAGGGCTGACTGGCTCTGCTTTGGCAAGAGAAAGTGCCAGAGCTGAGGGTGATTTCCAACAGTAGGTAAAGGAAAAAGAAGGAATTAGGGTATTATTTTTTTCCCCCCAGAAGCCTGCAACATCTTCTGAAATAGGCCCAATGGTTTTGTTGTTTTGTAAGTAGAACTGGGGTGCTTAAATGGTGGGTGTCTGAAGGAACTGAAAAAGGGTCCCTCTTCCAAAATATCTTCTTAACTGACTTCCTTAATTCCTGAAGTTTCCACCATTAGGAGCCCATTCCCTTTGATGATAGCATGGTTCCCTGTTGGCCACAAATGCTCTGGGAAAGGCTCGGCGGTAAGTGAGGCATTCACATTCACAGCGTTTTAACAAACAGTCACGTCACAGATTATTAGGAGAGGGAGGCATGGGGCTTCAGCTCTCTGAGGGACGAGGCACAGACTCTTGGAACCATGCAGTAGATGGCTGGGCAGAGTGAAGTGGTAGAAGTGGGTCTCCGTGAGTGCCGTCCATGAGGTGGTACAGCTGACCGCACCACATTGCGCCCCTGCCAGTGACTAACACCTTAGAGCTTAGTCGTGGGGGCACATCAGAAGTGCCCGTCAAGATTTAAAAAAAAAACGTGGACACCTGGAGCCGTGATCATCTGGGAGTGGCATTCTGCTTACTTCTCTTTACGCAAATTCTGTAGACGGCCCCGATGCTCACCTAGGATGGACAGCCACAGCTCAGAGCGAATCTGTCTGTAAGGTTCTTGACAATCTGATGGCTTCCGAGTAGGTAGTCTTTGGTAAGGTGGGTCAAGGTGGGAGGCTTGGAAAGTTGAGTACCAGAACAAGGAGTGAGTTGTAAGAGAGGTGCCATGAAGGTGACTTGGGGACAGAGCCAGGACAACTTATGCATATTACGATTTTAACAAACTATGCAGGACTATTATTATCAACACCTGGAGAAATGACATTAATTATGAGCTAGGACTTTTGCATACCATCATTTGAGAAATGCCAAGGAAGTTATTATGTTTATTTCATCTGTTCAAATAGCTGAAGAAGCTACTTGTAGTCATTTTATGACTGTAACATTTTTCCCATCCCATTTGTTTGTATAGCTCTTTAAGTCTTACCCTACTCAGCTTCATTTTAGTTACCTCCTAAAGGCCTAAAGGGAGTACTTATTAGGTGTATCAGCTAAAATGAGTCCGGGGGGGGGGCTAGAGAGATGGTTTAGCGGTTAAAGCACTTGTCTGTGAACCCTAAGGACCCAGGTTTGATTCCCCAGTACCCACCTACGCCAGATACAGAAGGTGGTGCATGCATCTGAATGGCTGGAGGCTCTGGCATGTCTATTCTCTCTCTCTATCTGCCTCTCTCTCTCTCCAATAAATAAATAAAAATAATATTTTTTTTGGCCAGGTGTGGTGGCTCACACCTTTAATCCCAGCACATGGGAAGCAGAGGTAGGAGGATCTCCATGAGTTTAAGGCCACCCTGAGACTACATAGTGAATTCCAGGTCAGCCTGGGCTACAGCGAGACCCTACCTCAAAAAAAAAAGAAAAAAAAAAAAGAAAAAAAAGAATGAGTCTAGGGACTGAGGAGATAACTTAGTTAGTAAAGCACTTGTTTCACAAGCATAAGGACCTGAGTTTGAGCTCCAGAATTCACTGATAGCTAGTTTAGTCTAACTGGTGAGCTTTAGGTCAATGAGAGGCTCTTCTTCAAAAAAAGAAGGTGACAGGGGCTGGGGAGACTGTTCAGTGGTTAAAGGTACTTGCTTGCAAAGCCTGCTGGCTTAGGTTCAGTTCCCTAGCCACCCACATCAGTAGTAGCAAGAGCCCTGACATGAGGATGACACCCAAGGCTGTCTTCTGGCCTTCACACATGCGTGTACCCATCCACCACAAGTGTACCCTAAGCACACACACATACACACAAAAAATCAAAACCTCAGTTAACAGAGGCCTTAACAAAGCAGTGGATAAAGATGATAATTTCTTTCTGATGTATAAGAAGACAGGAGGGAGGCAGCATTTCTGGCTCATTATGTCGAGTCTCTACTTCCTTTGTAAAACACATGACTTCTTCCTTATGGTCTAAGTTGGCCCCAGCCAGCAGGAAGAAAGAAAGAGGTAACACAGAGAATACCAGCCTCCCCCTGTGTGTGACTATCTTACAAGTTGTCATATTGCTTTTGCATTCTACTAGAAATTTTTTTTGGGGGGGGATCGGGGGAGTAAAATAGGATACTATCTTTTTTTATTTTTGATTTTTCGAGGTAGAGTCTTGCTCTAGCCCAGGCTACCCAAATCCCCAGAGAGAGAGAGAGAGAGAGAGAGAGAGAGAGAGAGAGAGAGAGAGAGAGAGAGAGAGAGAGAGAGAGAGAGAGAGAGAGAGAGAGAGAGAGAGAGAGAGAGAGAGAGAGAGAGAGAGAGAGAGAGAGAGAGAGAGAGAGAGAGAGAGAGAGAGAGAGAGAGAGAGAGAGAGAGAGAGAGAGAGAGAGAGAGAGAGAGAGAGAGAGAGAGAGAGAGAGAGAGAGAGAGAGAGAGAGAGAGAGAGAGAGAGAGAGAGAGAGAGAGAGAGAGAGAGAGAGAGAGAGAGAGAGAGAGAGAGAGAGAGAGAGAGAGAGAGAGAGAGAGAGAGAGAGAGAGAGAGAGAGAGAGAGAGAGAGAGAGAGAGAGAGAGAGAGAGAGAGAGAGAGAGAGAGAGAGAGAGAGAGAGAGAGAGAGAGAGAGAGAGAGAGAGAGAGAGAGAGAGAGAGAGGCAGATAGAGAAAGATGAGAGAATGGGTGCGCCAGGGCTTCCAGTCACTGCAAACGAACTCCAGACGCATGTGCCCCCTTGTGCATCTGGCTAACGTGGGTCCTGGGGAATCGAGCCTTGAACTGGGGTTCTTCGGCTTCACAGGCAAGTACTTAACCGCTAAGCCATCTCTCCAGCCTGTTTTTAAATTTTTTTCCTGAGCTAGGGTCTCACTCTAGCTCAGGCTGACCTGGAATTCACTATGTAGTCTCAGGGTGGCCTTGGAATTTACTACATAGTCCAGACTGGCTTTGAACTTGAAGTGATTCTCCTGTGATCTGGGATTACAGATGTGAGCCATCATGCCTGGCTAGACTAGTTTGTTTTAAAAGTGAAATACTACCTTGGTTCCCAG
Organism: Dipus sagitta; assembly: GCA_036346955.1. NCBI lineage: Eukaryota > Metazoa > Chordata > Mammalia > Rodentia > Dipodidae > Dipus > Dipus sagitta. The sequence continues at coordinate 3,843,591 of CM070778.1, read as the reverse complement.
CTCGTCTTCCTAAATCATTCAGTACACTTGTTTCCTCTTCTTGTGTTTCTCATTTGTCCAGTTGATTAAATCCCATGGCCGGATAGCTCAGCTGGAGAGGGCATGGCGCTAATGAGGTCACAGGGGTTTGTCCCCAGATTAGCTGGCTGGTGTGCACGGTACCATTCTGTTTTATGTCTAGCTGACTGCTTCTCTACCCCTGGTTAGCTGTTCTAAAATGCTTCTCGGTGTGGAGAGATGGCTTAGCGGTTAAGGCACTTGCCTGCGAAGCCTAAGGATCCAGGTTCAGTTCTCCAGGTCCCACGTTAGCCAGGTGCACATTGTGGCACATGCGTCTGGAGTTCGTTTGCAATGGCTAGAGGCCCTGGCGTGCCCATTCTCTCTGTATCTCTCTCCTCTATAATAAATAAATAAAATAAAATTTTTTTTTGCCAGGTGTGGTGGCTCATACCTTTAATCCCAGCACATGGGAAGCAGAGGTAGGAGGATCTCCATGAGTTCAAGGCCAGACTGAGCTACATAACACCTTGCCCCCCCCACCAAAAAAAGGCAGAGACAAGAGAGAGAGAGAGAGAGAGAGAGAGAGAGAGAGAGAGAGAAGAGAGAAAGAGGGAGAGAGAGAGAGAGAGAGAGAGAGAGAGAGAGAGAGAGAGAGAGAGAGAGAGAGAGAGAGAGAGAGAGAGAGAGAGAGAGAGAGAGAGAGAGAGAGAGAGAGAGAGAGAGAGAGAGAGAGAGAGAGAGAGAGAGAGAGAGAGAGAGAGAGAGAGAGAGAGAGAGAGAGAGAGAGAGAGAGAGAGAGAGAGAGAGAGAGAGAGAGAGAGAGAGAGAGAGAGAGAGAGAGAGAGAGAGAGAGAGAGAGAGAGAGAGAGAGAGAGAGAGAGAGAGAGAGAGAGAGAGAGAGAGAGAGAGAGAGAGAGAGAGAGAGAGAGAGAGAGAGAGAGAGAGAGAGAGAGAGAGAGAGAGAGAGAGAGAGAGAGAGAGAGAGAGAGAGAGAGAGAGAGAGAGAGAGAGAGAGAGAGAGAGAGAGAGAGAGAGAGAGAGAGAGAGAGAGAGAGAGAGAGAGAGAGAGAGAGAGAGAGAGAGAGAGAGAGAGAGAGAGAGAGAGAGAGAGAGAGAGAGAGAGAGAGAGAGAGAGAGAGAGAGAGAGAGAGAGAGAGAGAGAGAGAGAGAGAGAGAGAGAGAGAGAGAGAGAGAGAGAGAGAGAGAGAGAGAGAGAGAGAGAGAGAGAGAGAGAGAGAGAGAGAGAGAGAGAGAGAGAGAGAGAGAGAGAGAGAGAGAGAGAGAGAGAGAGAGAGAGAGAGAGAGAGAGAGAGAGAGAGAGAGAGAGAGAGAGAGAGAGAGAGAGAGAGAGAGAGAGAGAGAGAGAGAGAGAGAGAGAGAGAGAGAGAGAGAGAGAGAGAGAGAGAGAGAGAGAGAGAGAGAGAGAGAGAGAGAGAGAGAGAGAGAGAGAGAGAGAGAGAGAGAGAGAGAGAGAGAGAGAGAGAGAGAGAGAGAGAGAGAGAGAGAGAGAGAGAGAGAGAGAGAGAGAGAGAGAGAGAGAGAGAGAGAGAGAGAGAGAGAGAGAGAGAGAGAGAGAGAGAGAGAGAGAGAGAGAGAGAGAGAGAGAGAGAGAGAGAGAGAGAGAGAGAGAGAGAGAGAGAGAGAGAGAGAGAGAGAGAGAGAGAGAGAGAGAGAGAGAGAGAGAGAGAGAGAGAGAGAGAGAGAGAGAGAGAGAGAGAGAGAGAGAGAGAGAGAGAGAGAGAGAGAGAGAGAGAGAGAGAGAGAGAGAGAGAGAGAGAGAGAGAGAGAGAGAGAGAGAGAGAGAGAGAGAGAGAGAGAGAGAGAGAGAGAGAGAGAGAGAGAGAGAGAGAGAGAGAGAGAGAGAGAGAGAGAGAGAGAGAGAGAGAGAGAGAGAGAGAGAGAGAGAGAGAGAGAGAGAGAGAGAGAGAGAGAGAGAGAGAGAGAGAGAGAGAGAGAGAGAGAGAGAGAGAGAGAGAGAGAGAGAGAGAGAGAGAGAGAGAGAGAGAGAGAGAGAGAGAGAGAGAGAGAGAGAGAGAGAGAGAGAGAGAGAGAGAGAGAGAGAGAGAGAGAGAGAGAGAGAGAGAGAGAGAGAGAGAGAGAGAGAGAGAGGCAGATAGAGAAAGATGAGAGAATGGGTGCGCCAGGGCTTCCAGTCACTGCAAACGAACTCCAGACGCATGTGCCCCCTTGTGCATCTGGCTAACGTGGGTCCTGGGGAATCGAGCCTTGAACTGGGGTTCTTCGGCTTCACAGGCAAGTACTTAACCGCTAAGCCATCTCTCCAGCCTGTTTTTAAATTTTTTTCCTGAGCTAGGGTCTCACTCTAGCCCAGGCTGACCTGGAATTCACTCTGTAGTCTCAGGGTGGCCTCAAAGTCACAGAGATCCTCCTACTTCTGCCTCCCGAGTGCTGGGATTAAAGGCGTGAGCCACCATGCCCCGCTGCTAGTATACTATCTTTATTGGAGGCAAGATTGAACTGGAAAAGGTAGCTTGAACCCAACAAAGTTAAATATCTTAAGCTTTAATCTCCTAAACTGAACTCATGAGTCACAGGCAGAAATGCAGAACTTCAGTCCCCTCATGGGTGAGAACTAAATTGTGCCTAGACTACTTACCTGTTTATAACAAGTATATATACTATATAAAATGTATCCCTTCACAAGGCAAGTACTTAACGCTAAGCATCTCTCAGCCCCCGGCTCTATTTTTGATTTTTCGAGGTACAGTAACGCTCTAGCCCAGGCTACCCGAATTCACTGTGTAGTCTCAGGGTGGCCTTGAACTCATGGTGATCCTCCTACCTCTACTGGGATTAAAGGCATGCACTACTATGCCCGGCTAGGATACTATTTTTTTTTTTTTTTTTTTTGGTTTTTCAAGGTAGGGGCTCACTCTATTTCAGGCTGACCTAGAATTCACTATGTAGTCTCAGGGTGGTCTCAAACTCACAGAGATCCTCCTACTTCTGCCTCCCGAGTGCTGGGATTAAAGGCGTGAGCCACCATGCTCCGCTGCTAGTATACTATCTTTATTGGAGGCAAGATTGAACTGGAAAAGGTAGCTTGAACCCAACAAAGTTAAATATCTTAAGCTTTAATCTCCTAAACTGAACTCATGAGTCACAGGCAGAAATGCAGAACTTCAGTCCCCTCATGGGTGAGAACTAAATTGTGCCTAGACTACTTACCTGTTTATAACAAGTATATATACTATATAAAATGTATCCCTCTAAATCATTCTAATAAAAGTAAAGAATTAAAAAAATATTTTGGTTGCTTTATTAATGTTCTTTTTTTTTTTTTTTTTTGAGGTAGGGTCTCACTCTAGCTCAGGCTGACCTGGAATTCACTCTGTAGTCTCAGGGTGGCCTTGAATTTATGGCGATCCTCCTACCTCTGCCTCCCGAGTGCTGGGATTAAAAGCGTGCGCCACCACGCCTGGTGTTTATTAATGTTCTTGTAATCAAAATTGTGTTTTTCAAAATAATGATGTGTGGAGAACTTCCAGGTTGTAACAAGTCAATAAAATGTGAAATAGATGAGAACACTGTACTACGGACGCTTTAAGTCATATAATTGGATCTAGTTGCCAGGAAGGGAGGAAATGGGGTGCAGCCCATCTAAAACTGTGGAGGAGGAGGACAGAATGCATGTTGGGGCTTGTAGTCTCAGCCACGCCATGACACAGCGAAAAGTACCGGCAGTCTCGGTGAACTTACAACGTCCCACTAGAAAGGAAGCAAATGAGTGTGGTATGAGAAGGCTGCTTAACTCCAGGTGTCGGGTAATTGGTGGTGATTAGAGGAAAGTGTTTCTCACTAATGAAGAGTGATAATTTGTTGAAAGTAGTTATCTGTGGCCCAAGAGTCATAACAGAGGCCTCAAATAAATGAAGTGTTGGCTTGTCTTTTGAAAGGTCATGTTTCCTCTTGGAGTGATGCGATTCAAAAAGCCCACCTCTTGCCTAATAAAAAGCTGGAATGTGGGCTGGAGAGATGGCTTAGTGGCTACGGTGCTTGCTTTAAATCCAAAGGACCCAGGTTCAATTCCCCAGTACCCACGTAAGCCAGATGCACAAGGTGGTGCATGTGTCTGGAGTTCGTTTGCAGTGGCTGGAGGCCATGGCATGCCCATTCTCTCTGTATCTCTTTCCTCTATAATAAATAAATAAAAATAAAATATTAATAAAAGGTGGTGCATGCCTTTAATCCCAGCACTTGGGAGGCAGAGGTAGGAGGATCGCCATGAGTTCAAGGCCACCCTGAGACTACATAGTGAATTCCAGGTTAGCCTGAGCTAGAGTGAGATCCTACCTTGAAAAAAAAAAAAAAAAAGAAAAGAAAAGAAAAAAAGGCTAGAAGAATGGCTTAGCAGTTTAGGTGCTTGCCTGCAAAGCCAAAGGACCCAGGTTCGATTCCCCAGGATCCATGTAAACCAGCTGCACAAGGTGGTGGCACATGCATGTGGAGTTCATTGGTAGTGGCTGGAGGCCATGACACGCCCACTCTCTCTTTCTGTCTCAAATAAATAAATAAAAAATATTTAAAAAAAGGAAAGCTGGAATGTGGGCTCTGTTGGCCGAGCCTCTGGAATCTTCCCAGAGCAGAACCGCACCTGAGCCCATCAGATGGTGCACTGACTACTAGTGCTCACCATGTCGACCAGGAGAGATGCTATTACCAATTTTTCATCGACAAATTCTGCTTAGATTGACATAAGGAGACTCTGATCAATGGGAACATGTACTTTCTTTTAACTCTAGGGTCTCGGCTGACATTTCCAACAAAGTCAGTGTTTTGTAGTTAGTAAGAGATCTTAGAATAAGACTAGAACAATTTTCTACTAGAAACGTGATCCAGAGGTGGCACATGCCTATAATCCCAACATTTAGAGGTAGAGACAGGAGGATCAGAAGCCCAAGGTCATTCTTGGCTACATAATGAGTTCAAGGCCAGACTGAGCTACATAACACCTTGCCCCCCCACCAAAAAAAGAGAGAGAGAAAAGAAAAAAATGAGAGAAAAATCATGTGATTTAAAATATGAGAAATCTGTTTAACTTTAGGGCTGTGTTTGAATTGTTTGGTTGACTGGGATGTTTTTTATTTCCAGGTTTTAAGACAAGGTCTCACTCTTGTAGCCCAGGTTGGCTTGGAATTTACTACATAGTCCAGACTGGCTTTGAACTTGAAGTGATTCTCCTGTGATCTGGGATTACAGATGTGAGCCATCATGCCTGGCTAGCCTAGTTTGTTTTAAAAGTGAAATACTACCTTGGTTCCCAGCTCGTCTTCCTAAATCATTCAGTACACTTGTTTCCTCTTCTTGTGTTTCTCATTTGTCCAGTTGATTAAATCCCATGGCCGGATAGCTCAGCTGGAGAGGGCATGGCGCTAATGAGGTCACAGGGGTTTGTCCCCAGATTGGCTGGCTGGTGTGCACGGTACCATTCTGTTTTATGTCTAGCTGACTGCTTCTCTACCCCTGGTTAGCTGTTCTAAAATGCTTCTCGGTGTGGAGAGATGGCTTAGCGGTTAAGGCACTTGCCTGCGAAGCCTAAGGATCCAGGTTCAGTCTTACTTCCAACCCCACCTCAATGCTTCCACCACCAGGTGACCTTTCATGATGTTGTTGGGAAAATGGTTTCCAAAACAGAAATAAAATCTGCCACTGCATTTGCTTGTTCCGGATAGAAACGTCATTTCTCATAACAGAGGAAGCCTTTTTCCACTCTTATCAAAAACGTGCCAGTCTGTCCACACAACCTGGAGAACAAATGTGTTTTTGATCCCTCTGTGAACAAACGTGGCGAGGCACCTGCACAGCCCTTGAAGGTGGCCGGCCTTTATCCTGACTCTGAGCCAACTCTGCTCTTGGAGAGAGAAAGTAAAAATGATTGATTCAACATCTTAATTAAGATAAACAAACAGAGAGGAACATCAAATAATGGCCCTGACAGTTTGAAACAAACTGAATGCACAGCTTAGCATTTCATAAAAGAAAAAGCGTTTGATGTGAGGATGGCAGTTTAATAATTTGTAAATATCACTGGCTTGGTATTATAGCTAATCCAAATATTTTCATTTCTCATCATAAGTCACCTTCTGCTGATGGCTTGTCCTGTACAACTTACAGCTTTCGCCCTGGAGCCTTGACAGAGGTGGGGAGGAGCGGAACAGAGGGGCTCACAGGTTCTTTGTGGAATGTGAATTACACTGTCAACTTCCTGGATATTTTCTGATTTTGAATATTTACTGAAAAATAACACTGACCAGGCCACGGAGCGAGTATGGAGGAGAAACAGAAAGTTGGGATGGCAATTATAAAAAGATGACTGTCGCCAGGTGTGGTGGCGCACACCTTTAATCCCAGCACTTGGGAGGCAGAGGTAAGAGGATCACTGTGAATTTGGGGCCAACGTTGGACTTTATAGAGCGAGTTCCAAGTCAGCCTGGGTTAGAGAGAGACCTTACCTCAAAAACAAAAACAAAAACAAACAAAGATGATGGATATGTGACTCTCAGTTACTCAGGGTATTGTGCTTTCAATTCTTATAAAAAAAAATTCAGGGGAACAGTGAGCAATTTTGCCAATTTATTTGGAAGTTTTAAGTGTATCTGTGAAAGCAGAGCTTTAGGACCACTTCTGGGCTTTGGGCTTTTAAAAACGGATATAAAAGGGAAGGAGACCTGCGATGGGATGTCTCTGGGTTCCATACATGACCATTTCCTTGATGCCTCTGCACTCATTTTTCTGAGATTCATAGCAGTAGACATTTTTGTGCTGCTCTTGGATGATACCCAGCCTGGGCAGGAGACCACAGAGGATGGGTGTGACAGACAGGAGGAGCCCAGAGAGGGAAGCTGCAGTTCTGAGATTTCTCCACAGGGAAGCAGTATGAGATCAGGGTTTAGATAAAAGGCTGCCCCAGCTCTTCCGGCTTTCCCAGGCCCTGGTTTGAGTGAGTCGCCCTCCTCCCGTAGTGTAAGAGGAGGGCAAGCTCACGTTTGGGAAGGAGGTACGTGAGCCAAAGTTGCTCTTGATTCCCAGCTGTGTTCCTCTGCACTCGGGCCTCCAGAGCCCAGCATGATACATGTCTGTTCCATCTCTGGTCTGTGCACTTTGCAGCGCTTTTTTTTGGGGGGGGTTGGTGGTGGTAGGATGCGATATGGGCTCAGGATATCCTCCTGTGTGAAACGTTTGATTGTGGGCTCATGCCATGTGGTGGTTTGATCCAGGTGTCCCCCATAAACTTAGGTGGTGTGAATGCTAAATTCCCAGCTGATGGAGATTTGGGGATTAACGACTCCTGGAGGCAGTGTATTGGGGTGGGTTTATGGGTATTATAGCCAGTGTCCTCTTGCCAGTGTTTGGCCCGCTCTCCTGCTACTGTTGGCCAGGAGGTGATGTCTACCCTCTGCCCATATCATCGTTTTTCCCTGCCATCATGGAGCTTCCTTCCCCTCGAGCCTGTAAACCAAAATAAACCCTTTTTCCCCACAAGCTGCTCTTGGTTGGGTGGTTTCTGCCAGCAATGTGAACCTGACTGCTTCACACCACTACCACAGAAGGAAAGCCCAGAGAAGGGAACGCAGCAACATGTCAGACGCACACTGGTCTTGGCACTATGAATTCTTACAGCTTCTCAATGGCTAGAAGGTCTTTGGCATTTCTCAAAAAGGAATCAGCTCCATCTTTGGTACAGTGACTTGATTGTGTTTGAATTATGGAAGCAATACAACTTTATGGATAAAGCCCTGACTAGAAGCTTATAGCTTAGATATCATCTTGACAATATTCCCATTGATAAATCTATTCACCCAGTATACCTAATACTGTGAGTTTCCTTTTTTAAAAAAAACAACTCATTTTTACTCAATGAATAAAAGTATATATATTTATCATGTGCAACATATTTTGAAACATGTGAATTCAATTTTTTTTTCTGTAGTATTGATGATAGAACTCAAGGCCTTGCAAGGCCACATGCTAGGTAAGTTTTTTTGGAGGCAGGGTCTCATTCTAGCTCAGGTTGACCTGAAATTCACTCTGTAGCCCAACATGACCTCAAACTCAGTGGGGATCATCCTGTTTCAGCCTCTCAAGAGCTGGGATTATGGGTGTGAGCTGACATATCTGACTGAAAGTGAACTCTCCCCCCCCCCCCCGAGATAGGGTCTTGTCCTAGCCCAGGGCTGACCTAGAATTTACTATGTAGTTTCAGGCTGGCCTCAAACTCACAGTGATCCTCCTACTTCAGCCTCCTGAGTGCAGGGATTCAAGGCATGCACCACCATTCTTGGCAAGTGAATTTATTTATTTATTATTTATTTTGGTTTTTCAAGGTAGGGTCTCGCTCTAGCCCAGGCTGACCTGGAACTCATTATGTAGTCTCAGGTTGGCCTCAAACTCAGTGATCCTCCTACTTCTGCCCGGCCCAAGTGGATTTAAAAAAAAAAATTATTTATTTGCAAGCAAAGGGTATGTGTGTGTGTGTTGGTGGGGGGGGGGGAATCGGCCCTCCAGGATCTCTTGCCCCTATAAACTGCAGACAAATGCATCACTCTGCATCTGACCTCATATGGGTACTGGCGAACTGAACCCAGGCTGTTAGGCTTCGCAAGCAAGCACCTTTAACCACTGAGCAATCTCCTCAGCTCATGAATATTTTTAAGGGAGAAAAATTTGATTTTCTCAAAAGGTGTGTGGTGCACACTAGGCAGGGGGATTGTGAGTTTGAAGACAACGTGGGGGTATATAGCAAAATCCTGTCAAAAAAGAAAAAAGGGGAAAAAAATCACCTTTTATTTTTGTGGTGGGGGTGTGCACGAATGGACTCCAGGGTGACCTCATATTTTCTAAGTAGTTGAGGCTGGCCTTGAACTCCTAATATTCCTGCTTCCAACTCTCAAGTGCTAGGATGACAGGTATGTATCAGCACATCTGCTCAATCTTTCTTTTGATAATAAATATTACATGCAGCATATTACAGACTTTCTTAGAAATTTAAGTTTTGAAAATTCTTCTTATACAGTAAGCGAAATTCCATTTCCAGTATCTTATGTATTGAGAGGAGAAAGGGAGTGAATGTCAGGTGAATGTGATAGCAACTAATGCCACGGAAACAGAAAAAGGGAGTGAATGGAAGAAAGAACCGAGGTCTGGATTTCCTAAAATATTTCTTAGGTAGCCCCTTATCACATAGCTTATTCTTTTACTAGCGATATTTCAGAACTTAAACTTTTTTTTTGCCAACTTTGTGAAAGGTGTGTGGTATTGCCTTCTTCACACTGATCTCATTTTTTTTCTTGTTTATTTTTATTTATTTATTTGAGAGTGACAGACAGAGACAGAAATAGGCAGACAGAGAACGGGTGCACCAGGGCCTCCAGCCACTGCAAATGAACTCCAGACGCGTGTGCCCCCTTGTGCATCTGGCTAACGTGGGTCCTGGGGGAATCGAGCCTCGAACTGGGGTCCTTAGGCTTCACAGGCAAGCGTTTAACCGCTAAGCCATCTCTCCAGCCCCTCATTTTTTTTTCTTAATAGCCTTTCCAAACCATTTCTAGACCCTCTAAATCAGTTACCTTTCTTCTTGGGAGACTCAGTAGAAAGGAAGCGAAAAGACGAAGGCCTGACCTGTCCAGGGGTTGCCCCGCCGTCTTCCCCTAGACGGGAGGCCGCGTGGACGGATGCAAGGGGAGTTTGGAGCGGATTTCAAGCGGGGTAGCTCTCAAGACAGGAGCAGCTGCAACCGTGCTGCTTGAACACGGCCAGCTGGCCAGTCTCATCCCTCTTGGCCGTAAACGGGGCCACAGAGAGAGAGAAATGAGTTGGGAGAAACAAAATGGAGAACACAAATAAAAAACTGATCCTTTCACTTCATCTCAAAAAGATAAGTAAAGTGGACGGAAGTAGGAAGAGTGCTGTCCTCACGAGTTTTCTTCTGACCTAATTCAACTAATTTTTTTTTTCTTCTTTTTTTAGCAGTTTTAGGTGATGATGTGTCAAAATGTGCTTTAATGCCAAGGTTGGATGATGTTGCTAGGATCTGTCTGACCTGTGATTTTGTGTCTGTCTAGAAAAGGTTACGTAGAGGTAAGAGGGAGATGAAGCACGCTGAAACATCTCTTATTAAAGGGAAACTTGTTAAAGAAAGATTTTAACAGCTCAAAGTACCTTCGAGGCCAATAAGGGCACCAAAATGGATTATTAGATCATGATGTGAGGTTAGGAAAAGGACGCCAGTGCTAACTGATTGAAAAGCTATTGGAAATAAATAAAAGGCTACGTTATGTGAAGCAGAGGGTCAGAGCACGGGAACATCTTGAAAAGCCATGGGTGCACTGGTTCCATTTATTGGGACACTCAGGAGTGCTCTGTGTGTAGCTGGGTTTTGCAAGTCTTTTGTATGAGATATTTTTAGATCAGCTGACTTCACAGGGAGGAGGAAGGGGGTTAAGTGTCACATTGTGTTAACACTCCAGCTTGACACCTTTGGGATCAAATTCGGTGCAGGGCACAAGTGAAATGAGTTTGGTGGCCTCAAGCTAGGCTAACACCGATATGTATCCTTAAACAAAATCACCAATCATTGGCTGTCAGCTGGGATCTGAGCTCTGGAGCCGAGGCAGCAGGGGTGTTACGGGTCAGGAGGAAGAGTGGCTGGCAGAGCTTTGTTGGGGAAGCCATCATCATCTCCTGGTCTCCCGTCTGGCTCCTTCCTGCTCGTGCCACCAACAACCCTTCTCATCTGCAAGCATGCACCCCCACACTAATGTACAGGCTCTCTTCGTCTGCCAAACCCAACATTAGCCTCCCCAGCATCGTGTCATGAAGCCTCCACTTATCAAATTCCTCAGGATTCAGTCAGTTCTGACGATAGCAATTCCCAGACACAGAGCAAAGAGGGTCCTATTTTTAGCAGGCAGCCGCCTTTAGCGAAATCAGGGAATTTGTTTGCACGAATTGCACATCCAAACATCACTTGCGTTCTCTCCAATTCTGCGAAGGGCTTCTGCGCCCCTCTGGTGAAAGCACAGAGAAGTAGAAAAGAGTGACGGTGTGAGTGACATTTACAGAGACCTCATACTGGAAAGGGCACATTTTACTGTGACTCTGTGTCACAAGTGGAGTTTCATCAGAGGACAGGAGGCAAAAGAAACAGGCAATCAATATTTGGGACTCTGATATCTGAACTGAGAAGGAAAATCATTATCCTGTTACCTTTATCGTGGCACAATGCTTGAAATACTGCACCTTGTTTCCATAATAATCCAATATTCGGGGAGTTGCAGGTTAAAAAACCCTCACAAGGGGTGATATTAGGGCATGAAGCAAAAAGGAATGTGCATGCAACATTTTATGGTGAGAATAGGGAGAAAGGCAGGTTGAGAAAATTAACCTTTTGAAAAAGACTTATTCCAATTTCCTATTGATATTTATCTAATACCATGTGTTTAATTTCTGAGAGTCTGCATTTATTAGTGAAAGAGTTCCTTACTTCCAGTTTTGGGGCAAAACAGACAGTAGACAGATTTCCAGTAGACAAGAGGCCCTCAATAGCAAGCATAGGTAGCATTCGTATTTCTGCATTTACTGAACACTGGGTTTCACCCATATACAGTATGTTCATATAGTAAAGTTCTCAGTTAAAAAAATGCTTCAGAGAAACAGGGAGAAATGAAGCAAAAGAAAACTGTTTCATTGTTGGGAACCCAATCCAAGGTGGGAAATATGCAGACATCTGACTCTTACAAAGCCAGCTGCACTCATTCACTTCTCACTGGCAGAAAAACTGGTCACTGAACTTAAATTTCTTGCTGACAAGAGGAGAGGAATTATCCTTCACAAACTTTTTTCTTTGAAACTCATGTGTCCAGCCTCAAGAACAGTACTGGCTCAGCTTCTCTGCTTTTACTACGGCTATTTATAGGTTAGTATTTTCCAAACATCTCAAGGCAATTAACCTTCCTCCTCCAGATTCCAGCTTCCGGTGGAAAACAGAGTGTATATTATGGCGGATGGGGTCACGTCAGTCATGTGTGTATTGCAAAACCAAGCACGGCTGTTCTCCATCTGACTTCTGTACTTTTGTGGGTTGGTAACATAACCCAGTTATTCAAATTCTTTTTTTTTTTTCCTTAGAACTATTACTGATGAGATTAGCATTACGTAGTCATAAAGTCACGACCTGCTTTTTTAAGGCTGTCTGCTGCAGCCCCACAGCAAGCTAAGTGGGTCCTTAATGAACAGAGAAAGGTTATCTGGCTGCATGCTGTCTCTTAGTCTATCCTGGCTACAATCCACAGCCGCCACAGATAAGAGTTCAAAGTCATGCAAATGAGGGCTGTAGGGACCACTCAGTTCACGTAGTAGTGGCAGTAGGACAAAAAGATGTTTTCAGAGACCCAACCCATCTGGACAGCTGGTTTATTTCACTTGAAGAAACCACTCTAGCCATCCAACAGAATTACTGCAATTCAGAAACACTGACAAAGGGGGCTGGAGAGATGGCTTAGCAGTTAAGGCGTTTACCTGCGAAGCCAAAGGACCTCGGTTTGATTCCCCAGGACCCGCGTAAACCAGATGCACAAGGGGGCGCACGCGTCTGGAGTTCTTTTGCAGTGGCTGGAGGCCCTGGCGCGCCCATTCTCTCTCTGTCTCTTTCTCTCTCTCAAATAAATAAATAAAAAATAAAGTTAAGGGGGCTGGAGAAATGACTTAGCGGTTAAGCGCTTGCCTGTGAAGCCTAAGGACTCCGGTTCAGGGCTCGATTCCCCAGGACCCACGTTAGCCAGATGCACAAGGGGGCGCACGCGTCTGGAGTTCGTTTGCAGTGGCTGGAAGCCCTGGCGCGCCCATTCTCTCTCTCTCTCTCTGTATCTGTATCTGTATCTGTATCTGTCTTTCTCTCAAATAAATAAATAAGTGAACAAAAAAAACTTTAAAAAAATAAATAAAGTTAAGAAGAAAAAGAAACACTGACAATATCAAGTGTCGCTGAGGATATGGGACCAATGAGATTTTCTCACACTGTTGATGGAGTGGAAATTAGTAGAAACCCTTTGGAAAACTGTTTGGCAGAATCTATGGAAGCCAACCATGCAACAAACTCTTTGACCCAACAACTGCTCTCCTGGTTAACACCCAACAGAAAGAAAGGCCAATATGATGGGCACCCAAAATACAGGGTAGGAGTGTCCATAGCAATGCTGCATATACAAAGCTAGAACAAATGTTTGCCAGGATGGAATGAGATAGGATAGGTACATGAAATGCCACGTAGTCACGAGAACACAGGACTATGCTACACTCAGGAATATGTCTGATTCTCACACGTCATGTTGAATGAAAGAATCTACATGTAAAAAAGGATGTGCAACGTGTTCTGCTCATATGAGGTTCAAGTACAGGCAAAATTCACCTGGTGGTTTTAATCTGCAGTTATTTCTGGAGAGATAGTAGATGGGAGAGGTACTGAGAGAGTTTGTGGGTGCTGATAGTAGAGATTGTGTTCACTTTGTTAAAAATCGCCGATTGTGGTGGCGCACGTCAGTAGGATATTGCTGAAGAGGTGGAGGCAGGAGGATCAGGTGTTCGAGGACAGCCTAGGCTACACATTTGGGAGGCAGAGGTAGGAGGATCACCATGAGTTTGAGGCCACCCTGAGACTACATAGCTAATTCCAGGTCAGCCTGGACCAGAGTGAGATCCTACCTTGAACACCCCCTGCCAAAAAAAAAAAAATCATTTATTGGGCTGGAGAGATGAGTTAGTGGTTAAGGGGCTTGCTGGCAATGCCAAAGGACCCAGGTTTGATTCCCCAGTACCCATGTAAAGCCAGATGCACAAGGTGGCACATGTGTCTGGAATTCATTTTCAGTAGCTAGAGGCCCTGGTGTACCCACTCTCTCTCTCTCAAATAAAATAAAATATTTAAAAAATTGACCATTAGGAAGAAAAATTTAAACAAAAATCCTTGTTGATTAGGAAGAATTTCTGGAGCAGGAGCTAGCTCTCTGGCATACCTGAGATGCTCCGTGGAAACAGAATCACTTGATATTCATAAGAGAATAAAATAATCTGCTAGCTGGATGTGGGAGCACATGTTTATAATCTCAGCACTTGAGAGGCTGAGGCAGGAGGATGGAGTTTAAGGTTAGCCTGGCTATATAACTAGACCCTGACTCAAAAACAAAAGAACAAAACAAAATGAATAAGGCTCTGGAGAGAGAGAGCGAGCGAGAGAGAGCGAGAGAGAGAGCACTTTTTAAGAAAATGTAAATCAATAGTCTATTTTCCTGAGACAGGAGCTTCACATAGCCAGGAATGACCTTGACCTTCTGATCCTCTTGCCTCCATCTCCCAAAAGCTAGGATTACAGGAGTGTACTATCATGGTTGGCCAATCATAATTTTAAATGATAGGAAATTCTAGATGTTCTTCCTACCATTGAACACTCCTTTTCTATATGTGTATACTCTTCTGCCTCTAAGAAAAACCATATTCAAGATGTGTAATTGCTAGGTGTGGTAGCGCATGCCTTTAATGCCAGCACTTGGGAGACAGAGGTAGGAGGATTGCTGTGTGTTCAAGGCCACCCTGAGACTGCATAGTGAATTCCAGGTTAGCCTGGGCTAGAGTGAGACCCTACCTCGAAAAAAACAAAAAAATAAAAAATAAAAAATAAATAAAAATAAAAGATGTGCAATTGAACTGCCCTTTTTTAAAAAATTTTTATTCTTATTTATTTGAAAGTAGATAGAGATATAGAAGAGACAGAGAGAATGGGCATGCCAGGGTCTTCAGCTACCACAAACTCCAGATGTATGTGCTAACCTTGTGCATCGGGCTCTACATGAGTGCTGGGGCATTGAGCCTGCGTCAGTAGACTTTGCAGGTAGGCAGCTTAACCACTGAACCATCTCTCTAGCCCTTGCCCTGTTTTGTTTTTTTAATTTTTATTTATTTATTTATTTGTGAGGGAGAGAGAGAAAGAGAGTGAGTATGGGTGTGCCAGGGCCTCTTACCATTGCATATGAACTTCACACACATGTTCCACTTTGTGCGTCTGGCTTTATGTGGGTACTGGGGAATTGAACCTAGCGCTGTCAAGAAGTGCCTTTAACCACTGAGCAATCTCTCTAGCCCAACCCTGTTTCTTTTTTCTTTCTTGCTTTCTTTTGTTTTGTTTTTGCTTTTAAGCTGATAAATGTAACTAGCTAAAAATAAAGAGACACATCCAGATCTTTAGACAAGGTTTCATTGGTAGACCCAGTTGGCCCGAACTCTCTGTCTGGCTTCAGCTTCCCAAGTGCTGCGATTATAGGTCCATACTACCCTGCCTGGTGAGAATGGTCTTAATGCTTCCCTCCCAATATATCCCTAGAGAGGCTCATGGTTTGAAGTCAAGCTCTTCAGTGTTAAAGTGCTACTAGACTTTTAGCTCAATTCCTGTGTGGCTTGGGAGCAGTCTAAAAACTGCTGATTCTTGCTCAGTAAATGGAAACTGAATTATAGCAACTAAGGCCTGGAGAGTCAGAAGTAGATTTATGCTTCGTAAAAACCTCAGCAAGATAAAAATAATTACGTGGAAATTTAAGACCCTTCCAATTTCAGGTTTGTGACTTATCTGGAGTGGCTTTCTGGCACCACTGAGGCACCGTGGCTCAGTTACTGGCAACTCTGAACTACATGAACGATGCTTTAGATGCTGGTCACTTTTCTAGTATTCTTAGATTTCCATTTTATAAGCGGTGATCATATACTGTACAACATAGGTGTCCTTTTTTTGTTGTTTTGTTGTTTTTTCGAGGTAGGGTTTCACTCTAGCTCAGGCTGACGTGGAATTCACTATGCAGTCTCAGGGTGGCCTCAAACTCATGGCGATCCTCCTACCTCTGTCTCCCAAGTGCTGGGATTAAAGGCGTGCGCCACCATGCCCGGCAGAATAATGATTTTTAATAAGTAAACTAGTTCTTACTATGTAGCCCAGGTTGGCCTCGGATTTGAAATACTCCTGCCTCAACTCCCTGAGTGCAGGGATGTTAGTACTATGCCGTCACATTTGGCTGTCTTACATTTTTTTCTGAAGCAATGCTACATATATGTAGCTATTTAATAGATAAAAAAGTGTTATCACATTTAAATTTTCTCACAAAATTTTCTCAAAACTTGGTGGCTAGGGGGGTGAGGAGATGGCTCAGTGGTTAAAGGTGCTTGCTTGCAAAGCTTGATGACCCAGGTTCAATTCCCCAGTACCCACATAAAGCCAGATGCACAAAATGGTGCATGCATCTGGAGTTTGTTTGCAGTGGCTGGAGGCTTGCCTCACAAACACGAGGACCTGAATTTTGTCCCTAGTATCCAGGTAAAAATGCCAGGTGTGGTGGTACACTCCTGTGACCCCAGTGGATTCCTAGCTCACTGTCCAGTCAGTCTAGCCAGGAAGCTCCAGCGCAATTAGACAGCTTGTCTCAAAAACGAAAAGAAACGGGGAGACGGTGTTCCTGAGGGTGGTGTCTGAGGTCTTCCTCTGGCTGTGGTTGGCATGTATGTGCACACACACCTGCACATACATGTGCATGAACACGCACACACATGCACAAAAGAAAAACTTGGTGGTAAAAACCTTTTTCTTTTTTTAAAATATGTTTATTTGTTTATGAAACAGAGATACAGTAATAGGCAAGTAGACACACACACACACACACACACACACACACACAGAGACAAAGAGAGGGAGAGAGGGAGAGAAAATGGGTGCACCAGGGCCTCTGGGAATTGAAGACAAACTCCAGATGCATGTGCCACCTTGTGCATCTGGCTTATGTGGGTCCTGGGGAGTCAAACCTGGGTCCTTTGGCTTTGCAGGCAAATGCCTTAACCACTAAGCCATCTCTCCAGCCCAAAAAACTACTTTTCTATAGGTAATAAAAAAGGGACAACGAACAACAACAAAACAATAATTTTTGCGTGTGATTTGATTTTTTAATTTAATTTTATTTATTTAAGAGAGAGATAGAAAGAGAAAGAAAGACAGAGAATGAGAAAGAATGGGCACGCCAGAGCCTTCAGCCACTGCAAACAAACTACAGATGTATGTGCCACCTTGTGCATCTGGTTTACATGGGTCCTGGGGAATTGAACCTGAGTCTTTTGGCTTTGCAGACAAATGCCTTAACCACTAAGCCATCTCTCCAGCCCTTATTTATTTATTTATTTATTTATTTTGGTTTTTCTTCTTTTTTTTTTTTTTTTGGTTTTCTGAGGTAGGGTCTTACTCTAGCCCAGGCTGACCTGGAATTCACTCTGTAGTCTCAGGGTGGCCTCGAACTCATGGCGATCCTCCTACCTCTGCCTCCCGAGGGCTGGGATTAAAGGTGTGCGCCACCACACCCGGCCTTTCTTTTTTTTTTTTTTTTTGGGATTTTGGTTTTTCGAGGTAGGGTCTCACTCTAGCCCAGGCTGACCTGGAATTCATTATGGAGTTTCAGGGTGGCCTCGAACTCATGGCAATCCTCCTACCTCTGCCTCCCCAGTGCTGGGATTAAAGGCGTGCTCCACCACGCCTGGCCTCAGCCCTTAATTTTTAAAAAATCTTATTTATTTATTTGAGAGAGAGAGAGAAAGAGAGAGAGACACACACACAGACAGAAGTAGAGAGAGAATGGGTGCACCTGGGCCTCCAGTCACTGTAAAGAAACTCCAGTCTCATGCACCACTTTGTGCATCTGGCTTACATGGGTCCTGGGGAATTGAACCTGGGTCCTTTGGCTTTGCAGGCAAGTGCCTTAACCACTAAGCAACCTCTCCAGCCCCATGATTAATTTTTTTTTTTTTGAGACAGGGTCTCACTATGTTGTTCAAGCTGGCCTCAAACTTCTGGGCTCAAGAAATCTTTCTGCTAGGCTGAGGAGACTGCTCAGTGGTTAAAGGCACTTGCTTGCATATTCAGTTCCCCAAAAGCCAGATGTACAAAATGGTGCATGCTAGTGACAAAAGACCCTGGCAAACCCATTCTTTTTTGTCTCTCAAATAAATAAACAAAATATTTTTTAAAAATCTCCCTGGTCCAGTCTCCTGAGTAATGCTGTCTACAGGCATAGGGCCACCATGCCCAACTTAAACAAATATATGAAGGAGAACTTTTGGAGGCCACTCATCATGCTTAGTTCAGAGGTCATTTTTTTTTTGGAGGTGATATGGATATTGTGGCTGAACGTTTATATTTTATACATATAAAATGGCTGTACCTTCTCAAAACTCACCAAAGTGCTGAGAAAAAGTGGCAGTGAAGAGCACAGCACTAAGTGAGACACCTCTATCACACCCTCCAGGGCTCAGAGTCCACTGTGGAGGAGGTGGTAGAAAGAATGTAAGAGTCCAAGGAAGGGAGGAGTGCTTTGCCATGCTGTTTTCCAGCTACAAACTGGCTGTGGCACTCATGACCTCACAGTGGCTGTCGCTACCCACACATAACTGGCATAATATAGAAGAGGAAAAATTGATGACATCAAAACAGAAGAGGGACTAGCTGGAAGGAAGAAGGGATTCAGTAGAGGAGGGATGGGCAGAAGGAAAAGAGGGTTCATAGGAGAGGATTATGATCATGGTATATTGTCTATATGTATTGAGGTTTTTAATAAAAAAAAAAGCCCATGATGGCCCAGGTGTAGTGGTGCATGCCCTTAATCCCAGCATTTGGGAGGCAGAGGTAGGAAGAGCGCCATGAGTTTGCAGGTCACCCTAAGACTACATAGTAAATTCCAGGTCAGCCTGGACTACAGGAAGATCTTACCTTAAAAAAACCAAAACCAGGGCTTGAGGGATGGCTTAGTGGTTAAGGTGTTTACCTGCAAAGCCAAAGGACCCAGGTTCGATTCCCCAGGACCCACGTTAGCCAGATGCACAAGGAGGGCACATGCATCTGGAGTTCATTTTCAGTGGCTGGAGGCCCTGGTGCACCCATTCTCTTGCTTTCTCTCTCACTCTTTCTCTGCCTCTTTTTCTCTCTCTCAAATAAATAAATAAAATATGTTAAAAAAAACCCTCAAAACCAAAGCCAAAACAAAACCAAAAAAATCCCCAACACAAAACAACAACAACAAAAATCTGGCCATATCTTATGTGAATAGAGTTTCTTATACAATGGAATTAAAATATATTTAGTGAAGTTTATTTATTTATTTTGTTTTTTTTGAGGTTTTACCAGAACACATTTTACTTCCACAAGCCTATGTGAAGCTACTCAGTTTCAACATATTTGCAAAGAATAATAAAGAACTATGGGGAACAAGAATTTATAATTTTTAAAAAATATTTTATTTATTTATTTATGGGAGCACCATAATGGGTGCACCAGGGCCTTCAGCCACTGCAAATGAACTCCAGATGCATGTGCCACCTTGTGCATCTGTATTACAAGGGTACTGGGGATCTGGGTCCTTAGGCTTCACAGGCAAGTGCCTTAACTGCTAAGCCATCTCTCCAGCCCCCAGGAATTTATAATTTAATAGGGAAGAGCAGTCTACTATGGCCTTTGGCAATTCATGGTATAGTCGAATAGTATTTGTTTCTCTTTCATATACATGTAAATTCTCTATGGTGAAACAGCATATATCAGTATGCTTCCCCCCTCCGTAATACTGAGTTAGAGATAAATGGGACTGAATGAGTTAATGGCCTCATACATTACACATATGGAGGCTCTCTGTATTCCCAGCTCTTGGCCAACACAGTAGGTGCTTAATAAACATTTTATAAATCAATGAATTGAAGGACCGAATATAGCAGGGAGTTAGAGATTTTTGGTCCTGTTATTGATTTTGCTGCACACATTTATTTATCAAGTAGATTTGGGTATATAGCCCCTCTGTGCTCATTTTTTTCCCTTTGTGAAATCAAGATGATAAAACTTCTTTTACAGAAATATGGTGATGCTTGAGATACTGTGTGCAAAATGATTTGTAGGCCTTGGAAGAAAGGGATCTTCTAAATAGAAGGCATTGTTCAGGATACGCACAGCATTCAACTTTAATCTGTGCCACATGGAATATGTGGAAGGCCCATGGCGTCAGTAATGAAAGCTGCTGAGCCCCGGATGCCCACGGAATGAAGCTTGTTCCTCCTTTTTTGTTGTTGTTGTTCCTAGCTTCAAGAGAGTGACTGCTATCTCCCTTGCCTGTCTGTTTGTAACTCTGATGCACGCATTTCCTCTGCTCCATCTCAGTCTCTCATTATGAACATGGAAATAAAGCAGGCCCTTTAAATAGCAGAGGGGAGAAGGGGCACACATCTGAAAGAGCAGTAATAAGGGCCCTTGCCTTAAGGATGAAGAGTTCAGACAGAGATGGGTAAAGAACACTGACTAGGACGTGAGAGCCGCGACGGATCAATCCCAACGATTCATCATGCCGGGAGCTGTCCAAATAATCAAAGGTATCAGCCCGGGTGATGTATAGCTGATGTCACTTGGCGAGGCCCTTAACAAGGCAGCTAGTACAACAGCCGCTGCTGGTCAGTGAGTATCACAGCACATGCCAGGCCAGGACAGGGGAACACAGACCATCCATCACTGACCCAACCTAATGGCTAGGCTTATTAGTAAACATTCTCTGTGGCTGACAGCCTGTAATGTACAGGATGTTCCTGTACTGTCCCAAATAAACCGACCCACCTGACACCTGTATGAAATTTGTGGTCTCTCTTTAAATTCTCAGGGTAAGTGTAATCCGTTCTATTTTATTGATAGAGGCAAGAGTGGGTGTTTAGGAAGAATAAGAGAAAAGGGTTATGTATGAAGCCCCCATTTAGCAAATGCATTCGTAATCTATTCTTCCCCCAGGATGGTTTTTCTCTTCTTAACCGTAAATCAGAAAAGTGACATTGTACGTTGACATACATGCATTATTCTATAGGCAGTGCTCTAGGTGGGTTTCATCTATATCTCCCCCTACTATGGATCAGAAATTCCCAAAGTGGAAATAAAATCCACTCTCTGTACTGTACAAAAAAGATATCTAAGTCTACTTTAACTACATTATGCTCTTGGAGGGAATAGCTTAATGGACTAAGTAGGAGGTTTGAAATATCTAGACTTCCTGGAACCACAGGTTCAATTCCCAGTTGAATTGTCTCAGTCCTCCAGTCTTCACTGGCAGATAAATTAAGATTCTAAGAAGCTTACTGTGCACAGATCTCTTAGCTGAGTTGCAATGGTTTGTAATCTCACTTTTTTTTTTTTAAGTGGGCATTAAGCTTGATTCTGGTGTTTTTTTTTTTTTTTTGCCTCCTTGAAAAATTCTGCATAATTTACATGGTCAACCTAGTGTGCGTCACTCAAGAGGGCATGGGTGCTATTTAGGAAGAGAGTGTGTCCTCCACCAACTCTGCGATCTTCTTAAATATCTGGACTTCGAAATGGGCAGGCTGTTGCAATTCTCACTCCTTCCTAACTCTTTCCCTCTGGTTTGCCTGGACATGAATCACCCATCTTTCCTCACCCTTCAGTGTTTATTTCCCTTGTGTTGACCTTGTCTTCCTTTTTAGTTTGGGCTAACCCCACTTAACTTAGATTCTGGACTGTTCCCTACTCTGCCTTCCAGAATTGGCACGATCCTTCCTATTCACTGAAGTTTCTGTGGCTGGAGAGGGAACGTGGTGGAACGGGCTTTGGTTTGGGAGCAGTCAGGACAGTTTTGAGTGGGACTGTTTCCGCAGCCGCATCTATCTGTTCTTGTCTTGTACCCCAGCATCCTGCCAGACGGTGCCTCTGTAATGATGAGTGGGTCCTTTGATTTATCTGCATGTTGGTGTGTAGAATGAGGGGGGCCCACATGAGTATATGGGTCCTTCCCATTCCTAAGAGCCTCAGGTCTTGTGCTGGAGAGATAGATGGCTTAGCAGTTAGGGCACTTGCCTGAGAAGCCTAAGGACCCAGGTTCAATTCCCCAGGGCCCATGTAAGCCAGATGCACAAAGTGCTACATGTGTCTGGAGTTTGCTTGCAGTGGTTGGAGGCCCCAGTGTGCCTATTCTCTCTCTCTCTCTGCAGTGGCCAGACTGGCAAGTCAGGTGTCTACTTCGTTGCTCTTTAGCCTGTTCTTTTATTATTACTATTATTTTCATTTTTGACATTTCCATACATGTATCTAATGTAATTTGATCTTATTCCTCCCAATTACCTTCTTTTAACCCCCTCAGCCATCTTATTAACACCCTTCTTCCCCATTAATTTCCATCTTATTTTCATGTCCCCCCTTTTTCTTTTTTGCTGACTTGGAATTCACTACGTAGTCACAGGCTCGGGGTGGACTTGAATTTACTATGATCCTCCTACTTCTGCTCTGGAGTGTTAGGATTACAGGTATGTGCTACCACACTCAGCCATGCCTCTTTTTTTTTTTTTTTTTTTTTTTTTTTTGAGGCAAGCCCAACAGACTGGCCTTTTTTTAATGAGAGAAAGAGAGAGAGAGAGAGAGAGAGAGAGAGAGAAAGAGAGAGAGAGAGAGAATTGGCGTACCAGGGTCTCCAGCCACTGTAATCGAACTCCAGACATGTGTGCCCCCTTGTGTGACCTTGTGTGCTTATGTCACTTTGTGTATCTGGCTTACATGGGACATGGAAAGTCAAACCTGGGTCCTTAGGCTTTGCAGGCAAGCACGCACCATAACTGCTAAGCCATCTTCCCAGCTTTGTTTTCTTTTTTTTCTTTTTGCACATTCAGTTAAATTAGGGTTGCTTGCAAGATCATGGGTGGAAGGATATCGTTTGAGCAGGAGTCTCTTACTGATCCTGGAGGTTGCATTTTTTTTTTTTTTGCTTTTCTTGTCCTGTTCCTCCTCCTCCTCTTTCGAGCTGTGGCAGTTCCTTTGGGACTGCAGCTACAGAGGCACAAGACCACATCCAGCTGTTCAACGTGGGTTCTGAAGATTTTAACTCAAGAGGTTTTAGGCCCCCTGAGGTCCTCATGCCTGTTTAGGAAGTTCCCTTAACTGCTGAACCATCACTCCAACTATGGAATATGCTTTTAAAACTAAATTTTACGTATCATCATAGCCCCTAATGGATGGCAATTGAGCATTAGCACCGTGTCAAGAATTTCAATGGTTAATGGAATGCAGAGGGCTGGAGCTTTGGAAATTCACACTGAGAGGAGACTCAAGAGCACAGCCTCGGCTGGGTGTGGTGGCCCACCTGTGATCCCAGCCCTTGAGGGGAGGGGGCTGGAGGATCATGAGCTCGGGGATAGCCTGAACTAGGCAGTGAGACCTTGTTTTAACCAAACAAAACAAAAACCAACAACACAGCCCTAAAGAGTAGCTTTGTTTATATCTTACTTGTGGGGTTTGCAAGAAAGAAAGTTTTTTGGCTCATAGAGCGCTGTTGACTGGAGGCAGGTGGCTCGTTCTGAATCCAGGTTTCGCCTTGAGCAGTCCCTCAACTTCTTTGTGTCTCAGTTTTCTCATGTGTAAAATGGAGGACATAGTGATATGTAACTTCAAAAAATTAGTCAGGACAGAATGACTTACTTTGAATAGCAGCTGACACTGGGCGTGGTGGCTCATGCTGTAATCTCGGCACTTGCAAGCCTGAGGCAGGAGGATTGCTGTGAGCTTGAAGATACCCTGGGTTACACAGCGAATTAAAAGCCAGCTTGAGCTACAGAGTGAGACCTTCCTCAAGAAAATGTGGTGGTGGGGTGCTGGGGAGATGGCATAGCAGTTAAAGGCACTTGCTTGCAAAGCCTGCTGGCCTGGGTTCAATTCCCCAGTAAAGCCAGATGCACAAAGTGGTACATACATCTGGAGTTCATTTGCAGAGGCTAAAGGCCCTGGTGTACCCCCCATAAACCAATAAAATATTTTTTAAATAAAATAGCACTATATAAATGTGGGTTAAACAATGACAAATATTGGAGTTAGAAAGTCCTTCAAGCATTTGAATATATGTTTCCATGTACATCCAGTCATTAATAAGTGGCAAGGACACTATGAACCATATTTAATACCTGGAATTAAATTGCAGGCTTATGTATAGAAAGACATTGATATTATTCAATGTTACGATTGCAGGAATAATCATCATATAAGATGGGTATTTGTGTGTGTATGGACATGCACATGGGTATGTGTGTGTGAGTGTGTGTGTATGGAGAGAGAGAAGAGAGACAGACAGAGAGAGAGAGAGAGAGAGAGATCTCTTTCTAATCCACTACAGAAACATCGAACCTTCTCTTACTTTCTCGCTGTGTAAATCGTGCCTAGCTCAAGGACCAATGCAGCATTTTGTACTGTTAATAAATCTCCTATCAAGAGCCCTGACATTTGAATAGCCCTAAATGTTTTCTGACATCTGGCCAGACCTAATCAAAGATATTTCTACAGGTTGGGATCTGCTCTTGAGAGTAGGAGGCATATACTGCTTTAGGATAATGTTAGATTCTTAAATTGTACCCAACACATAGCAACGGCAACATGATTTAAACCTTGAGCTAGGTATTATGCTAGAACTGGGAAAATAGCCTGGCGGCCATCAATTAGACTCCACTTATGTGCCAATTGCTCTTCTAAGTGCTTCACATGGATCCACTCATTCAAGTCTCATAACAGCCCCTACGCTCTCTTTTATACTCTCTTTTATAGGGGAAGAAAGTAGGCATAGAGGGATTAAATACCTTGCCCATGTAACTGAGCTCACAGTCAAACCTTTTAGCTGAGGTTTAAGGCTGGGTCCCAGGCATTTCAGAAAATAGAGGGAAAGAGCCAGGCATGGTGGTGCACACCTTTAATCCCAGTACTTGGGAGGCAGAGGTAGGAGGATTGCTGTGAGTTCGAGGCCACCCTGAGACTACATAGTTAATTCCAGGTCAGCCTGAGCTAGAGTGACACCCTACCTCGAAAAAACAAAAACAAAAACAAAACAAAACAACAACAACAAAAAAAGAAAATAGAGGGAGCTGTAGGCACCAACGAGTTGGGCTATAGGAGGTGCGTGTGTGTGTGTGTGTGTGTGTGTGTGTGTACTCCTAACAGACTGCTATAGACCTGGGCATGAAGTAAGAGAATATTGACCATCAGCTAGCTAGTAGAATCAGTCGAGTTTTGTCACCATGCAACAATTACAGTTATTTTTTAAAAATTTATTTATTTATTTATTTTGGGTTTTATGAGGTAGGGTCTCACGTTAGCTTAGGCTGACCTGGAATTCACTATGTGGTCTCAGGGTGACCTTGAACTCTCGGCGATCCTCCTACTTCTGCCTCCTGAGTGCTGGGATTAAAGGCATGTGCCACCATGGCTGGCTTAACAATTACAGTGTTTTATTCACAGGCCCAATTTATCACAATCTCCCCCTTCAACTTTTCTTTTTTTTAAATTTTAATTAATTAATTTATTTGAGAGAGAGAGAGAAAGAGAGAGCGAGCACCAGGACCTCCAGCTACTGCAAACAATCTCCAGACGCATGCACCACCTTGTGCGTCTGTGGGTCCTGGGGAATTGAACCTGGGTCCTTTGGCTTTGTGGGCAAGTGCCTAACCTTTCTAAGCTATGTGTTTCCAGCATGTCCCCTTCATCTTTCCTTTAAAATTTATTTGCACATGTGTGTGTGTTGTGTATGGGTGCACCAGGGCCTCTTGCCACTGCAAACAAAGGATCTATGTTTGTACCATCTTCTGTGTCTGGCTTATATAGGTGGCGAGGGAATTGAGCTTGGGCCAGCAGGCTTTGCAAGCAAGCACCTTTAACTGCTGAGCCATCTTCCCAGCCCTTTTTACCATCTTGAGTTCATGTATTTTGCTTGGTGCGGAACACCAGTGTTATCCTCCCCAATTAAAACCCCAGGAAGACATTTTAACCTAAACATATATATATATATATTTTTTGGTTTTTTTGAGGTAGGGTCTCACTCCAGCTCAGGCTGACCTGGAATTCACTCTGTACTCTCAGGATGGCTTTGAACTCACAGTGATCCTCCTACCTCTGCCTCCCGAGTGCTGGGATTAAAGGTGTGCACCACCACGCCGGCTTTTTATTTTTTTTGAGGCAGGGTCTTGCTCTAGCCCAGGCTGACATGGAATTCACTATGTAGTCTCAGGCTGGTCTCGAACTCACAGCGATCCTCCTACCTTTACCTCTGCCTCCCGAGTGCTGAGATTAAAGGTGTGCGCCACCACGCCCGGCTGTAAACACAAGAACAACTCTAGGCTAGCTCAAACCAAGTGCTAAAGATGGAAGACTATATTCTTCAGCGTGCGTTTGAATAGGGAGGTCTGAGAAACGAGACTTGGGCTTGGTCCACTTCTAAGATACAAGTGCACATGTCATAAAACTGAGTTTTCAAATTCACCTCCTTGCTGATAGTTTCCATTGGAAGGGAAGAACACACAGACTCAGACCTTGCACTGACAGAAAACATATCCTTACTTTTCAACAATGCCCCTTTGGGTCAGAATAGAGGTCAGGCATACTTGTCCAGCCATGGCCACTACTGACTGGGCTGTCTGCTCCATAACTAAAAACAGAGGCAGATTTCCTGGAATATCTACCCTGCAATTTTTACAGGAATCAGATTCATTAACTTAAAAGTAATAAACCAGTCTATTTTTTTTTTCTCTCATTGCAACCTGTTTCTTAGAACTTGCTGTCTACATGAGTGCCTTCCAGGATGGCTCCTCATGTCCACACCAGATTAGGGCAGGCACAGAGCTTTTTTATGTGCTAAACTTGACAGTCTGTTTCTGTAGATTCTTCTAGAACTTCTGGATGAGGAGCAGGAAGATCATCCTCAGTAAAAAAAAAAAAAAAAAAAAAAAAAAATCACTTATCCGGCTGGAGAGATGGCTTAGTGGCTTAGTGGTTAAGGCACCTGCCTGCAAAGCCAAAGGACCTAGGTTTGACTCCCCAGGACCCACATAAGCAATATGCACAAGGGGGGCGCACACACCTGGAGTTCATTTGCAGTGGCTGGAGGCCCTGGAGCACCTATTATCTCTCTCCCTGTCTATTTCTATATCTCTCTCTCAAAAAATAAAATAAGATGTTTTATTTTTTAAAATATCTTATTTTTATTTATTTATTTGACAGAGAAAGGGGGGGAGAGAGAGAAAGAGAGAAGAGGATGGACACGTCAGAACTTCTTCCAGACACTGCAAACGACCTCCAGACGCGCCTTGTGCATCTGGCTAACAGGGGTCCTGGGAAATAGAACCTGGGTTCTTTGGCTTTGCAGGCAAACACCTTAACTGCTAAGCCATCCCTCCAGCCCAAAATAAGATATTTAAAAAAAAATCACTTATCTACTGTATTAGTTACTTTTCTTTTGTTGCAACAAATACTCAACAAAAGCAACTGAAGGGAGGAAGGCTTTGCTTCGGCTCACAGGGTACCATGGCGGGGGAGGCGTGGCAGCAGGAATGGAGCAGCTGGGCACAACGCAAACTCAGTCAGGAAGCAGAGTGATGTAAGCTCATGCTCAGCTCCTTTTCTCCACTTTATGCATTTTGTGCTGCTGCCTTCAGTTAGGGTGGGTCCTCTCACCTTAATTAACCTAATCTGCCCAGAGACTTGTTTCCATGGTGATTCTAAATCTTCTCAAGTTGCTAACTAACATTAACCATTACTTCCATTGACTAACTGAAGCAAAGAAAAACATAGACACAAACAAGAAAATTTGTTTTATAAATTACTGTAGTAAGATTCAAAATCTTTATTAGGGGCTGAGATCAACTGGTACTCAGAATGAGTTTCTAGTTGCACTGGAAATTTACATTTACAAAAATATTTTATTTATTTATTTTTGAGAGAGAGAGAGAGAGAGAGAGAGAGAGAGAGAGGAAGAGGCAGACAGACAGAAAGAGAGAATGGGCATGCCAGGGCCTCTTAGCCACTGCAAACAAAATCCAGACACATGCGTCCCCTTGTGCATCTGGCCTATGTGGGTCCTGGGGAATTGAACCAGGGTCCTTTGGGTTCACAGGCAAATGCCTTAACCACTAAGCCATTTCCTCAGCCCTACATTTTTTTTTTTACAAACTCCCTTAATTTTCTATCATGACCGTGATTGAAAGGCATCTTCACAATGTTCCTCAACATAGTCATTATTTCATTTTCATTTCATTTATTTATTTCTTTCATTTTTATTTATTTATCTATTTATATGCATGGGTATGTGTGCCACAGTGTGCTGGTGGAGGTCGGAGGACAACCACAAGGTGTCTGTGCTCCACTTTTTTCCACAGGGTCTTGTGCTGCTACAGACAAACGGTGAGACTGCAAATGAAAGTCAGACTTGCTGGCCCACAGCTTCAGGTTCTCCTGGCTCCGCCTCCTATTGTCAGGTGGTGGGATCACAGATGCACGTGCCACTTCGCAACTAGCTTTGTGGGGCCTGGGGAATTGAACTCAAGCCAGCAGACTTTGCAAGTAAGCACCTCTAACCATGGAGCCATCTCCCCAACCCTATACTGTTATTGTAGAACAACTAATAATGCAGTGGCATGCATTGCAATAACTGCTGCATAAGTACATATTTAAAAAATGCTGGGCTGGAGAGATAGCTCAGTGGTTAAGGCACTTGCTTGCAAAGACTTATAAGCCTTTTTTCAATTCTTCAGCACCCACATAAAGCCAAATGCCCAGAGTGGCACATGCATCTGGAGTTCATTTTCAGCTGCAAGAGGCCCTGGCATGCCCATTCTCTCTCTTTCCTTGCAAATAAATAAAAAATTTAAAAAATGCAATGCTGTAGAAAGGGCCGAGTGAAGAACAGGAAAACTGAGAAGCAAAAAGCAAAAGTAAACCAATAACTGTCCTTGTTTGATGAAGGCTGCTACACAAATACTTTACACAGGTGAGAGGGTTCCAGAACATGAGCTAACTGTCCTTTCTTCCCTAGTCCCAAGGAGCAATGGTGGCCATGAAGTAGGATGTTGTACCCTATAGCAGGGGACAATTACCAAAGAAAGCTTCAGGCAGCCCTGATAAAGACCATGTGAGCTGCAGCTGACCAGGTCACAGGGTTGGGCTGCATAAGCTCTTTGGAGCTCACATCATGCCATGGTGTGCCAAACACGGAGCTACAGAATTGAACGTTTGCTCTACCGGGTTTTGGTCTTGCTTGCTCTGGTTTCATTCTTCCTTCCTATATTCCCATTCTTCTCTTTTGGAATGAGAATTTTTGGTTTTTGCCACTGCACCTTGGAAATATGTAACTTTTTTTATTTGAGAGAAAGAGAAGGAGGCAGATAGAGAATGGGTGCTCAGGGCCTCCAGCCACTGCAAACAAACTCCAGATACATGTGCCCCTTTGTGCATCTGGCTTACGTGGGTCCTGGGGAATTGAACCTGGGTCCTTTGGCTTTGCATCTAAACCATCTCTCCAGCCCAACTTTTTTTTTTTTATTTTTTTTTTATTTTTTATTTTTTTTTGAGGCAGGGTTCTCACTCTTGCCCATGTTGGCCTGGAATTCACTTTGTAGTCCAGTCTAGCTTTGAAGTCACAGTAATCCTTCTAACTTGGCCTCTGCAATGTTGGGATTAAAGGTGTGTATCACTATGCCCAGTATGGAAACGTATAGCTTTAAAAATTTATATTTTTTACAGGTGCATACAGTTAAGTCTTTGTCTTGAATCTTAGAAGAAACTTTGGACTCGAAGTTTTGAGCAAAGCTTGAACTGCTAAGACCATGGAGGCTCTTGGAGCAAGACGAAATACATTTTGCATTATGAGGTGGACATGAGCCTTTAGGGGCTATGGTGTAAGGTTATGAACATGAAACGTCCCTACAGGCTTATATATTGAAGGTCTGGTCCCTAGCTTCTAGCACTATTTTGGGAGGCTGTGGAAACTTTAGGAGGTGGGACCTAGCTGGAGGAAGAGGTCACTGGGAACATGCCTTTGAAGATTATAGCTTGTCTTCTGTCCCAGGCCTTTTCTCTGGCCACTAGAAAAGTGAGCAGCCACTCCACACACTCCCAGTGCTATGGTATTCTGCTTTATCTAGGCTCAAAGCAAGGGATCTAGCTCACCTTGGACTGAAACCTCAGAAACTGTGAGTCAAAATAAATCATCTCTTCCTTTAAGTTGATTGTCACAATAATGAGAAACTGAGTAACAATAATGTTGATACAGATCTACAGTCAGAGAAACTAAGTCAGCAAGCTAAGCTGAGTTGCTAAAAGTGAAGTACTTACTAAGAACATGAGAATAGGGCTGGAGAGATGGCTTAATGGTTAAGGTGCTTGCCTGAGAAGCCTGAAGACCCATGTTCAACTCTCCAGATCCCACATAATCTAGACTCATAAGGTGGTGCAAGCACAAGGTTGCACGTGTGCACAAGATGGCGCATGCATCTGGAGTTCTATTGCAGTGGCTGGAGGCCCTGGCACACCAATTCTCTCTCTCATAAAAAAAAAAAAGAACATGAGAATAGTCACTCCTTCCTTGTCTTTTTTCTCAAGTCCCTTTTTTTTTGCCCTGTTATTCCTATAAACCACTTAGGTACCTTTTAGTCCTAAATTTCCCTGAAATATAGCTTTCAATTTTTAAAATTTTTTCTGTTTATTTTTATGTATTTGTTTTGAG
This sequence comes from Dipus sagitta, assembly GCA_036346955.1. Classification (NCBI taxonomy): domain Eukaryota; kingdom Metazoa; phylum Chordata; class Mammalia; order Rodentia; family Dipodidae; genus Dipus; species Dipus sagitta. Next base: position 3,813,004 of record CM070778.1, on the reverse strand, counting down.
AGAGACAGACAGAGATAGAGAGAAAGAGGGAGAGAGAGAGAGAGAGAGGGAGGGAGAGAATAGGTGCATCAGGGCCTCCAGCCACTGCAAATGAACTCCAGATGCATGCATCCCCTTGTGCATCTGGCTTATGTGGGTACTGGGGAATTGAGCCTTGAACTGGGATCCTTAGGCTTCACAGGCAAGTGCTTAACCATTAAGCCATCTGTCTAGTCCCACCTTCAAATTTTTATTTTTAGCCAGTCCATTTCAATTTTAAAAAATGGAGATTCTAGCTGGGCGTTATGGCACACGCCTTTAATTCCAGCACTCGGGAGGCAGAGGTAGGAGGACTGCTGTGAGTTCGAGGCCACCCTGAGACTCCATAGTGAATTCCAGGTCAACCTGGGCTAGAGTGAGACCTTACCACGAAAAACAAAAAACAAACAAACAAAAAAACACACAAAAAAATGGAGATTCCGAGGCATTGTTATAGAAGAACCTATGGGCATGGAACCTAGGAATCTGTATGGATAGCCAGGCTAGTATACTACCTTATAGACTTCTTTCCTTCCAGCTGGAGTAAGGAACAGGAAATTTGATAGTCTTGTATTTTATATTCTATTCTTTGTAGTTGCTGATTGACATCTATGAATCCAAAACACCACCAGGTGGGTAGCTTTCCATGAGTTTCAATGTTTGTGCTTTACAATGACATAGACACAAATATTTATATAATGATCAAAAAGTTTGTATATTTACAGAAGCAGCAGATGGTTACAAAAGTGTTATGACTGTATTTGAGTCATCGGTAAGGGCTCCAATGTGTATTTTACAGGCCTGGATAAATGTCAACCTTTACCCAAAATATGGCAGTGTGAACTATACGGACATAGGAACAGTATAGAGTTAGAAAAACATTCCCTGCCCCTCCCATAGACTCTGAGTAAGTATCCCATTGGATTAACTGGAGTCCACTTGATTGCTACGGTTTCAATAGCTTGTTCGGACATCGATCGCTGTCATGTCACTAGGAGAAAAGGATTAATAATAGGGTGCTCAGGTTGGCTCAATACTGCTGATAGTGCCTGACAAAAGACTGTTAGTAGGACTCCCATGGGGACCACTGCCTATGTAGGAAAAGCTACAAGCAACATCATTCAGTATTCTGTAGAATAATGATTAATTCCAGAACTTCAGCCTACAAAACCCAACTAACAGTTTCTATTATTTCCATAAAGTCACTTCCTGATTTTCCTCTTCTGAGGTTCTCAGATGACCAGAGACAAAATTCTAATGGATTCCCAGCCAAGATTATGTCCTTGTATAAGTCAATGTTTCCAAGAGTTTTTTTTTTTTTTTTTCTTTTGCCATCCCTGATCGTGGAAAGCATTAACAGACCAAGGAAATTTGGCTTGGCAAGTGCTTCCTAAGTAAATTTTGCAGGAGAAATGGTGCCCCTACACTGGGAAGTCAGCAATAGCCGTGGCTAATGGGTTCCTCAGTCACCCCATCACCAGTTCTGGGCAGCGTATTTGAAAAAAAAAAAAAAGAAAAACTCCACTTCAACTACTGAAAATTAAATGGAGCCCCTTTGCAATGGGGGTTGGTTATTCAACTGAGATTGAGCTAAATGAGGCTATGGGGCTGGGGAGATGGCGCATACACAAGCGTGGGTTCAACCCTTGTAAAACCCATGTAAAAAATAAACTGGGCAACCTCCAGCCCTGAGGGGGCAGAAATGGGAGGAACGCTGGCTCATTGGTCAGCCAGTCTAACCAAAAAAGAGCAAGTACCAGACTCCGTGTCAAGAAAATAAGGCGGAAGAGCAATAGAGGAGGACACCCAATGTCTTCCTCTGGCTTCCACCAATATGCATGTCTGTACACACACATCTGCACACACATGTGCATCCCCCCCACACCATACACACACGATCACATACACATGAGACAGAGAGACAGAGAGAGAGACTAATGGTAGACAGGCACAATGGTGCATTCCTATAATCCCAGTCCTCAGAAGGATCAGGACTTCAGCTGCATAGCAAGCTCAAGGCCAGCCTGGACTGCACAAGACCCTGTTTCAAACAATAAGTTAAAAACCAATAGAGAAAATGGTGATGACTCTTACTTTTTTTTGTTGTTTGTTTTTCAAGGTAGGGTTTTACTCTAGCCTAGGCTGACCTGGTATTCACTATGGAGTCTCAGGGTGGCCTCGAACTGACGGCGACCCTCCTACCTCTGCCTCCCGAGTGCTGGGATTAAAGGTGTGCGCCACCACGCCCAGCTGATGACTCTTACTTTTGAAAAGGAAAGAAGAGGGCTGGAGAGCTGACTTAGTGTTTAAGGTGCTTGCCAACAAAGCCTAAGGACCCAGGTTCAATTCTCCAGATCCCATGTAAACCAGGTGCACAAGGTGCCACATGTGTCTGGAGTCTGTTTGTAACGACTAGAGGCCCTGGCCTGCTCATTCTCTCTCTTTCTTTCCCTTTCTCTCTAATAAATAAATAAAAGTAAAATTAAAAGGAAAAGGAAAAGAAAGAAGAGGCCAGTGGCGCAATGGATAACACGTCTGACTAGGAAAAGAAAAGCCGGGACAATGGCAGTGCTGGACGGGGGGTTTGGTGGACTGTGTCTTCCCTATTTGGCCCAAGTTTGGAGATCAGAACTAGAAAGAAGAAGATAAATTCAGACTTCTAGGAAAAATAAGAATGGTTTGTAATTGGAACAGATAAAATGTAATCCCACAAACAAGATTTTATTGTACAAATTACATAAAATACAGGTACATACATCAGGGTGTGGGAAACATACGAGCCCAACACTTGGTCTCTGGCTCACCCATCCTTATATGACAAGAGTTCCAAGCCATTTGGTTGGTTATTTTTTGGCAGTAAAAAGTAAGAATATTATCTCCATTGTTAGCAATTTAATAACAATATGACCTTTTTGTTTATTTGTTTGTTTGTTTTAGGTAGGGTCTGACTCTAGCCCAGGCTGACCTGGACTTCATTATATAGTCTCAGGGTGGCCTTGAACTCATGGTGTTCTTCCTACCTCTGCTCCCAAGTGCTGGGATTAAAGGCATGTGCCACCATACCCGGCACAACATGTCTTCTTATTCAAGTGCATTTAGATAATTTTCTAAGTTTTCATAACAGCTTTATTTATTTGTGCTTTAGTGCCATTCCTCTTAGGAGCTCAAAATGCTAGTTATTTAACAAACTACATACAGATATGAGGATTTAAAAAGGCATTGGGTGCCACACTGCTGTCTCCACTAAAAATAACACAATTAACTTGATGTCAGCACTCAGCTTGTTCTTATATATAGGTTTCTTTAAAGTATCTAGACTGCTTTAATTAGAGTCACAGACTATTTTAATTATTCCTAAAAGACTGAGTATACTCCACTGACTACAATAAATACACGAGGTAGAAGGCAATTCCCTAGGAACGTATACATGCTAATGACTATGTCACATTCACGAGAAAATGGGCAGTGGCTTAGGGTGATGTTGGCACAGGTCTAGACATGAGGAAATGTCAAGACAACTGAGGGGGGCCACGTGTCACCTGGAAGGAAGAAATGTCATCCAGAGCCCCACACAACATCAGTAATGCAAAACTCTGAGCTTCAGTTCACCTCAGTTTTAATCTGATCCAATTCAGCCCCGTAAATCTTTATTCAACATCTTTTATTTGTCATGTAATGTTCTTAGAGCCCCGGGGGTACTGAGATAGGTAAGAGATAAATTCTATTTTCAAGGAGCTATATTTTCTGGTTAGAAAGACATCAACAAATACAATAGAATGTGATGAGTAAAAAGCAAAATTATGGAAGTATGCATTCATACAAAACAGATAAAAGGAGATGAGTGGTGATATGAGATGGCAGACTCAGTATCAGTTTTGAAATGATATGGACCTGGCTTAAATCCTGGATATTTTAATTACTTGCCATAAAGCTTTGAGAAGAATACTTGAGCTGTGTTTAGTGTTGGTTTTATGTTTTGAGCATAGGGATAATACCTACTTAGAAATGCTTTGTGAAGATTAAACAAGGTAAGATTTGTTAAAGTATCGAGCAAGAATCTGATATGAGTTATAGGAGAAGCTCAAGAAGTGTTGGGGTTTTCTTTGTGTGTTGGGTGAAGACTTCACAGAAGGGCTGACTTTCAGTCAGCTGAGCTGGATTTTGGTATATGATTAGGAGTTCTCAAAGAATAAAGAAAACAATAGGGGAATACTGGAATCATTGATATATAAAAGGAGCTGGTGGGCTGGAGGGATGGTTTAGCCGTGAAGGTGTTTGCCTGCAAAGCCAAAGGACCCAGGTTCGATCCCCCAGGACCCACGTTAGCCAGATGCACAAGGGGGCGCATGCGTCTGGAGTTCGTTTGCAGTGGCTGGAGGCCCTGGTCGCACCCATTCTCTCTCTCTTTCTCTGTCAAATAAATAAATAAATAAAAATAAAATATATTTTAAAAAAGGGGACTGGCTCTGGGAACCTTTTGGAAGAGATGACAGAAAGAATGTAAGAGACAGAGGATGGGGAGGAGTGCTTTGGAACGCTGTCTCCTGGGCATGAAATGATCATTACACTCATGACCACACAGCAACTGTAGTTACCTGCGCAATATTGGGCCCATCAGTGTTTTGTCATGGGTGATGGAGAAAAGAAAAAAAAGACATCAAAATAGAAGAAGGACTAGTTGCTCCGTGCTATGGAGAAGAGGGGGGCAAAAGAAAATAATGGGAGGGGTTTATGATCAAAATGCATTATGTACATGTATGAAAATTGTTAACAAATGTTTAAAAATGGGGAATAGTCAAAAGGAGACAGGAGCCAGATGTGGTGGTGCACACCTTTAATCCCAGCACTTGGGAGGCAGAGGTAGGAGGATCACTGTGAGTTCATGGCCACCCTGAGACTACACAGTGAATTCCAGGTCAGCCTGGGCTACAGCGAGATGCTCCATGGGAAAAAAGAAAGAAAGGATACAAGGATACAAGTAGGTGGTACTGACTACAAAGAAAATGAGAGATGAACACAGATGTCTGTACTTAGGAAACGTTGCATCATACCTGACCATGGGTTGTTGGGCATTAGGATACTTGAGGGTTCATAAAGTAATACATGGACAGAACTTGTCATCTAACTATGAAGTCTGGGCAGTCTCAAAAGTTAGCCTTCATTCCTCTAGGGAGTCCATTAGCATTGCTCAGACTCTTTTAGTAGCCATCCATAGACAAGATCACCTATAACCAAACTCTGGAATATGGAGTGGACATTTCATCCTGCCCGAAGGTAACTGTGATAGATGGTCAGGAGCAGATTACCCAAGATGCTGTTGCAAAATGTGTTAAAGTGAGCAGACATGATCAGAAAGATGTTTAATACTCCACGAAACACATCTTGTAGGAGTACAGCAGAAGCGAGGATGGCAAGGAATGTTGGTGTTCCTCTTCCAATCCACCTCACGACACTGAGCGCACACTCTGAGATGCTGTTCTACTCCTACAGTAACATCGCCTGGAGGCAAGTCTTGCATGTTTTCATACCAGCCATCATAACCCGTGCCCCTGCTTTACTCATTATGAACCTACACTCAAACACCCCCAAATCCTAGAAGATGCTGCCATAGCCTGGTATGTAGCTCCAGGGACACTCGCCTTTGTTGAGAACTGACTTAGGATGTTCCACTGGTTAAAGAGGTTTTGCCATGGAGCTGTAGATACACTCTGAAGGATAAACCTCAGGTGGATCCACTAGGAAAGATGTTGAGATTACTTAATAGTTACACCGACATGGGATGGTGGTATCATTTTAGAATCAAGGAGCAGCAACACACTCACACATGGAGCTAACGAGTTAAGTAAGGCTCTTTAAAGTTGAGAATGCTGGGCTGGAGAGAGGGCTCCGTAGATAAGTGCACTTCCTGGGCAAGCATGAGGACCTGAGGTTGGGGGGGGGGTCTGAGGCTTCCAGAGTTACAATCTCTGGATCCCATGTAAACAGCTGGGCATGGCCATGTGCATCTGTAATCCCAGTCCTGCAGGGGAGCTGAGACCCAAGAATTGTCAGAGCCCAGCAAGCTCCTGAATCAGTAAAGAGACTCCCGCTCAAAATGAGACTGGGGGGGCTAGAGAGATGGCTTAGCAGTTAAGCGCTTGCCTGTGAAGCCTAAGGACCCCGGTTCAAGGCTTGACTCCCCAGGACCCACGTTAGCCAGATGCACAAGGGGGCGCACGCATCTGGAGTTCCTTTGCAGTGGCTGGAAGCCCTGGCGCGCCCATTCTCTCTCTCTCTCTTCTTCTCTCTCTCTCTCTCTGCCTCTTCTCTGTCTGCCGCTCTCAAATAAATAAATAATAAAACAAAACACACACACACAGAAAAAAAAAAAAAAAAACGAAAAACGAGACTGGGTTGAAGAACGATGGAACTGGATACTCGATGTTCTATGATGGACCTGGATACTTGATGTTCTGTTTTGGGCACTATAGGCGAGTACCTCCTGGGCTTACGGGGTTCCATACCACACAACACCACACCATAAACACAGCACACCACACCACACACACAACATTGTGAGTGCCTTCTGAGAGTCTCCCATTTGTTATTACACAAACAATGAGCACCTGCAACATTCTAGGTACCAGTGAGACAAGGATGAATAATATAATTGCTCTCGAAGAGCACAGTCTAGAGGGGAATAGGATACAATGCAGACAAATAATTATAATACAAATCGTCATTTGTTTTAAAGCTTCTGCCAGCTTCTTTGGGGAGCGCAGTGGAGAGTAGCTGTTCCCAAATCTGGAATATTCTGTTCCCATTATTGGAATACACATATGCAGAGGCTATGCACCACAGTATGTCCTCAATAAGTATTAATTGCACTAATGAATAAACAGGGATCAACCTCCCAGCATACATATCTCTATAATATTGTTATTTAATCACTTGATGAAATTAAATGAAGAAAGTTAAAGTGTCTGGTGTGAGTCTGGCTATCCACAAAATGCTATGAGACCATGCAGTATCGTTTGCCAAAGGAGGAGGTGGGACAAATCGGAGCATTCACAGAGACTGTGATGCTTAAGCTGAATCCTGAAAGAACTCCCCAGTATCCCAGGCTAAGAAAGCATCTAAGTCGTGCAAGAATATGCTTTACAGTGGGTAAGTCGTTTAGAGTTGTTTACAGTTGATAAGCAGAGTTTAGTTAACCTAGGGTGCTTGTAAGTGAGCAACTCCAACGAGGCCAGGAGGTCATACATAATAGCTTCCTATGTGCCAAACACTTGGCCAATCCCATTATATGCTTTCTATCATATAGTCGTCTACACTAAGAGGTGGGTGCTAATCATTGTCCCTGTTTTACAGGTGAACAAAACCACTTGAATTTAGGGAGGACAAATGCTTTATCTATGGTCTTACACCTCTTTTTAAAAAAATATATTTTATTTATTTATTTGAGAGAGAGAAAGAGGGAGGGAGGGAGAGGAGAGAGAGAGAGAGAGAGAGAGAGAGAGATGTGTCAGGGTCTCCAGTCCCCAGCAAAGGAACTCCCCTTGTGCATCTGGTTTATGTGGGTCCTGGAGAACTGAACCGGGATCCTTTGGCTTTGTAGGCAAATACCTTAACCACTAAGCCATCTCTCCAGCCCTGGTCTTATACCTCTTGAATCACGAAGATTGATTTGAAATTCAGTTCTTTCAGACTCCAGGGCCTGGTTACTTACTAGCTCCATGTTATATATTGAAAAGGATGTTTTCATAGGCTAGGGCAGGAGGATCATGAGTTTATTTTTATTTATTTATTTATTTATTTATTTTTGAGGATCTTGAGTTTAAAGCCAGCTTAGGCTACATAGTGAGGCTCTGCCTTAAAAAAAAAAAAGCATTTATTGTGCCCAGTTTACTCATTACTAACCTCCTCAAATACAGTAAGAGAACATCGTAAAGTTTATTTTTAATTTTAAAAAATTATTTATTTATTTATTAGAGACAGGGGAGAGAGAGAGAGAGAGAATGCGTATGCTAGGGCCCTTAGCCACTGCAAACAAACTCCAGATGCATGCGGCATGGTGTGCATCTGGCTAATGTGGGACCTGGCGAATCAAACCTAGGTCCTTAGGCTTCACAGATAAGTGCCTTAACCTCTAAGCCATCTCTCTAGCCCCATCATAAAGTTTCTTTTGGGAGGGTGATTTTTTGAGGTAGTGTCTCACTCTAGCCTAGGCTGACCTGGAATTCACTCTGTAGTTTCAAGGTGGCCTTGAACTAACAGCAATCCTCCTACCTCTGCCTCCCAAGTGGTGGGATTAAAGGCATGAGCCACCATGCCTGTCTTCATCATAAAGTTAAAAAAATTATTTATTTATTAGAGAAAGAGAGAGAGAGAGAAAGAGAGAGAGAGAGAGAGAGAGAGAGAGAGAGGGAGAGAGAATGGACATGCCAGGGCCTCCAGCTGCTGCAAACAAACTCCAGATGCATGTACTACCTTGTGCATCTGGCTTATGTGGGTCCTGGGGAATCGAATTGGGTCCTTAGGTTTCACAGGCAAGTACCTTAACCACTAAGCCATCACTCCAGCCCCCATCATACAGTTTTTGAGGTCTACAGTAAAATGAGAACTATAAGGACCTATATAGTGATCTTTATTATAAAGTTGTATAGTTGTGCAATAAAAAATATTATATTTTGAACTCATGTTCTCCTATTTCTTGACATCAAAATATTTCTTCTTGTAAAACTATGCGGCTAGAAGATGATGGTGACTTTAAAACGACGTTTTTGTCAAAACTGAAAACTGGTAATCCTGTGATGCTTCTCCAAACCTAGGGATCATTGCTGCAGGCCACAAAGCTATCTTGTGTAGTAAGACATGCCAATGCATTTAAATTTATGTTGTAAGCAGTGGAAGGCCATTTACGTAGTTTGGCAGTAAGGTTTCAAACTTTGCATTTTAGAGGGTGTTCTCTTTCTGTTGGTGTGTGTGGAGTGGTGTGTATGCATGTGTACGTGTGCCTATACATGTGTGTGCATATGTGTGGAGGCCAGAGGTTGTCATTGGGTGTCTTCCTCGATCATGCTCTGTCTTACCTGCTGAGGTGGGGTCTTTTGCTTGAACCTAGGACTGGCTGATTCGGCTAGTCTAGCATGCCACCTTGCCCCCAGGGACCCCCTGTCTCCACCTCCTGAGTGCTGGGATTATAGGCAGGCTGCCACACCAACCTGAGTTCAGTTCACTTGTGTGGCAAGTGCTTTTACCAACTGAACCAGCTCCCTCTAGGGGCCTCTAGGATCACTCCCAGGCATCCAACTCACAACCCTGAAGTTCGGACACATTTCTAAGGTTTTTGTGTATGTGAAGAGTGCATGGTGAAGGGAGGGATAGATGTTGAGGGGTATACGCGCAACATTTAGATGTCCTTCCGGGGCTCCTGTGTTTGCATACTTAGTCCCCAGTTGGTGGTGCTTTTGGAGAGCTGGGGAACCTTGCAGACATGGAGCCTTGCTGGTGGAGGTATGTCCCTAAGAGGAGGTCTTGAAGGTTATGCCCAATTCTGGTTCCTGTCTGTCTTCGTTTCCTGGCCCAGTTGGCTGCCCTGTGAGGAGCTCTGCCCTTCCGCCTCTGTGGACCCAATCTGCCATGATGGATTGATCCCCTGAAACCATGAGCCAACATAAATCTTTCCTCTTTTAAGTTGTTTTTGTCAGGTATTTTGTTATCGTGATGAAACAAAGTATCTAATCCAATGATATGTTTTGATTTCAAGGACAACCAAACGAACATGAGTTTGAAAGATTGATTCTGTCTCTCCAAGCTTCTGGTAAAAGGTTATCCAGGGCTGGAGAGATGGCTCAGCAGTTAAGGCACTTGCCTCCAATGCCTAATGACCTGGGTTTGATTCCCCAGTACCTCTGCAAAGCCAAATACACAAAGTGGTTCATGTATCTGGAGTTTGTTTGCAGTGGCTAGAGGCCTGGCACACCCATTTTCATTCTCTCTCTTTTCCCAGCAAACAAATAAATAAATAATTTTTTTAAAAAAGATTATCTAATGTAGATGAGAAATTTGACCTAGGTTTAAATACCTCAGCCTGAAAAAACAAATTTTTCTGCATGAAGGAGAGATTTCAATAAGCATACAAATTTATCAGGGCTGCTCATCACATGAGTGCTATACTGTGATCATTGCCACATTTAATGTGAAAATGACTCAGAGAAACAGAAAGCTGACAAAATGTTTGGAAGGCAATTAGCTGATTCTGGATCTATCAGAAAGACCAACATAATGTTATAAAGTGTTTTGAGATACTGGAATTAAAGATGCCCAGGAGAAATTAATAATGTTGACTATGAAGATGTAGTGAGAGAAATCTTTAGTTATCCAGAAAAGCTTGTAGACAAAAGATAATGACTTAGTGACTCAGAACCAGGCGGCTTTACTTCTGAGTTTCTATGCTAGCCAATAGTAACAAATCAAATGCACCCTTTAAAGCTATGAACACTTGGGATGACAGCAGCTACCTGACGATAGAAATGAATTTAACACAATATCCATCTCTGGACAATGAAATTCACATCCCCTCCCCACCATCCCAATTAAAGAGAAAGAATCCCAACCTGACAATCTGCCCTTCAGTATCTGAGGCCCAGGCTGAGGGCAGATCTGGTGACCTCCTCCTGAATAAAAAGGGGAAGGGGATTGGGCAGTAAATTCTGTCCTGGCGAACATCAGCCCGGCAGTAAATCGGAACCCTCTCCGTGCCCTCTTTATTATCACATTCACAGCATGAAGTTATGAGCTTCCTCACAGCCCCTGCTATAAAAATGTGATGGATGGTAGGAAACCTCAGGGAGTTAATCTATTCTTCCATTAAATTTTACTTTAATTGGTCTGTGAGTCAATCAGAAACTCAGTAGACAGTGAATTAAGAAAGAAAAGAATGAAATAGAAAAGGGCTTTCTTTTGCAGTTACTATATTATAATGCAGGATTATTCTTCCATTGAAAGAAAAGAGAGACCATTGGTCCATATGAATAATCCCTGGCTCTACAGAAAATGAGTGAGAAATAGGCAACCATGAATTCTACTCACTGGTGACATTAATACATATGACATTTATACACATACATACCCCACCAAGGAAAAACAGGGCTCTCAGACCCTGGCTACCCCCAGCAACAATAATTAGAATTTGAGGGGGGTGTAGATAAAAAATTAACTTGAACCACTTCTTCTAGGAAAATTAATATGAAGAAAGAGCTGTTAAGAAGCTCTATTATGAGTAATGTAACCCTATAGGTACAGAAGGAGGTACCTGTATAAGACCCAGGATGGATAGGCTGAAAGGTTCATGGGTTCAGTTAGTAAAATGTTTGTGCAGTGTTTAAGGCCATAATGGGCTCTGATAAAGATTCTCGGAATCTAATAATGGCCTCTCTGGACTTCTTGTCTAATTAGTAGAATAAGCAGCCAGTTAGCTTGGAACTGAGGCACATTACTTGAGACGAGGAAGATGGTGGGGACTAGGGGTGGGGGTGGTGGAACAAGGCTGGAAGAAAAAGAAACCAGGATGAAGCAGAAGGGAAACACGAGCAGCCGGGGCTTTCGAAACCACGCTCCCGAGCTGACAGCTGAAGTTTACGCCTTGAAATATATGATAATAAGGTTTTATGGGACTGAGCCCTGGGGACCTGAATGTCTCTCCCGTAAACAACGGACTTCAGGGAAAAGCCAAGGTTTGAGTATTGTGCTCAGTCTTCACTAGTGTTAAAAAAAAAAAAAAAGAGGCAAAAAGCAGTGAAGAGAGGAAATAACTCCTAGTTATTCCAGTTATTCTAACTGTAGGACCCTGAGTTGCAGGAAATGCCCTTTGAGGGCCAAGATGATTGACAGCCAGTGTAGAAATACAGTCGGCCCATGGTAAGACAAGGAACTGAAGCCTCCACAGCCTGAGAAACCTGAAGTTGTATGAGAAGAACCTGGGAATGTGCCTGTCCCCGCTTAACGCCTGGGCAGTGTATCCAGAAACGCCATGGTTTACTGTGAAGTGTAGCTGTTGAGGAGTTATTGGAGGGATTCCACAGTGACTTTATCTTGGAGGCACGCATTGTTTATCCCCACTGCTGTGAAGGGTTAAATATGAAAGTACTCCCTGTTCCCACAGCTCCACATTTTAGAACTGGTTTCCTAGAGGATATTACCAGCTACATAGGATAAAGGCTTCCTTTGGAGACCAGGGTCAGGTAGAGCTCAAAGGTAGCCTTAAGCAAGTACTAAATGATCAAAGTCCCCAGTGTATGTTGAGACTAAATCAGGTTGTGTTTAAAATTCTTCATCTTCAAAGACAACTTGGCTCTCTCTCTCTCTCTTTCTCTCTCTCTCTCTGTTTTTAATAAATGTAAGGCCACGAGACAGTGAAGTACCATTTCTATTGGCATTAGTTCCACCTTATATATTAAAATGGTATTCGCTGTGCCCCAGTCACTCCAGGACCAGGATCATAAGGGGACCCTGCTTCTTGGTGAGAGGCTATAATGTGAAAAGGTTACTTAGTCATCACTAGCCTCTAGCGATGTTAGAACTACCACACATGGGGCTCCTCAAACAGGAAGTCAAAGCCAGGCCTGACCCCTGGATGAACTCCTGGTGCATTTCGGGCAAGGGGCCTGATGAATCTCCAGGGACAGTGCTCTTCTGTGCCTGTGCCTGCATGCATGTGTTCAGCCCCTCTGTGCGCATGTGTGGAGGTGGGTGGTACTGAAGGGAAGGAGGGTGTGAAGGTTCTGGATAATTATGAAAATGAGATCTTTTACGGCAGGCTTCAAGCTCAATTTGGGCTGACAGCTCATGAACAGATCATCTGAAGTCTTAATAGGCCAATGCTGGCTCAATAGTTGTACGGTTAAATCATGCACATTTGGGCCACAGTTGACGCAGAACGCAGCCCCAGATGCCTGGGATGGATCACGCAGATGAGTCTATATTTAACGTCTTCCTCTCTGGGGAGGGTCCCACAAAACACAACCCGACAAATCTAAAACCATGCTGAAAACTTTTGCCAGTCGGAGGAGCATTCCAGCAATCTGTCCACAATAAGGCACCCAGTAGCACATAGGATACATGATTAATAAGGCAGTGTAGAATATATTTGATATTGATGCCTTTCCAAAATATTCCTGAATCCAGAAATAGCAAATATTATCCTTCAACATGTTTCTATTTAAAACTAAACTGGCTGGAAAGACCTGGGAGTTTTGTTTTTCTTTTTCCCTATTTTTAGCTACCTAGTCCCCAAAAGGAGAAGGCTCTCCTGCGTCCCACATTTATTTTTCTAGTAGTTTTGTAAAATGTTAAGGTATCAAAGCTCCTGACACATCCTGAATTCTGAAAGAATGTGCTTCCTGAATATCCCTGATAATGGGCTTAGTACCAAGGGGGGTCAATAGGTTGGAGAAACCAGCATTTCCTGCTTGGAGAGGAACCAGGCCCAAACACCTTAGAAACATTTTCTTATTATTTTTTTTCCCCTCTACATTTGCAACTCACTGTTTCTCCTTGAGGCCTCACGTGGGGGAAGGAAGGAACAAGGCGGCATCACTAACCTGCCTGGCATCCGGCTTCCAGCAGAGAGGCTCATCCGCCTCACCCCTCGGGCTTCTTTAACTGAATTAGCCATATTAAGTGCCTTGGTAGCCCAGGGAATGAACATCGTCGATCAGTGCCTGGGAAGGCATGTTTGCAGGGTATAATTCTGCAGGAGGAGAATGGACTCCCTAGCACATGGGCCTAAACTGCAGAGTAACAGAGCCCTAAATCTCCGGTTGCAGATTTACAGCCTCCATTCTCCTTCTTTACTGCAAATACAATCCGGCAGTAATGGTCTAACATAGCAACACCATCACCAACTGGCTGATGGCTCGCATAAAAGCAATGTCAACCAAAAACTATGAGTTTATAAAAGGGAACAAACCCTCAACAGTGACAAGAACATGAAACCTATTAACAATTTAAACACTTTCCATTTTTTATTTCCCACCTTGAAGCTATTATTGCTGATAGAAAGCTGCTTCGTGGAGTTAACTACTGCAAGGAAGGGTTAGGAGTCAGCTTAACTCTTAAGACAAGAGGTTATGTAGCTTGAACCATTTGATGGTATGGCTTGAACCCTTGTTAATAGAAATGCTACCCGATAACCTGTAGCTCAAAAGAAGGTCTCAGAAAGGTGCAGGTATGATAGGTGGTTCTCTCCTAGGCTTACAAATTATTTTCAGGAATCATGTTAGATAGATATGGTTGGGATTGGACTTGCTGGTCTATTGAGCATGCCAAGACTTCGTCCTACACTCCAGACACAATGCTGGGATGCCTCTGAGAGGAACTTCTGAAAGGATCAGCTCTTGGCATTATGATAGTCAGTGCCCCTTCGACGTTTTAGTTCAGTGATTGCACTGACCTCTTGAAGAGACGTTGCCACCAGAGTATTTCCATTTTGTGAATTGACTCTACTGTGATGTAATATAAAATGTAACTCGCCACACACCTTCCAGTCCTAAGGTAATTGGATACCGAATTGTAATTAATTCACACAACTTAGCTATAGGACTCTTCCATTCTAAACAATATTACTGTGGAATTCTCGAGGGGAAAATGTTGAAGCACGCCATCTTTCCCCTCCCTCTTTCCTACTCTTCTCTCCTTCCTGGTAAACATGAGGATGGAACCCCCTTAAGGAGATACATAAGCCCATTATTGGGTGATTTACCCCTAAACAAAAAATTTCCCTTCTATTATGTAAATCAGACAAACTCATGGCAAAGAAAAGTTGTTCCTCTGTAATTCTGAGCTTTTTTTTGTGTGTGTGTATGTAAGTTAGTAAACAGTTAATCTTTTAGGAAAGAAAACCTTTAGGAAAGGAACTTTTTAAGGAAAGAAACAAAGGGAAAAAAAATTCATATTGAATATGGTCATATATATCCACACAAATAGTACCACTGAAGTTAAAATCCTTGATTTACATATATTGTGCTGATTATTTGAACAATTTAATATAAAATTTAATCTGTACTAATGGGCCTGGGGGAAGCACAAATAAAACTGAGGAATAAATACTTGTTTAGCAGTAAAATGAAAATACCATTAATATATAGAAAACACAGGCTTCGGTGATGCATGACCTATTGTATTATAAGACTATTCTTTTTTTTTTTTTTGGGCATTTTCAGAATGTATTGCTTCACCAAGAACTATCAACCCATTTCTAGACTCTCCTAACCTAGCTTGCTACAAAGAAAGGAATCATTCTAATGGTCTTTTGTTACATGTACATAGATTTTTGAACTGAGCAGACATTGCACCTGTTGGCTTTAAAGGTCTCCTCCTTTATGAGAAATAAAGAAAAAAAAAAAAAGTTCAGTAGAAAGAAAGCAAGAAGTTAAACAAAAGCCAAAGAAACAAAGAGCTAACAAAATGAAAGTTATTTTTCTCCCCAGTGGGCAAGGAAATCCAGCCACCATCATTCCAGTTATAATAGGTTGAGACAATGGTTAGCCTAATGCTTGGTCACGACAGCTAATCTGGATCTGCTTTGAGAGCGGGTAGCAGGATGCATGGGCCGCTGTCCTGGCCCCGCACAATCAACTCCAATGGAGCCTTTCTCCAGCTTGAGTCATAACCATAAATACTGCCCCATCCCCACATTCCAGTAACAAAGTCCTTCCTTCCTCCCTCATCCCTAAACAAAGGGGACAACAGTGTGTGTGCGGTGGGAACATCTTGAAATAAGATATCGCTCCCCAAATGGAAGGAAGTCACAGGGGAGACTGACGCCATAAAGGCAGTTCTATCCCATTGAAACGCCAGCAGATGGGGTCGTAAACATTTCCTTCTCCCTTTGCTAACAGCCACGAGTCAGCTCCATCTTTATCTTTATCTTTACCTTCCTGTCAGGTCGTAAATACCTCTCACTCAAGCTTCACTCGCAGCTGGGCCTTGCTGGGCAAGTTTACTTCCTGTTCAGGGTCCCTTTCAGCAAACAGAAGTAGGTGGGAAGAAGAAAGGAAAACTGCTGAAAACTCAGTCCTATCTGTGTGGTAATGCAAGCTTGGGAACCTCAAAGAAGGGTCTAGACCAAGACCAAGCAATAACTAAACTGCTGAGCAAAACCCACAAAGATCCACTTAGAAGATGCCTGCACAGGGACTGCGGGTCAGGAAATTAGTTTGAAATGACATATATGCAAGCAATAGAAGAGAGAGTAGCATCGGATGCTGTTTCGCTTTCTTCTAGAACTTGCAGAAACGATGCCTGGGTTCTTCCCAGTCTTAGATGCCGCATCCTAACCATACATCATGGAAAAGGAAGAATTGTGGGAATGGTAACTTGACATAAAGTCCTTGTGTAGCTCACAGGCTGAAGGAAGCATATACTTCCAGAATTTGGTCACACGAGGAAGGCATGACCTCTGACTCCCCTCTCTTGCTGAAGAACTGTTTTTTGTTTTTTTTTTCTTTCCTTGTGAAACCCTCTCTCTGAGTTTTGCTGGAAGCTCTGAAACTGAATTGCACATGGTCAGAATCTGAAAAATAGTGGGGTCTTCCTCCTCAACTTGGCTGGAGAAAGTGTTCATCCGAAATTTCTGGGATACTTTTTAAAAAAATTAAGTAATTATACTGTTTATAAAACCTAACCTACAACCTAATTTTTATTTTAAATTATATTTACTTGGGTGTGTAGATATATGTGTGGTTTGTGTGTAGAGGTCAGAAGACACGAGGTCTCTCCTCGGCTTCCACTTTTGAAACAGGACCTCTCTTTTTGTTTTGCCACCAAGTACACGGGACTAGCTGGCCCATGAGCTTCAAGATTCTTCTGACTCTGCGGTAGGCAAGAGGGGATCACAGATGTGTGTGTGTGTCACTTTGTGGCCAGCTTTATGTGAGTGTTGGGGAGGAGCAAACACGGGTCAGCAGGCTTGCAAGCAAGTGCCTTTAACTGCTGAGACATCTCCTCAGCTCTATTTTATTTATTTTTGGGACAGGCTCTTGCGATGTAGCCCACAGCCCAGGGTAGCCTGAAATTCACTGTGTAGCCCAGACTGGCCTCAAACACATGGTGGTTCTTCTGCCTTAGCCTCTTGAGTGCTGGGATCATAGGAATGGACCATCACCTCCGGATTTTACATATATATATAATTTTTTTTTTCCCCAAGGTAGTATCTCACTGTAGCCCAGGCTGACCTGGAATTCACTATGTAGTCTCAGGGTGGCCTTGAATCCATGGCGATCCTCCTACCTCTGCCTCCCGAATGCTGGGGTTAAAGGCAGGCACCACCACGCCCGGCTGTACACATTTTTTTTCTCTTCATTGAGACAATGTCTTATTAGCCCAGGCTGGCTTCTAACTCTAGACTCTTCTGCGTTAGTCTTCCAAATGTTGGGATTACAGGTATGTGCTAACATTCCCAGCTTTATGGTATGATCACATTCTGATAAGACAGTTAAGACTTCCTAAGTAGTGACGGTGGCAGGCTGCTATTGATGATAAGAACTGGTCTCTTGCTCAGACCTGAGCACCTTGATACAATTTGGGCATGACTGATCTGTACTAGTTTGGTTTACTCAGTATTTTTATTTTTTTAAATACATTTTATTTATTTATTTGGGAGTGAGAAAGAGGGAGGGAGGGAGAGAGAGAGAGCACACCAGGACCTCCATCCACTGCAAACGAACTCCAGAAGCATGTGCCTCCTTGTGCGTCTGGCTTACGTGGGTCCTGGGGAATCAAACTGGGGTCCTTTGGCTTTGCAGGCAAATGCCTTAACCGCTAAGCCATCTTCTCCAGCCCAATATTTTGATTTTTTTTATGTGCACTTTTAGATACTGTGTAGGTTTAATGTTTTTAGTTAGCATTTACTAATTGTATAAAATAATGGGCTTCATTAATGACATTTTCCTATGTATAGCTAATGTACTTTGATTATGTTTATCCTCATTACCCTTTCTTCTCCCCCCCCCTGCCCCATGTTGGTCCCTTTTTCATTACCCTTCTACTTTTTTGTATTTTTATTTTTCTTTTTAAATTGAGAGAGGGAAAGAGAGAGACAGAGAGAGAGCCAGGGCCTCAGCCACTGCACTTGAACTCCAGACGCTTGCGCCACCTAGTGGGCATGTGCAACCTTGCACTTGCCTCACCTTTGTGTGTCTGCCTAAGTGGGATCTGGAGAGTAGAACATGGGTCCTTAGGCTTCGCAGGCAAGCACCTTAACCACTAAGCAAGCTCTCCAGCCTTCATGTCAATATTTTTGCCTGTGTGTGTGTGTGTGTGGTGAATTTGCACATACATGTCTGTCTCTCTATGTGCAGGTGATTGTGCACATGTGTGCATGTGAGGACACGGGCCTCTCACTGAACGTGGACCAGGCTCACCACTTCTGCCAGGCTAGCTAGCCAGCAAGCCCCAGGGCTCCTCCCAATCGCTGCCTCCCCAGGGCTGGAACTACGAGTGTGCAGCACTGTGCCAAGCTCTTTATGTGGGTGCTGGGGATACAGACTCGGGTCCTCACGCTTGTATGGCAAGCACTTTACCAACTGAGCCATCTCCCCCAGTCCTCTCATGTCTTTTTACAAAATTTTAAATTCTACACTTGAGAGCAAACATGATAATTGTCTTTCTGAGTCTGGCTTATTTTGCGCAATATACAGTTCCAGTACTGTGGGACTTTCAAGAGAGAGAGTTTACTGTGCTGCTTCTTGTGACCAAGTTTATTATAGTGATGATAACAGATGGGTTTGAATCCCAGCCCTGACTGACACTTTATAGCTATGTGACATTAGAAAACACACTTATCTCTTTCTGTGCCTCAGTATCCTTGTCTATAAAATGGCTACAATGACAGCCCCACTTCTCATGTAAAATATGTGAATCAATAGAAACACTGCCTAGTGTAAGGGCTCTGTTCATTTTTTTTTTCCTCATACACAGAATGGAAAAGCTTAGGTAGTGTAGTCATCTGGATGGTATCTGGAGTGAGGCATATTGACTATCTTCTTTGTTGCTTTTTTTTTTTTTTTTTTGGTTTTTCGAGGTAAGGTCTCACTGACTCTAGCCCAGGCTGACCTGGAATTCACTATGTAGTCTCAGGGTGGCCTTGAACTCACTGGTGATCCTCCTACCTCTGCCTCCTGAGTGCTGGGATTAAAGGCATGCGCCACCACGCCCAGTTTGATTACCTTCTTAAGCTTCAATGAAGCTGAATATTAGACTGGCATTCAGAGGTGTCTTATCAGTTGCCATCATCCACCCATCTCCTCCTCCTCCAAGTTCATACCCTTGGTGTTTCCTCAACACATCCTGCTCTTCCCCGCACCACCCCTTTGTGGATGTTGCCCCTCTGCTCTGGAATTTGCCATTTCCACTTCTACCCTCTCCCGCCTTCCTGTTGAAATGATATGGTAGCAGATGTTCTTTATGCTGTCTAACCCTTCAAAACCTGGTTCAGTGCATCTTCATGAATCATGGAGTCCTGGAGGTGAAGAGCTTTAAAGATCAAATGGTCTAATGTCTCCTTTTGCTTAGGCCTTTGTGAGTGAAGTGATTTGCCCAGACCCCAACCAACCACTTGAACTATAATCCAGGTTTCCCATCATGACAGATCTCAGAGAGCAAATCGTGCCCCTCCCAGTCCTCCACATCACTCCAGTCTGCACTGGCTGGTCTCCCTGGAGCCGTGAGGTCAGCACTCACCATACAAACTTCTGCACTACAATTATTTGGGGACTTGTCTGAGCTCCCCAGCCACATCTCATGTACCCTTGACATCACCTCAGAATGCTTGGAACAGAGCCTATAACCAGGAGGCATTTGGTAAATATTTGTTGAATTAATGTGTGAATATAAAAAAGAGGAAGTTGGGCTGGAGAGATGGCTTAGTGGTTAAGGCACTTGCCGGCAAAGCCTAGGGACCCATGTTTGACTCTCCACATCCCATGTTAGTCAGACACACGAAGGTGAGGCAAGCGCAAGGTCTCACATGCCCAGTAGGTGGCGCAAGCATCTGTAATTTGATTTCAGTGGCTGAGGCCCTGACATGCCAATTCTCTCTGTCTCTCTCTCTTGCTTGCTCTCTCTAAAATAAACTAAATAAATAAGTAAAAAAGAGGAAGTTAACCTATCCCATCTCCCTGACTCATACTCCTCACAGTCTCAAAACTCAACTATCTGAAATCAACTATCAATACCATACACAATAAGTAAATAGCTCCATATCTGCAGAAAAGTAAGTGAAAACGATACATGATTGTGTGTGTACCAATTGCCTTACCTTACACAAGTTTCTGAGTACACCATTTGTATTTCACTATAAGGTATGGGCAGGAGATCCTGGACCTATATGCCAGCCTTCAGGTCAGTTGTATTCCATTGGGAAGAACTGCACATGACACAACTAGTGATCCACTAACTATGCACTTTAGAAACAAGTACATGATAATGAAGGTAAATGGCATGGAAAAGAGCCACAGGGAGGCTACGGGAATATCAGTCACTGGGGGATGCTTCTAATACCATACACCACGTTTCATATTGTCTCTTTTGTGGGCCACCACTTTGTAAATCAAACCAAGTACATCTGATATGTTTCCCTCTCTCACTCGTTTCCTTTGCTCTATGATTTAGGGTAACCTTCATTTCCTCCTCATGGAAGTTTGAGTCACTGACCAAAATTTGGCCAAATGCTATTATGGGGACGCTTTTCTAGTGGATGACAGCAGCCAGTAGTAACATAGAAGCCATTGTTAATTTTCCAAGCACACATTTGCCTTAAACTACTGAGCCAGCTCTCCAGCCCAATGTTAATTTTTCAAAAAGTGCTTGCAGGACTGGAGAGATGGCTCAGTGGTTAAGACGCTTGCCTGCAAAGCCTAAGGACCCAGGGTTTGCTGCCCAGGACCCACGTAAAGCTAGACGCACAAGGTGGTGCATGCACCTGGAGTTTATTTGCAGTGGCTGGAGCCCTGGTGTGCCCACTCTTTGTCTCTTTCTTTACCTGCCTTTTTCTCTCTCACTCTCTCTCACATAAATAAAATAAAAAATAAAAACATTTAAAAAGTGCTTTCATATACCTTTTATTTATTTGTCTTTTTCATGTGCATTTAAAACATTTAATTTAGTGTGTGTGTGTGTGTGCATGCACGCACACACTAGTGGCTAGATACATGTGCCAGTTTTGTGTATGTGCTGGGGAATTGAACCTGGGCCAGCAGGCTTTGCTTACAAGCAAGCACCTTTAATCACTGAGTTGTCTCCCCAATCCCATGTGTCTTTTTTTTTTTTTTTTTTTTTTTGTTTTTCGAGGTAGGGTCTCACTCTAGCCCAGGCTGACCTGGAGTCTCAGGGTGGCCTCGAACTCACGGCGATCTTCCTACCTCTGCCTCCCTAGTGCTGGGATTAAAGGTGTGCGCCACCACGCCCGGCTCCCATGTGTCTTTTTATATCCTTTTTCTTTCAATGAACTCAGAAGCAAAGTGTCCAGTGTCAACTGTATGCCGTCAGCACACACATGGTACACAGCAGCTACCTTGCAATTTTCAACATTGCTGTACTTTGCTACTGGAATCTCTTTTTCAAAATGTGTTTTATTTATTTATTTGAGAGAGGAAAAGAGGGAGAGAGAGAATGGGCGCGCCAGGGCCTCCAGCCACTGCAAACGAACTCCAGATGCGTGCGCCTCCTTGTGCATCTGGCTTACGTGGGTCCTGGGGAGTTGAACTGGGATCCTTTGGCTTTGCAGGCAAATGCCTTAACTGCTAAGTCATCTCTCCAGCCCCTCTTTCTCTCTGTCCTTCCTCTCTCTTTCTAAGGCAGGGTCTCAGTCTAGCTCAAGAGAACCTGTGACTCACTCAGTAGCCCAGGCTAGCCTCAAACCTCAGCCTCCCAAATGCTGTGATTAAAGGTATAAGCCACAATTACCGGGTTTGCTCCTGGAATCTCTCTTCATAAATTTCTCCAGTGCAGGAAGTCTACTTAATTTTTTTAAATCACGCTAATTATGATTTGGAATTGTGTTATTTATTGGTTTAATTCTTTGTTGTCAGCTTCCTCAATAGAAAGTAGGACTTCCTGACAGGAAACTTGCATATTGTCTTATTTCATGGTGAGCATTCAATAAGAAATCGCCAAGTTAATGAGTGGCTAACAAGACTTTCTTTAGTGTGTGTGTGTGTGTGTGGTGTGTGTGAATGTGTATGCACGTTCCTGTGTGTGTGTGTGTGTGTGTGTGGTGTGTGTGAATGTGTATGCACATTCCTGTGTGTGTGTGTGTGTGGTGTGTGTGAATGTGTATGCACATTCCTGTGTGTGTGTGTGTGTGTATGGTGTGTGTGAATGTGTATGCACGTTCCTGTGTGTGTGTGTGTGTGTGTGTGGTGTGTGTGAATGTGTATGCACATTCCTGTGTGTGTGTGTGTGTGTATGGTGTGTGTGAATGTGTATGCACGTTCCTGTGTGTATGTGTGTGTGTGTGAATGTGTATGCATGTTCCTGTGTGTGTGGTGTGTACATGAGGAGGCCAGAAGACAACCTCAGAAATTGCTCTTCAGGTAAGCCATCCACCTATTCTTGAGACGGGGGTCTCTCATGGCCTGGAGTTCACCAGTTAGGCTAGACTAGCTGGCCAGTAAGTTCCAGGAATTTGTCTGTCTCTGCCACCCCAGTGCTGGGATTACAGGTGCCCACTGGCTCATCTTGCATTTTCACAGAGGTTCTAGGAATAAACTCAGCTCCTCATGCTTGTGAGGCATGTACTTGACCTGTGGAGCTACAATACTAAGTCTGCTTCATATTTATTTATTTATTTGAGAGAGAGAGAGATATAGAAAGAGGCAGAGAGAGGGAGAGAGAGAGAATGGGCACGCCAGGGCCTCCAGCTACTGCAAACGAACTCCAGTCATATGCACCCCCTTGTGCATCTGGCTTACGTGGGTCCTGGGGAATTGAACTGAGGTCCTTTAGCTTTACAGGCAAAGGCCTTAACCTTAAGCCATCTCTCCAGCCCTACAATACTATCCTATTCTTATATAATCTAATTATTATTATACTAATAATTCTATTAAGGCGAATAAGTCATAGTAAAGAAGGCCAATAAACAGACCTCCCAGTCTCTCATAGTATGGAACTTATTAGTTTCATTTTATTTATTTGTTTTGAGGTAGGGCCTTGCTATGTATCTCAGGCTGGCCTTGAACTCTCTATGTAGTGGAGACTAACCTAGAATGCCTGGATTCCCTAGTTTCTGAATGCTAGGATTACAGGTGTGTGCCACCACACCCAATTTAATCCATTTATTCTTCCAAGGAGGATGGCCTACACAGGAACAAGCAGTTTCTTCATGAAGTAATCACGGAATGCTTTCTCTGTAAAGGACACTGCATTAAGGACAGTAGGGGTGGGCTGGTTAGATGACTTAGCAGTTAAGGCACTTGCCTGCAAAGCCAAAGGACTCAGGTTTGATTCCCCAAGATCCACATATGCCAGATGCACAAGGTGGCACATGTATCAGGAGTTCGTTTGCAGCAGCTGAAGGCCCTTGCCTGCCCATTCCCTATTTCCTTCCTTCCCTCCCTCCTTCTCTCTTTCTCAAATAAATAAATAAATAATAATAAAAGAACTGTAGGGGTTAAGATGTTATCCTTGCCTCTAGGAAACTGATGTGATTTTATAAGTACAATAGTATATGAGATAGTAAATAAAAAATCAAAGAGCACATGATGTAGTCAACGTGGGTTTGCAATCAGAGGGGAAAAACTACCTTAGATTATTGCAACCAGGAAGGGCTTCCTGGGGGTGGTGACTGAATTTCTATCAATGATCATGGCTGCATAGAGAATGTTAAAGGAGAATATATATGGCCAAAACATGTGTCAATATTCCTCAAGTCTAGATAAGATAAATTAACTAAAGAATATAAATGCTTTAATATCCTCCAATAGACAGTAGTTTGTCAAAGCAAAATAGTCAATTAGTCTACTGGGCTGCCTCTCATAGCAGGGTTTAATGGCTTTATGTATGTTTAATCACATTCAGCTGGCCTAGCTCTCTCAGCTTCAGTCCCATTAGAATTTAAAAGGTCAGGTTTCAAAAGCCTAAAAAGTGATTTAGAACAGAAATGCCAACTTAACCTTAACCACAGCTAAACCATGGTGCAACAGCATCGAAAATTGTACTTTGTATGAAATATATGAATGAAATGAGAACACTGAACTTTCGCATTATTTTCTGAAGTTATATTTAAAAATAAAAATTAGGGGGCCAGGGAGATGGCTCAGCAGTTAAAGGCATTTGCTTGCAAAGCCTGCCAGCCTAGGTTTGATTCCCCAGTATTCACATAAAACCAGATGAGCAAAGTGGTTCATGCATCTGAAGTTCATTTACAGTGGGAAGAGGCCCTCTACACCCATACTCTCTCTCTCTCTGCTCACAAATAAGTCAATGAAAATGTTTTTTAAAAATGAAATTCTGGGGGCTGGGCATGGTGGCATATGCCTTTAATCCCAGCACTTGGGAGGCAGAGGTAGGAGGATCGCTGTGAGTTTGACGCCACCCTGAGACTACATAGTGGATTCCAGGTCAGCCTGGGCTAGAGTGAGACCCTACCTTAAAAAAAAACAAAACAACAACAACAACAAAAAACCCAAAAAACCAAAGGGGGCTGGAGAGATAGCTTAGTGGTTAAAGCGTTTGCTTGCAAAGTCAGAGGATCCCGGTTCGACTCTCCAGGACCCCACGTAAGCCAGATGCACAAGGGGGACACATGCATCTGGAGTTCATTTACAGTGGCTGGAGGCCCTGGTGTACCCATTCTCTCTCTCTCCCTCTGCTTCTTTCTCCCTGTCAAATAAATAAGTAAATTAACAAAAATATATTTAAAAAAACAAAAAAAAATTTTGGGGAGGAAATTTTCAGTATAATTCGAATTTGACTAGAAATTATGGCTCACGGATAGCAGTTGACGCTTGCTGCTTATCTGAGAGAGTACAGAGGCTTTATAAGCTAGAGAAGAGGTGGTTTGCAAAGACACAACAGCACGGACAAGGAGTCATCTGCTGAAAAAGACACAGCCTTGTCCAGCTCGGAAGGTAAGCGTGCACGCTAGCCCGTCCGCAGCCCGCTGGCCGGGGTTCTTGTTTTCCACCCATGCTGCCGTGGAGATAGCGCCTGGCTTCCCCCCACTTCTTTCCCTGATGTGTGTATCTGGTCTTATTGATTGTACTTATCTGTTTTATATTAAAATGAATCCAAACTGAGCTGGAGAGGTGGCTCAGCAGTCAAGGCAATTGCCTGCAAAGCCTAAGACCCAGGTTCAATTCCCCAGTACCTATGTAATACCAGATGTACTAGGTGGCCCATGGGTCTAGAGTTCGTTTGCAGTGGCTAGAGGCTCTGGTGCACCCACTCTCTCTCTGCTTCTTTTTCTCTCTTAAATAAGTAAGTAAATAAATAAAAATTTAAAAAAATGACTCTAGGTTGTTATAATCTACATTATTTGAAGGCAGATTTTTTTTTTTTTCCTGCCCTGGTTTATCCATCTGCCCCTCTCACTAAGTAAAATGTCAGAAGTTTGCCTACATATGCAATTCTTTTGTTTTTCTAAACAACGAAGCAATCTAAAAATACTTGATTTTTGATATTGTTACTTAAAATAATCATTCTTTATTTTTTATAATCATGTCTGTTATATAACCCATCCATCAGGAATTATAGTTTCATTTCTGATCATTCCACACCTGCAGACATAGAGGGGATTAAAAAGTGGATTAAGAAATGTTGTCATAAAGCAAGCAAGGTCCTGAGGGAGGGGGCCTGGGAGACAAGTAACTTAGTATAAACAGAAGGTGCCAAATGGCAATAAAACTAGAATGGGAAATCATGAAAATAAAATAACTGTGCATTAAAAATATATTTGGGCCAGTTCCTCTGTGCTTGTGTTTCGTAATATTAACTGTTTAAACCTGCTTAAAATGAGAGCTTTGAGTTCTCAAAATCCTTTAATTCGGTTAAACATCCGCTACCCTGAAAGGACTCCACAGCATCCCATAAAACATTATTTATCTGTGTGCGTTAACTGCACGATACTGTAATTTCCAGAATAAATGCTGGGTGTAAATTGTTGTTTATGTTGGATCCTGACTGTCTTTACGAGAAACAAAGTGAAAACGGAATCTTCACAGCTTTATTTCTTCCGTTAAAGTCTATTCTGCAGCAGGAAACATGCCTAGTGGAGTTTCTTAATGAACACTTATAAAGACTGTTGGTTAAAACCAAGTATATAGAATCACCTCCAAACGCATACCCTCTCTTAGTCTGCATTCTTTTCATTTAAATCAAGCTAAATTAAAGTGAAAGTAGCACCATTCACATTGTTATACTTAAACGGTCTGTCGTCATTTTTATGCAAAGCCTTGTTGTTACAAGTTTATAACTAGAAAGAGACAAGAAAAAAAAAAACGTAAGAAAAAAATGAAACAAACAAGCAAACAAAAAACTTTAATACCATGGGGGAAAGAAATTGTTTTTGTTCATGTCTAATGACTTAAAAGGCCTATCTTGGGGCAAAAGATATAGACAGCCTAGTGATTTAATACATTTGGTTGGGATTTTCTTGGGTTTCCAGAGTAATAGCTTTCAAAAAAAATTTGGCCATAAAATTGATTAGAACATGAAATTTTTGTTGTGCTTGGATTTTCTAAAGGGCATTAAATACTAGAATTTCATTGCAACACCTCCCCATCTCTTACCCACACCAAACAGTACAAAAAGAATTCCCCTTTCTTACAAATGGAAACTCAAGACCTGGAACAGTTATGAGGGTTTTAAAGTCAAATGTGGTCAGGACTGTGCAGATTTTTGGTTCTCTGAACATTCAGTAACTTTTTAATTTCAAGACACCATTGCTAAATTCAAAACAAGAGTGGACAGTCTTTCAGTGCATGCATAATGCATTCATTTAACATTCCTTCTGGGAAAAAAAATTGCATAGATTTTAAGTCTAAGAATTTACTGTTCTGCATAGCAGCTGCTCTTACCTGATAAAATTGTGATGGTTCTTCCTGAGTGATGACTTACCAGGTCAGTGACCAACAAGCTATAAAATACATCCTAACAGTCCCCAAAGGGTGGCTACAGACCCCTTAGTAAATTTTATACATACATACATACATACATACATACATACATACATATATCATATAAATCTATATATCGTATATATATATGTGAGAGAGAAAGGTTGTTTGGTTGTTATAGATCAGGAAAGCAGAGTCCTTGATTTTTATCCCAGTTTCCTCAGCAGTTACTCTTGAGAACAAAAGCCAACTAAAAAATATGGTTCTGTTTTTAGCAAGAAAGAGGTCCCGTAATTGTCCTATCGGATTTTCCGCTACCTACTGATCTGGCCTGGATTTGATATAAGTCATGAACTAATTGCTACAGGTATATCTGACTTCTGGGAAAATAACTCTACCAATTCTTACCATGAACTCTAAATAAAGGACTGCCAGGACACCATTTCAGTATCGTGTTCTACTAAGACCTTAATGACTAGAGCTGTTATTCAAGATTTTACCTCGGATTTAAAGGAATTCAAGGAATCTTAACAAAGAAGTTATGGTATCATGATAAAAATGGCCAAAGCTCTAAGACAGCTGTGTGTGTGTGCGCGCACACACACACACACACAGAGATCTAAACGCTTACAGCCCAGCCAATATAAGGGAGGAACTTTGATCTATCTACTGTACTTAAGACAAGTTTCCTAATTGCATTGGTTTCCCTGGAGGTCTCGGCTGCTTTATTGCTAGAGTCGATGCTGCAGAACTACTCAGGTTCAACAGGGTATTTTGTTGGAGTTGTATTTGTTTTCAGATCTTGAAAACTGGCTATAAGATCTTGCTTAGGATTTAAGACCATAGATTGAGTGGCCTGGTCCTTAGCGGGGTCATATCACTGTGGCCCCCTGGTTAGTACTCATTAAGAAAACAAGATACAAGTCCTATTGGTTTCAGATGGTGAGCCATCCTAACGCACTACAGGGGAGGTTCTGGGTCTTTCTCTAGAGATTTGAAGGAGCAGAGTAGAAAGAAGGAGGCCTGACGCTGAGGTATGTATGAAATACTCCCTCAAGTGTCCTTGCCCCCTGGCGTCTAATGGGATACTTAGGAGTATCACGTTGAATGGACTATTGTGAGAGGGGGACAGAGTTTGGGTCTTCAAGCTATGGCAAGACCAATAATAAAGTGGCAAGGGGGAGGGAAGGAGAGTAAGGAAAAGATAAATGTAAGAATTCAGATGGTTTTCCAGAGATGCATGTGGGTTGTTTGCCAAACAGCCTCCACTGCTCTTGACTCAAGACAGTGCTAGCAGTTTTATGAGCAATGGCTTCATTTCCCTCTAAAATTACACAAGTGGTATTTCTTGGTGTGATTTTATAGAGATCATATAATGGTTGTTGTTTTATCCAAGAGGACCCAAATTAGGTGTGGGCCAGGATGACTACAGGAGACTTTGCTTAGGCATAGGTGCCAGACTCATCTCTCCCTACCTAACGGGGACCCTGCTGTGTTTTGTAATGAGTCCTCTTCTGTATGACTGGAAGGGACCAGAGCCAACGCCACCTCACATCCTGCCTACCTCCCTCTGAGAGATCAAGAGATGCTGTCGCTGCCACCAAGGGGAGGCACAGGAGCAGAGTTCAGAGAAACTTTTTGATAAAGTGTCATAGCAAACCCTTCATCAGAAGGTAGGAAAGGTCACACAGTAAAAAAAAAATAAGAAGAAGAAAATATAACTGCTTTCTTATGAGGAAAATATTATGAGTTCTTCCCCTTTTTCAGCTTTTATGGAAGGAGATTCTGCCAGTTCCTTCAGAAAAAAATAAGAAAAAGTAGTTTTAAAACGAGATTATGCACCTTCAGGGTGCCATTAGGAAGTTTTACTGTACTGAGATGACAAGAAAGCTCGGGAATTAATATCCCTGAGATGCTTCAAACCTGCAATAGCAATTATTGTACTACGTGTCCCTGGATAAATAATAGGGCCATTCAACTAATTAGCTTCAATGATTTCAGCTCCCTGTAAATTCTCTCTCACTCGGCTATAAAAATAACACTAGGAAAACTTTTGGTAAGAGAAACTTCTTTCAGGAGATGTTTGCTTTTCTTTTCCCCACCCCATCAGTTCGTAACACACAATGGTGTGAAGTGACCACCCATCATAACCACAAACATCAAACAGAATATACAAAATTGGCACATTATTAATTGCCACTTACTGCCCTTGAACATGTTCATTTAAATTTCTAATTCTTGGTTTCCACATAAGATGTAAACATTCTGAGAAATTTTGGGAAATAACTAGTTTCTTGATATGGTACAAGTAGTCTTATCTGCACAGGTCATAGGACATGAAACCCAAATGCACGTACACACGTGTGCAAAGATGAATGCAAGAAGTCCTTGTATGTACACTTCAATACATTATCTCTGTTATTTTTTACAGAATTTTGATATGTCCCTTCCTAATGGTGCTCATGAAATTTTATTCATTCTTTCGTATTGACTGAGGACCTACTAGCTGCAAAAGGCAAAGTTTTTTCTGTACAGTTTTTAAAAGAAAAGTAGATTTACTTAACCATGGAATGGTTTCCTCTTAAAGTGACAAAGATTTCCTATTTTTGTCACGCAGAAATATCATTAAACTCTGCAAACTCAAGGTGATGAGAATGTGAACTTTCATAATGCAAGTAAGTACGATTCCAACACCACAATCAGTGGCCTGAAAATTTATATGTCCCAAGAGACCTGAACTTTCTTAAAGCTTGGCACTTTGTTTGGATTTTCCTTTTCCTGTAAGCCCTGGAAGCTTTCTTCTTTTCATTTCATAGAAATTTCTTTATCCATTGAAATGAGTCAGAAGCTCCTCCCAAGCTGTTACTCCTCCTTCAAGTGCCATCGTCATCACAGAGGGACAGAGGGAGCCAGTGGGAGGGAGGCGCTGCTATGCGTCATCTTCAGTGAGGAAAGGAGAGGAAAAGAGTCTGAAACCTCTTCATGAGCTTGGTTTTAATTAACAGAGTATAATTATAATTAAAGCCAGACAAAAATGAATGGATCTTAAATCAGAATTATGTCTCACAGTGCAGGCTGCAGTTATCTGTTTGTGCTCATTAAAGGTGACCTGCACTACTTTCCAGGGCTCCCATTTTGCTCTGCTACTTAAAGGCAACTTTTTAATTTTTATTTCTTAGACACATAAAAAAAGGATTTTTCTTTTTGTGTATTAATACTCGTTAAATACATGCATCGTGTGGCACATTAGATGAAAGATATAGTATAATAGAAAAAGTCATATAATAAGGGAAAATATAACTTTCTTGTGAAGCCTTATATAATTATTAAATTCAAAATGATTCCTTTAAAGTGGATATGCATGTAATCTAACACAGACTAATTTTCTAAACAAAATTTTAAATGTTAAAAGTTCCCTTCACTTAAGATGTAGCTAGATTTTATAGCTTTTGTTATACAACCATCCCATGTTACTCAAATATTCTGGTCTGGTCTCCCCACCTCAAAATCTACACCCTAAGAGTTACCTAGATTTGTAGCATCAACCCATATCATTTTTCTCTCGAAGAGATCTGCAGCCTCAGCTTATGAGAAATGCCGTCTGTTCACCCTCAGAGAATAAAAGTCATAACATTTGTTTTGGAAATCTATTTTACCCAATATTTCTCAATGAAATAAATTGTATAAATGAAATAAAACTGACACTGCAATATTTACTAAATTGCTACTGTCTGTGCACTGCTTAATACATTGACTATCATTGGTTTTTCCTTCTTGTTCAGTGTAGTGGGCAAAAGAGCAAAGGGGAAAGGTTTCTGCATTTTTAAATCCATATAAATAAGTTTATAAAATAGCCAGACTTAGCCTAGTTTTTTTCCTAGCTTGTAATCTCTTATTAAAAATGTGCATTATTCAGCTTATCAAAGTTTGTATATATATATATATATATATGAGAGAGAGAGAGAGAGAGAGAGAGAAATCACACATGGAACTAGAGCAGGGCAGTCCAGAGAGTATAGAGGAAAATTCAAATCAATCAATTCCCAATAAATTATATTAATGGGCTGATATAATACATGTTGAATGATTTAAAAATCTGTAGAATAATTAACCCCCATAGTTGAAAATGATTATCAAAGAAAATAGAATATTTGAAGAAAGCATGTAGGAAAAAGACAATTTTCAGTATCAGGTAAACACATAAATAAATGCAAAAACATTTTCAGGATCCTATAACAATGTCTGTCCCTCTCAGTGTGCAAAATCATACTTCCATACTTTGCATTGACAACAAGGGACACTAGACACCATCAGTGTCCCTAGTCCCACTTTTAGGACAGTTCTCAGGCAGATCACTCAAAACTTTGCATGGAGAAATTCCCCTATACCGTATGGAGACCCTTTGATTGATGGAGGAGCAGGACTGATCTGTTTATTGGTCAGAAAGTCTTGTAAAATACTTTCCTGTGATATGAAGGAAGGAGTGTAAAAGTGGGACAGGAGGCTCTGAGGGCTCCTCTGGCAGTTGGTGGTAAGGAAGTAAAGAGCCAAGCTATAAATAAAAAATATTTCTAGAAATGGTTATGTGGATGATGCATTATTAATGACTGTGAAATATATCTCAATATGGAGACGAAAGTGGCTACATCTCAGGATGGAATAGAGTCAATACCACAAGTCACTTGGCCCAAACACTGCTGATGCTCTGTGATTTCGGAAGATGCAAAAGACCCCATAAAACCAAAGAGGGGTTTAAGTGTTAATAAGTCTACTTGGTTAGGCACAAGAATGACAATGAAGGATTAATATGTAATCAAGAAATGGAAACCACAAACTGTTACTTTGACAATAAAAAAAATTAAGCCTAACGACCGTATATTTATCGAGCATATTGATGTTTTAAAAATATTTTATTGTATCTTAAAATTGATATCTCAAAACATGTAATAGCAAGTCACATGACATAGTCTGGAAAGCACTGGAGTTTGCTTTAGATTGGGGAAACTTAAGGATTCCTGACTTATAATTTTCTGTCTTAACCAATAGCTATTCCCTCTCTTAATACATTTCAGAGCTCAAAAATGTTTGTTTCTTCGTATTTACTGGTATTCACAAATATGCATACAAATGCTATTTGGCTATTTTAACCCCAAACACAAATCTCACAGGTAGAACTATGTGTGACATTATTATAATGATAAAGTAATGCAGATATGGTTAAAAATAGTCAAACCAAGTGGCAAATGGTTATAGATTTCAGACTTACAACTTGAACATGTAATGTTATTATGAAGGGTATCTTTGACATATATCCATGAACACTCAAAAAATGTGCTGGGACGTCACAAAGAAGGAAAAGGTTAATATACTCTTCGCTTTGTCTTCCCTCATTCCTGCCTCACTCTCCTTTTCCTCTTGCCCTTACTTTCTTCCTCACTCCTTCCTTCTTTCCTTTTTCCCTAGATGGGAGATTTAGTCCTGCTGCCTGATTCTGAGGATCTCTCATACTGCTCATAGCAACAATCAATTTTTACTGCTGTAGAAGATAATAATGGTAATAACGCTATGAAAAAAAACTACTACGACCTATAACTATAACTTATTACAGCCCTTTAAAAATAGCAGTAGTGTATGGAGCTCTCTCATTTCTTGAAGCAGAAGAGGGAGTTGACAGTTGGAGCCTCTGAGGCTGTCCATATGTCTCCCGAGTGCACACAAGAGGCTTATCTGCACTCACAGGAAGAGCTGCCTTGGGTATGGCCCACCTGGATAAGAAAAAGAACCCAACACTAAGAATGTGCCGAGGACGGTCACCTTCTGGTCCATCTCTCTTCTTGCACAAAGTGCCAGGAAAAAGCTCTGTCAGTGTGGTCCACTAATGTTTTATCATCTTCCACCAAGAAAGCCAGGATTCTTGGTAGGTTAAAGTGATGTTCTCATGTCATAAACCGCCAGCATTCCTGACAGGAAAGTCCGCTGATGGGGCTTGTGATATTGAAATTTCAAAGATCTTTGCCTGATAACAATCATAAACAATCTTCCACAACTCCTCCCGTGCTCTTCTATTACAGTTGTCAGAGAGAATGACACAGGTAAAGCTCTGTGTCAGGCATGTGCCTAACGAGAACTTACCTGGCTTCTGTATTACGTGACAGAATTGCCCTTGTCAGACAAATGACATCCCAGCCACTTTCAAATGAAGTGGATTCAACAAGCACACCGTTTATCTTCGGATCTCAAAGCATGACTGTGCAACAAAGGAGTTTAAATGCCATTCCACTCTGTAATGCGCTGCATGCTAACAAGATTTATATACAATACTGCCATTAAGGAAACTGGAAAGACTTGCTGTTTCTCTAGATGAGATTTTTAAAAATCTCCAAAAGGGTGTGAGGCATACCAACGAACTGAGAGGACATTTGGAGTTGTTTAAAAGTACAAACATAAAACTGCTGTGTCCCAGCCATGGAACACACAGCTAAGGTTTCTTTTTCCATCTCTTAGACAACTGTTCTACAGCCGGTAAACATAAACAACGATAAAGTTACAGATGATTTAAAAATGTCACTTAGGGACAAACTGTATAGATGGGAAATTAGATAGTCCTGAATGGTTTTGCAAAAGAACTAGCTCTGCATTCAAGAGGAAGAATAAAATATTTCTCACCACTAATCACCTATATTTTCATATGTAGGTACATGTACTTACAATGGGATTCCATAATTTTACCTGACCACAATGATTAACTTTCCAAAATAGATGTAAAACACTGAGTCTAGTTAGATTGCATAAAAATGGAGAAAAATTAGGTAGATGAGGCTTGTAGAATAGTTAAAAATGTAAGAAGATACTTGGATATCCATAATTTTTTAAAAATAGGAGACTCTACAGAATAAGCTCCAAAAATGAATCAAGCCAGGGTTTCCAGTTAAATATACTAAGACAGGGTAATATACTTTTAGTAGGTTGAATAAAATGTAGAATAACCCATATTAAAGAGCACATAACAATGTCAAGCCTTTAAGCTTCCAACCAGAGTATTTGTAATAAAATGAAATCATTAGGCAAAGAGTGGTCAGAGATGACAAGAAGAAAAAAACAGCTCAGAAATTTCATATCTGTTATTATATTAGAATAGTTCATGCTCTTTTCTACATAATAACACCAGGCATTAAAGAGCCATTTACGCACACCTTATTATTATTTATGAAATTACAAGTACACATGGTGTCTGATAACTCATCTCTCTGCATTAAGTAGGAACATACATTGTTTTTTAAAATGTCTGCCTTTTACAATGTGCCAGGTAACAGCTTTCCCCGGCATAATCATGAATGCATTATATAACGTGCTTTATGAGAAGTTACTAAGGATTATGACTATAGCAACATTATCCTAATATAAATATGAATAAAGCATTTAGGAATGATATTTTCACTTAGACTGTTTCGTATATAATTTGTAGCAATACAATTATCATAGAAGACATACCACATTTACAGAAAAAGCCATTTTCCACGACTGTTAGTAAAAAAAAAATGCTATAACATAGGTGTTTTCCTAGCGGTTTTGCAAGATCCACACCTTTCTAGACATGAGAAGAATCCACAATGCCACCTACAGTATTCTTGACAGTAATTTTGCCTTGCTTGTCAGGGAAAAAAAATAATACTGGCTTTATTTGAAAAGCCAGGTGCATGTAAATTTCCAAACTGCAGGTAGGTGGCAGTGGAGACATTCCTGGGTGATTTTTCTCAGTTGGAAATGTAACAGGAAGGGGGTGGAAAAAACCCAAAACCAAAAACCCTCCTTGAAAACAAACTACAGACATACTCAAATAAACGATGTCCTGAAATGTAACCTTCCCGAGCAGATCAACATTAAGAGCTAATAAAATATTTGTCTTTAGAGACCAAAATCCTACCAACCCCTTATTGAGGACATCCAAAGATATGGGGAGGGAGCAGCACGGTTGACAAAACTAGAAAAAGAAAAGAAAAGAAAAGAAAAAAATAACAGAAAAAGAGAGAAGGACTAGACAACTGCTTCCCAGAAAGCTAAAAGCAAGATTTAAGTATCTGTCATGGATGAGAGAGTCTGACAACACAAACCACTTATATTTAAGTATTTGATGTGGATGAGAGAGTTTGGCAACACGAACCACTTATATTTAAAAGTAGTAAGTTAGCATTTTACAGAGCCATTAAGAAATTTCCTGCTTGAATGTAAATTCAAGAGGAAGGCAAATGAATTCATTAGGATTTAGTCTTTAATGAAAGAAAATCAATTGAGCCCATCAAAAACTGTGTACAAGAGGCTATTAAACAATGTAGACATATATTTAAAGTGTGTTCAACTCTAAACAAACAGTGGAAACGTTAGAATTAAACCACCTGAATTATCTCTCAAGGTTAATGAGTTGGCAGTTGGACTCCTTCCATTCTCAAGTTTACCTACAAAGACAGGCAGGGTCATTAAGCCATCTTATCAGTTCAATCTAATTGATTTGACTTGTGGACATCATATGAGAAATTGAAAAGTGCCCAAGAATAAACTCTGGAGGTCTCTCTCTCTCTCTCTTCTCTGTGTGCGTTTGTGTGAATACAGAGGTAGAAACAAATAAATGGACTACTGGAGGATCAGAAAGAAACAATAATGCTATTAGTCACAACAAAGTCAGCACATGAGCAGGCGGGGAGGAAGGTCGGCGTCCGGGTCAAAGTGTTTTTACACCATGGTTATCTCAAACCAGCCTTTCTCCTTGCTGTCGTTAGTCAATCATGAAGCTAACAACAAGCAACCGAGGAGCAAAGGGATGCAGAAAAACCTGGCGACAACAAATGCCACACGTTCCTAACACTCCTGTTCCCCCTGCTTCCAACATTCTTCCACTCATCTCTTAAGATTCAAGCAAACTCCAGCTACTCCAAAAGGCCATTCAAAATCCCCATGCGGAATCATCACCTCCACTTCTGTAGTATTTTTTTTTAAAATTATATATCATATTTTAATGTTAGCATTCCTATAGCTATGTTTGGGCCTGGATGATAATGATCCCATGTCTGTAAGTCTCATGGGGACAGCTGTCACCCCTTGACAGTTTTTGGAAAAATTTTGATGTCACGTTTCCAGGGAGAAAATGCTTCATGTGTGAGTATGTGAATTATTTGAAAGGATTACTTAAGATCACCTCGCAGAGAAGGACATGTCTCAGTGCTGCAGACAGTAAGAATTCCTTATAAAACCCGAAGAAGAAACGTGGTTCGGAGTTTTGCTTTCTGGACGCTAGGAAAGCACGAAGTCGAAGGATCATTAGCGAACTGGCGTCCTGGAAACAGTAGGGGGCGTCTTACAGCTGAGGATCCTGGTGGGAGATGTGTTTACATACTGTGTGAGGGGTGGAGCCTGCAGGAAACGTAGTCATTGTTCCCCAGACCTTTTAAATGTAACAGGCAAAAGTCAGGCCTGGTAGCAGTGACCAGAAGCATGAGAAAACCAAAACTTTAATATTAAACTCCATAAGCAAGGGTCACCCTGAACCAGACTTCTCAAATTAAGGGAGAAGCTGTCTCTCTTAACTTCCCTTTCAATTCTTGTGTATATGGGTTTTTTGTTTTTTTTTTTCCCTCACTAGCTCAGGTTGGTCTGGAACTCATGATCATCCTGC
This sequence comes from Dipus sagitta, assembly GCA_036346955.1. Classification (NCBI taxonomy): domain Eukaryota; kingdom Metazoa; phylum Chordata; class Mammalia; order Rodentia; family Dipodidae; genus Dipus; species Dipus sagitta. The sequence continues at coordinate 3,776,224 of CM070778.1, read as the reverse complement.
CCCAGCCTCCCCAGTTGTGGGGTCACCACGCCCAATAGATAGGGGTGTGTGGATTTCTAGTTTGTTATGTAGGTTTCTGTCATCGAAAGATATTTGGTTCCTTTCCATTCTTCCTGTTCCTCTTCCTCCTGCAGTTATTAGGTATGTGACACACGCACACAGGAAACATGTTCTGTAAAAGCTCTCTCTCTGTCTGGAGAGAAAGCTCTCTGGAAGCCATGCTTTCTCCTTCTCCAGATAGTTCTGTAAAACTCAGCAGCAAGCTATGTAAATACAACCGGCTTCAGAGTAGGTTTGCTCTTTTTTTTTTCTTTTTCTTTTTTCTTTTTCTTTTGCTGCCAAAGACCTGCAACTCCTGATTGCCTAAAATGCTGAACACACTGAGACACGGATACTTTAAGCATTTGAAAATATTAAGGAGTGTGGCTGTCTACGAAGAAGATAGAGGAGCAGAGGTGTGACGCCTCCCACACTGGTGGACCAGAGAGAATCATCCACCTGCTGGACAACCACAGTCAGTGGGTTATAAGCGCATATTTAAGAAATATTTTATTTATTTATTTGAGAGAGACAGAGAGAGAGAGAGAGAGAGAGAGAGAGAGAGAGAGAGAGAGAATGGGTGCGCCAGGGCCTCTAGCTGTTGCAAACGAACTCCAGACCAATGCACCCCCTTGTATATCTGGCTGATGTGGGTCCTGGGGGATCGAACCCAGGTCCTTAGGCTTCTTGGGCAAACGCCTTAACCGCTAAGCCATTTCCCCAGCCCATAAGCACGTATATAAGAAAAAGGAATCACTGGCCAAGTCTGGCCCCAAACCATCACATTTTCAAGAGTCTTAGTAGATCACAAAGAGATGATAAAAGTGACCTGGCTAAAGGTATATGTTAGAATTGGAGCAGATTGCATATTTATTTACTTTTTATTGTTTCATTTTTATTTTCTAAAAACATAGTTATTTATTTATTGGAGAGAGGGAAAGAGAGAGAGAGAGAGAGAGAGAGAGAGAGAGAGAGAGAGAGAGAGAGAGAATGAGGGTGCCAGCACCTCTAGCCACTGCAAAGGAATTCCAGACATATGCGCCTCCATGTACATCTGGCTTACGTGGGTCCTGTGGAAGTGAACCTGTGTCCTTAGATTTTGTAGACAAGCATCATAATTGCTAAGCCATCTCTCTAACCCTACTTTTCTTTTCAAGGTAGGGTCTCACTCTAGCTCAGGCTGTCCTGGAATTCACTATGTAGTCTCAGGGTGGCCTTGAACTCACAACAATCCTCCTACCTTTCCCTCCCAAGTGCTGGGCCTACTTTTGTTTTTTATTTTTAAATTTTATTTATTTATTTGCAAGGAGAGAGAGAGAGAGAGAGAGAAAGGGAGGGAGAGAGTGTGTATGGGTGTTCCAGGGCCTCTAGCTACTACAAACAAACTACAGATACATGTGTCACCTTGTATATCTGGCTTACATGGCTACTGGGGAATTGAACCCAGGTTGTTTGGCAGTACAGGCAAGCTCCTTAACCTCTGAGCCATCTTTCCAGCCCTATTTTTTCATCTTAGATATTTCATTTTTATTTATTTGAGAGAAAGAGGGAGATAGAATGAGAGAGAGAAAGACAGAGAGGGAGGGAGAGGGAAAATGGGTGTGTCAGGACTTCCAGCTGTTGCAAATGAACTCCAGAAACTGTGCCACCTTGTGTATCTGGCTCATATGGGTCCTGGGAATTGAACCTGGGTCCTTTGGCTTTGCAGGTAAATGCCTTAATTAACCACTAAGCCATTTCTTCAGCCTTTATTTATTTATTGATTTTTCCAAGGTAGGTTCTCACTGTAGCCCAGGCTGACCTGGAATTCACTATGTCTCAGGCTGGCCTTGACCTCACAGTGATCCACCTACCTCTGCCTCCAGAATGTTGGGATTAAAGGCGTGTGCCACAGTGCCCAGCTCCTATTTTATTTATATTTATTTATTTATTTTGAGATAGAGTTTCACTCTGGGCCAGGCTGACCTGGAACTCACTTTGTAGTACCAGGCTGGCCTGAGACTCATAGTGATCCTCCTCATAGTAAGCCTCCTGAATGCTGGGATTAAAGGTGTGTGCCACCATGCCCATCAAGACTGCATTTAAAAAATATATTTTATTTATTTATTTGAGAAAGAGTGAGAGAGGAAAGTGGAAGATAGAGGGAGGGATAGAATGGGTGTGCCAGGGCCTCTAACTGCTGCAAACGAACTCCAGACACATGCGCCACCTTGTGCATCTGGCTTTATGTGGGTCCTGGGGAATCAAATCTCTCCAGCCCCCAAGATCGCATTTTTAAGAATGTCAGAAAACTCCCAGAGCACATCCTCAAACTAAATATAACATATACATGCACATATACATGTATGCATATTTTTGTTAGAAAATCCATTTTGGACCACTTTAATATACAAAATGCTGTCATTCACTGTAGTGGGCAATAGCAACATACTTTGGTTTATTTTATTATAAAGTATTATAGCATCTTTCTGTTTAATGAGCAATTAAAAGGAACAATGTATATTACCCCACTACACAAAGACTTGATTTTCCTTTTCTTTGAACAGTTAAAATTTCTTACCCTGTTAAAAAGCCCATAAAACAGATTCTGTGAACATATGTTTTATGAGTCAATGCCAAAATAAGGGTGCTAAATCCCTCAATCACAGGCATAATCTTTAGAAGCCAACACTTAACTATTCAGCTATGGGTCCTTCATGCTTTCTTGCCCCACCTCCTTTTCCATATTTAGATATTTCACTGCACATATGCACTTCTGCTAGAAAGTAGGTAGACAAAAGCAATAGAAGAGATGACACATAAACTCAAAGGTCTAAATACTTTCAGCATCATCTTGAAATGTGGTCCTCAAGGAGAAAGAAGTTGAACTTAAAAGATAATCAAGAACTGGTATAATTCAAGAGCTGCTTTCATTTCTGAATAATATTCCATATGCAATTTTTTCTTTATTTTTATTTATTTATTTGAGAACAACAGTCAGAGAGAGAAAGGGGCAGATAGAGAGAGGGAGAGAGAGAATGGGCGGGCCAGGGCCTCCACCCACTGCAAATGAACTCCAGATGCGTGTGCCCCCATGTGTATCTGGCTAACCGTGGGTCCTGGGGAATCGAGCCTCGAACCAGGGTTCTTAGGCTTCACAGGCAAGTCCTTAGCTGCTAAGCCATCTCTCCAACCCTGCAATTTTTTTCTAATGCCTATAAACAAGGTTTTGGTAAGTTCATTGTGGCTAGGATGTTCCAAAATCATGTAGTAAATAGATCTTCATTTCCAAAGATCTATCTACTTTAAAACATGTACGTTTTATTTAATGTGAACTTTCAGATGGATTCTTCCGCAGAGTAAGATCTTGGCACTCACTACCAGCAGGTGGCGGTATTCACAAATAGGGTATAAGAAATACTGAAAGGTCTGTGACTATAACCAATGTGTGGTTCAGATTTATGGAGTATGGATTTTAAAACATTTTTAATGGAGTTGTCAGCACTCTGAAGCCACTTACATTCCCATCTGTTCCCTATGAATGTGGAAACTTGGAAGTCACCTTAAAATATGTACCTGTAGCTACTTCCACATTGAGAACATTAGGTCTCTTGATAAAAGCAAAGGAAACATTTCTATTTTAAAATCCTTAAATTTTCTGTCTACGAATGTGTTTCAAACAAGCACAAATATTCAGATTCTTCCAATATGTTGGGAACATCTAGTTTCAGAATCAGTCTATTGTCTGTTCAGAGAAGACATGGTCAAGGGGCGCTGACTGTATCTGTGAGCCCCGCTAACCTGAGCACGGGCTGAATGGTAGGCACTGTGCACACACAGTTGCTAGGGAGAAAATATGTCTGCTCTTGTCTCCAGAAATAAAACTCCCAGGTTTCAGAGGATCCAGAAGCAACAAGAGGCGGTGAACTCCCGCCACCCAGTCAGCAGCTTCGGGGGCATTAGGAATAGGCTGAAATTATTTGTTTTTGACCGCCAGATGACCTCCACTGCTGCCCAGTCTGATGGACAGTCAGACCATTAGTTCTTTTAGCACACATTCTTTTCCTGAAACACAGACAGCACTCTGCGTTTGCACAGAGCAAGAGAAGAGAGCTAACGAGTGTCTGAAAGGGAGACAGAGATGTACGTCCGCAGGGAACCTTCTGAAACAGTAGCAGCCCTTCCGCTGGCCCAGGGCCTTGGGCTAGAGGAGTCCACTGAGCAAAGAGACATGAGATCATTTAAAAAAAGTTTTAAAAAATCTGGCTCTATACTACAATTAGGCAAGCTTACATTTAATATATGTTTAAAACCTAGGTATGCTTTGAATTGCTTTTTTAAAAAATTTTATTTTCTAAAGCATTTGATGTCTAGCTTAGGACTCAACAAAACATTAAAACAGATCAGAAATCTCTTACCTAATACTAGTTTAGGCTTAATGCAAAATGGTTTCCCACTTCATGCTACCTAGGTTTTTAAAATATACTTAATGAGTATAATTCCCAGACCCTATTACTGCAGTACATGAGATTCAAAATATATTTTGTTTGCCCTTCTTTATGCATGTGTTTTGGTGTATATCTAATTTTTTTTTTCATCTTATTGTTTTTGAAAACACAAATCAGGAGCTAAGGGCTAAGCTTGCTCTCATCCATTCATGCAAAAAAAAAAAACAAAAAAACTGAAAAGCACAAAAATTGTGCTTTAAAGAGACCCACCAAAGATGCTGAAGTTTATCAGGAAAAGCTGAAAGAAAAGAGTTTGTTTATAAAAAAGAGGAAATTTCGGTGGAAGATAAAACTTTATATAGATGAATCATTTTATCCTTAAATAAAGCCAAATTTGAACTTATATTTAGTCTAATCAATAACAACAATAACACACACACATGCACACACACACACACACACACACACACGCACGCACTCCAATTTCTTGTGGTTGTGGCTGACAGAATTGTGCTTGTCCCCAACTTCGTCTGATTTTCCTCCTGGGATAAAAGTGATGAGCTATGCTGCAGTAAACCAGGAAACATCTGTTTGACTTTCTGAAGCTGGCATGAGAAGCCGGAGTCTGAATCACAAATGCCACTTTCACAAACAGGTCTCCCACAGGAATCTTGCTAACAAACATGACTCCGCTGGGGGGAAACCACAGCTCCGGTGAGTGATGTGGAAGGCTCCTCTCCTCTCCAGCTACTTGAAACAATACATACTTAAAAAAAATACAATAAAATAAAATTTGCTTGTGGTGGGATTTAATGGATCCCAATCTGTTAAAGAGAAGAAGTACCTGGATGCAGCTTTACTTTGGAAAGTTGGCTTGCACTGAGGCTCGAAGACTATAAAATGAAGTGTGTTCCTCACAAACATGGAGTCTTATTAGTAAGAAAACTATGAAGTCGTGGTATGTGGTGATCGTGTATGCAGAAAAGGCACACAGAAGCTCAAAGTGATTTTTAACATGGCAGTTAAAAATCAGCACACTGCTTTTCCATTTTACCTCATTCTAGAATTGTTGCCATCAACACTGTGGGCTAGTGAGGAACCCCAGGATGGCTAGACATTTGCCTCGTGGGTGTGGGCAATAACGTTTTCTCTTCTCCGCCCTTCCCCCCAACTAGAGAGAAAATCACTTTGGGAGTTGCGTCCTCCCGAGGGCAAACAGTGAGGCAGGTGAGACGTGGAACTGGCCGGTGCTCCCAAATGCCTCCTCTTCTTCCTAGGATCTTCCCCATCTATTAAGATGGCCACGTTTTCAGCTAAAACTTTTTGCAAAACTATTTTGGAAAAAAAAAATACAGAAATTTTTGTCTTCATGAGAAACAAGTGCTTTGTGTTTGGTTTCTCTCTTGGGATGTTTATTCATTTTTCTTCTGAACAGGGCTCCCATTTCCTTGTCAACACTTGGTTTGGCTAACATCATTGCATGATTGTTAACCTGTGAGCGAGCTGGAAAATATTCAAGATACAACTGAAGAAGGAGGAGGAGGCAAAGGAAGGAAGGAAAAGAACGATCTAGATGACTCAACTAAAGTATTTACCAAAAATGCTAGTTAACAGGCTATAATCAGATGGGTTTTACTGTAAAGGATAGGCTTATGCAAACACCATGAGGCTTATTTCTGCTTCGTTTTCAAAGGCATATTTAAAAATATATATCAGATAAGAGTTCCTTTACTGTCTAAAGGTCATTTCCACCTCCCAGAACAGATGGGTGGTTGTTTTCTGTAATACACTGTTTTTCCTATATATATCCCTAAATACAGCATGGAAACAAGTGGAAGAAATCAGGCCCGTGAGTGGAAATCAAGTTCATTAAAAAAAATTCTGTTTTCCTCTTCTTACCCCCTTCTTGTTCTCTTTATAAGATTCAAAAGTTCTATTTCTACCTTATTACTAAAGAGAGTTCTTAGCTGAATGAAGTGAATATGTTCAAATATAAATGAAACTGTCTTTTCATGAAAAACAAACAGATGATACTTCTCCTTCTCTGAGAGTCCTCTCAGCAGATGACAGAATTATCACATAGAATAAAATGATACGTAGCAAAGAATTATTTCTTGTAACTTCCTTCCCCACATTCTTCCTCATTCTCAGGGCTCTAAAGGCTTTTACAGCCTTTATAATCCTCAGATAAATTTTCAAATTCTGAATTATGAGTACTAGTATGCCTTTCCTAAGATAAAGTGAAATTAAGACATGAAGTTAAATACATAGGTCATTAGGCTTCAGAAAGAAACAGAATTAGATAATCTTCCACATATGTGAGTTAACCTAAACAATACCTCAATTTTACTTCATCTTCACAATCAAAAAATAATGTTGAACAGAAGGAACAGCACTTGGGGAAGTCTTCCAAAATCAATTTTAATTAAACACACACACTTTAACTGTTGAACATGTCTGCTTAATCAATGATTTTGGCTCTAAGGTGACATGATCAGCATTTATACTTAGAATTACCACTTAGTACTAATAGACACTCTATATATAAGTCTTTAAGGTCAACACCCAAATTAATGCCTGATATTAATCATTAATAACTTAGAAAATGATAATTTTCCAAACCCCATTTATTTTCCTAAAGGAAGGGTATGAACCCTGGCTTAGCTCCACTTGATACAATTAAAATGATTTGTGATTAATTTAAGGTCAATTAATTTAATGCTAGATTGCTTATAAAATTTTTGCTATAGTCTTATTCTTACACCGTTTGGTCTTGTGAAGACTTTTCCAAGGTGTAGAAAAAATTTAGGAACTTACTTAGGAAGGGAAATTATGGAACAAAAGGCTCAGAGGGCTGAAAAAATAGATCCCAACAGGTCAGTAGAGGGAAGAGGGAGTGGGAAAGATATACCATTTCTCAAGTGATTACACAGAAGCAGTTAATAGACCCTGGTATACTCCTATCACATGCATGTATTTTTTTTTTTTTTGCCTCTTTTACAGATGAGAAAGACTAATGTCAGAGAATGAAAATGACTTCTCAGATCACACAGGTAGCTTATGTAAGAATCCACTTCAAAGTTTGGAATGCTTAATAAAATGAATCTCATAAATTCTCTTCCAAAACAAGCAATATTCTCCAGAGCTTCACAAAGAAAATTTAAAGAATTTTTCTCTCTGTCTCCTCTTTCTCTCTCTGCTTGCAAATAAATGCAAATAAAAAGATACAAATTTGAAGAAATCTCTAATCTAATTACCCAATTATAAAAACGGAAGAAGATATACAAAGAACATAATCTTGGACAACCTAACCATTAGCATGCAATGCTCAAAACAGCAGGCTGAAATGAAAAGCTGGCAAATGGCTACTTAAAAAGACAGCAAAATTTGTATTACACAGTCTGCTACTAGACAAAAGTCCTAAGAAACAGTTTTCTAATAGTTGAAAGCAGACACCCTTGACTGACAACTTCCTGTCTTATTCATGCAGTGTATGTTTACTGTTGCTATGACAACAGAGCCTCTGGGAAAATACTAAGAGGGTGGGAAAGAAGTTGTTGGGACAAAATGAGAGGTTCAAACGTGATTTAAAAAAATATTTTATTTATTTATTTATAAGGAGAGAATGAGAATGGGCACACTAAGGCCTCCAGCCACTGAAAACGAACTCCAGAAACAGGCTCCACTTTGTGCACTTGGCTTTATGTGGGTACTGGGGAATGGAACCTAGGTCATTAGGCTTTGCAGGCAAGCACCTTAACCACTGAGCAATCTCTCCAGCCCCAGACTTAATTTTTACTTTAACGCTACACAAATCGAAACCATAAGATTTTTTAAGATACTTGATAAAAAAAAGTTCTATTATTTTCAGAAGAAAACGTGAATGGGGAAAATGGAATTAAAATTCTTTTTTCAATAGAGAAATGTAATGACTGATATAAATCATTAAAGCATGGAACTACATGTACTGGGCTGGGGGAGATAGTCAGTGGTTAAAAGCACCTGCCGTGCGATCCTGATGACTAGAGTTCAAATCCCCAGAACCTACATAAAGCAAGATGTGAGGGGTACACTTATCTACAGTACAGAGGCGTCCAAGGCAACAGGAAGAGAGTCAGAGGAATCCCAAAGCCCCTGGGCAGCTACCCTGATATTCACAGGGCAAAACAACAGGGGAGATCCTGTCTCAGACAAGATGGAAGGCAAGGACCCGTGCTTGTCTCCTGATACTCACATATGTGTTGTGGCACATGTGCACCCATACATACACAAACTCATCACACACACAAACACACAAGCATACACGCATAGAAAAAGTCCAATTTAGTATTGGTGCAAAATATTGAAGACCACTGTATGTCATTGTAGACATATTAAAATAAATAAACAATAAATAAGGTACATCAAGAAAAATGATTACTTTTTAAAAAAGATTTATTTTTATTTATTTATTTATTAGAGACAGAGAGAGGGAGAGAGAGATAGAGAGTAAATGAGAATGGACACGCCAGGGCCTCTAACCACTGCAAACCGAACTCCAGACGCAGGCGCCACCATGCGTATCTGGCTTAGGTGGGACCTGGAGAGTCAAACCTGGGTCCTTAGGCTTCGCAGGCATGCGCCTTAACCGCTAAGCCATCTCTCCAGCCCAAGAAAAATGATTACTTTTTAAATAATTCTGAGAAATGGGGTAGTTTACAATTAAATTAACTTTGATTCTCATCTTATACTAGATATTAAAGTAAATTCCACTCATATATATGAAAGTTCAGTTACTGGAAAAACTAGGAGAGAATTGGATGCTTCAATCTCTAGAGAAAAAGGACATTCCAAGTCAGATTGATAAAATAAATATAAAATATTAAAAAATAAAATAATAACTCCTGTGTATAATAAGTATCGGTTTTTATAAGGCCTACAAAATGTGGCATAAGTAAGAAGAGTTTTAGGAAAGTGACCCAGAGGGACATGTATTCTCAGATTCTCAGGCAAGAGTTAACATGTAACAGGTATATTCTTGACTAAAGTTGCTCTAACTTGTCTAAATTATTTTACTTGATAATTGTTCAACCTTGAATACCACTATTTACATTATATACATGAGAAATATTTTTTGAAGGACAGTGGAGATATAACCAGTCACAAATTGGTATAAATTAAGCTGATCATTTTGGCTTTCTCCAACTTCTAGCAATTGGGAAGGGAAGGCTAATAAATTTGTAATTTGGAGCACTTTTTATTATTAAAAACATAACTTTATCATATTTTTTCAGTTCTAAAATATTAGAATATTAGAAACATAAATAAATGAATCTTAGTATTTGTGACTTTTTTGGCTATCTCTTTATGCATAAGTGTGTGTGATCACATGTGCACACGTGCTTTTTTATTTAATTTTAATTTTTTTTTTCATGGTAGGGTCTCACACTAGCCCAGGCTGACCTGGAATTCACTATGTAATCTCAGAGTGGCCTCGAACTCATGGCAATCCACCTACCTCTGCCTCCAAAGTGCTGGGATTAAAGGTGTGCGCCACCATGCCCGGCTGCACACCTAATTTTATCCAAATCAAACCAATCTCCCTTCCCTGTCCTCCTTCTGTCCCTCTGTCCTTCTCTCCTTCCATCCTTCCTTCATTCCCCCTTCCTCTTTCTCTCTTTCTTTCTTTGACAGGGGTTCCTGTAGCCCAGGCTGGCCTTGAACTCTCTATGCAGCCAAGGGTGACCTTGATCCTCTTACTCCTATCTCCTGAGTTCTGGGATCACAGGAGTGTGCCACCACGACCAATTTATTCTATGTCTAAGATGCTCATGGCCTTGTGCATGACAGGCAAGCACTCTAACAACTGAGGTACTTCCTAGTCCCTCAAATCAATATTTAATAACTTTTCATTTTCTGAGACATGGTCTTCCTTTATTTCTTTGGCTGGCCTTGAACTTGCTATGTAGCCTAGGTTGGCGTTGAGCTCTGAATCTTCCTATGTCAGCTTTCTAAGTGCTGGGATACATTCATGTTTCAGCAATTCCTGGTTTATGACTTTTTTCCTTCCCCTTTCCCCTCGGCTTCCAGCCTGCCTTCTAAAACGTCAAGATTATTTCCTCTGAAAACTAAATGGTGAGCCGGGCATGGTGGCGCACACCTTCAATCCCAGCACTTGGGAGGCAGAGGTAAGAGGATCACCATGAGTTCGAGGCCACCCTGAGACTACATAGTGAATTCCAGGTCAGCCTGGGACAGAGTGACCCTACCTTAAAAAAACCAAACCAAACCAAACCAAACAAAAAAAGTGAGCTGGAGAGATGGCTCAGTGATTAAGGCACTTGCCTACTAAACCTAAGGTTTGATTTTCCAGTACCCACGTAAGCCAGATGCATAAGGTGGCACATGTGTCTGGAGTTTGTTTGCAGTGGCTAGAGGCCCTGGTGTACTCATTCTCTCTCTCTCACTCTCTGGCTCTTAAATAAATAAAACATTTCTAAATAGTAAATGGTGTCATTGTATTTATGATACAGTATTTGTGATTTGAACCTGTCATAACTGGTTTACTAAGTCATCTCCCATTGACTGACTCACAGTTTGTTCCCAAATTTTCACTCTAGTGGCTAATGCTGGGATTCACTTTTTGTACAAATGAATTTGGGAATGCTTTTAAAGGTAACATGGGTTTAAGGAAGTGCATGAGCATATGATGGACCTGAGCATTAGAGAGGAAAAGGGAGGAGCCGAAAGGAGGAAGTATACTACCAAAGGAATTAAAAAATATTTTATTTTTATTTATTTATTTGAGAGAAAGAGAGAGAGAGAGAGAGAGAGAGAGAATGGGCATGCCAGGGCCTCCAGCCACTGCAAATGAACTCCAGATGCATGTGTCACCCTGTGCATCTGGCTTATGTGGGTCCTGGGGAGTCAAACCTGGGTCCTTTGGCTTTGCAGACAAGCACCTTAACCACTAAGCCACCTCTTCAGACCAGGATTTTTTTTTTTAACATTGTATGTGTGAGTGTGAGAGAGACTTCATGTGACATGATGTACATGTGGAGGTCAGAGGACAACTTTCAGGCTTTGATCCTCGCCTCCTAACTCGTTTGAGACAGGGTCCCTTGTTCTCCCTGCTGTTCATGGCTGTGCCCGTCAGGTTAGCTTCCAGGAAGTTCTCCCGTCTCTGCCTCTCACCTTATAGTCAGTGTGTTGGGAATACAGAAGCCTGATGGCCTCTGGCTTTTATATGGGATCTGGGGGTTTGAACTTGGGTAACTCAGGCTTGAGCTGCAAGCGCTTAAACCACTGAGTCATATCCCCAGTGTCCTTTTGAACACTTCTTCCCCTCCTTTCTTCCTTCCTTCCTTTCTTCCTTCCTTCCTTCCTTCCTTCCTTCCTTCCTCCCTTCCTTCCTTCCTTCCTTCCTTCCTTCCTCCCTCCCTCCCTTTCTTTCTTTTCATAGCAATTCTCCTATCTCTGCCTCCCAAGTTCTGGGATTAAAGGCATGTACCACCACACCCGGGGCTATGCCTAGGAAATGGGGAGAAACTCCTTTACATATTTTTGTACTTTTACAATCCAGAAAAATAGGTTAATGACCTATAATTTGCTCACATTGACAATTACATACACCCGTTTGGGCTAGCCTGAGCGCCTAAACATTTTATTTATATTAAAAACCTAATGAAGGACTGGGGAGATGGTTGGGTGGGTTAAAGATACTTGCTTGCAAATGTTGGTAGCCTGAGTTCAATTCCCCAGTACTCATGTAAAGTTAAGTACACTTCTTTCCACAAGCTTTGCAGTGATGTCAACATTCTTGTTGCTTGATTTTATTCTACTATTGAATTACTTTATTTATTTATTTATTTATTGAAATGAGGTCTTACTATGTTGCCCAGGCTGGTGTCAAACTTCTGGACCCTAGCAGTCCTGTCGCAGGCCTCTCAAGTAGTTGGGACTACAGGCTAGTTTATTGACTTATACAAGTTGGTGGGAACTGTTATAGAATAGTTTTGGGGCTTTGTCAAACCATAAATACTTTCCCTGACAGTCTGGTTTCACCTGGGTGGCAGTGTCCATATTCTGGAAAAGCTTCCTACGGAATTCCGATGCATGCTTCCCACTTCCCCACGATTCTAATTCGTGTTTGAGAACTATTGCGCTGGTTACGTTAGCAATTTATAGATTGTCTTCCTAAGTGAATTGACATCCTGTTTTAAAACATAAGACATGTATCCATCTTTTGAATATCAAAAAGTTTGAGTCAAGGGCAGCGGCAGGCACATGAATATAGTCTGAGACCAATCATGAATTTGAGGCAAACCTTGGCTACCTAATGAGAGTCTCACAGACAAAATTTTGTTAAGGTGCTTGGATAGGACAGATATATAACAAAGCTTAATGGATAAATCAGCAGTGATTCTTGGACTTAAAAAAATTTTTAAATATTTTTATTTATGAGAGAGAGGGGAGAGAGAGAAAATGAGTGCACCAGGGCCTCTTGCCACTGCAAATGAACTCCAAAGTGCATCACTTTGTGCATCTGGCTTTATGTGGGCACTGGGGAATTGATCACTGGGACAACACGCTTTGCAAACAAGTGCCTTTAACCCCTGAGCAACTCTCCAGCCTGATTCTTGGATTTTTTTTTTTAAAAGAAATAAACCCCTTCCCTTTTAAATCTTGAGAATTAAGACTTGGGAATTGTTGCATTGGTATTACACATTTTATTTTTCAGCCTCAGATTCTAGGGTAGGTAGAATGTGTTTATGTAACAGGACTTGTTCATTTTTGTGGATGCTTTTTGACAGGAGTGGGCAAATCTCTGGGCCATTAAGAATGACCTCATCAGCAGTAAGATGTTGGATGTTTTGGAGAAGCAAGGATAAAATACTTGAGGCTTGTTTGGTGTTATTACCCACTCTTTTTTGTTTTGGTTTTCGAGGTCGGGTTTTGCTCTAGTCCAGGCTGACCTGGAATTCACTATGTAGTCTCAGAGTGGCCTCGAACTCATGGTGATTCTCCTACCTCTGCCTTCTGAGTGCTGGGGTTAAAGGCATGTGCCACCATGCCTGGCTGTTATTACTTGTTCTTAAAGAGCAGCTCCAAATTTGGTACTACTGGCCCCTCTTCTTCAGTCCAACTAATCTACTTGGAACTGAGGCTTTCTCTAGAAAGATCTTTATTTCTATCCCCTGGAGGAATTTCAGGAATTTGCTGCCTGATCAGCATGGACTCGAGGGCCCCAATACCTTCTCCCTTCTCCCCTGTGGTCTGTCACTACATCTTAGGTGAATCTGAACATCTGATCTTTTTTGTTGTTGTTGTTTTTCGAGGTAGGGTCTCACTCTAGCCCAGGCTGACCTGGAATTCACTATGGAGTCTCAGGGTGGCCTCGAACTCACGGCGATCCTCCTACCTCTGCCTCCCGAGTGCTGGGATTAAAGGCGTGCGCCACCACGCCCAGCTACATCTGATCTTTTGCTTATCCTGGAGCAAGAGACACAGCACACTTAGGTGACTGACATCTTTAACTTACCTATGATATTCAGGCTCAGCTCTGCTCTTAGTATTCTTCAGAAATCTTTTAATTAGTTAACAAATAAAGGAAGTGCTATTTATTTGGGTGTGTGCACAGGTGCGCCTGTGCCTTGGAGTGTCGGGGGATGACCTTGGGGTGTTGGTTTTCTCCTTCCACCCTGTCTGAGAGAGGGTCTCTCTTCTTCTTGTTTTGCCTCTGGGAAGGCTAGACTAGCTGGCCCTGGAGCTTTCTGGAATTCTCCCATTGCTGTTGGTGTGTTAGGGTCACACCACAGCCACCCACCACTTTTGCTTCCAGCGTCACACGAGTCCTGGGGATCCAAACTTTGGTTAGCAGGACTGCAGAGCAGCACCTTCAGCCACCGAGCCATCTCCCAGGCCCTTTTACTAATTTTTTTTTTTTACTAGATTCCATTGTTTCCCACAGGGACAATGTCAACTTTTTTTTTTGTTTTTTTGGTTTTTCGAGATGGGGTCTCACTCTAGCCCAGGCTGACCTGGAATTCACTATGGAGTCTCAGGGTGGCCTCGAACTCAAGGCGATCCTCCTACCTCTGCCTCCCAAGTGCTGGGATCAAAGGCGTGTGCCACCACGCCCGGCAATAATGTCAACTTTTATCACTCCCTAGCTAAAACTCATCTCCCCCTTACCCTTATCTCCATTAGTTAAGTTCACGAATTTTAGAATATATAATTGTTACCTATGGCCTGTTAACAATTCACATTTAGATCACTAACTATCTTGACTCACTAAGTCCAGGGTAGGCCTGAGGAACCTCTCCATGCGTAATAAGCACTTAAGGGATTTGTTTATTTGCTTCTGTGGTGCGTATGCATATGTAGGTGTGTGTACGGCATGTGTCTGTATGGGTCTGCGTGTGGCACAGCGCATGAGTGGGGATCCAAGGACAACCTCGGGGTGTCAGTCCTCACCCTCCACCTTGTTTGAGACACGGTCTTTCTTGCTTGTCTTGCTGCCATGACAGTATCCATCCTCCCTTCCTTCTCATCAACAATGCTCCATTGTCTCTCTCTCTCCTCTGCCTTAACAGTCTCAGTCTTTCTTCCTTTACCACTTCTTGTGCTAGAGAGGGCTCACCTGTCTTCTTGTGAAAAAGCTTTCATTCTACCCCAAATCCTCCTGCGGCTGTTCCGTTCCCTTTCTCTTCACCAGACTTCCAATTAAAGCAATCCATATTGTGGCTTTCACTCGTCACCTCCTGTTATTTCCTTAACCGTTGGATTTCAGCTCCCATCTGCAAAGCTACTCCTAATTTGTTCTTCGACAGTACCCGATCACCAACGTGTTGCCAATTCCAGAGTCCTCCTCTTAGTCCTGATTCTTTTTTTTAATGTAGTTCCTTCTCTCTCTCTCTTTTTTTTTAAATTTTTTTTGTTCAGTTTTTATTTATTTATTTATTTATTTGAGAGTGACAGAGAGAGGAAGAGGCAGATAGAGAGAAAGAGAGAGAATGGAAGCGCCAGGGCTTCCAGACACTGCAAACGAATTCCAGACGCGTGCGCCCCCTTGTGCATCTGGCTAACGTGGGTCCTGGAGAATCAAGCCTCGAACCACGGTCTTTAGGCTTCACAGGCAAGCGCTTAACCGCTAAGCCATCTCTCCAGCCCAGTTCCTTCTCTTTTTAAAAATATTTATTTTTATTTATTTATTTATTAGAGAGAGAGAGAGAGAGAGAGAGAATAGGCATGCCTGGGCCTCTAGTCACTGCAAATGAACTCCAGACACGTGTGTCCCCTTGTGCATCTGGCTACGTTGGTCCTGGAGAATCGAACCTGGGTCCTTTGGCTTTGCCTGCAAGCACCTGAACCTCTAAGCCATCTCTCCAGCCCTAGTCCTGATTCTTTCTGATCTGCTAGTGGTATTTGATATTATTGGCCCTGTCCTTGAAATTATTTCTTCTTTGGGTTCTCCTCCTAACTCTCTTATATCTTTTGAGAGTATTCTTGTTTACTTCTGCCTGATTCTTCATATCTTAGCATCTTCCAGGACATTATCTCTAGCCTTCTAGTTTTTTTTTTTAAATTTATGTATTTCCCTAGGTGGCTTAATTCTTGGGCTTTAAGTCTCAGTTTTAACATTGGGGATCTTCAACCTTAATTTGAGGTTTTGGACTTGTAGTTTTATGTTCCCTTGTCAAACTCCTTGAACTTGAATGATGAATTTGGTTTTGGACATGTTTGGGTCAGGGTTTCAGCTGCAAGTCAGAAAATGACTTGAGGTTGGAATCCGAGGGACCTCAAGGGTCAAGGGGACCACTGCAAAATCCCACAATGCCCCATCTAATATTCTGGTGTCCCCAAGGATATGATTGCCAAGCGTCCTCATGTCCTTAGTCAAGGTTTCAGTCCTCAAGGTGGGGTGGAGAATCCATCTGGCTAAGCCCAAATCATGTGGTTGGTCCATAGAAACACAAGAGTTGGTTGAAGGATTTGGTATTAGAAAGGGACCTCTATCTCTTTTATCAATACCAGGGTGATCCCAGCCAGCACCAAAGGGGATCGTTGGAGAACTGAAAGGAAGTGGGAGGAGCCGTTTGCAGATGACCACATAAATAAACATGCCCACAACAAAATACTCAAGCTGACTGGTCCCAAATGTCTTACAAAATAAAGTCTAAGCTAGCAACAGTGGATCAAGAGTACCGAACAGGTGTGGGAGAGAGGGCTCAGTGTAAAGAACTTGACACCCAAACATGAAGACCTGAGTTTGGATGTCCCACACCCATGTCCAGTGCCGGGCTTGTCAAAGCACACTTGCAATCCCAGTGCTCGAGAGTCAAGAGGATCCTGGTCTTGTCTTGGGGCTTGCTGGCTAGCTAGTCTACCCAAATTGGTGAGCGCTAGGTTCAGTGAGAGAGACCTTGTTTCAAACAATTTTGTAGGGATTGAACAAGACAGCTGATGTCTACCTCTGACCTTCACATGCTCATATGTGCTCATAAATAGACATACACATACCATATCACACACAAATAAAAATAAGAAAGTAGGGGCTGGAGAGATGGCTTAGTGGTTAAGCACTTGCCTGTGAAGCCTATGGACCCCGGTTCGAGGCTCAGTTCCCCGGATCCACGTTAGCCAGATGCACAAGGGGGCGCACGCGTCTGCAGTGGCTGGAGGCCCTGGCACGCCCATTCTCTCTCTTTCCCCCCCCCCTCTCTCTCTCTCTGTCGCTCTCAAATAAATAAATAAAAATTTTAAAAAATCAAAAAATAAGAAAGTAATAAAGAATAAGAAAATGAGAAAAGTGAAGTATTGCCATATTTTCCCCTCTCTCTTTTGCTTTTTTGAAGCAGGGTGTCACTGCTTGGGTCAGGGTTTTAGCTGCAAGTCAGAAAGTTTCAGGCTGACTGGAACTCACTCTATAGTCCAGGCTGGCTTCAAATTTATAGTGATCCTCCTACCTCAGCCTCCCAAGTGCTGGGATTAAAGGCCACCACACCTAGCTAGTTTTTAAAAAGTATTTTATTTATTTATTTAAGAGAGAGAGATAGAAAGAGAGAGAATGGGCATGTCAGGCCCTCTACACACTGCAGACAAACTCCAGATGCATGTACCACCTTGTGTATCTGGCATAATGTTGAGACTGGGGAATCAAACTGGGGTCCTTAGTCTTTGCAGGCAACTGCCTTAACCACTGAGCCATCTTTCCAGCCCCTCTTTTTTTATTTTTTTAAAGGCAGGATTTCATTCTAGCCCAGGCTGGCCTCGAACTCATGGCAATCTCCTACCTCAGCCTCCTGAGTGCTGGGATTAAAGACATGAGCCACCACACCTGGATTGGAATGGCCACATTCTTTTTATTTTATTTTTAAAGGGGCTGGCAACTTTTTTTTTTTCTTCTTCTTTTTTTGAGGGGGAGGGGTTTCTGAGGTAGGGTCTCACTCTAGCTCAGGCTGACCTGGAATTCACTGTCATCTCAGGGTGGCCTCGAACTCACAGCAATCCTCCTACCTCTGCCTCCCAAGTACTAGGATTAAAGGCATGTGTCACCACGCCCGGCTGTTTTTTCTTTTTTTAAAAATACTTTTATTGAGCATGACATCAAAATAAAAGAGATGATTGAGAGGAGGAGGGGATATGATGTAGAATGGAGTTTCAAAGGGGAAAGGGTGGGGGAGGGCAGGCATTACCATGGGATATTGTTTATAATCATGGAAGTTGTTAATAAAAAATAATTAAAAAAATACTTTATTTATGGACAAAAAAGAGGGAGGGAGGGAGGAATGAAGAGAGAGAGAGAAAGAGAGAGAGAGAGATACGGAGAGAGAGAGAATGAATGTGGGCATGCCCAAGTCCCTTGCCATTGGAAATGAACTCCAGATACACATGCTCCTCTGAGCAGCTGGCTTTAAGCGTGCACTGAGGAATCAAACTTGGGCCAGCAGGCTTTGCAAGCAGGCGCCTTTACCCACTGAGCAATCTTGCCGGCCTCCTCCCCAGCCCCAAATAGCCATATTCCTTACAAGTAACACTGACTGCTTCCTCAGCTGCTCTCCCTGTATATTCTCTAGCGTACCAGGTATTTTTTCTTTCTTTCCTTCTTTTTTTAATAAGCTTACCTTTGTTTCCTGTTACATTCTCTCTGTAGAGTGTCCCTGTCTTCCTTCAGTATGTGGGCAAATCTTACTCATCCTTCAAATTCCATTAAATGTCACCTCCTCTATGAAGTCCTCCCTGATTCCCTGGGCAGAATTAATCAATTACTTTGTTTGCCCTGTGCTTAGCACTTTGCTGAGAGCCTTATGCGTCTCAATGATCATGGTGAGCTGTACACATCTGTTTTCCATTGGATTATTAGTTCCTTGAAGGCAGGGACACCGAATCTTATTCATCTTCATATCTTCAGTCTACACCAGTAAGCACATTTTAAAGAACTGGGAAGCAGAAGGGGTGATGTGGCTAGACTGATGAGCTCTCTTAACTTATGGTTTACATTTTTCAGCTTAATTTCTTTTGTCCATACATTGCACTTCCCTAATCATTTCAAATGAACCAGTCTGTAGAGTTCCAGGTGAGCTTCACCCTGGGTCAGCCGACTTTTCTTACTTCTGACCCTTTGGCTAAAGGAAGGGGAACGAAATGTTCTCTCCTATCGCTCTTTGCAACTGAGGTGCCACCAATACTTTCAAAGGTCTTGCAGGCAATTCAGCTTTGCTTAATTGATAAATGTTTCTTTCAGCAGCCCAGATTGAACTAGTTGTGTGTCTTCCTCTGTATCCTAGACACTGGGCTGAGAACGCTTAAATAGCTTATGCAGTAGGTGCACCGAGATCTCCGTGTGACAGGCCGTAGACATAGGGTATTACCCCTAACAACGGGAATCGGGTTTGTGGTTACGAATCAACTTCTTTATGATAAAGACACTTCTATGAAACATCTGTGAAATAACATGGTCAATAAGCATCACAGAAGCCGGGCGTGGTGGCGCACACCTTTAATCCCAGCACTCGGGAGGCAGAGGTAGGAGGATCACCGTGAGTTCGAGGCCACCCTGAGACTCCACAGTGAATCCCAGGTCAGCCTGGGCTAGAGTGAGACCCTACCTCGAAAAACCAAAAAAAAAAAAAAAAAAAAAAAAAAAAAAAGCATCACAGGCATAAAAGGAAATTTAAGATTCTCTTTTAATGATTCCTTGTTTACAATATAGGAATTCAGCTATATAATGTAGTTTTCAAAAATTAGCAGGATATTTTTGATTTCGCAAAAATTTGAAAATATGGGCTGGAGGGATGGCTTAGCGGTTAAGGCACTTGCTGCTAAAGCCAAAGGACCCAGGTTTGATTCCCCAGGACCCATATAAAGTCAGATACACAAGGTGGAGCATGTGTCTGTTGAGAGGCCCTGGGTGCCCATTTTCTCTTTGCCTCTGCCTCTCTCTCAGATAAATAAATAAATAAAAGTATTAAAAATTTGAAAATAAGCCAGGCATGGTGGCACACGCCTTTAATCCCAGCACTTGGGAGGCAGAGGTAGGAGGATCTCCGTGAGTTCGAGGCCACCCTGAGATACCTAGTGAATTCCAGGTCAGCCTGGGCTAGAGTGAGACCCTACCTTGAAAAACCAAAAAAACAAAATTTTTTTTTTAAATTTTTGTTGTTCACTTTTATTTATTTGTTTGAGAGCAACAGAGAGAGAAAGAGGCAGATAGAGAGAATGGCACGCCAGGGCTTCCAGCCACTGCAAACGAACTCCAGACGCGTGCGCCCCCTTGTGCATCTGGCTAACGTGGGTCCTGGAGAATCAAGCCTCGAACCACGGTCTTTAGGCTTCACAGGCAAGCGCTTAACCGCTAAGCCATCTCTCCAGCCCAGTTCCTTCTCTTTTTAAAAATATTTATTTTTATTTATTTATTTATTAGAGAGAGAGAGAGAGAGAGAGAGAATAGGCATGCCTGGGCCTCTAGTCACTGCAAATGAACTCCAGACACGTGTGTCCCCTTGTGCATCTGGCTACGTTGGTCCTGGAGAATCGAACCTGGGTCCTTTGGCTTTGCCTGCAAGCACCTGAACCTCTAAGCCATCTCTCCAGCCCTAGTCCTGATTCTTTCTGATCTGCTAGTGGTATTTGATATTATTGGCCCTGTCCTTGAAATTATTTCTTCTTTGGGTTCTCCTCCTAACTCTCTTATATCTTTTGAGAGTATTCTTGTTTACTTCTGCCTGATTCTTCATATCTTAGCATCTTCCAGGACATTATCTCTAGCCTTCTAGTTTTTTTTTTTAAATTTATGTATTTCCCTAGGTGGCTTAATTCTTGGGCTTTAAGTCTCAGTTTTAACATTGGGGATCTTCAACCTTAATTTGAGGTTTTGGACTTGTAGTTTTATGTTCCCTTGTCAAACTCCTTGAACTTGAATGATGAATTTGGTTTTGGACATGTTTGGGTCAGGGTTTCAGCTGCAAGTCAGAAAATGACTTGAGGTTGGAATCCGAGGGACCTCAAGGGTCAAGGGGACCACTGCAAAATCCCACAATGCCCCATCTAATATTCTGGTGTCCCCAAGGATATGATTGCCAAGCGTCCTCATGTCCTTAGTCAAGGTTTCAGTCCTCAAGGTGGGGTGGAGAATCCATCTGGCTAAGCCCAAATCATGTGGTTGGTCCATAGAAACACAAGAGTTGGTTGAAGGATTTGGTATTAGAAAGGGACCTCTATCTCTTTTATCAATACCAGGGTGATCCCAGCCAGCACCAAAGGGGATCGTTGGAGAACTGAAAGGAAGTGGGAGGAGCCGTTTGCAGATGACCACATAAATAAACATGCCCACAACAAAATACTCAAGCTGACTGGTCCCAAATGTCTTACAAAATAAAGTCTAAGCTAGCAACAGTGGATCAAGAGTACCGAACAGGTGTGGGAGAGAGGGCTCAGTGTAAAGAACTTGACACCCAAACATGAAGACCTGAGTTTGGATGTCCCACACCCATGTCCAGTGCCGGGCTTGTCAAAGCACACTTGCAATCCCAGTGCTCGAGAGTCAAGAGGATCCTGGTCTTGTCTTGGGGCTTGCTGGCTAGCTAGTCTACCCAAATTGGTGAGCGCTAGGTTCAGTGAGAGAGACCTTGTTTCAAACAATTTTGTAGGGATTGAACAAGACAGCTGATGTCTACCTCTGACCTTCACATGCTCATATGTGCTCATAAATAGACATACACATACCATATCACACACAAATAAAAATAAGAAAGTAGGGGCTGGAGAGATGGCTTAGTGGTTAAGCACTTGCCTGTGAAGCCTATGGACCCCGGTTCGAGGCTCAGTTCCCCGGATCCACGTTAGCCAGATGCACAAGGGGGCGCACGCGTCTGCAGTGGCTGGAGGCCCTGGCACGCCCATTCTCTCTCTTTCCCCCCCCCCCTCTCTCTCTCTCTGTCGCTCTCAAATAAATAAATAAAAATTTTAAAAAATCAAAAAATAAGAAAGTAATAAAGAATAAGAAAATGAGAAAAGTGAAGTATTGCCATATTTTCCCCTCTCTCTTTTGCTTTTTTGAAGCAGGGTGTCACTGCTTGGGTCAGGGTTTTAGCTGCAAGTCAGAAAGTTTCAGGCTGACTGGAACTCACTCTATAGTCCAGGCTGGCTTCAAATTTATAGTGATCCTCCTACCTCAGCCTCCCAAGTGCTGGGATTAAAGGCCACCACACCTAGCTAGTTTTTAAAAAGTATTTTATTTATTTATTTAAGAGAGAGAGATAGAAAGAGAGAGAATGGGCATGTCAGGCCCTCTACACACTGCAGACAAACTCCAGATGCATGTACCACCTTGTGTATCTGGCATAATGTTGAGACTGGGGAATCAAACTGGGGTCCTTAGTCTTTGCAGGCAACTGCCTTAACCACTGAGCCATCTTTCCAGCCCCTCTTTTTTTATTTTTTTAAAGGCAGGATTTCATTCTAGCCCAGGCTGGCCTCGAACTCATGGCAATCTCCTACCTCAGCCTCCTGAGTGCTGGGATTAAAGACATGAGCCACCACACCTGGATTGGAATGGCCACATTCTTTTTATTTTATTTTTAAAGGGGCTGGCAACTTTTTTTTTTTCTTCTTCTTTTTTTGAGGGGGAGGGGTTTCTGAGGTAGGGTCTCACTCTAGCTCAGGCTGACCTGGAATTCACTGTCATCTCAGGGTGGCCTCGAACTCACAGCAATCCTCCTACCTCTGCCTCCCAAGTACTAGGATTAAAGGCATGTGTCACCACGCCCGGCTGTTTTTTCTTTTTTTAAAAATACTTTTATTGAGCATGACATCAAAATAAAAGAGATGATTGAGAGGAGGAGGGGATATGATGTAGAATGGAGTTTCAAAGGGGAAAGGGTGGGGGAGGGCAGGCATTACCATGGGATATTGTTTATAATCATGGAAGTTGTTAATAAAAAATAATTAAAAAAATACTTTATTTATGGACAAAAAAGAGGGAGGGAGGGAGGAATGAAGAGAGAGAGAGAAAGAGAGAGAGAGAGATACGGAGAGAGAGAGAATGAATGTGGGCATGCCCAAGTCCCTTGCCATTGGAAATGAACTCCAGATACACATGCTCCTCTGAGCAGCTGGCTTTAAGCGTGCACTGAGGAATCAAACTTGGGCCAGCAGGCTTTGCAAGCAGGCGCCTTTACCCACTGAGCAATCTTGCCGGCCTCCTCCCCAGCCCCAAATAGCCATATTCCTTACAAGTAACACTGACTGCTTCCTCAGCTGCTCTCCCTGTATATTCTCTAGCGTACCAGGTATTTTTTCTTTCTTTCCTTCTTTTTTTAATAAGCTTACCTTTGTTTCCTGTTACATTCTCTCTGTAGAGTGTCCCTGTCTTCCTTCAGTATGTGGGCAAATCTTACTCATTCTTCAAATTCCATTAAATGTCACCTCCTCTATGAAGTCCTCCCTGATTCCCTGGGCAGAATTAATCAATTACTTTGTTTGCCCTGTGCTTAGCACTTTGCTGAGAGCCTTATGCGTCTCAATGATCATGGTGAGCTGTACACATCTGTTTTCCATTGGATTATTAGTTCCTTGAAGGCAGGGACACCGAATCTTATTCATCTTCATATCTTCAGTCTACACCAGTAAGCACATTTTAAAGAACTGGGAAGCAGAAGGGGTGATGTGGCTAGACTGATGAGCTCTCTTAACTTATGGTTTACATTTTTCAGCTTAATTTCTTTTGTCCATACATTGCACTTCCCTAATCATTTCAAATGAACCAGTCTGTAGAGTTCCAGGTGAGCTTCACCCTGGGTCAGCCGACTTTTCTTACTTCTGACCCTTTGGCTAAAGGAAGGGGAACGAAATGTTCTCTCCTATCGCTCTTTGCAACTGAGGTGCCACCAATACTTTCAAAGGTCTTGCAGGCAATTCAGCTTTGCTTAATTGATAAATGTTTCTTTCAGCAGCCCAGATTGAACTAGTTGTGTGTCTTCCTCTGTATCCTAGACACTGGGCTGAGAACGCTTAAATAGCTTATGCAGTAGGTGCACCGAGATCTCCGTGTGACAGGCCGTAGACATAGGGTATTACCCCTAACAACGGGAATCGGGTTTGTGGTTACGAATCAACTTCTTTATGATAAAGACACTTCTATGAAACATCTGTGAAATAACATGGTCAATAAGCATCACAGAAGCCGGGCGTGGTGGCGCACACCTTTAATCCCAGCACTCGGGAGGCAGAGGTAGGAGGATCACCGTGAGTTCGAGGCCACCCTGAGACTCCACAGTGAATCCCAGGTCAGCCTGGGCTAGAGTGAGACCCTACCTCGAAAAACCAAAAAAAAAAAAAAAAAAAAAAAAAAAAAGCATCACAGGCATAAAAGGAAATTTAAGATTCTCTTTTAATGATTCCTTGTTTACAATATAGGAATTCAGCTATATAATGTAGTTTTCAAAAATTAGCAGGATATTTTTGATTTCGCAAAAATTTGAAAATATGGGCTGGAGGGATGGCTTAGCGGTTAAGGCACTTGCTGCTAAAGCCAAAGGACCCAGGTTTGATTCCCCAGGACCCATATAAAGTCAGATACACAAGGTGGAGCATGTGTCTGTTGAGAGGCCCTGGGTGCCCATTTTCTCTTTGCCTCTGCCTCTCTCTCAGATAAATAAATAAATAAAAGTATTAAAAATTTGAAAATAAGCCAGGCATGGTGGCACACGCCTTTAATCCCAGCACTTGGGAGGCAGAGGTAGGAGGATCTCCGTGAGTTCGAGGCCACCCTGAGATACCTAGTGAATTCCAGGTCAGCCTGGGCTAGAGTGAGACCCTACCTTGAAAAACCAAAAAAACAAAATTTTTTTTTTAAATTTTTGTTGTTCACTTTTATTTATTTGTTTGAGAGCAACAGAGAGAGAAAGAGGCAGATAGAGAGAATGGGCACGCCAGGGCCTCCAGCCACTGCAAACGAACTCCATACGCGTGCGCCCCCTTGTGCATCTGGCTAATGTGGGTCCTGGAGAATTGAGCCTCGAACCAGGGTCATTAGGTTTCACAGGCAAGCGCTTAGCCGCTAAGCCATCTCTCCAGCCCCCCAATTTTTTTTGAAAATAAAACATAATCGGGAGCTGGAGAGATGGTTCAGTGGTTGACAGTGCTTGCTTGCAAGACTTGGTGGCCTGGGCTTAATTTCCCAGTGCCCATGTAAAGCCAGATGCACAAAGTGGCTCATGTATCTAGAGTTCATTTTCAATGGCATGTGTGCCCATTTCTCTCTCTCTGCTTGCAAATATACATGAATAAAAATATTTTAAAAACATAATCAGGAGGCTAGATTTTAACACTTTTTTGACATGTGTGTGGTATGCGTGTCTGCATGTCCTATGTGTATGAGTGCATATGTGTGCATGTGCATGTGGAAACTAGAGGTTGATATTCTCTACTTTCTGTTGTTTTTTTCTTTCTTTGAGATAGGGACTCTCACTGAACCTAGAACTCACTGATTTGGCTAACTAGCCCGTGAGCCTCTGGATTCCCTGTGCCCACCTCCCCGGTGCTGGGATTAGCCTGGCATTTGACATGGGTACTAGTGATCTAAACTCATGTCCTCATACCTGTGTGGCACTTTGCTGGCGGAATCATATCCTGGGCCATTAAAGAAACTTTTCTGAGCTGGGTGTGGTGGCACACGCCTTTAATCCCAGCACTTGGAAGGCAGAGGTAGGAGGATCACCATGAGTTCGAGGCCACCCTGAGACTCCATAGTGAATTCCAGGTCAGCCTGGGCTAGAGTGAGACCCTACCTCGAAAAACCAAAAAAAAAAAAAAACTTTTCTGTAGTTAAATTTCTCAAGTGGACATTCAGTCCAAGCTGAATATTCAAGTTGCATTTCTAGTAAACTAGATATTATAGTAGGCAGTTCATAAAAGCACAGGATTTAGGGGGGCAGGAAGCTGACCTTTCAGACATGTTGAGTCAAGTGCTGGAGAGATCGCCACACATTTCTATCCGCCCCTCTAATAGACAAGGAAACGGAGCCTGAGAGAGTTTACCTAACTTGCCAACAGCCCCCAGGCCCATGCTGTTAGCTTTTAGACTATACAGTATCACAATTCTTTGTTTAAGGGAAGCACCAGTACTTAGAGCCCATTTCTGACTTCTGAACAGTAAGTGTACCTTAAGACCAAGGCAGCTAATTCTGGAGTAGCGGGGGGCATTTAACCGTTTTCAAAGTAAAGCAGTGGTATTCTTAAGGCCTTCCTCCCTGAACATCTCTCTCTCTCTAAACAGATGGTGGCTAAGCCACAGGGCACTGGAGAAAGATGTGGTGCAGGGAAAAAAAAAAAAAAAAAATGGAGGCTCCTCAGGGCACTGGTAGAAGTGCAAAGGTCTTGTTCAGGTGAAAGACAATGTGTAATAAAATTCACCGGTTCAGCTGAACAGGTAATTACAGAGTTAATAAAACAAGGATTCCTGACACAATAGATTCTAACACTGCCATGGGTGTCATAGTCACTAAGTGACTTTTTAGTTTGCTGACCATTGATCCACTAGACACTAACAGCTCCAATCGGATCAATGCAGGATAACATATGAGGAGGACTTTGCATGTGAAAAATCATCTGGAAATTTTACATGAAAGAGTTTATTATCTGGGTCATGTGACCTGTGTCCAAATGATACATGTGAAACATTTGTCAGGTTTTTTTTTTAATGACCAAAAATGAACTTTTTTCTCCAAAAGCTTAATTGTGTGAGATATTCCACTGCCGAGAAATTGAAGCCACTTGGGTGTTACAGATGTGTAAACATGTTAATTTGAGGGCTATGATACCTAAAGAGGTGCATTTTATCTCATTCTGTCAGCTTCTCATTCCCCAACAGGATCACTGCACGCCTTCCTCTTTTTTTTTTTTCTGTTCATTTTTATTTATTTATTTGAGAATGACAGAGAGAGACAGAGAAAGAGAGAGAGAGAGAGAGAAAGAGGCAGATAGAGATTGAGAATGGATGCGCCAGGGCCTCCAGCCACTGCAAACGAACTCCAGACGCGTGTGCCCCCTTGTGTATCTGGCTAACGTGGGTCCTGGGGAATCGAGCCTTGAACTGGGGTCCTTAGGCTTCCCTCCTCCTTTTCTACACACATCCCACACTGTTCTGTGTCTTCCTCTCCTTGAGGCCTGAGCCAGCTCCACTTCCCTGTCTCTCTCTCTCTCCTGTGCTCAGACTTCCTTCTAAGAGTTTGTCAATTAAAGTTAGTATTTTTTTAATTTAATTTTTTATTTGATTTATGGGAGAGAGAGAGAGAGAGAGAGAATGGGGTGCACCAGAGCATTTGGCCACTGCTAACGAACTCCAGAAGCATGCATCACCTTGTACACCTGGCTTACGTGGGTCCTGGGGAATTGAACCTGGATCCTTTGGCTTGGCAGACATGTGCCTTATCTGCTAAACCATCCCTCCAGCCCTCAAAGTTAGTATTTAATCCAGGGTGTCCTTTTCCTGTCTTTATCCCCATGGGCTCTGTGGTGATACATCGCATTAGAAGAAAACAGAGAATACATAGTGGGCAAAGAGCTCACATGTCCATTGGGTCTGAGATATATAGCAATAACAATTCCCTTGTTCATAGAAGCCAGACAAAGCAAAAAGCGTTCTGGGAAATGTATTTTGTATGATTGGATTTTGGATATATTAAAATATGATTTATATCAAGTACAGTTCTTTTACTTAAACTTACTTAAATATATACACATATATCAACATATTTATTTATTTGCAAGCAAAGAGAGATAGAGAAGAGAGACAGGCAGAGAGAATGGGTGCACCAGGGCTTCCAGCCATTGCAAACTCCAGATACATGTGCCACTTTGTGCATCTGGCTTTATGTGGGCACTGGGGAATCAAACTTGAACCCTAAGGCTTTGCAGACAAGAGTCTTAAGTGTTGAGCCATCTCTCCAGCCCTTAAAATATATTCTTTATTTATTTAATTTTAACTTTTTATTGACAACCATATATATATATATATACACAATACCTTAATCATAACCTTTTTTTTTTTTTGCAAGTAAGCGCTTTTAACCACTGAACAATCTCCCCAGCCTCATAATATTTTTTGTTTGTTTGCTTTTGAGTTAGGCTCTGATTCTATAGTCTAGGCTGTCTTGAAACCATTATGTAGCCCAGGCTAGTCTTGAATTCATGGGGATTCATTTGCCTCCTGAGTGCTGGGATTACACGTATGCACCACACTGCCTGGCCTCTCTCTCTTTCTTTCTTTTTCTTTTTGAGATTGGGTCTCATTTATTTTGCCCAGGACAGTGTTGAACTCTCTCTGTAACCAAAGATGACCTTGAACTCCTGATCTTCTTGTCTCTACTTTCTGAGTGCTCAAATTATAGACATAAATCACCAAGCCCAGTTTTCAAGTACAGACCTTAAGTGTGTACCTTGATGAATTTGATGGATATATACTTATGACTTACAGTATATAATACATAGTAGTTGTGTAACTACTACCAAATCCACCTATATAATATCTCTATCACCCCAGAACTTCTTTCAATCGATCCCCTTCACTACTGACCTTGGAAACGGTTGATCTATTTTTCTGTCTCTAGCTTGGACATGTTAAAGATATTATATAAAAGAAGTCATGTGGTATCTCATCTTTTATGTCGGGCTGCTTTCAATTAGCATAAAACGTTTAGGATTCATCCACATTGTTGTATACACCAGTCATTTAGCTATTTTTTTTTTTGAGGTAGGGTCTCACTCTAGCCCAGGCTGACCTGAAATTCACTATGTAGTCTCTGGATGGCCTCGAACTCACGGCGATCCTCCTACCTCTGCCTCCCGAGTGCTGGGATTCTGGCTCATTTACCCATTTTTGTTGCCTGACAGTATTTCATCATGTAACATGATAACATACCAGGTGGTAGATACTTGGTTGTTTTCAGCTTGGGGCTATTGTAAATAAAGCCGCTGAAGACATTCAGGCCAGAACCAGGGTTCAGACCTGGGCTGCTTGTCTGGTAGCTTGTCTTAGTTAACAATGTCATTTGGACATGTGTTGGAAGTGTTTCTCATACTTCTGAACCAGTACATCAAAGTCCTTATGAGCAGCTCAGGCCTGGTTGGTGCTCTATTCCCGTTTGTTCCTTCAGGACACAAGTGAATCATAACAAGAAGCAGAACGTAGACGGGGTTATTTGGGAGCTCTCAGCTTTGCAAGGAAATCAAAACAATAACATATCATTTTGTGGTGGCGCGCACCTTTAATCCCAGGTCCGCCTGAGCTAGAGTGAGACCCTACCTCATAAAACCAAACAAAAAAATTTTTTAATGTATTTATTTGTGAGGAGAGAGAGAGAAAGAGAAAGAGAGAAAGAGAATATGAATGGATATGTCAGGGCCTCTTGCCACGGCAAATGAACTGTAGATGCATGCACCATTTTGTGCTTCTGGATTTATGTCATTACTGGGGAATCCAACCTGAGCTTCAGGCTTTGCAGGCAAGCAACTTTAACCACTGAGCTATCTCCCCTGCCCATAATCAGGCATCTTAAGTAACTTGAGAAAAACTCCAAACAAGCATAAACAACAAGGAAAAATAAAAGAGTTCAGAGTCTTTAGGTAAAATACATAACTGATGGGAGAATACAGAGAAAAGGTGTGATTAGGATGGACTATGTTAGAGAGCTGGAGAAAGTTTTCTAAGAGAAGGTATGTTTCATTCTATGTAACATTTCGACGTCTGTGAGGGTAAGATCCATCAGCCTACTTGGGTTCAAATCACAGCTCAACTCTCTTTTGGTTTGACACCTGGGGCAAGTTATTTGACCCTTTCAGACACTTCTTGGCCCAGATTTTGTATAAATCTCTGCCATTTATAGATACATCAGGTTGACCCAATAAAAACTCATGTAAAGGAGACCAAATACTGTTTGACTTGGCTGGCTGGCTGTCCTTCACTCTTACCAGTCTGGGACAGCTAGTGGACGGGGTCTCATTCATTCTAGAACATCCTACCGATGCTACATGGAGTCCTTCAGAGAAAGGAGTAGGGCCAGATACAATCTGTGGCTTCTTTCTGTTTCCCTTAGGATGGGAAGTAAGAATAGGTAGTCACAGTTGGCTGATGCTGCCTACACAAGACCTGCAGAATATGAAGGCAAAATAAAATAAAATAAACAAGGATGACATCAAAATAGAAGAGGGATTTGTTGGAAAGAGGAAGAGGTTCAGTGGAGGGGGATATGCAAGGGAAGACAAAGGATGGTCAATGGGAGGGGATTATGATCAAGGTACATTTTGTATACATACAGAGGTTGTTAAAAGAAGCCGGGCATGGTGGTGCGCGCCTTTAGTCCCAGCACTTGGGAGGCAGAGGTAGGAGGATCTCTGTGAGTTCGAGGCCACCCTGAGACTACAAAGTTAATTCCAGGTCAGCCTGGGACAGAGTGAGTGAGGCCCTACCTCAAAACACCAAGATAAATAAATATAAAATAAAAAGGAATAAGGACAATGTTCTTAGTGTCCCTGACTGGCAGACTGCTTGGATATCTCGGATGCAGCTAGTTTCTTTGGGAAGAAGGATTGGCAGCAGCGAACCTCCTTCCTTGGGGTCAGACACTACCTCCCTGTTGTTTCACGTGGTCCTACTTGATGACTGCCCCAGACTCTTGCCTTTTGTTCTGCAAACACTATGATTACTCACTGTATTTTGATGTCATTCCCTGCCTCATCATCTTAGATTAAATGCCATGTAACTAACCTGAAAATTGCTGGCTCATCCTAAACTCAGCATCCTGCTCTCTCTCCCTTGCACACTCCTAAACCTTCCTCCTGCTTGCCTCCCCCCCCCACCCCGCTTCCCACTTCTTCTTGCTAGACTGAACACAGACTCTTCTTATGGGAGCTATCAACCTATTGACTGACCAACCAAAAACCACTCTGGTGAACATTTGTGGTTGTTCTGACTTTAATGAGGATATCCTTTATAATAATGTTTTTAAAAACCAGATCATAAATAGAGCTAACAAAGATAAGGAATAATTTATGGGGGCCAATTTCTTTTAAGGCATTCTACATCAAACAGAAGCTTCATGGTGAGTCTGAAACATTGAAACAGACTCTCAAGGGTAGTTGCCAGGACATGGAGGAAAAATTGTTTGCCATGTTGGCATAGATTATTTACAAAACGGCCTTCCTTTTACTGCACTTGGAGGCCTATGGGCCTATCATGGATCCTGTCAGTTCTGAAGGTGGTGATTTGTGAAGGAGGCTTGGATATGAATCAGGTGTACTTTATCATTATGTCCAGAGATAGTTTCTGAAAAGCACAAATCAGTACATTGTGAGAGAAAAAAACCACACTTGTATTCAATATGTCCCTTTCTGAGAGTAACTCAGGGATTCAGATAGGCTGAGGCGACTTTACTCCCACCTGTGTCAACTAACGTATTATGTCAGCAGTCCTAAAAAGTCGGAAATCTTAACGAAAACTGGGTGTTAGCCAAGTCTGGGAGGATCTGGTTTTCACAGGCTCCCAAAGGGTTTGGTGCACTGAAAGCATTGGGATTTTGATCAAGATGCAAAAGAGCGTTTCCACAGTAGCAGGTCACATTCCGAGAGGGTTACCAGAGCAGGAGTCTTCAGCGCTAGCTGCCAGTCAGGACACAGCAATTCTTAGAGATTTATGGAAGTCATATCAAAAGACATCGAGGTATGGATTAACCTACAAAGCAATTATTTGGAGATTTCTCTCATAGTAAGCCTGAGGCCTCTTGTGACACACAGAGAAGGCCATTTTTTATACTTTGGGTATATCCACTCTCTTAACTTTCCAAGTCCCCACCAGCTCTAAATATTTGTTTGGGGCATTTGCTCTTTGGGCAGGATTTTATTACAGATGAGGAAGGAAGTGTTTAGCAAAATACTTGGGCCATTTCTGAGACAGCAGTGCTTAAGATGGGAGAGGTGATTCTAGGAAAAGAACAAAACATATGGCCCCTTCCCTCCTTCGTACAATGGCAACGCCTCTTTGTGATCTTCTGCGGCTAGAAAGAACAAGGGAGCTCTTGATCATGCGTCCTTTTTGATCCTTGGGCCCTAAACAAATGTTGCATTTTTAATCACTCTTCTTTTCCTTCACCAGAAATTGTAACAATTATTATGTGCAATTTTAAATAGTCACTTACTTATTTACGTGTGTGTGTGTACGCGTGCACGCGTAGGCATGTCAGGGCCTTTTGCCTCTGCAAATGAATGCCAGATGCTTGCACTACTTTTTACATCTGGTTTATGTGGGTGGCTTGGGAATTGAACCTGGGCCAGCAGGCTTGGTTAGCAAGTGCTTTTAACCGCTGAGTCGTCTTCCCAGCCCTGTTTTATGTGCAATTTTGTGATGGGAACAAGAGACAGGAATTCTGAATATTGTTTTTTCATTCATTTCCTTACGGATCTCCTTTTGGAGTCAGCTGTGAATTATCATTCCTGCTTTGCCACAGTTGGGCAGCAGGGTCTCGGGAAAGTCATTTAAACTGTGAGTTGTAATTTCCTCATCAGTGCTAAAAGTAAGATACCGTGTGGAAGGTAACTAGCACAGTTCCTAGCACATGCAGAATTTTCAATAAATAGTTGTAATCTTAACTTTTGCTCGTTAGTAGTGACACAGCTTGGGTAAAAGTCTTAAATAAGAGAGGAAGGGCTGGACAGATTGCTCAGTGGTTAAGATGCTTGCCTGCAAAGCCAAGGGACCTGAGTTCGACTCCCCAGTACCCATGTAACACCAGATGTGCAAGGTGGTGCATACATCTGGAGTTTGTTTGTAGTGGCTGGAGGCCCTGGCGTGCCCATTCTCTCTCTTTCTTTCTGCTTTTCTCCTCTCTCATATAAATAATAAATGAATAAATATAGGTGAGAAGGTTACCTCAAAGATTTGCTGAAAGGAGGACACATATAAACAAATAATTAAGAAGAAAGACCACGAGTCACCACCCACTTTACCTTGTAGGTATTTTGAGTGTGAGATTTTTAAAAATATTTTTATTTTTATTTTTATTTATGAGAGAGAGAGAGAATGGGTGCATCAGGTTCTCTAGCCACTGCAAACAAACTCCAGACGCTTGTGCCACCATGTGCATCTGGCTTACATGGGTCCTGGGGAATCAAGCCTGAGTCCTTAGGCTTCTCAGGCAAGTGCCTTAACTGCTGAGCCATCATTCCAGTTCGAGTGTGAGATTTTTGTTAGGTAAAAAATGTGAAGCCTGGAGTATATGTAAGACTTATTTTGGGGCTGGAGAGATGGCTTAATGGTTAAGGCCCTTGCCTGAGCAGCCTACGGATCCATGTTCCCCTCTCCAGATCCCACATAAGCCAGATGCATAATGTGACACCTGTGAAAGGTTGCAAATGTGCACTAAGTGGCGTGCGTGTATGGAGTTGATTACAGTGGCTGGAGGCCCTGGCATGCTGATTCTCTTTCTCTCTCTCTTGTTCTCACTCTCTCTCATAGAAAAGGCCAGCTTGCTGGGCTTGCCTCAAAAAAAAAAAAAAAAAAGACTTATTTTTATAACCGTCAATGAAAGGCATTATGCAAGCATGCATTACACATTTTCACTTTTGTAATTATACCTAAGCCACATACTCCCAGAAGATTTCATTATGTAATTCCTCAGACTTAACTTCAAATTTCCTTTGTAAAGCAATGTGCCATAAAACTTCTATAGAAGAAAGCATTACTAATCACATACTTACTATATAAAGAAAAAAATACCCCTTAAATATTCATATTTATGTTGCCACATTAGCTACTCTGAAAATGTTATTGGACAAAACTAATGGTCTATTCAAGGCAGGTAAAATATTTATAAACATGATTCAAATTACCTACACTCAGAGACTTCATAAAGTCTCCCGAATAAATTTTCCTCTGAAACTTCAGAAATGTCTTAATAGACATTAAATTGATGTGCGCAAAGGTGAGGAGATAGCTCAGCCATTAAAGGCACTTGCTTGCAAAGCCTGACGGCCCAGGTTCAATTCCTCAGAATCATATCAAGCCAGATGTACAAAGTAGCACATGTGTCTGGTGTTTATTTGCAGGAGCAGGAGGCCCTGGCACACCCATACTCATGCTCTCTCTCTGTTGTTCTCTCTCAAATAAGTAAATAAAAATTAAAAAAATTAAATGAAACCGACGTGCACATTGTGGGCCTTTTGCCAATTTGGCTTAGAATGGAGTCTTTGCAAACTATTACCCACCCCCAAGTTCTCTCCATGTCTTGCTTTTTTTTTTTTAACAAGAAACTTTTCTGTGGGCTGGAGAGATGGCTTAGTGGGTAAGCCTGTGAAGCCTAAGGACCCAGGTTTGATTCCCCAGTACCCACATAAGCCAGATGCACAAGGAGGTGCATGTGTCTGGAGTTCACTTGCAGTGGCTGGAGGCCCTGTTGTGCCCATTCACTCTCTCTCTCTACCTGCCTCTTTCTCTTGCTCTCTGTCTAAAATAAATAATTTTTTTTAAAAAGAAACTTCTCTATAATATTGTCATTAAATAGCCTAAATATACTTCTTCAAATGACATATTGGCATCTCTATTTGAGATAGAAAAGCAAAGACGAAGTCTATAAATTCAGTTCAGGGACAACTACTAGTAATTGACTGCATATGAAATATGCAAGAATTCAACAGCCAGAGCTGGAGAGATGGCTTATCGGTTAAAGCACTTGCCTGCAAAACCAAAGGATCCTGGTTCGACTCTCCAGGACCCACGTAAGCTACATGCACAAGGGGGCACATGCATTTGGAGTTTGTTTGCAGTGGCTGGAGGCCCTCTCTCTCCCTCTCTCCCTCTCTCTCCCTCTTTCTCCCAAATAAATAAAATATATTTAAAAAAAAAAGAATTCAACAGCCATAGAGCATGTCCAATAACCCCAGACTCCTCCCACACTTGACTTCTTTCTTAAAAACAAAAATTCTTTTGAGTCTTAAATCCATGTGACAGTCACTCCCACTTTTTTGTAATTCATTATCTTTTCCATTTAGATTTTTCAAGATAGGGTCTTGCTATGTAGCCCAGGTTGGCCTCGAATTCTCAATCCTCTCTATCTTGGCCTCTCAAGTGCTGGGATTACAGGTGTGAGCCACCACTTCCAGCTGCATCTAGATAGGTTTATTGACTTCATCATAGTGATTTAGTAAGTCATTCTAGTGTCACACTAGAACACAGGGATGATTCTCTACCGTCTGGTTCCACATTTTCCTATCTATAGTCAGCAATATTCCCTAAATCTACAAAATACAGAGCAATAATAGAAGATGAAAAATAGATCTAATAAGCAATTTACACTTTAAAAGAATGGCCAGGTAATTGTTATTTGTTGAGTAGAACCTACGGTAAGAATATATTACATGTCATTCCAAGGATCTAGCAAAAAGTGTGTACACAAAATTTCACATTTGAAGGCATGAAACATGTGATGTCTGCTGGCTAATACCATGGAAAAATGGTGTAATTCAAAGAAGAAACACAGTTCTTATTAGCCATAGAGTTTTGGGGTAAGAGGAAAACCAGAAGCAGTTTCTTTAAAAAGAAATAATAATAATAATAAATATTTTGTAGAAACAATACTCATCTTTTATGTATTTATGACTATGAACTACTAAGGCAGGGTTAAACTGGTTAGCCTACTTGTTATCCGTTAGTTAAATGGTCTTCAGGTTATAGGATTAGTTTATTAATCAAGTATCAGCCAACTCTGCACAAGGTCTCTGGTAGAAAATTCGCTTACCTAGATCTATCTTTTTACAAACTCAAGTAGAGAAGAAAGTATTTTTAAATGTACATTTTAAATTTTCCACCAGAAATATTTGACATAGTTAATTCAAATGTTTTAGCAGATTTGCATATGAAAGCACGTAAAAAGCTGGGCAAGGTGGTTCACCACTAATACTAGCACTTGAGAGGCTGAGGCAGAAAGACCGAAGAAAGTTTGAGGCCAGCATGGGCTATTTAGTAAGTTCCAAGCCAGCCTAGGCTACCCAGTAGACCCTGTTTCAACAAGCAAGAAGCAAGCAGGCAGGCTGGCAGGGAGGCAAACAAACAAGAAAGTGCATAATGGGCTGGAGGGATGGCTTAGCGATTAAAGGGTTTGCCTGCAATGCCAAAGGACCCAGGTTCACTTCCCCAGGACCCATGTTAGCCAGATGCACAAGGGGGCACACGCATTTGCAGTAGCTGGAGGCCCTGGCATACCCATTCTCTCTCTCTCTTTCCCCCTCTTTCTCTGTCAAATAAATAAATAAAGTATTTTTAAAATATGTAAAAAAAAAACAAACAAAAAAAGAAAACACGTAACAGGACAATTTAAAGAAAATGAACTTAAAAATTTATATTTTAGGGCTGAAGAGATGGCTTATTGGTTAAGGCACTCTCATGCAAAGCCAAAGGACCCAGGTTCAATTCCCCAGGACCCACATAAACCAGAAGCACAAGGTGGCACATGCATCTGGAGTTCGTTTGCAGTGGATGAAGGCCCTGGAGCACCCATTTTCTCTCTCTGAAATAAATAAATTTAATATTTTTTAAAAATTCATGTTTTAAAAAATGAATGACTGACTGGAGAAACTTATTAATTTTTGTATATCTAATAATAGTGGTATTTAATGTGACAAATATTCAATTCTCTTAGAGATTGTTAGTCTGATTCCTTTGAGAGTTTAAGTGGTAACTATCAGTGGAAATGTTCTGGTTGTCTGACACATAATGAGTTATGAATGTCATCAATGATTTCTTCTTTTTAAAAAATAGCAATAACCTTATCGTTAAAAAGTTGCATTTTAATGGGTTTATCAAACTATAACTCATGAAAAACAATGACAAGCGTATCAAAAATAGTGGCTGATTACCAGATTGAAAATAAGTTTAGACATTTTAGTGCTTGAGGTAGGCTGCTAGGTACCTTAGCCAACTTGTTATTATAATAGTGTCTACCTAAAGGCAAGGAACAGGAATGCTGGGAAATAGCACAAAACAGTGATTTTAAGAAAATACAAAAATGATATATACATATAAAATAAAAGTATATAAACTTGCGAATGTATAGCAGTAGAGCTACTTATAATATAATGGGAGTAGTGTGGCTTCGGGCAATTGAATAGAGAAGTGAAGCTGAACGCTGTTATACCAACCGAATAGCAAATGTGACACCTGATAATGTAAAACAGAGGCATCCCCAGGGCACAATGGAAAATTATTATAAAGCGGTGAAATAACAGTATAAAGTTAATTTTATTAAAATTAACAATACTTCTCATCAGCACGAGACAATCTATATTCAAAATTAAAACTGTGGGAATGTTTATCCTTTCAAGCATTTTGATAGGCTACATGTTGTTGACTACTAAAAGAAGCAAAGTTTCCAGTCCCCTCTTTTTCCCATGTATTCATAAATATTCATCTTTTTGAAAAATATCACATTCAAAGGCTTGAAACTAAAAACATGTTTCCTTATGAAACTTGGTAGATACAGCATGTTTCAATATAAAATACCCTTGCCTGATATTTTTTAATATTAGAAATAGAATTTTGCACCCCGCTTTTCAAAGACAAGGAAGAGAGATAAGCAAAACTAGTAACAGCATGGCATTTAGATCCTGGTGTTTGCTGATTTCCACTACTTTTTGTTATTTGCAAAATGGAACTGCATCCACTTGCTAGCTGTGAAATTTTGTGTTAAGTAAAAAAAAAAAAAAAATCAATTTTTTAGGCTTTAATTAAAAAAATGCCAAGAATTTTTCCTGATTACAAGAAGAATACAAAAAGTCAAAATATGAAAAAGTATAAGAAAAAAATGACTTTTGTCCTTATAGTGCACTACAACCTAAAGCCATGAAGACTTTGGAATACATGTTTTCAGTGTTTTTGACTGTGCAGCAAGAAGCATATATATTTTTACTAATATTTAAAGTAAAACAAAATGAATCCATATTACAAAATGGATTTTACTCTTTCACCCAAACTAAACAAGCTTTTCACAGCAGGTACTCTGTTTCACTTAAAGGGTAACCGCAGTCATATGACAAATGATACCCAGGGAAGAACTGAACGTTATAGTTCAGTTCAAAATCCAGGAGTTAATTAGGCACTAGTACCAGGAATAGGAAGGTGGAGATGTTCTCAGCATTAGGACGAATTTTGTCATTAGGAGACAGGAGAGTTTGGGTAGTAAGATTGCAAAAATTTGAGAAGCTTCCTCTGTTTTGGACACCATGGAAACCTACTTTCTATGTTTGGAAATCTAAGTCTATGAAATCTACTATGATAAAGATTTCTCTTAGAGGCCAATTTTATGTCCTCAATCACCAAAAAACACCAAGTATAAGGTAGAACAAGGAACAATTTAAAAATCATTTTAAACTAAAGATGATATGGTTTTAATGCTCTTATCAGAGGAAAGAAATGAAATTATTAAAAAATTACAATAGTATTAAGTTTATTTTAATCCAAGAACATCTAAGCTTACATTGAATATCCATTCCAACTCTTTTACTAGGGCCACTGAGTTGAGGATACACCGTAGGTGTGTTACCAGACAACTCACTAGAAATTTCACATAGTCAATGAAGTTGGGAGATAAACAAGAACTCTACCAGACTCTTTTCTTTTTCCTTTTTAGTGTTTTAAAGGAGAAAATGGCAAATCATAAGCCTTTGTACTCAACTTTAGCATACTCCCTCTTCCATACTTCATTTTTTTCTGATATTTTGTAGTATATAATATCATATATCATGTCATGTATTGTCCCCCTAAAGACAATAACTCTGTCAGGGCAAGATTTTCTATTGATGTTCCACAGTGCCTAGAACAGTGCCTAACAGATAGTAGACTTTCAATAAATATTTGTTAAATAAATCAATGAATTTTTAACATTAGATAATTAGGGTCAATTTCAGAAATTCAAAATGAAGAAAAGTATTTCACAAGAAATTCAAGATAATTCTGCTTGGCACTTGGATTTCTCTAACTTTGGAAGTATATATTTTTATACCTGTTAGTCTCTTTAGTTTCTGAAAACATCTTTTTTTTTTTTTTTTTTTTTTTTTTTTTTGGTCACTGGTGCTGGAAAATAAGTCATCTCCTTCTGTTATTTCTTGTAAAAAAAAATACAGTACTAATACACAAATACTAGTACAAATCCAGGTACTTCCTCATGTGTTCCCCTGCTAAGCACAGGCGATATTCTGTGTTCCTATGGAACAATAGTGCCATTCTGAAAAATTTGTGTACTGGCAATCAAACCATTTTGTGAACAGTACTGCAGATTCCAGTGATAAGATGAGTGATCAGGATGCAAGAGCATCTTAAAGATCACCTGCTGCACTTGTGTTTGAGGTGCTCAATGGCTGTTTATACCAAGTGCCATCTGGCTCTATAGATATAATAACAATTATTCCATCGAGGTGTGTAGCTCCCTAAATCATATTAATATACAATGATTCCACTAGTCTTATAGGAGTTGATGTCTTTGTGTGCTCCCATTTAACCTGGGTAATGTGCTAAAACAAGTCTGCCTCATCATTAAGAATTGATTTTTTATTTATGTGAATGTCACTGGCAATCCCATGATATCCCTTTGTAATTCAGTTGAACAGGACTGCACACTAGCGTTAATCTATTTTTATGGCACATCTTTAAAAATTTGCAACATCTTGCTACATTTGGATATTTATGTAGAGATTTGTGCTCCCACAGAAAGCTGTTGTTAGCTTTGGAGATCCATTTCATACAGCAATAGGGCAAGTATCTAATATACTTCATTAGCTCCCTTATATCAGATAAGGGCTTATTTCTTTAAATTATTTAACCTTAGTGGAACCTACTAAAATCACATAAATTACAAATACACTAATGAAAATCATTAGTTAGCCTATTCAAAAAAAAAAAAAAACCCTTCAGGAATAAAATTAAAACATTTTAAAATCAGCCCTCTGGAAACATTTTATGAAACTAGCTTGGTGAACTTACCATGACTACCCATCTCTCAGTGTTGTCACTGGTCACTCACTTAGTCATTGATATGAACAACGACTCTGATGTGTTAAATTAATAAAAAAAATCACATTGCTATTCTTTTAAGAGTCATAATTATAATGGTCCATAAGTTTGCTTTAATGGCTTGCTTTTTTAAAAACTGAGATTAAAATAATAAGCAATAATGAGAAAAAATACTTCAAAATTCTGGGCATAAATGCTATATCACAAAAATTACACCTTAAACCTAGTTTTCCTGAGAGTACTTACAGGATCATTAAATAATTACCTCACAGGGAAGTTCTATTAGAGTAGCCTTTACGTTTAGATAATTAACCTGTTTGGAAGGCAGCAGCAAGCATCTCTCCAAAGTTACTGAAGATCCCATGTGGGGAGATTACGGTGTGTTATACTTAGAGTCCTTAAAGGCAGAATTGTTTTTTTTTAAAAACTTATTTATTTATTTGCAAGGAGAGAGAGAAAGAAAGAAAGAAAGAGAGAGAGAAAGAATGGGTGCACCAGGGCCTCTAGTCACTGCACACAAACTCCAGATGCACACACCACTTTGTGCATCTGACTTTTTGTGGATGCTGGGGAATTGAACCCGGGTCATCAGGCTTTGCAGGCAAGCACCTTGGCCAGTGAGCCATCTCTCCAGCCTCAGAATTGTTCTTAATGCTGTTGAGTTTATCATACATGATTAATCAGACACTGACTCATAAAGAGCTAAGCAAAGTTTCAGAGCAGTCAAAGAAATGAGGCAATAATTCTTCTAATCTCAAGGATTCTGTGGAAGATACCACAAAGCATGAAGTAATGTCATTGGTCTAGGAAAGTCTCTTGGGCATGGTGTGGATTATTTAGACAATTGGAGAAAAGAATGCTGAGGCAAGTTTGTTATTCTACCTTGGAAAACCATGTCCTAAAACTCAAGGGCTCAAACTTAAGAAAGACACATACATAAAAATCCGTGCTTGTGTTAGAAATGTGAAATCAATGTAGTTTTTTAGTGTAATACACTAAGACCTATACTGCTTAAGCTGTAATTTTTCCAGATAGTTTCCTATGAGCTATGCAAATGATCTTCTTTATGTATATGTTATGTATACAGAGGAGTAACTATGTGCTTTTGTGTTGAATAAATAAATATATTTAATGCTCAGATATTTTCACTAAATATGTCTACAGAGAAGCTAGGGACATTTTTTTTCTCTCTCTCAGAACTATGTGTAGTGAACAATTATAGGAATGATGCACATGTAAGCTTCTGAGGATAGCATCAGTTCTAAACATTATTAAAAAACGACCCCACATAAATGATAGAAGGTGGATTAATCATCTAGATACCTATAAATTGAGACTTAAAGGGAGAGATAGTCCCTCCACCTTCCCCGCTGTCTCACGTGGGGTTGGTTGGTCACATTTCGTATGCTGGTACCTATAAGCCATGCTCTGTGGTTTAGAGTTAATATTGGGACTTGGCTTACAAGGCAGATTATAAAACATAACAATGATGGTCTCTACGATACTGCTAAGTAATCCCTTATTTTAAGAATGGGCCAAGTACACGGAACATGGAGTCAGTCTGCAATCTGTATCAGGGCTCACCTCAACCGGCTGAACCGCAAAGGCTCCAACAATGACACTCACAATAGCTCGCTGCTGGGTATTGCTATAATTTGCTCTCTATGATTGTCTCTTTAAACAAAAAGCTCTGCACTCAGCATGCAAAGAAGTGAGGAGTGGGGGGAAGGAGGGGTGAGCATACATATAAGGGGGGGAAACTGCAGATCAATCATTTATAATTAACAAAAATCCGATTGGTGCTTTAAATAGAGATCAATGTGTTCCAGGCTGCCTGGATTGTGGGGATGTATTCACCTTCTCGTAACTCTCCAAGCCAGCTGTCACACCTACAGAATCACCATTTGTTTTCTTAACAAAGCTTCAGGGGGCGCCAGGCTCTCATTGAAATTTCATTAATCTAATGGAGTAAAGTCCTATAGAAAAAAATCAAATTCTCGTTGGACGAGATGCTACCTGGGAAAGATAACCTCTGTTTGAACTCTCAGACTCGGATCGCTCCGCTATTAGTCTGAGGAAACAGACAGCAACAACGCTGATTACAGCCACCGGCCTCAACAATTTTTTTTTCTAACTAGCAATTTCGAGCGCAAGTGCCACAGTGTCAGCTAAAGAAACACAAGTGCGGGTTTTCTGCAGAGCGAAATGGTTCTGAAATGTCACTGAATAGCTCACAAAGGACGCCAATCTACGACAACAGAGACATAAGCATATAGGAGAAAGGGCCCACACATCCTCTCTCCAAAGGTATGTTGTTTACATGCATGCAATTTGTGAAACCCACAGTTACTCAATTCAGGGTTTTCACAGAAGTCTAAATCAAAATCTTTTTAGAAAGCAATAGCTAGAGTCTCTCAAAGGTCACAGCATTTGGGGTGTGGAGGGAATGACAATATGTTAAGACACATACCTAGATGCCCCACCTAGGATATGATCTGCAGTGTCCTCTTCAAGTTTCCAATTAGTCTATTATAATTGTTACTTGGTGGTCATAGTTCAGCATCACCATCGTGTGATCTGAAACATAAGTCTTCAAAAGCGACCCAGGTGTGTATGGGTTAATACACAGGAGCTGCAAGATCCTTTTTTTAAATTTTTAATTTTTATTACTATTTATTTGAGAGAGAGAGAAAGACACAGGGAGGGAGACAGAATGTGCGCGCCAGGGCCTTCAGTCACTGCAAACAAACTCCAGAAGCATGCGCCACCTTGTGAATCTGGCTTACGTGGGTCCTGGGGAATCGAACTGAGGTCCTTTGGCTTTGCAGGCAAATGCCTTAACCGCTAAGCCATCTCTCCAGCCCCGAGCTGCAAGATCTTTGAGAGGAAAATATGCAGAGTTGTTTCCTCAAAGTTCTTTCTAGGAAAGTATCCACGGCTCACCCACGTGACACATGACAAGGGCACACGATGGTAAGTGCCTGTGACAAACTCGCATGAGTAAGCCTGCACTTCTACCAAACTAAAACTGCATTCCTGTGCTGCTTATTCCCCCCCTTTTAGCTCCAAAATCTATTTTTAAAAATTAAAATGACTAACAATACAGTGATTGACTAATACGCACTCTGTTCAAAAGTCCAAAGAGAGAGTGAGACTGCTGTAACAAGCCTTCTGTGAAGTTCCTACATATCCACCGTATTGTGCAAGGAGCAACTAGGCCACGGGAAGTTGGCTTCAATCAGGCAAGGTCACAGCCAAGTTCAGCAACACTTTCCTGAGCCTAAATCTGGAAGTGATTGTGAACTATGACTTGAGTCAAAAGAGAAAACTTAAAAAGAAATAAGAGATTTGAATGAAAACTACAACTTGTGTTTCCTTTTTGTGGTTAAAACAAGGATCCAAAAATTGCAGGAAACAATAAGGAGAAAAAAAAAACCCACAATATTTTGAAAAAGTGAAAGGAAGACATTCAACTGAAATAATTGAAAAAGTTTCCAAGTCCGTCTTTAAAGATAATTGTTTTATTTTATTGTAAACATGCTGTTTTCCCTTAGGTCCTAAAGAGCTTGCTGCAGACCAGGTAATGTGAAAAGTATCTCACAGGAGTAAGTCACTTCCTACCTTTTCTCCCATCGCTTTATTTATGAGTAAATAGTTCCTTCATTACATAGTTAATACTTTTTTCTTTCTGGTCCAAATTTATCAGTAAAGACTTAGCTAATTTTTATATGCAAAGTCTTTAATTTTCTATTTTAGACCCACCTGTAGAATTATAATCCCTGCTTCCCCTCTATA
Organism: Dipus sagitta; assembly: GCA_036346955.1. Taxonomy (NCBI): domain Eukaryota; kingdom Metazoa; phylum Chordata; class Mammalia; order Rodentia; family Dipodidae; genus Dipus; species Dipus sagitta. The sequence goes on along the minus strand of CM070778.1, from coordinate 3,732,433 downwards.
TCCTGTTACTGGAAGTATGTCATTTTTTTAAAAAAAAAGTTCCAAGTAACAGGAAAGTGGACAAATAGCACATTTCTGTGTCTATCTGTATGTGCCATTTATGTAGATCTATCTATAGATGACATACCAATGTGCACATAAAAAGTTGGCTCAAGTTAAGATTGTCACAGTTGAGCTTGGGACCACAGTAACACACCCTTTTCCAGGCGTTTATCCCTGCTCTAGACATGGAGAAGGAAAGATTGTGAGAGGGAGACACACACATTCAGATGAGCCTCCAGGGAATTGTATGAACTTTTGAACCAGAGACGGAGAGCCAGAGCCCAGCCTGTTCCCACTTTAATAAACATTTTTTTCTTCAATTAATTAAGGTTTGGAAAGAAAAAAAAAAAAAACCACAGAAGAGAAGTAATTTAGCATGCAACGCATACTTTACAGATGGATCCTACCTTCAGATGCTTATTAAATCTATGCATGATTGCGCTGGAGAAAATTAATTGCATTGTTTCTCGGTATCTGAAAAGGGGATGCAAACAGCTCAAAATAAAAATGAAAACGAAGCAAGGTTGTGGCTGTTTCAGAAAACAGCTACAGTAGAAAAGGAATACTTTCAGAGTTCTAGAACAAGTGATAGCCCTGGCATAAGAGCACAAAATCAGTGCTTTTACATTTTGTTTTGAGATTTCAAAATGCAGTTTATGCTGCCAGGACACATAAATGTACGTACTTTAAGTTTACAAATATTCTGGTCTAACTAAAATTTCCTGCTCAGTGGCATTTGAACTATTCAATTAAATGATGCGTTTTTGTTCAAATCCCGCTGTGAGGAAAGATTCACACCAGCAGCTGGGAGTACATACTCACCATTCTCTGTGTCATGGTGGGCTGGTATTTTCTCTATTCCAGTCTTGGAATAGTGGTAACTTCTTGATTTTTTTTTTTTTTTTTTTGGTCAGAAATAAGACATATTGCATTTTATCAGCGTTAATAAAAAAAAAAAAAAGGCATGGAGACATGAAGCAACTCAATTTATTTTTCCCTTCTGGAAGAATGTTGGTGAAAGTTCAATTGTAAGTTCTCTTATACTGTCCTTACAATGACCTTCACCAAGTTTGAAAGAACCTGTCTCTGTTGGAGTTAGAAGAGCCATTGATTCTCCCAACTCATGTATTTCCAAATTAAAAAACATTCTTATAATACTTTATTATACATGCCCTCTCTGATTAGTGTGGTCTACCCTGTTGTTTTGTTGACTGACTAAAAATTTTACTTAATTCCCTTTTATTTATTTATTTATTTTGAGGTAAGGTCTTGCTCTAGCCCAGGCTGACCTGGAACTCACTCTGTAGTTGCAGGCTGGCTTCAAACTCACAGGCAATCCTCCTACCTCTACCTCCTGAGTGCTGGGATTAAAGGCACATGCCACCCTGCCCAGTTTCACTTAACTCCTCAACTTAATTGATTCCATATCCAAAGGGATGGCATGTTCCCCCCCTCCGGTAGTGGGAATTGAACCCAGGGCCTTGTATATGATAGATAAGCACTCTACTATGAGCTAAATTCTAAGCCTTTTCTATATTTTTTATTTTGAGGCAGCATCTTACAAAGTTGCCCAGGCTAATCTTGAACCCTCTCTAGAGCCAACATAGGCTTTGAACTTATGATCCTCCTGCCTCAGCCGTCCTGAGTAGCAGGCTCAGCTAGATGGCAGTTTTATGATATTTTCCCTCAGAGTCTGTAAATCAATCTCTGTAATCCCTGGTAAAATTATTTTAAAATATTTATTATAACACAAATTTTGCTATGAATAACAAACTCAGTTCATATAAGTAAATAAATCTGTCCAATGCACAACAGATTTCATAAGATATAGGGGAAAATATAGAATGGTTAACACTAGAATTTATTTATTTTTTTATTTTTACAGAGAGAAAGAGAGAATTGGTCGGTCAGGGCCTCAGCCACTGAAATTGAACTCCAGACACTTGAGCCACCTAGTGGGCATGTGTGACCTTGCGTTTGCCTCACCTTTGTGCGTGTGGCTTACATGGGATCTGGAGGGTCAAACCTGGGTCCTTAGGCTTTGCAGGCAAGTGCCTTAACCACTAAGCCATCTCTCCAGCCCTAGGACTTACTTATGTAGTGACTTCCTGAGCAGATCTCAATGAATAATATAAATTACTTTGTAAATAATTACGTGTATTATCATTTAGAGTTAGGAATGGGGCAAAACAAGATCATATGGTGAAGATAAGTAGTACAAAACTTCTAAGTGACTTTACTCTCTTTATCGTTTATTTTCTAAACATATTTTATTTATTTATTTATTTGAGAGAGATAAAGAAGCAGACAGAGAGAGTGAGCATGGGTAGGCCAGGTCCTCCTGCCACTGCATACAAACTCTGATGCATGTGCCACTTTGTGCATCTGGCTTTACGTGGATACTGGGGAATTGAACTCAGGCCATTAGGCTTTGCAACCAAGTGCCTTAACTTCTGAGCCATCTCTCCAGCCTGCTTTGTCTTTTATTGTTATTTTTAAAATATTTAAATTTTTAAAAAATTTTATTTGCAAGCGGAGAGAGAAATAGAGAGACAAACAAGAGAATGAATGTGCCAGGGTCGCCAGCCACTGCAAACAGACTCCAGATACATCTGCCACTTTGTGCATCTGGTTTTACATGGGTACTGGGACATTGAACCCTGGTCATTAAGCTTTTAAGGTAAGTACCTTAACTGCTGAGCCATCTGTTTTGTCCTGTTTCTGCCCTTTAAAATCAGAACTAGTTCCCAATTAGGACAGCAGCCAGTGGAAAGTAGAGAGGGTCTCACCAATGATTAAAAACACATATAGAGCCGGGCGTGGTGGCGCACGCCTTTAATCCCAGCACTTGGGAAGCAGAGGTAGGAGGATCACCGTAAATTCAAGGCCACCCTGAGACTCCATAGTGAATTCCAGGTCAGCCTGGGATAGAGTGAGACCTTACCTCAAAAAACAAAACAAAACAAAACAAAAAAACAAAAAACAAAAAAACATATAGCTCAGTCTGGGCACTCAAAGAGAAAAAAGTCCATGCTGTGATGTCTGTTATGTCTGACGAGAACAATCGGCACTATTAGACCTACTGAACTTTGCCATTACAAGAGGTAGTTTAACTTAGCTGTAAGAACAGAGCTAGTTTTAGAAACTTGGCAACTCTACTTCACACAAACCACACTGATAGGTATGAAATACCTGAATAATGGAGGTGGTCAAAGATCCAAGAAGGGGGATTTCTTAGCTGAAGGTACTTGAACCTATTTCTCTACCCATAAATAGTCTTTCTTAATGGTTGCACTGTAACCGAAGCAGCTACCCCCCAACAGGGCTATACATGCCCATTTGAACTCTTGTTTTTTTCAGAGTTTTCTTTAAGTGTTAGGGGTCAAACCCAAAGCCTCATGCACGCTAGGTAAGCACTCTCTACCCCTTGCCCTTTAGTAAAGAATCTTCAAGATGTTCCACTGTTTGTCTTTTTTTAAAAATATTTTTACTTTTTATTTATTTGACAGAGAAAGAGGGGGAGAGAGAGAGAGAATGGGCGTGCTAGGGCCTCCAGCCACTGCAAAGGAACTCCATTCGTGTGTGCCCCCTTGTGCATCTGGCTTACATGGGTCCTGGGGAATCAAACCTGGGTCCTTTGGCTTTGCAGACAAATGCCTTAACTGCTAAGCCACTCCTCCAGCTCCAATGTTTGCCTTTTAAATACCTCGTGGAGTTGACCCAACACACCTTACCATAAAGATGCAAAATCAGGCCTGTATGATATTTTCAGTTGCTGGAGTTCTTCTATAAAGAACCTGTTGCATCTACCATTTATCATCTGTGTAAGTTGGAATGAACACCAAAAAGCAGCCAGTCAGAAACTGTCGGCAAAACAGTCTTGATGTTGTGGACAACTCGGGCTCTACTTGGACCACATGTGACTGAGTATGGGGAAAGGGTCACCAAAATGAAGGTAGGCACAAAATGATTCAAAGAAAACAAGATGATTGAACTCATTTCCAGGAATCCAAGAGTTTAGAATAAGTCTCAGATTTTGAGATTATGTACTGTTCAGTAAGAATACTTGAAACATAAAATTATGAGGCTCATAGTTATTTTAGTTTCAATTTTATGCTTCCTATACATCTTACAGTTGGTATACTATCATCTTGAAGAAAACAGACAGGAAATTAGCAAGTCCCTGTATTCATTTATTACACGGGGTCCTGTTTTCACGAAAGAGTTAAACTCCTTCTATAAGGTAAAGAGCTTAATCACTCTGGGATGAGATATTTTTTCTATTTTCCAATGCAATTATTCTTTGTCTTAAATCTAATTGAATTTACTTTCCATGTTAGTGGGGGAAGGGAAGTGGGTAGGAGGGATACAGCATATGTTAGAAGACAAATAGTGTAAATTGTAGGCCATTCAATATAGTGAGGCTTTGTAAAGACACACACACACACACACAAAAAAAACCCTAATCTGGTAAAAATGTTTAATAGTCAGTAGTGTGGCAGGGGAGGGTAAGATTTTGGTCATCAGAAATTAGATTTTATATATGGAGAACATCAGAGACATTGTATGAGGAACATCCATATTTATAATTTATAAAGCACTTTGGGATTTTTCTGGATGAGAGGCACCATATAAATATGAGCATTTTTATTTCATGTGGGTGATCACAGATTGTTGAAATTTCAGCATAAAGCACATTTCAGCAGTCAAAAGGACATAAACTCTTATGTGGATCTGGGTTTTCTGCCACTTTCTCTTCTCTGAGACAGAGCATGCCTTGCTGGCTGTCTCCTTCCCCTTTCCCAAAGGTCCTGCCTTTCACTTGTCTTTGTGGTGGCCATGGACTGTCTAGTCTATCTTCTGCCTTTGTACCCATAAGCAATACTGTCAAAGGAAGCAAGCATTTATCTTGGGTCTTTCTGGTGTAGTGTCTTCCACCCTCAGTGTTTCTGATGGGGAAGGGAGAAAAGCCTCAAGGTATCATGGGAAGGGGACAAGGGGGAGGCTGTCACTCCGTGACACATCAAGATACACTGCGAACAAGAGGTTGCTATTAACTGAAGGCTCTTTGAAGGTCCATTAGGATATGACAGATAAATACGTATCACTTGAAAATATAGACCATACCAACCAACCACATTTTTGCATCAATTTGATAAATACTTACTGGATGTCTAAAATGTGCAGAAAATTGTGAGGGAATGTAAAAATAATCAAGACAAAACTCTTTTTTTTTTTTTTTTTTTTTTTTTTTTCTCGAGGTAGGGTCTCACTCTAGCCAGGCTGACCTGGAATACACTATGTATTCGCAGGGTGGACTTGAACTCATGGTGATCCTCCTACTTCTGCCTCCCAAGTGCTGGGATTAAAGGTGTGCACCACCACGCCTGGCTCAAGACACAACTCTTGCCTCTGGGAGACCTTATTCTACTGGAGAAGCCAGTGCATAGTACAGTATAATGCAAGATGAGGTGGGGTTCAGTCCAACAAGGAGCAAAGCAGGAAACAGTGTGGAGAAGACAGAGGCAGGGCCTTGAAGGGGGAGTGGGCAGGTAGAGAGGATGGGAAAGGCATTTCAGGTGGAAGGTACAAGGCTAGGTTTGAGTGACGAGGAATAATCCTGTGAGGTTGGAGTTTAGGGTACATGTTTCCAATACAGGAAGGTACCTTGAAGGATAGGTTTAGAAATATAATCAGATGAAGGTTCCAAATCCTGTTCAAAACAAGCTGAGGGCTGGACAGATGGCTTACTGGTTTAGGCACTTGCCTGCAAAGCCTAAGGATGCTGGTTCAATTCCCCAGAATCCATGTAAGATGCACATGGTAGCACATGCGTCTGGAGTTCATTTGCAGTGGCTAGAGTCCCTGATGTGCCCATTCTCTGTCGAATAAATAAATGAAATAAAGCTGGGCGTGGTGGCGCACGCCTTTAATCCCAGCACTTGGGAGGCAGAGGCAGGAGGATCGCCGTGAGTTTGAGGCCACCCTGAGACTACATAGTGAGTTCCAGGTCAGCCTGGGCTAGAGTGAAACCCTACCTTGAAAAAAAAAAAAGGGAAATAAATAACTAAAATAAGGAAAAATATTTTAAAAACAATCTGAGATCATGAAGCCACCGTATGCGGACAGTTCGTCACTATTCTCTCCCTTGTGTGCTTTGGCGGTTCTTGCTTCACAGGGTCAGAGCCTTCCCAGGCCTGCCATCGTCCGCGGAGGGCTTTGCCATCCTCAGATGTGTGTGGTGCAGTATGGGGAACGAGGAGAACAAGACAGGAGTCTTGAAAGGATCCAGTCCGTTCAGGCAGCGTGGAGTACAGAGAGCAATGAAGCACTCTCTACGTTGAACGTTTGAAGTGAGGATTAAGAGAGGGCAGAATGGTTGTGAGTGAGAGGTCTGGGGCAGGAAGGAGACGGGCTCTAGGTTGCTGAGGGGGTCAGAAAAACAGGAAGAGAACGTTGACATGTAAACTGTGTCTCAGGGAGTTAAAAAATATTTCATTTATTTATTTGCAAGGAGAGAGAATGAGAATGATGGGCGTACTAGGGCCTCTTGCCACTGCAAACAAACTCTAGATGCATGAGCCACTTTGTGCACTGGATTAAGTGGGTACAAATATCTCCTTATCTTTCTTCCCTTCTGAACTTTAACTTCTTACCTTGAGGAGTAGGAGTGAGTATGTTACCTGTAGTCAGGATTCCTGGACAGTATTAACTGGCTTTTTCCTCTCTCTATTTCCCTCTTTCCTTCACTCCTTTTTTTTTTTTTTTTTTTTTTTAGAGAAAAGACAGACAGAGAGAGAGAGAGAGAGAGAGAGAGAGAGAGAGAGAGACAGAGAGAGAATTAGCATGCCAGGGCCTCAGCCACTGAAATTGAACTCCAGATGCTTGCGCCACCTAATGGCGCATTTGCCTCACCTTTTGTGCGTCTGGCTTACGTGGGATCTAGAGAGTCAAACATGGGTTCTAAGGGATTCCAGGCAAGCACCCTAACTGCTAAGCCATCTCTCCAGCCCTTCAGTTCTTTTTTTTTTTTTTTTTTTTTGAGGTAGGGCCTCACTGTAGCCCAGGCTGACCTGGAATTCACTATGTCGTCTCAGGGTGGCCTTGAACTTATGGCAATCTTCCTACCTCTACCTCCTGGGTGCTGGGATTAAAGGTGTGTGCCACCACACCTGGCATTCTTTTTTTTTTTTTTTTTCCTTCCTCATATATCTCAGGCTGGTTTTAAAGTTGCTGTATAGCCAAAGCTGACCTTGAACTCATGATCCTCCTGCTTTCGCCTCCTGAGTGTTGGGATTACAGCCATCTTTCACTATGCCTGGTATGTGTTGTTGGGGACTGACCTCAGGACTTCATACATGCTAGGCAAGCACTCTATCACCTGAGTTACATCCCCAGTCCCTATCTTCTTCTTCTTCTTCTTCTTTTTTTTTTTTTTTTTCGAGGTAGGGTCTCACTTGATAGCTCAGGCTGACATGGAATTCACTATGTAGTCTCAGGGTGGCCTTGAAATCACAGCGATCCTCCTACCTCTGCCTCCCGAGTGCTAGGATTAAAGGCGTGAGCCACCACGCCCAGCTTTTCATTTTTTTTAGACAGCCCATTTCCACCCTTACTTTAATTTCTTTTTATGAGAGAGACGGGGGTGGGGGGAGGGAGAGAGAGACAGACAGAACTGGTGCTCCAGGGCCTCTATCCATTGCAATCGAACTCCAGACCAACGCGCTACCTTGTGCACACGCATCACCTTGTGTGTCTGGCTTACATGGGTTCCGGGGAATAGAACCTGGGTCCTTAGGCTTCACAGGCAAGCACTTAACCACTAAGCTATCTCTCTAGCCCCAGGCTTCCATTTTTACTAAACTCCTGAAATTGCTCCCAAAAATATTAGCAAAGATTTTTTTTTTGTTTCCCCCTGTGTTCTCACCATCCCTCCTTACATTCCACAAATTAGAAATATGGTAGAAGGATTGCCTTTATACCCCTGAACACCTATTACTATACTTGCGTGTAGTAGAGACTCCATGGGAGATGTAATTAAATCCGGATTTCTTCAACCTTCCTATGGTCCTTGTGATTACTGATCTACTTCCACTGTGTGAGAACCTGAGCAATAGTCTCACAGGAATCGGGCCATGTAGCTCTCTCTAGTGGGCATACAGGCTCATCAATTCCAAATAACAAAATTATTTCAAAATTCCCATTTTCCAGAAAATATGTTGAAGATTATTTATTTATTTATTGACAGCTTCCATGATTACAGACAATAGACCATGGTAATTCCCTCCCATATCCCCCTTCACAACTCCATCTCCATCATGTCCCCTCCCCCCTCTCAATCAGTCTTTCATTTTTTTTTTAAATTTGGTGCTAAAATTATCAGAAACTATCGTAAAATTATCAGAAACCAACAATAAAGAGCCGACATGAAATGCACATTGTAACGATCGGTGGTGGGGGCCCTCCACCTCAAGGCAGAAGAACCTTGGACACACTGACTTGCCAGACTTATTAAGAACACCTCCCACTTGCTGACCCAAGCATAAACCACATTGTAACATCTTGTATTAGTCAATAAACTATATTTCTTGAATATTTCCCCAGAATGTTCTACAGGTGGCCATGATATGATATATACTAAACAATATCGAGGAACTGAGCCAGTCACTACCAATATATTGACATGACAGGTTGAATAAATACGCTTCTTCTCTACAGAGGATAGAAGAGCACACATTCTCACTTCAAATCCAAATGCTTAAGGATAATCAATGGGACAGAGGGACACTTTTTTACTACTATGTTACCCTTGGGTGTCTTCTATAGCTATGGAATTTCACTAACAGGAAGTGGAGGTCCCTTCTCCCATCTCTCACAGCTTTACTATGAATCTTCGTGAGGAGCAGCCCCAGTACCACTCAAATTCTTGTACACGTGTGTACACATATGCACACTGCAGTTACCCTGACAGTTCTCTACCCTATGCTACTGCCCAAGGAAACTGGAAACATTGGTTTCTCCCAGATTACTTGCAGCATGTGATAGAATCAACCTCACCACTGAAAATGCAAAGAAGCTCTGCGTTTCTGTATTCTAACATTGGGATAAAATCTCTCCTCTGTCACTCTTTGCTTTAACAGGTCAACACTCTGGGAGTATTTAACGTGGTGGCAGGAATTGTGTTAGGGCTTCAAACAGCTACAGTCTAGGGGAGTCAGATTAATTTTTAATTTTATTTATTTGCATATGTGTGTGGGCGTGTATGTGTGGTATGGGTGGGACTGGATATCTTGTCACTGCAAATGAACTCCAGATGCCTGTGCCAGTTTGTGCCCAGCTTTCTACGGGAGCTGGGGAATTGAGTTAAGGTCAGTAAGGGGGCCAGCAGGCTTTACAAGCAAGGGCCTTTAACTGCTGATCCATTTCCCCAGCTCCCAAGGGACAGGAATTTGTAAACACAGAACTTCAATATAAGATGGGCAGTGATTTTAAGAAGTCAAATCACACTTCTTGAAGTTTTGTTTTATTTTATTGTGTGTGTGTGCGTGTATGCATGCATGCAGGTGTGCATGGACCATGTGTGGAGGTCAGAGGACAACTTTTGGGTTGGTCCTCCCCCCTACTTCCTTTGAGGCAGAGTTTCTGAGCTTCAGAGAAATTCTCCCATGTCATCAGTGTCAGCTGGGAGGATGGAACTCCACCACGGCTCTTTTGCGTAGGGTCTAGGGATGGAACTCCGGTACTCCACCTTGCACAGTAAACGCCTTGCCCACTGAGCCACCTCCCCAGCCCCACAGAGATTTGTGTCTACAACAGTGAACTATGTTTTGGGCAGTTCTATATTATAAGTCCTAAATTTAAAACCTAAAACTTAGTTTAAGTTCTAAAAAAGTCACTTAGGGGGCTGAAGAGATTGCTCAGTGGTGAAAGGCCCTTGCTTGCAAAGCCTGCAGACTTAGGTTTGATTACCCAGTACCTCTGTAAAGCCAGATGTACAAAGTGATGCGTGTATTTGGAGTTGGTTTGCAGCACACTTCAAGAGGCCCTGTCGTGCCCTTACACTCTCTCTCTGCTGTCAAATAAATAAATCAATAAATTTAAAATCACTTGGATGCTAAAGTAAACAAAGACAAGTGCAATGAAAATAATTAAAACCATTGACTAACCTAGTCAGTGGACGGATTGTTCTCAAGGCAGCAAACTTTTGAATACCATAGCAGCAACAGAGCCAAAGAACTATTAGCGGAGCACTTCCCTAGCAACGTTAAGTTTGTTTTCTGGCGATACTGAAAAGTCAACAGGAGACTGGTGCCACTGTCCTGTGACACAGACATGGCAGGAGAGGAAACTGCTTTCTGTTATAGTATTCTTTCTTTTTATTTATTTATTATTTTTTTTTGTTTGCTGCAGGGTTTTTTTTTTTTTTTTTTTTTTTTGGTTTTTCGTGGTAGGGTCTCACTCTAGCCCAGGCTGATCTGGAATTCACTATGTAGCCTCAGGGTGGCCTTGAACTCACAGTAATCCTCCTACCTCTGCCTCCTGAGTGCTGAGTGCCCAGCTATTTTTTTTTTTTTTAAGTAGGGTCTTACTGTAGCCCAGGCTGACCTGAAACTCACTTTGGAGCTCTAGGCTTGCTTCAAACTCATGGTGGTACTCCTACCTGAGCCTCCAGAATGCTTGGACTAAAGGTGTGTACCACCATGCCAGGCTATGGTATTACTTCTTTTTTAAAGTCCTCAAGTTGGGGGTTGTAGTTCAGTGGTAGGGTGCTTGGCTAGCACGCACAAGACTCTGGATTTAATGCTAAGCACTGCAAGAGAAAAATAGCTCTTTTCCCTAGTATTTTTAATTTAATTAAATTTTATTTTATTATTTATTTGAGAGAAGAGTGTGTGTGTGTGTGTGTGTGTGAGAGAGAGAGAGAGAGAGAGAGAGAAAGAAAAAAAGAAAGAGGCAAAGAGAGAGAATGGGTATGCCAGGGATGCTAGCCACTATAAGCAAACTCCAGATGCATATGCCACCTAGTGCAGCTGGCTTTATGTGGGTACTGGGGAATTGAACTCAGGTCCTTAGGCTTTACGGGCAAACAAACACCTTAACTGCTGAGCCATCTCTCTGGCCTCCCTAGATATTCTTGATCAAATCACGTCTTATCTCAACCTCTTCCAATCATTTGTAAGCAGTCTTGTTTTTGGTTTTTCAAGGTAGGGTCTCACTCTAGCTCAGGCTGACCTGGAATTCACTATGTAGTCTCAGGGCGACCTCGAATTCACGGTGATTCTCCCACCTCTGCCTCCCGAGTGCTGGGATTAAAGGCATGAGCCACCACGCCCGGCTAGCAGTCTTTTTTTTTTAAACCTTGATATCTGTGCAAAGTGTAAAATAATACTCTAGAGTTTTGGAAATAGAAATTAATGAGCATTTTACTCTCAAAGAGCACTTTATTCATTGAGTCCCATAGCTACATGACCAAAGTTGTCGACTGAATATTCTCAGGCCGTATTGAACAAACACAGAGAGGATTTTCTTTGTACTTTTAAAATTTGGGATATGGAACCACTTTATGCAAAAAAACAAACAAGCTGGGCATGGTGGCACACACCTTTAATCCCAGCACTTGGGGGGCAGAGGTAGGAGGATCTCCATGAGTTTGAGGCCACCCTGAGACTACATAGTGAATTCCAGGTCAGCCTGGGCTAGAGCAATACCCTACCTTGAAAAACCAAAACCAAATAAACAAACTGAAAAACAAAATACTCTGTCTTGGGGCTGGGAAGGTGGCTCAGCAGTTAAAGGAACTTGTTTATAAAACCTGACAGCTCAGGTTCAATTCTCCAGCATCCAATTAAAGTCAGACTGAAAAGTTGTGCATGTGTTTGGTGTTCACTTGCAGTGGCAAGAGGCCCTGGTATGCCCATACATCCATGTACATATACATATACATGCATGAAAACAAATAAATAATTTTTACACTATGTCTTTGCTTATATCAATTTTTGGAAAAATATCTGTAAAAGATACAGGCTTGGGGGGAAAATACCTTCCAAAATTTGACTCCAATAATCATTTAAAAATATTTTTTATTTATTTGAGAGAGAATTACAGATGGAGAGAAAGAAGCAGAGAGAGAGAGAGAGAGAGAGAGAGAAAGGGGGAACATGGATATGCCAGGGCCTCCTGCCACTGCAAATGAACTCCAGAAGCATGTGTCACTTTGTGCATCTGGCTTTAAATGGGTACTGGAAAATTGAACTTGGACTGTCAGGCTTTGCAAGCAAGCACCTTTAACTGCTGAGCCATCTTTCCAGCCCCTCTATTTTTTTTTTTTTCAAGGTAGGGCCTTGCTCTGGCCTAGGATGACCTGGAATTCACTATGGAGTCTCAGAGCGGCCTCGAACTCATAGCGATCTTCCTATCTCTGCCTCTCGAGTGCTGGGATTAAAGGTGTTCCACCACACCCGGCTTCCGTTGATCATTTTTAAGAATGAAACACAGCCTTCTGAATTTATCATACCTAGGCCATATAGGAGGCTATTAGGTAATAACAGGATATGTTCTGGCTACTTATGAAACAAATTCTATTTTTTTTTTCTTTTCTTACTTATGAAACAAATTGTCAATGTTTGGGAAGCCAAAAGGTTATGTGTTCAGTATTTGAAGGTTAAAGTTATAACTTGGGATAGATAGCATGTAGAAATATCACCACACTGTGTGAGAGGTTTTATACATGGGTTTTACTCCATTTCCAATACTAAGGGGAAAAAAAAAAAGGAAAATCAAGTTTTAAAGCTAAAAGGAAAAAAAAAGTCCTAAATTCATGCTTCACTATCTCATGAAATGTTAAATGGAGGGTTAATTTGCTATAACTATCATCACACCAAAGACCTATACAACTAAAGCAGTTAGGAGTTAACTACATGGAAATGTGTGAAACACCTCCTTTAGGTAATCATTTATAGAAATGTGGGTACATGCAATTCTGTAAAATCAAACTTTTAAGGGCAAAAAAGGAAAAAGAGGTCTATAATCTGTCCACTTGCTGGTTCTAGCACGTGAAAAGCATAAAAACATTCTAAGAAGGATTCTTTCAGAGGTACAGTAACTGGAAGAATAGAAAACTATGTGGATGAGTAAGGAATAAAGGCTTGAGCCAGGCATGGCAGCTCACATCTTTATTTTTAAAATATTTTAAAAATTTATTTATTTATTATTTGCATGAGAGAGAAAGAGGCAGATAGATAGGGAGGAAGAGAATGGGCACGCCAGGGCTTCCAGACACTGCAAACAAGCTCCAGACGCATGTGCTACCTTGTGCATCTGGCTTCGGTGGGTACTGGAAAATCGAACCTTAGGTTTAGTAGGCAAGCGCCTTAACCGCTAAGCCATCTCTCCAGCCCGGCAGCTCACATCTTTGATCCTATCACTCGGTGGGAGGGTTGTCCTGAGTTTGACGTAAGCTTGGGCGACAGAGTAAGATCCAGGTCGGCATGGTTAGAGTGAGACCCTGCCTCAAAGGGACAGCAGCACCACAAGCAAATAAACAAGCAAGTAGCAAACAAAAAAAGAATAAAGACTGGGGTGAGGAGGGGACGTTCTTATTTTCAGCCGTGGAAGGTGATACAGAAGTTGTTCTAGGGAGTGTAGAGTTGAGTAGAAGAGACAGGCTCATCTTCATGCCAAGAAAGTGCAGCCAATGGGCTTCTGGAACACGTGAGGGACCCGGGCTGTTAGCACTGGAATCCTCACAGGATCAGCCACTCAGGCAATACAGCTTGTTAAAGGACACACTGCTTAATTGATATTCTCAAAATATCCATTAAACAATGGTGATTCTTCATTCTGCTGGGATAGTTTAAATAGGGTCTTTTCCAAAGACAAGGAATAGGCAATGTTTCCTAAGGCAGCTTTAATTCTTTACATAGAGTTGAATCCAAAATGGTCACTCTACTTTTGGAGCTAGAAAGTGACTGAATTGATTTTTTTTTTTTTTTTTTTTGTATGCTAGGAACTGGTACATCCCAGGCTGGCCTCAAACTCACTATGTAGCCAAGGTTGGCCTTGGATTCCTGATCCTCCTGCCTCCACCTCCCAAGTGTTAGCATTACAGGTGTGCGTCACAATGCCTGGTTTTGAATTTTTTTAAAAAATTACAGTCAGTACTAATTTCACAGCTCATCTAATTCAATTCTTTTATCTGTATACTGAGTAGTACAGTAGAGTGTAGAGATTGTCAACTTATGACTCAAATCCACCTCCACTCCTTGTTTTTGTGGATTTCATAAACTTGGAATAGCTTTTATAGTTTTAAATGCCTGGGGGAAAATAAAAATAATATCTCATGGCATGTGAAAATTACATGAAATTCAAATTGCAGTGTTTATAGTTTTAATGGAACATATCTATAGTCACTCATCTACACAGTGTCTAAGGTTGCTTTTGTACTGCAGTGACCTAATTGCACTCTTGAGAATTGTACAGATCACGAAGCCTAGAATACTTACACCTGGCCCTTTATTTAAAAATGTTTACTTTGAGCCGGGCGTGGTGGCGCACGCCTTTAATCCCAGCACTCGGGAGGCAGAGGTAGGAGGATTGCTGTGAGTTCGAGGCCACCCTGAGACTCCATAGTGAATTCCAGGTCAGCCTGGGCTACAGTGAGACTCTACCTCAAAAAAAAAAAAATGTTTACTGAGCCCCAATGTCGTAAGACACTTGAAGGTTAAGGCCAGACTACTTGAGTATGATCTGGAAAAGAGAATGCCTCAGTTTCCTCATGGCTGAACAATAAAGGGGCTGTTTGTAAGAACTAAATGTGGATTAGAACTCTAGCTCCTGGAGCTGAGCGTTGTGGGACATACCTGTAACCCCAGCATTCAGTAGGCTGAGTTGGGAGGAACGTGAGTTTGAGAGCAACCTGAACTACATAGCAAGATTCTGTCTCAAACCCTCCATGCCCTGCTAAAAGAACACAAGTGCCTGGTATAAAGCGAAGATCCAGTACATGTTAAACACTTTCATTATTACGCATGGAGAAACTTGGGTCTGAAAAGATAAAGTGATTTTACAAGGTTTGGGGATTTGCTAGAGGCAGACCAGGACAATTTCCTGATTCTCTTCACCCACACTATGTTGCCTTTTTTTTTTTTTTTAAATTTTCAATATTGCTTGACAAAGAAAAACATCCATGAGGTGCCGGTTGCCATTTTAAGCCATTTCATCGCTGTTCGAAATGAGAACTTGTTTCTTCCCACTGTGTTCTATCAATCCTGCTACCTGTGGTTACCTGAAGGCAGCTTGTGACATATTAAAGATGTTCAAGTTTCTATCCCAAACTTTCAGAAATTAAGATTTTCTTTTTCAAACTTTTTTTTTTTTTTTCCCCAAAGGAGGATCTCACACTAGCCCAGGCTGACCTGGAATTCACTGTGTAGTCTCAGGATGGCTTCGAACTCACAGCAATTCTCCTACCTCCCCCACCCGAGTGCTGGGATTAAAGGCATGGGCCACCACACCTGGCTTTTAAATACATTTTTAATGTTATTTATTTATTCATTTAAGAGAGAGAGAGAGAGAGAAAGAATGGACTCACCAGGGCCTTTGCTGATACAAACTCTAGATGCATGTGCCAGTTTGTGCTTCTGGCTTTGGTTTTACGTGGGTATTAAGGAATTGAACACAGGCTATCAGGCTTTGCAAGCAAGCACCTTTAACTGCTGAACCATCTCTCTAGCCCCACGTTTTTCTTTCAAAAGACAGTATGAGCCAAAAATGGACATATCTTTCTCCTGTTGTTATTGCAAAATGTCAGAAATAATTAACTAAGGCAGGCCTATGGACCCAAGGGTCTACAAAGATAACAGGTCAGTCCATGATCATTCAAGGATATTTGTTATCCATGGTACAGCGTGCAGCCCAGTGTATCTAGTCACTCCCCTACTCTTTCCCAATACTTGTACTTTACCAGTACAATCCCACATTTTGCTTATTCTATGAAATCTCTTAAACCTAGAATGTCTGTCTGATCACTGGCTGATACCAAACAGCTGCCCTTTTGCAAGGCTTTGCTCATGAAGAGGTCTCTTCTTCATTAAACCCACTAGCAATTAGTTACTTCATCAGACTATACTTCCTAGTCCACTGGTACACAATTTTAAATGAGTATACGTTTGTCTCTTCTGTTGTTGTTGTTGTTTTGTTTTTCGAGGTAGGGTCTCACTCTGGCTGACCTGGAATTCACTATGTAGTCTCAGGGTGGCCTTGAACTCAGGGCGATCCTCCTACCTCTGCCTCCTGAGTGCTGGGATTAAAGGCGAGCGCCACCATGCCCGGCTCCTACATTTGTCTCTTTGTTCTCTACTTTTCTCTAGTGAAGAGTCCTATCTTGTCACAAAACTTCCAGCCACACGCTCTTTTTTGATGGTGTTTTGGTTAGTTCGTAGTACTTAGTTGAGGTTTACACAGCGGACCTCTAACAAATGAGTCTTGCAAGAATAAATGAAGAGCCACAAACGTTCTGTACAGACTGAACTTCAACTATAGAAATGAATAAGTAACACCTTTGGATGTTCCATGATCGAGAAATGACGATTTGTGGAATATGTGGAACTTGAGATAGGGGAGTCATGAAAGTAAAAAGGAGACTATTAGTAACGTGGAAGGAAAACGGGGGGTGGGGGGGACAGTAGATGAGGAATCAGAAAGAATAATAGGCAGGAAGAATATGATCAAGGTAGATTGTATGCAAGTATGGAGATGCCATTATTAAACCCATTATTTTGTACAGTTAATATAAGCTAATAAAAATAAAACATATCATAAGTACACAAGTACTTTAATCAAAATGGAGACTATAACCCATAATAGGGAGATTAACTCTTTCAGATATTTTAGCTTTATGAGCCTGCAAAAATGTTACATCTGACACGGATACTGTGGGCAATGGAAAGGACTTATCATCTAGATATTTTTACTGAAATTCATATGTTGGATTATGTTGAAATCCCACACAAGTATAATTTTCATCTGCATGTATAACATACCTATAGCAACATTACTTAATATATGAGTATGTGAAGTATATTTTATTATAATGGTAGACAAGCAAACTGGATGTGTCCTAGGAAGGGGTCTTTTCCATTAACTTTTATAAAGGCTTTCATTTCAAACTTTCATTAACGTCTGACAAGCAAGCTGAAAAAGCTTTGCTTGGAGCTTAGGTTAGGGCAAAATGCATTTTTGAAAAAAAAAAAAAAACCAACTATTCCAAGATTACACTGACTGACTGTGCGAGAATATACTAATTTGTTTTGTTTTGTTTTGTTTGGAGTGTGGAGAAAAGAAAGAGAAAGGGAATGAGGAGTCATGGACCCTACTTCATGGTTGCCATGGCTGCAAGGTCAGCCTTCCACACTTGGATCTACCAGCAGAGTTCAGACAGGTCAACATGTGACCGGCCCAGGCCCTGGGGTTAAAAGTTCAAGCAGCGATGGAAAAACCAATATGTCCATGCAGAGTATGCTGTACAATTTATTTCAATTTACATCAAGTCATGCATATAAAATTTAGATAAATTCCATTCAAATCTGATGTTGCCTGACACACAATGTATGCAAACAGATGTCTGTGGGGCTTTTTCTGTGCTTTAGAAAACAACATTAAATTTAAAAATATGTCTCTGGGATTTCTTTATTGAATTACGAAATGAACATAATTTTAACTTAAATGTTTTCATTCTTTCTTCCAATTTTTTTTTGTGGGGGATCTTAATAATTTCTCAGTTCTCAATCTACTCTACGTCATATTAAAGAGGATAATGTGTATTTACAACTACAGCTTCAGTGTTATTGTAGTTATAGATTCTATTTATATCCCTCACTACTTTCCACAAATATTTCGTGATTGATATTTGTGATTTATCTCTGGCTGCTAGGCTCATCTCCTCCCCTTCTGAGAACCAGCAAGGGTTCTGGAGGCTGCTGGGTCGTCTTCCAGCCACAAGGTGGCTCCCCCCGCCCCTTCTCTCAAACCAATGTGATCCACACCTCAGCTGAGCATTTAGGCAGACAAGCATTCAGAGGCTAATTAGCACCTATCAGTATCATTATTTTCATTGCAAATCAAATGGATCACAATCCAGTCTTTGGCACACTAAGGCAGAATTCAAAACTGCTATTTTTAAAAAGAAGAAAGAAAAAGGCCTTTATGTTTTGCTTAACTTCTCTTTAACCATCCTTCTAAAGATACAACTGAGCTAACAACTGAGGAGAATAAGGAAAGTAATGAAGTGCTCCAGAGGGACCTCATTTTGTTACCAAAGAAGAGAGAGAGAGAGAGAGAGAGAGAGAGAGAGAGAGAGAGAGCCCGGACAAGGTCAAATGTAAGAACAGCTCACAGCTTACTCTCACTGAGAACCCAGGGTTCTGCTTCTGACGCCTTCCCCAGGAGGGAGTTTTTGTGACAATGTTGTAGAACTTTTGTGCAAGTCCACATCGTGTCATTGATGAAGAACAACAGTCTCTAAGCTGGAAGCTCTAAAAGGAGCAGAAATATTACACATTTCTCTCTTACAGCCTAACAAACAGGTTGCATGTTTCAAAAATGTGATTTTTTTTTAAAGAGAATACATCATGATCTTGTACAAACAAAATTGGCATGGAGAGGCAAACCATTCATTACATGGAAGGACTTTCCAAAAGTCTGGATCATATTCCATTTTATGTTCTGAGGAGAAACTGTTCAGATAAATTTCATTTTCCTCATGTATAAAATGGAGACAAAAATAAGGCATGTTCCTCTTGTCAGGATTAGATGAGTTAGTATCTATAAAGTATTTACAAGTGTTCTTAGTATATCGGAGTCAAATAAACATTTGATTATCACTTATTTGACCGCAGCAGCTTCTTGTTTACAATCACTTTGTGACACAATAGTTTGAGCAAAATGAACCCTTATGGATTTCATAAAGACACAGCGTTCCATTTTGTAGATACCCAAAAGCCCTTGAGGATGTGACCTATGGTCTTTTGAGCTTTTTCTTTCTCAAAAACTTTAAAAAAGTAAGCATTTTCTCTAAATTCATAATATTTCTTTCAATACAACACTTAAAAAGAAAGTGTTTTAGTTAATATCTTAGAAAATGTATCTTCTTAAGTGAAGCAAATGTTCACAAGTAATGCTTCTAATAATTCAGTTATAATATTCATATTGCAAAGTATCTTCATTTTCCTGTTTAAAAAGTCTTTGGGATCTCACTCATGTCAGAATATGACTTTGTTAATCTTCTTGTTAAACTTAGAACTTATGAGTTCTTTGCTTCTAGTGTACATAAACATTTCAAATTCCCTGCTAAGCACTGCTTTCTCAATTCTCAAGTAAATTTTCTAAGGGTATAAATGATATCCGTAACTTAAACTATACTTTAATAATTCAACCACAAGCTAAGGTTTATGTAGTCACAAAATCCTGCATTCACATAAATCCTTGTTTGTATAAGGAAGGATCTATATACATAGATTTAAATACATACATATGTGTCAGTACGTATATACACATATTATGTCCCAATAGATGGTCTCTTAAAAATCTCCCATCTATTTGCAAATACGTATTCAGAGACCAGGCAAGATGCTCAAATCAATTTTCAATAGCCAAGGAGAGCAGTGTGCCACTTTTTAATACCTGCTACACTGCCATGCAAGCCTTTATTCTTTATTATCTCTGTCAAGCTACTACTAGGTGCCTAGTAGACAAATGCTAGCTCTAGTCCTGACCATTTATTTCTATTTGGAATTATTTCAAGCTTAACTCTTGAGAACTGCTTGGAAATGCTATCCTGATATGTTGGCCTTGCACCAGGAATGAGGATTGGAGTAAGGGGCGCTAGAGAAGAATCCTTAGGTGGAGACAATTTGGCTCTCTCTCTCTCTCTCTCTCTCTCTCTCTTTTTTTTTTTAAAGGAAGCCCATCTTGGTTTTGCCTGTTCTCGCACAAATATAATGATGTCAGAAGACTCTTTCCATTTCTGGGCAATATCTATGTGTTACCAGAAGTGGTGTCTTTCGCAGCCAGAAGCAGGTTTTGCTGTCTGCATCAACTTTTGCTACATTCTTAGCAACTCTTTTTTCTTTTCTTTTCTTTTCTTTTCTTTTCTTTTCTTTTCTTTTCTTTTCTTTTTGTTTAATGCCAGTTCCAGGCATCAGTTAACAGAACCCCTTAAAGAACAGATGCACTGAAGAAATGCATCAATTTGTTATTTGTTACACTTTGGGGGTGTCTGTCCTGTGGGTTTTCTAGCCAAAGGCTTATATGTTTCCCAAGAGAAATTTACTTTCATGAGAGGAGAAAATCAAGGCGAATCACTGCTGTTAGACCCTGAAGTCAGAGACACTGGTTCCTTGTCCTGCATATGTGAAGAAAAAGCCCACAGTTACAGAAGCAATCATGGTTCTTATCCATCTCTCATTCTTTCCCAATGTGAAAAATTACGAACGAAACCCAATTTTTCTCTGTCAATAGAGTGTGTATGATTACAGCTGTTCATATTTTCACTCTAATGAAGGGCTGCACATTTAATTGTAAGATTTATTACAGAATGTACATGGCTGTGTACATGTAAAACAGTTAATCGACATCTAAAATGCTGGCTGTTTATTCTGACGTTAATGATCATACTTCTTAATTTGAAGCAAAAAGCATTTGGGGAAAATGTATTTTTGTTTCTTCCAAATAAGAAATTAATAAATTCAATGTAAGAAATAAAAAGGGCTGGAGGAAAAAATATTGATTTATGTATGAGAGGCTCGAGAAAAATAAGGATGATTTATTTTTTTTTTTAAGTCCATAATCCCCCATTCTGCTGGAAACAAGAGAGTTGATTGCCAGCTTTGTTTGATTTCACAGAGATCTCATACGAGGCTGGGTTCATAAACAGGTGAAATGATGGAGTTTATTGCAACGCACATCAACACTGAAACTAAATAACTGTGTTGCCATCTCAGTCCCGCTGAAAGACGGATGGTAAACTTGACCTGCCGCTGGTACTATCCGATTGCCATTTTTTATTCCTCTTCGCCGCCCCCCCAGGCTGAGCCACGTTGAGTAAATGCATGTGCGCGGTCAGGTCAGACCCCGGGATCGGGTGAAACTCCGTTCACATTTGCATACAGGCGGAGTCTCACAATGAAAGCCCATCTGTTCCCGTCTCGGAGTACAAATCGAGTGTCACCCAACTCACTGCAAACGACAGCAGCATGGCCATTAGATGGAGGAACACTCAGCTCAGGTTACGGATATGGAACTGCTGATTTGGGTTTAAATACCTGATAACTGGAGACTTTTCATTATATGTGAACAAAGAATGAACTTTGAACTGTCCAGAAGGTACCCTTTCCCCAACCTGGGCACTCCAGTTTTATTCATTTCTAATATGTAACTGCTATATTTTCTACTGTCTCTATTTTTGTATAAAAATTAGCCAGGCTGACTGTCATGATGTCCTAAATAATTGCCTTTTCTTTTCTTTCTTTCTTTTTTTTTTTTAAGGGGGAGGGCAAGAGATGGAGAGGCAAGGGATGGTGTAAACAGAAAATGAACTCTGAACTCTATATGCCCTCAAAGGTCATTAATATTATGGCAATGTTGTTCCTTGAACTTCCAAGTTTTGCCAGGGTGGAATTTTTAGTAGTAAGAGTTTAACCAAAGTGTGAACTGTCCCAGCCCTTTATGCCTCCCTCCCAAACCCATTCAGTTAAGTAAGGCACCTGTCTCCTAGAATCTTCTCCACTCACAAGCCTGTTTATTCCAAAATAGTTCATCAATCATGGCCTATGTCAGAGAGGGGATTTTTTTTTTCTTCTTCTTTTCTTAAATTCAGCAAGTGCCTTCAAGTTTACAGACAGAAATCACATACATTCTGACATAAAAAGACAGAGTTGTTCAAGAAGAAACCCCAGGATAATAAGCCCATCCAGACACTAGACATGATAAATACAAGGAAATTCATGAGCAAAAATATGGGTTAGGCTTTCATCCAATGCCTTCTTGTCCTGTTTTATGGCAAGAGTTTATAACTATAAAAAGCTTTCTAGGGAAGACACTAGGGTTTGCTTAGTTGTGTTTCTATTTGAAATACTTCTGTTTTGTGGTCCATGAAGTGCACTAACATTAAGTACTATTTTAGCTATTCCCTTAGTTTGGTTGGGCCCCACTCAAGTGTGGTTGTCTGTCCATACTTGCATGCTCCAGCGTGAAGTAAGAAATCAGTCTGGCCAGTTTTTCTTTTGCTAGTTATGCCACTTGATTTCCAATCAGTAATAGTGTCATTTTATGAATTGCAAATGTAATGCCTGATTAGGTGGGGAAAAAACCTTTAAATATCTGCAAGAACTTTTTTGATTTGCTTTAAGCCATTGTGTAATTTTTTTCTTGCATATATTTCTACTTCTTAATACACTTACCAGAACAACTTTATAGGACAGAATGTGTTGGGATGACACATAGAACTAGAATGTTTAAAGGCCATTGGGCATTAAAGGCTAGGTCACCTCAGCCAGGGCTCCTTTACCACTTTGTGAAACTATGCTCTTATTGTTTGTCCTTTAAAAATTATACAAGAGGGTGAAGAAAAGATTTGAGGGCTTTTTCTTTTCTCATCTCATGCAAGAGCTTACGGTCAACCTTAATGGAAGTTCTACAAGCATTAAAAGAGAGAATAGACCCTTTGTTTCAGAAGAATGTCCAAGACAAGGGTGAATTTTGGTTCCACTTTGTCAAGTTTAAGGAGAAAATGAATTCAAGAGAGAGAGAGAGAGCACTCCCCAAGCAACTTTCTAAGCTGTCTCTCCATTGCCTCTCATCTTAGAGTCTTGTATTGTTACAAACCAGGCAGTGGTTTGCAGTGATCCTATGATATTTTGGAGGTAGGCAGCTTAGTTTTGCATTCCGTGCAGCGGGACACCTTGCGTGTGATCAGTAACAAAGCAGAAGACGTGAACGTGCAGGACGTATAGTAACA
The DNA here is from genome assembly GCA_036346955.1 of Dipus sagitta. Classification (NCBI taxonomy): domain Eukaryota; kingdom Metazoa; phylum Chordata; class Mammalia; order Rodentia; family Dipodidae; genus Dipus; species Dipus sagitta. The sequence goes on along the minus strand of CM070778.1, from coordinate 3,709,380 downwards.
GAGGAGTTCTTTCTGTCCACGTGGAGACAACGTCCTCATTGAGGAGGTATTACTGCTTTAATTCTATGTCCCCAAAGGGACATGAACAAGACAGATTCTTCTTCTTCTGAGAAGAAGAAATAACTTGTTTATAGAAATATTGGATGTTTGGTTCCTTCTTAAGCACTAGTGGTGAGGGTGTGTGAAGAGGAACGGAACCTTGAACTTAATTTCCCCTTTGAACTCATGACCTTTGACAAGATTCCCCATGCGTTCCCCTTCAGACAAATTTCATCACAATTACAGTCCCTTCCACTTGAGTTAAAGATATATAATCATTGGTTTGACCTAATTACCTGATACATCCCTTTCTTTGCAAGGTGAAAGCTAAATATGTGAACAGAAGCTGACCCGTGAAGTTCTGATATCCAATTTTTACTCTAATTATCATAAAACACATTCGGTCTTACTCTATTTTTCTCAAGTTTTCCTTTGGCCTCTTCCCTGAACCCACTATTCCTTCAGATTCAACAATGCCCCCTGGGTTCCAAGCTGCCTGGCAACAGACCTTCAAATGCATTATGCACTACATGTTCAAAGTGTCATTTTTAAACAGCAATAACAAAAAGGACTAAAGACTAACTCTGTACTAGAAAGTCGTCACTAATCCTTGTCTTTCATGAACAAGTCTTCTGAGAAGATAAAAGAGTGCAAACCAGGAAGTTCCCACAAGGTTCTGAAATTATCTGACTTCTTCACATCAATCTACCATGACTCATACCCTTTTCTAATAATTTACAAACTTTGTGTTAGAAAAAAGAAAGACACAAGCAATATCATGGTTAGTACAATCAATTCAATCTCTAGGTCAAGGGACTGTCTTTTCATATGGGGTGTGTGTGGAAGGCTGAGGGTGGTGGTGTGTGTGTGTGTGTGTGTGTGTGTGTGTGTGTGTGCTAAGTTTAGTGCAATGAATGCCAAGCAAAGACTTTACTATGGATTTGGCATTGTCTTAAATCAGAGAAAATGTTTTTAAAAATTAAATGTTTGATTTTTTTTTTTTCTCACCTAGCCTGGGCTGACCTGCAATTCACTCTGTAGTCTCAGGGTGGCCTTGAACCCACAGTGATCCTCCTACCTCTGCCTCCCGAGTGCTGGGATTAAAGGTGTGCACCACCACGCCTGGTTTAAATGTTTGAGTTTTAAGAAAAATAAACTAGGCTTGGTAACTCATTAAATTGACTTGGAAAATTAATTTTTAATTCTTCCTACCTTAAGCAAATTTTAAAATGGAATAAACTGCAACCATATGAGGTGTCCATTATCTCATTGGACTGTTGAAAAAAATGAATCTCAGAAAAGTTAAATAGCAAAGAGTAAACAAAGAGATTTTTTTACTTCATTATGTCTACATATATACTTATATGCATCAAGTTCTCTCAGAAATGAAATGATGGTCAGTTTTCCTTCATACCATTTTTGTAGAATACCACAACTGCCTTCAAATGGTAAGAGACATTATAGGTAAAAGGTGGCAAAAAGGCTTCACCAAACCCCACCTTCTCATTTTACTGGAGCTACTTTGGTTTTCTCTTACACATATTAAATATCGTTTTAAAAGTAATTTTGGGCTGGAGAGATGGCTTAGCAGTTAAGCGCTTGCCTGTGAAGCCTAAGGACCCTGGTTCGAGGCTCAATTCTCCAGGACCCACATTAGCCAGATGCACAAGGGGGCGCACGTGTCTGGAGTTTGTTTGCAGTGGCTGGAGGCCCTGGCGTGCCCATTCTCTCTCTCTCTCTCTCTGTTGCTCTCAACTAAATAAATAAAATAACCAAAAAAAATATAAAAAGTAATTCTTCATCTGCCCATCACAGTGGACCAGCAAACTGAATTCTTAGCAATCAGTTTTGATTATATTTTGAAACCAAAGTCCTAAGGAAACAGGAAAAGGAACAATGTATGTAGCCAAACTAAGTAGGAAATGATCACAGTGTGCAGAGAGGAGGCAAATCTTTAGAAGATGTAAAGTTCTATGATGTCATTTGTATCTAGGGTTGGCAAGATAACACAAAACAGACCTGAAGAGTTTTATGACACAGGCCATTAGATAGAGTTCCCAAGATAGGTAGATCAAACCTGCCCTGTTCTTTCACCTAGAAAAGTACAAAAATAATTATAGAGAACTCTTAGGAATACCTGAAATGCTTGATCTCTACTTCCACTTTTATGCAAGGGCCTGAGAAATAATCAAGAATGTATGTGATGAAAGCAAGATGGCTGGGATTTCTACTAGGCTCATATCATTGATTATGAATAGGGCTTCTCATTCTTGCTTGACTACCGTCTAATATATATATATATACATGTATATATATACACACACACATATATATATACACACACACATATATATACACACACATACATACATATATAAACATATTGGTACATCAGGCAATATTCCAGCAAATAGAGAGATACAACATGCCCATTCTGTAAGGAAAATGCTGGATGTGGCATTGTTTGCTTTGAGCCTTAATATAGTTCAATGACAAACAGATGGATGGCAAACTATAACTAAAAGAAACTTCCTTCACTTGCAGGTCTGAACTTCAGAATTGAGTAAATTAAAAATTTGTATTCATATAACAATTTTAGGATTCACACAAATAAGGATAGAAATGCTGGAGTGAGGTGTTCAGAAAAAAAAAAGATGAATGATATATCCCTAGGGTGAGAAGGTTCTGGGAAATGATCTTTTTACAGTAGAGATTCTTCATGTGGTATCTGTGAGCACCCTGAAATCATATGCAAATATTCATGTGTGCTTGCCCGTGCACGCTCATTTGTATGGCAAGGAGGCCTACTGCTCCATAGTGATAAGAAAAGGAATAAAAGCACAAAAAGAAATAATTATTGCAATTTCCAAAGAAAAGATGTTGGAAGCCAACTAACAGTCATCATCGTCTCTTATTGAGAACAGCTTTCCAAACTTTAAAAAATGATTTCTTCTATTATAATTTTTATTAACTACTTATATATATACATACACATATAAATTTACAAATTACATATATTAGTAGTATGTGTTTATTACTCATAATCCAGTATTATTATTATAGCAACTTAAATTTTTCTCCTAGATACATCCGTGCTAGTACTGTCTTCCCATGGGTTGTTGGTGATCTAGCACAACATTTAGCACATCTCGCCTCATTCTGGTCTCTGAGTCCCTCTTTTGCTGCTAGCTCTCCTTAAAATTAATTCTCCAAAAAAACAAAACAAAACAGTTAGAGGCTGGGGACATGGCTCAGCAGTTAAAGGCACTTACTTGCAAAGACAGCTCACGTAAGTTCAATTTCCCATAATTCACATAAAGCCAGATGCACAAAGTGACACATACATCTAGAACTTATTTGCAGTAGCAAGAGGTATGCCAATTCTCTCTCCTTTCCTTCCCCTCTCTTTTTTCTAACACATAAATAATTTTTTCCAATCAAATAAATCAATAGTAATAATAAATAGAGAAATGTTTTAGAAATATAAAGTAGACTCTTGGCCCAAACCCATTACTTGCTTCCTATGATATCCAAAATAAAATCTAATACCTTACTATATAGCTTAAAAGGCCCCCCAAGTTCCTTTCTGCTTCTCCAACCCTATTTCCTAACACCCTGTCTCATTTATTTAGCTCTAACCACTATACTATAATGTCTTCCAGTAAAATGTAAGCTCTCTGTGGCTATGATCTTTGTCTCAATTTTCATCTGTGTTCTTGATAGTACTCCCAGGTTTGGCACATGGCAGGTGCTCAAATAACAAATGAGTGGATGGAGGCTATTCAAAGTAACTGACAGATAGTCCACTAGTTCATGAACTTCACAAGAGCATTCATGTGATAGGAACCATTACCCTAAGATGAGCCATCCGTCAAGCACAGCTAGTATTCAACTCTTTTTTTTTTCCCCCCTCAACTCTCATAGCACTCGAAGCATCTTTCTTAAGGTATCTATCACTATTTCTTCTGCACCATGCTCACTTGCATACAGATCCTTTCTCCCTTACCAATCTCAGTGGGAAAAACCCCACCCTGATGCTCTATCTCCCCCCACCCTCATCACAACTAACATACAGCAGGTGTCCAGATCCTGGACTGTTGGTGAGGCGAATAGTCACATCCTGGCCATGACAAACTGAGGCCAGCCTGCTCGTGCACTGCAAGGAGTGCCGGCCCCCTGGAGCAACACTGAATGACGGTCCTTGCTTCTACACTCAGATGGATGTTCCTGGGCATTCATCTGTTGACAAGGCTGAATGAAGAAAAAAGACTCTAAATGGAAACAAATCTATGAAAAATCACCAATCCCTCATATGATAATGGAGGGGAAACTACCTGAGATATGATAAAAGAATGAACATGCAAAAATAGACTATACTTGGGGTTGGAGAAATGGCTTAGTGGTTAAGGCGTTTGCCTGCAAAGCCTAAGGACCCCGGTTTGATTCCCCAGGACCCATGTAAGCCAGATGTGCAAGGGGGCACATGAGTCTGGAGTTCGTTTGCAGTGGCTAGAGGCCCTGGCGTACCCATTCTCTCTTTCTCTCGATCTGCCTCTCTCTCTCTCAAATAAGTAAATAAATAAAATATTAAGAAATATACTATACTTATTAGATGACCTTCATCTCTTTTTTAGAGGTCAGTTCCCAAACAGAAGTAGAACTATCAGAAACATGGCACTTAAATAATAATTTTAATACATATACTGTAATGATAAAGAAAACAAGTTATGCAATGCAAATAATTTCAGGGATGAGGAAATAAATGGTTTAGACCAACATAATTTTACACTTAGACTAGTATTCTGGTCATATGAAATGCCCATGAAAAATCTCCTTTGGAAAGAAACAAAAATACACATACTATAAAAATATGTAAATAATTCATATACATGAATTATTTTTATCTAGTAACAACTAAGTTAAACCTAAAAACAAGTGATAATATCAAGTCACTTAACATTTCTGCATCTTTGTATCTTGATCTATAAACTGAAGGAACTGAAACAAATAACCTCTTCAGATCTTTTCAAGATCTGAAATAATTTTCATAAGAACTCAGTTATATTTTTTAGGATTCGGATGTGTTTCGTGGTTATGAACAGCTGTGACCAGAACAAACATTAGGCCCTCATGAACAAAAATCACGCAGCAACGAAAGGGTGGCGCAGAGTTATAAACTTAAGTACTTCAGAATTAGGTAAAGTAGGAATTCAACAAAGAAAAACATGGCAACCAGCAGGTCTAGGAGAAAAATAATACAAAACACAAGTACTAATAAAAAGGAATGATTTGGGCTCGAGAGATAGCTCAGCAGTTAAGGCACTTGTCTGCAAAGACTAATGACCTGAGTTCGATTCCCCACTATCCATGTAAAGCCAGGTGCACAGAGTGGCACTTGTGTCTGGAATTCATTTGCAGTGGCTAGGGTCCTGGTGTGCCCATTCTCTCTTGTCTCTCTGCTGGATATGGTGGCACACACCTTCAATCCCAGCATTCGGGAGGCAGAGGTAGAAGGATCGCTATCAGTTTGAAGCCAGTTTGAGACTACATACCGAGTTTGACCATAAGCATCTCTCTCTCTCACACACACATAGCAATTTAGAAAGCAAAATATTTTAAAAGATGCCAAGGCATCAGAGAAGCACAAATGAGCTTATAATATAACCCACCATCAAAATCAGTGATTTTTAAATTTAATGTGTGGCACTATAATTCAAAAGGACCTGGGAAGGGACTGTTTCTATATTCTTAGTACAGGAATTGCCATATTGAAACAGACCACTGGTCCGTCCCTTCTGCCATGCTGCTCTGACAGTGAGCAGATGTTTCAGAGGAAAGATCTACTCTCACCAACTCAGATCCAATAATACACCTAATGGTGCAATACTATATCAAGAACATCATTTCTTTTTAACCTCAGATGGCAATTATCCTTTACCCAAAGCAGGAGGCTTGCTCACTTTGATTTCATGCTGGGTGGCCCACTTAAGAGGTCCCACTTAAAATTACATCAAGCCGCTATGTTCATTCGCTTGGCTTTTCTGGCACACTAAACTACTTATACAATTTGCTGTCACCACTGTCAGTATCAGACTTTCATGAGCTCAGAATCCTGTAGGTATAATACAAATGGACACATTTGTACCTGCAACTATCCTTATAAAAATCTTTGTTTTTGCCAGGCATGGTGGCGCACACCCTTAATCCCAGCACCCAGGAGGGCAGAGGTAGGAGTATCGCCGTGAGTTCAAGGCCACCCTGAGACTACATAGTGAGTTCCAGGTCAGCCTGAGCTACAGTGAGACCCTACCTTGAAAAACAAACACACAAAAAAATCTTTGTTTTCTAAAAAATTAAGTGTTGGGCTGGAAAGATGGCTTAGTGGTTAAGGCACTTGCCTGCAAAGCCAAAGGACCCAGGTTTGATTCCCCAGTACCCATGTAAGCCAGATGCACAAGGTGTCGCATGCATCTGGAGTTCATTTGCAATGGCTAGAGGCCCTGGTGCCCATCCTCTCTCCCTCTATCTCTCTCTCTCTATCTGCCTCTTTCTCACTCTTGCTCTCAAATAAATAAATTAAATTAAATAAAAAGGGAAGAAAGGAAGGAAGAGAGAAGGAAAGAAAGAAAGAAGAAAAAGGAAAGGAAAGGAAAGGAAAAAAAGGCACAGTAGATCATGTTTCTCTATAACTTGTTTGGAATAACAAAATTCTGAATATTTATTCTTAAGATGACTCCTATTTTTTAAAATAAAATATTTAAAACAATGATAAGGAAACTAATGACCACATAATCTAAAATATTCCTTTGCCAAAGTGAACAAATGATCCCAAAGTTCTCGTATTGATTACTTTTCTATCACTACAGTAGACACCCGAGACAATCATCTTGTAAGAAAGAAGGATAGCAGAGTATGATGGTTGAATGAGCGGCCAGCTAGTTAGAGGACTATATGGTGAGATCATTTCTCAAAAATAAATAATAACAAGGGAAGAAGTAAGAGAAGGAGGGAGGGAGGGAAGGAAGGAAGAAAGGAGAGAGAGTGAGAGAGATAGTTTATTAAAGTTTCAGAGTTTGTAGGCTATGGTCAGTTAGCCCCACTGCTTTGATCCTATGGTGGTACGTGATGGCAGGAGCATATGGAGGAGAAGAGCTAACAAAGCTTCATGGCCATGGCCAGGGTCCCACAATCACCTTCTAGGGCATGTTCTCAGTGACCCACAGACGTCCCATTGCACCTTACCACTTAAGTGGTGAGTGACTCCCAATAATACCAAG